>JAHVAK010000642.1:0-1200000 GCA_019845155.1 Luehdorfia chinensis
TACGATAATTATTAATGGAGTGGCCAGCTTTTTTACAAAAATACGAAATGGGGTTATTTTACTGCCCAATCGAATGGACGATAAACGAGTGATCTTTTTAACGGTGGCTGACTAGCATTATAAGAAGTACTTAGATTGATTTAAACGGTAGAGACGAAAAGAAAACTACAGATAAAAGTTCTGGTACTGAAGTGGCTCTAGCATGCATAAGTTTTATTCTAAGGCGCTAATCAATTATTGTTCCGATCGTCGCTTCCACTGCATAGTAAATCGTTTCCATAGCATCCACTCCTTCACAAATACTCTAATACATCCCTTGGTGAGTCATGTGCTCACGAAACATGAAAGCACGTCTTGGAAATAACGGTGCACAGGATCAAAGTAGTTAACATTATTTATTTCTCATTCGTCCCATTTTTTAGCTCTACATTTTGACAAACTAAAAATTTTCATTAAAGCTAAAATAAATTAATTTGGGCGTCATAGTCACTTAGTTATAATTTGCGACTGTAATCAAAATGTTGTCGCACCATTCACGTACACCCGTTACGTACACATGTTACTGTTGGGTTCATAAAATTCATAAGACGATAGGAACAATTCGGTTATCTTAATCTTTTCTTGAGGCTGTGTGATAAATCGCTCGCTAATAGAATGGATTTTTCTTACCATTTCCATAAAGAACTGTTTTGGTACACTTTCCGCAACCGAAGATGTAATAATCTCACGTGGTTTAAGTTGTTGTGGATGTCCGGCAGGATGGGATTGCGTGTGCGATCCCACTTCTGATGTCGAAGCAGAAGACCCAGGGTTATTTTTGGGGGAGCAGTACTACTGTCCCCATTTGACAAGAGTTCAGTTGTACTGTCCTTCTCTTGATCCATTGCAAAGAAACGCCTTGATATATCACTTACAAATGATTTATTTATTACAGATTTATATTACTCACAATATTTTACAATTTATTTAAAGTAGTTAGCGTAGTAGCTTAACAAACGCTTGCCAAATACACAACCGTCACTGGCAAGCGCTAAAAACACAAGTTAACTAGGTTGTCGTTAACACCCTTTTTTATATTACTATTGTACAGGCCAAGCAGCCAAAAATCCTCCCCACCACTCAATATCAATCTTAACATAATTCACAACAGTTCACTGGTAACGCATAAAATGAAGTGTGTCTGACGATAGATTTATAAAAGTTAGCGATATAGGGCACCCCATAAATTTCGATAACCAAATGCTGGTGTGACAGAATAATTTGACAAGGTGACGGAGGAATTAAGATTACGTTGTTCAGGAGGCGCTTTCACAGCGAAACCTCAAGTGGCCGATACAAGCCCTTTAAACAAAAACTTTTAACTTTTAACAAAATGAAAGATTTACAAATAAATAATACTCGTGTGATAAAATAATTTAAAAGGCGACGAAGTAGTTAAGATTACGTTGGTAAGGTGCGCTTTCTCAGCGACACCTCTTAACAAAAGTGGCCAATACAAGGCGGTTATTGTAAACTGTTAAATGATTTAATTACAAAGGAATTCTTATGTGATAGAAATATTTAAATGGTGATGAAGGAATTGACCACGTCAGTTGATAGTGCTCTCACGGCGACATATACTATTTATTGAATGGACTACATACAAATAATGAAGTATGAAAAACTCAAAGAAGTTATCTTCACAAATACGTCAACAAAATAAAAAACGCAATAATGAATTGTTTATTAAAGGTTACGAGTTTTTGCTCTCGGAGGAGTCTTTTGCTCGAGGAAAGCCGGTTTGATTTTCCATTTACAAATGCTAAGAAGAATGGAGCTTAATGAACGAGTGACGGAGGTGCAACGATTGCGGTCGGAGGTAATTAGTATGGGTATTGGTCTTTGATAGATTTAGTTATTTTATATTGACTATTTGTTAGATTCATTTAGTAATTCGTATTAAATAACCTTTTTAAATTAATACATAAATACAAATTGTCATGCCTTTTTTCTATACAAGAGGTTGGCAGAGATAACACATGTAGCCCACATTGCGTCCCCGCAGGAAACGAGACGTGACTGGCGGCGAACCAAGTCGCCGCCATCGTTATTCTTCCTATTGTGCTCCCACGAGTAGTATAGTGACAGCATTGCATATTATGGTGTTAATCTATACGAATAAAGGCTGTCCATACAATACCTTAGTCGCTTCTTACGACACCTCGGTAGGAAAGAGGTAGGTGCTATTCCACTCTTTCGGGCACCTTTAGGTAATATATTATCTTAATGATAAAATGGGTTTAATGCACAACGGTGGACACATCTCGTCGTTTAAAAAATTGAAGGGGCTTATGCCCATCTGTGCGGTGCAATTAGGCTGTAACTTTTTCATGAAAGAATATTGTTAATTTACAAAGGAGTTTTTAGTGTTTGGTGTTTGACTGGGTAACCCAGTTTCAGAGTGCCTGATTTCTACGGCGCAGGTCCTAGAGTTCAAACCCCAGCTGGAGCTAACATTGGTACCAAAACACAAATCGTTGGTTTTCGTTGGTTCTAGGACACTGAATCGTAGCCTACTTTCGATCTCATCGCATCAGGTTGTTCGTAGAATAGAATAGAATAATTTTTTATTCAATATAGATTATCTACATATTACTTATTGAAAGTATTTTTTTTTAAACTACACTGGTTCGCAAAAAATGCCTCTGTCCTGGGAAGAACCAGTAAGAAACCCAGCGGGATTTATTTTCAGTTATTTTTAAAATAATGTACAATAACAGCAGTATTATAAAGATGTAGAAATAGCTTGGCGGCGATCTTCTCAATCCCAGGGGTTATCATCATCTATGTATTCTTTAATATTATAATAACCCTTTTTATGAAGTCTTTGTTTAATATATGGTTACGCGTACAGTCAGTTGTGGCACTAAAATACCTCCTGGGCAGTTGATAGCTTCCCACATTATTCGGAAGTTTTCACCGTGATCGAAATTCAACCCTCCTTTTGAAATTAAACCAGGAGGACACTTACAATTTTGGACTGGCGGTTTCGTTAAGACGGTTTGAAGCTAAGGAGAGAGAGTTCTTTGCAGAGAGAGAGAGATTAGCTCATCTCGTCCCCTTTATTCAATATAATAAAAGTATAAATCATCATCATCATCATTTCAGCTCACAACTAGGCCACTGCTGAACATAGGCCGGCCAATATATTGCCACAAAAGTTTGTAGCTCTCAATTTGGGGGGATTTTTCCATAGTAAAGAGAGGGAGAAAGGTGGGAAAAAGGAGGAGAGAAAGTTAATTTGCTAAGATCCGCATGCAAAATGTAAAAATGGTGTCTACTACTTGCAACACTACCTCTAGAGAATACACACCACTGAAGTCGAGAACACGACACGTGTTTCACCTCAAAACTAGGCATTATCAACTCTACAACAGTCAACCGCCGGCGGTTGACTGCCATAGAGTCAATATTGGTAGTGTTGTAGTGGTGGAGGGTATTTGGTGGCGGCTCCCGGTGGCGGGATGGCGGGCAGTGCTCTTCAAAACTAAGTGATACAAACGATTTTACATTTTGCATGCGGATCTTAGCAAAATTAACTTTCTCTCCTTTACTATAATGGATTTCCGCAAAGTAACGCCTGATTCTATTAACGATTTTTCCATAGTTGCCAAGTTACGGCAAGCCAAGCGGGTTGGCAAACGCAGTTTATTTATTCAGATGTTCCATAAATATTCTGCTGCCCTTCTGGTTTTCATTATCCCTATGTCGATTTCTACGACACTCACGGGATGAGATGGGGTAGTTGATTCTCATAAGCTGCCATCACATTGCTAAAGTTTTAATAATAAATTTTATTTGTGTGTGCAAACATTACTGCGTTTCGGTTCGAAGGGGACTGAGAGCTAGCGTAATCACTGGGCATATGAGACTTAAGAACTGATGTCTTTGGGTGACGAGCGCAGTATGTTGTCACACAGAAATGTTCTGGATGACACAGCATTTGTTATGGGTACACATTGCATCAGGTGAACGGTTTTTCTCGTTTCGTCACTTTGTTTAATAAAATAAAAAATATACTCAATCTATCAAAACGGGGAATTATGTATCGTTCATGATCAAGTCTTAGTGACCCAAATGTCAACGTTATCTGGCTTTGTTGAGTAATTGGAGAACGAAGAATAGACGTACCCGTACACACGACGACATGTCAACGTTTCACCCACCCTGCCCTAGTATTTTATTAAGGCCAACATTGGTCGTAAATTGGACAATTGTTTAGACCATTAATTTTTAGTGTGTTGTGTCAGAGTAATAAAAATCAGCAACATTATTATGTAATTACATTAGGAGCCGAGGAAGCTCAGAGGGCCGGCGCTCGCCTTACATTTCAAAGAACGCGCGTTACCTGGGCGAACACAGGTAACGCGCGTTCTTTGAAATGTATAAATGTATTCCCGATGTCGGCATTGCTAAAATTTTTAACAGTAATTCTTATTGCTGATTTACCATACACTCTGCAAGGAAGGCTAACGTAAGAAAATTAGCTTGTCTAAGATTTTTTTTATGGAATGCAGTGACGAGAAAAGAGGAGCGACCTGCCCGGATTTCGGAAGTCGATGGATGTAGGTATCTCAGGACCGTGTTTTGTGGCAATCTATGAGGGAGGCTGTGTTCAATAGTGGACCGATGTGGGTTTGAATGATGATAATGAAAGTGACGAGACGTGCAAAACGATCAGGTGGTCAGTGGTTCGCGATGGTAAGTGCATAGTTTTCCCGTTACAAAGACTGTGTTACCCAAAAGATTTCTGTGTGAAACCTCACGGCCCAGTAAATTACACTAGCTGACAGTGCCCTTCTCACCCAAACACATTAATGTTTGTTAGACAGAATACCTAGACAAATTCCCGCCTTATCTTACATACATGCATACAGTCTAGCCTTTTCACCATATAAGGGGTGGGCAGATACAACCGTAGCTCTCTTTCGCCCGCGCAAGTAACGATATGTGACGGGTAGGCGAACCACGTCCTCACCATTTTAGTACGCTTTGCTTAGTACATCTGTCCATACAATACCTTTGTCGTCTCTTACGTCACTTCGGTATGAAAACGGAAGGTGCCTTTTCTACTCTGCCTAACACCTATAGGCTGTATGGGAATCTTACCACCAGTAAATTTTTTTTTTTTTATGTTAGAGGAGGCAAACGAGCAAGCGGCTCACCTGATGGTAAGTGATCACCGCCGCCCATGAACATCTACAGTAAATCGCGTATCATGAAATTAATAGCGAGTGTTCCACCCCTGAATTCCCACAGAGCATCATTAATAATTTAGTTTCGTTTTTAATGATTTATTACAGATGCAACTTTTGGCGTTACCGGTGGAATTCATTCGGCGTATACAATATCAGAGCTAAAGTTCTTGCTTACCTAGTTCAAAATCGTCATTTTGCTATCTCGCTACAATATAAGAATCAAGCCACTGAACCACCATAATAACTGAATTAGGAAGTTTACAGCGACATAACTGAGAAACTTCCGCCTAAGTATTTCACGAACATAAAAGAAAAGAAGAGTGATTCAGTGGTGCCGTGCCCAAGACATATTTTTCGCGAACTTAAAATTTTAAAGAGCTCGGCATCTGGGCTATCATGTCTCTTTTATTTAAAGTAATCAATGTAGTTAATTTTATGCAAAGGATTTATTCAATTTATATATAAGACTAATGAAAGCTCTACAATGTGAAGAACAACTAGAAAATAAAATATATGAAATAATGTAGGTCTATTAATCTTACGTATTTCCATTCTTAACGGAGAGAAGCCTTTTTAATTTTTCATTTACAAAGGGTTGGAACGTAAATGAAAGCGTGACGGAAGTGCAACGTTTCCGTTAAAAGGTAATTAATGCAGGGCTTTGCAGAGTTGTAATTAGATTTTATTTAAAGTTAGAGTGAAAAAGTAGCTTTTATTTTTCTTCATCCTCGTTCCGTCCCTGCTAAGGGTTGCGACCATGTACAAGCAGTCTCCATTGAGTGCGGTCATATGCGGAGTGGACCGAAAGATGCATGCTGCCGCTAGCAACCTTCTTTATGGTATCAGATCATCTTGTAGGCATCTTGTAGAGTAGAGTAGTTGTCTCCCTGAGCATGTTTGCCGTCCATTTCGCCCATAATAATACCGCATGGTTTACGCCATGCCGCCACCATCGGCGCGTGCACTTTAGGTTGCCATTTGGGTTGATAAGATGTTTATTTATTTATTTATTTATTAAAACGTTAGATGTTATAACCGTTCTCCCCTTGCCCCTCAGCTTTTATTTTACTGGTGCTAAAACTACACTGCGCCCGTCACCCAGAGACATCAGTTCTTAAGTCTCATATACCCAGTGATTACACTAGCTTGCTGTAACGCAGTAATGCTTGCACACTACTGCTTCACGGCAGAATAACTGGCCTGGGGTTGTACCAGTATACATATATGCTTATATCATGAGCTACCTTTTTACTAATTACAGATGATCGATGGCTAAGGAGTTATTATTTGCTTTTTTTTATTTCCCCATCTTACTAGTAGTAGGATGCAAGGATCCACAATATGCAGGAATCCGCCAAGGTAGGTGTCTCTGCCGCCTGCACAACTGTGTATCAGTGGGTACTGAAGCTAGCGTAATTATAGGACTCAGAGACAAGAGACCTACGACCCGTCTCTTGTTTTCTTGGTCACCAGCGCGGTGCGGAGCTACAGAGAACTTTTCAATGCAAGGTTTTGGGCAGACTTTGCACTTACTATCAGGTGAATGAGTTGATTGTTTCGTCCCTTAGTTCCACTGAAAACAAAAGTAACGACCTATAAATTTCCCACTGCTGAGCACAGGCCTACTTTCATTCGTTTGAAAGGGCTTTGGAAGTGTACGCCGCGACGGTTGGCGACTTCTCATTGCCAATTATTTCTATTCCTCAGACATGCAGGTTTCCTCTCGATGGTTTTCTTTCACCGCTGAACACGTCGTAAACCAGCCCTTAAAATTGTAAAACAATTTTAGAGGTGTACGAATATTTTCAAAATGGATTCGTAAAAACGGAGATAAATGAGTCCAGATAGGTCTGAGTAGGCTCAGTCACTCATGGATGCGCTTATACTTACTTCACTTTAATAATTTATACAAATAAATGAGTCTGTTTTCTGAATACATATGAAAGAATATCCGGTACTAATAAAAAAAAAAAAAAAAATTTAAAATGTTTTACTGTCGGCCGGAACCAGCAGCCAGATAAACAGAGATTACTCCGAAACGACTGGACCGATATTGACGGGACTTTCACTGGAAAATAGCGGATGTTATAAGGAGTAACTTAGGCTACATTGTGTGGCCGGCTTATTTTTCGCGGGAAACCGCGGGGCGAAGATAATGTATCTTAATTCTAATATCAATTAGAAGTTGTTCATTATTTCCAGATTAGAAGTAGTTATAAATTCTAGTTGTGACCACAAGGTCGAAATAGGCCGGGAATTCATTATTTACTCATGTGTGTCTTTAAAAATGGCTGTACTGAAATTCAGTGTGTACCCTCCTTATGCAACTTACGCTGAGTGCAGACCCTTTCGTTGCGTCTTATTATCTCTTCTAAGTATTCACTTCACACTCACTACACATTCGTGTAAGACTTAATTACGCTGTTTTACTTGTTTAATTTTTTTGTTATTATCAAATCGTATGTGTGATTAGCAACGAATAAACTTTTTTTCTAAGATTCGATTAATTAAATAGCTTACTCTGCTGACAACGTCATGCGGACTGTCATAAGACACTTGATATATTAAAAATGGTCTATGTGTATCATTTTTAAACGAGTAATAATGTTGTAAATGTAATTATTATTGGATGATAAGAAAAGACATTATATAACATTACAAGACAACGTTTCCATTCATGCCATCCAACCATCGCAGTATTTTAATAAGGCCAACATTGATCGTAAATCGGACTGTTGTGAAAACATCAATTTTCAGTGTTCATTAGTGCGTTGTGCTACACTAATAAAAATAAGCAATATTAGTATCTAATTACTTTAGGTCAACATTTATTTCATAAATGATTTCGAAATTTTCTTGTTATGATTATATTATGAAAAAGTTAACACAATGAGGTGTTTGCCTGCTGAGTCATAAGCCTGAGGTTCGAGTCCGGGCTGAAGCAAACATGTTACATACATACATACGTGCATATAGTGCCTCATTTTCCCCCTATAAGGAGTGGGCAGAGCCTACACATGTAGCCCACTTTTCGACCTCACAGGAAACGAGACGTGACGGGTGGCGCACCACATCGCCGCCATTTTTGTAAAAATCTGACTCTCTGTTGCGTTCCCACGAGCAGTCTATACTCACTATTGACAGCATTGCATATTATGGTATTGCTCTGCTCGAATAAAGGCTGACCCTACAATACCTTAGTCTTAGGTCAGCTTGGTAGGAAAGAGGTAGGTGCTATTCTACTCTGTCGGACATCTATCGGCTGTCGCCATATTATATGCAATATGCAAATTATTGGTCTTCGGGTGTAAATTATGTTATCCTTTCTTTTTTCAATCTTACAGCATTAGTGCTAAGTAGATGCAGTTAGGTAGACATTGCATGATCCTTACATACTTCAAAATTGTTATGAAAAAAACTTGCTTTTTACATTTAAAAAGGACAAGGAAATTAAGTAATACATATAAGTTATTATTATTACTTTTTTATGTACCTATCAGCTTTCTGTAACCGATAGTAAAGTCAGCATATAAAAATTCGATAAATGATTTATGAAACTTACATACGGTCTGATATTATAAAACCTTTTTTTACATAATTAGTAATCTATTAGAAATCTCTAATAGATTACTAATTAATATAAAAATTACCAAAACTCTGCCGTGTAAGAGCCGTGGTCGCTCAGGGGCTAGGCGCTCGCTTTAAATTTCATAGTACGCGAGTGACCTGGGTTCGATTCCCGGTGCCGGCACCAATAAAATTGTTAAGTGCAATTTTAAGTGCTGATTTGCCACGTGCTTGGCGGTGAAGGAAAACATCGTGAGGAAACCTGCATGTCTGAAAAATAAAAAATATTTCGAAGACATGTGTAGTCCGTCAACCCGCATTGGAGCAGCGTAGCGGATTCTTCCCAGCTCCAAACCCTCTCAGAAATGAGAGGAGGCCTGTGCTCAGCAGTGGGACATTTATAGTTTGAAACTTTACTTTTTTTACTGCCGTGTAATGGCGTCTTTCACCCAAACAGCGGGCACAGGGCGGGCATTGTGGTAGTGATGAGGATGATGAGGAATGCTCGGTTTAAATGGAGCTGCGCCTTGTTCTCGTCGCAGCTGTGGTGGACCTCTCGTTTTCAACCTTGATTAACGCCACGGTCGGCAGTGAGAGTTCATGGAATGCACGATTTGCTTTCTGCGAACAAATTATTTCGCAAAAGGATGCTAAGGAGATGGAGAGATAGCGGAGTGTCGCAGTTCTGACAAGCACCCGGAAACTGCACTGGAGAGGAGTCTTTAAAACTATTCTCCACCGCCCATAATGTAGAGCCTCGTGCGCGGTGTCTGTATGCTCATCTTTATGAAGGAGGGTGGATAGTTCTAGCTCTAACCAAAGTAGCAGCTCTAGCGCCCTTCTGGCTCAACGAACTCTAGACCGTGGCGTGGTATGCACAATCGTTTCCAAGCAGGATCAACCAATTATTATGAGGAAAAGAGCGCAAATAGTGAGGCTTGAACTGGTATGAGTCCTGTATAATCCCTTCATTCCCCAGCAGCGCAGAAGAATCCTCCCTAAAAAATGTTTGGCTGGATGAAAACTGTAGTTTGCTCTTGAAGTAAAAAGTTGATTTGTTTGCTCTAGATTAATAGCCAATAAAAAGGTGTAGTATATACCATATAACGGTAAGCTATGGTTATACACAATTAATTAGAAATCACATTTACAAGTATATACTAATATAAACATTTTTACGCATTCTAATTACAATTCACCAAAAACATTTAGTTGTTATTTATGACACCTATTACGAAAGAGTCCAAACGCGACATTTGGTTAAGGGAGTGCCTTACCACGCCAGGAGTTATTGGAAATTTTTAATACAAACGTAAGCACTCTATTGATTAAGAGAGTTTTTTGTATAAAACTAATTTCTAATATTTTTATTAACTTTAGAATTTTAAATTGTGGTTTTGCTTTCTTAGCGGCTTAGCTGGGAAAAATATGTTACTGGCATATAATTAAGTTTTCTGTTATGCAGGAACGTATAGCAGTATTTCGTATTTTTCTCTTTTTAATATTGTATTTCACTGAAACATTGTATTTACGCGAATACTATAAGACATTTTAATAACACTAAATAAATGTGGGAAAATATTGGCCTTAGTAAAATGTTGCATAAATTCAAAAATGTTTTTATTTTTATTAAAGATAGTGACGATGGTAAGTGCAACGTCTGCTCAAAACAAATGCCGTGTCACCTAGAATATTTCTGTGTAGCACCACATTGCGCTAGTCACCCTGAGACATTTTTTTTTCCTTTATTAGGATCAACTAACAGTAAAGACAATATGTATTTGTAACTAATGTGACATGTAAATAATTAAATATTTGTGTTACCAACACCGTTAACCACGATTTACATTATTAAAGTGTTGCGAGAATTGCTAGTGTACACTATAAATTTTAAAAGAAAAATATAAAAAAGTTTATAATGCGTTGAGGGCCCCCTTCTAGACCTAACCTAGAATTTTAGGTTACAGTGGAAAATTATACAATGACAAATTTAATGGTATTAAAATAATAATATTCCTAGATCAAGATTATTTTAAACATATTACAATTAATTGAGAATTTTAAACAATTCCTTTTTGAATGTGCTAGTCCGAGTAGCCATTATATCTAAAGTATGACAATGTCTATTGTAAGATGTAACAAGGGGGAAGAGCGGTGAACGTTTGCCGGCATTAGTGCGACATGAAGTTGTAGCAAATAATTGGCATGCATCACGATTATGAAAGCATATGTAGGGCACTCGGTAACATAACTTATTATTAAGTGAAATGCAGTCATATTTATTTTGACACAAGTCATACAGAAGCATTATTTCAAGTTGTATTCGTCTAGATTTATGTTTAATTAGATTATATGTATGCAACAACTCCTCATATGACATCAGTCATCAAGAACACATCAGTCCTTAAGTCTCATATGCCCAGTAATCACACTGGCTATCGGCCCTTCAGACCAAAAATAGTAAAGCTTAGAAACGTGTATGCATGCATACTATACTGCTTCAAGGCAGTAACTGGTACTGCGGCGGTATCTACTTAGACGGATCAGGAATCCGTCTAGACATTCTACCACCAGTATATTGCATTGGTATCCCATGTACCATAGTTACTGGGAATCAATTGATTTTTGGCTTAATGAAACAGAGGATTGCATAAAACCAACAATGTAAATGTTTTCTAAAATTCATTTGCTCAAACGATAAATTTTTGGAGACGAAAACTCATGTATACAATTTCATTCGCTTACAAATGCAAAACTTTGTTTTCACTAAACGTTTTCTTTTTTCCACTCTTACGGATTTTTAATTTTTTTAAAAGCATTTGAAAATTGTTTTCTTCCAGGGCTTTGGTAAATTTATCTTCTGACTCTTTAGCAAAAAATGAATAGCTGAAATTTTAAATTACGTTTTCTAGGAATTTAAAGTTCTAACGTAAAAGTTTCTCTTTCTGCCATAATTGAAATATAAATATACGCTCTACATTTCCTTAATTAATGCGACTTCTGCGACATTTTCTGGGCAATTACTTTTTAGAAAAATCGGCTGACGTGAAAAGTGTTTTATGTAGATCAATGAGCTCAAGCAAATCTTAGATTATATAGACCATCTTGATATTAAGCATTTTAGACGAAGTGGTTTGAAATATTCAAATGAACAGGAGTGTAATGTGGGAATTGGATTTTTAAATAAGCTTTATCGTGTTCGAGGTCCTGTAGTAGTCCGAGGTCTATACATAGTACACAAATAGGCTCAATCTAGAAAAAATCTCGCTCAATACTAGCGTATTGATAGAAACGAGGCAATTCAGAAGCGACGGAAAAACTTATGTACATTTTTGTGGTAGAAACTACATCATCACACGGACTTCGCGCGTCGGCCTAGTTGTCAGAGTACTAGATTTCTACGCTGCGGGTCCCAGTTTCGTATTCTAGATGGAGTCGAAACTTCATGCAAAGATGCAAAGTATTTGTTTTTTGGGTCTGGTTGTGTTGTGCACGTGAAATAAAACGCACTCACCTTTTAGGAGAAATCCAAGGGGAAGGTTTTTGCTATTTTGTTATGTGGGACAATAATCTATGTGACATTTATCTTACTTTATACCAAAATACCGAAGGTTTAGGGGAGGACTATGATAATCTACTTCGCAACAAAGTAATATTTAGTATTAAAATTCAATATAACAAACTAGACCAGAGCTAAACTCAACTGAAAAACTGAAAACTGAAAACAGGAAAAAAGTATTATTTTATTTAATGTAACTTTGTAATACTTATTGACCAACAATTTTTTATTGTTCGCTGGATTGAAAATGCCTCTGTTCTGAATAGAACCAGCAAGAAACTCAGCGGGAAATTTTCTTACCTTATTTTCTTGTAAATCTTTGTGAAATGTACAATAGTAGAGCGAATGTAATGAAATGTACAATAGAATAGTACAATAGTGAGTAACGTGTAAGGTATTATGACTGTCCTAAATCCCTTAGATTGCATTGTGACCCTTGCCGCGACCTTATCGCATGAGCATTGTGTCGGATAAAAGAAGGCGTTTGTGCTAAAATTTAAGATGTAGAGATCGTACACGTCACACAGCTTTTTTGCACACACCACATCACTACACAAACTACGCACAAAATTCAGTTTTCTCTCGAATCGTTCGCACATATAATGCTACTTTTAAACAAATTGATTTCTTTGCGTGTACAAGATCAAAATTTAAAACAGAAGTTATTAATACAATAGTCCATAAAGATGGACTATTGCATTAATAACACATTTATGAACGTATATTTAATGTGTACGTATGTATATGTAGGGAATTTTCATGTGAAGTGGAAGGTTGACAATATCCCTCAATTTATGTTTGTTTGTTTTTTGCATGGGTACAAACAGATTTGGCACGTTTACTTTCTTTTGTATTTTTATTACTAATGCTGTTAAATAAGGAAAACCTGTCATTAGCCTTACTTTTGTTATAACACTGTTACGTATATGTTTGTATTTTCGCTGTTGGTTTTCTTAATAAATAAATAAATAAAATAAATAAATAAATAGAGACCTTCCTCATAGGTTGCCCAAAAAATTTGTAGCTCTAATTTTGGGGGAATTTGCCATAGTTGCCACGCTTAGCGGGCGGATTGGAAAACGCAGTTTATTTATTCAGATATTGCAGAAAGACGCTGCTGCCCATTTCCTGGTTGTGGACACACACTTCCATCTATATAAATAAAAATGTGAATATTAGTTTGTTCAAAATATTAAATCAAATTCTTTACCGATTGCGTAAAGTGATTTACCACAAACTCATCACAATATCTTACAAACTTCAAGACCTTATTGACTTGATATTTAGCATATATATTCTTTTCCCGATATGGACACCCACTAAGAAAGAGATTTAACAACCATTTACTCCTAAATGAGTAAACGGGTTGCTATACAGACTAATAACAATTAAAATAAACTATTTTTACAGATTTTTCTCGTTTAAATTAAACTATTTATAACCCGAGGTTTCGAGTTCTTTACCGCACCCATAGTCAGTCCTCCCGTGACCATGTAAATAGTTTAAATTAAATTTGTTTTAAAATTGTGTTATTAAAATTGCTCAGCGGTGAAGGAAATAAAGAAAATACTTTCGAGGAAATATGAAGTCCGCCGAAATATGTGGGTCGCATTGGAGCAGTGTGGCGGACTCTACCCAGCTCCAAAACTCTCTCAAAAATTCGAGGAGGCTTGTGCTGAGCAGTGGAACATTTACTTTACTTTACTTGCTTAAGTATGACTGAACCCGTGATTTAACGTCTTTTAAATAAATATAGTTTGTGTATTGTAAGCCGCGATAGTGAATCCTGTCCACGTCCGAGTCCTAATGACACGGATTTACGATTCCAGATAGCATTAACTCTCTTTACTGAGCATTAGGATAGATAGACGCAAGATAGCGTTAGAAAGGGTAGAAGGAGCGAAGTTTTTATTTTATAGATGTTATATTTCGTTAAGTGCAATGATCGAACAATCACAGCTTTTAAATCGAGATAAAAAATACAACTTATTTCTTTAAGCAAACACAATTAATTATGCAGCTTTTTAACCGAATTCCGAAAAAAAGAGACGGTTCTAAATTCGTCTCTATACATATTTTATGCATGTTCGGGCATAACTTCTTTGTTTATGAACTGATTTTAATGATTTTTATTAGAAAGGGAGGGTGCTGCGGTAGCTCAGGGGCTAGGTGCTCGCTTTAAATTCGGGTTCGATTCCCGGTGCCGGTACCACTAAAATTGTTGATTGCAATGTTGAGTCTCAACTTACCACGTGCTCGGCAGTGAAGGAAAACATCGTGAGGAAACCGGCATGTCTATGGAATAATAAATATTTTAAAGACATGTGAAGTCCGCCAAACCGCATTGGAGCAGCGTGGCGGACCTTTCCCGGATCCAAAACCTTCTCAGAAATGACAGGAGGGCTGTGCTCAACAGTGGGGCATTTATAGACTGTTACTTTACTTTATTTTTTATCGCTCCCATATAAATTCGGTCAAGTTCTGATGATAGGATTCATGAAAAAATTATGTAACCCTTAAATTGGCATAAGCTGCTTAGACGAAGTCGGTTGTTTAATTTTTAACTTTTAATAGGAATTCCTCGAAATTCCTATTAAAAGTTACGGTCGGTAGGTTTTGATCAACATAGTAACACAAAGGGGGGGGGGGGGGGGGGGGATTTCACCGCTGTAAATAAACGCGATCAATTCTAGCTGAACGAAGTTTAAGCGTTTAACTGAGTTCAATGCTACAGTTTGCATTTCACCAACATCAACTGAACGCGATTAAAGCTAAACGCGGTTCAAACTCTGAACGCCCAATTTTCGACGTTCAGCTTTAAGAGATCTGTCATTGTCAATTGCACAACTATTTAAACACAATAAATATTTTTAACACGTTTTGTTTATTGTTTGCATACCTGTGTCTTATGCATAAAAACAGGATGTTTGATGTCGCAAAATAATAAATACATCGAGTTTTTGTTTTAGATTGTGACGATATTTCACGGAAACTTCGTTTTTCTGAACGCGATTAAAATGGAGCCGGTGAAATCGGTTAGACGAAAACAGAGTTCAAATGATACAGTTCAACTAAGTTCAGTAAAACGTGGTTTTATTAAACTTGGTTTCCAAAGCGATCGGTGAAATCGGGTCTAAGTAATAACATATAAATGATCTACTGTTGAGCACAGGCTTCTTTCATGTTATTTCAATGTTATTAATTTGTAATGATAATATATTGTGAAAAACTTTATCATCATCATCGTCCTGTTAATAGTTCAATGTTGGGGATTTGCCGCAATCACCACGCTTGGCAGAGGGATTTTCAATTCCAGACGCCTTGCACCTTAGGCGCTGCTGCATATTTTACATTATCGATCTGTACGTTTTTCAACTGGTTTTTTTATAACAAAAAGTGACGAGAGGAGTAAAACGGTCACCCGATGATAATTGCAATGTCTGCCCAAAACAAATGCTGTATCAAATGCAATAACTGTGTGCCATCACCAAGCGCCCGCTTCCCTGAGACATCACTTTTTAAGTCACTTAAACCAGTAATTACACTAGCTCTCAGTGTCCTTCAGACCGAAACACAGTAATGTTCGTACACTACCGCTTCGCCGCAAATTACTGGCCAGTTGGTAACTGGTCCTGCGTTAGTGCCTACCTAGACCGCATAGGAATCCTACCACCAGTAGCAGTTCCTTAGGATGTCACGACAACCATGGAATGAAACGTTGAGGTATATTTTGTTACGCCGCCTCCATACTTAATAGTCTTTAAAGAAACAGTTCGTTTAATATAAATTTTCTTCTGTTTTGTTGCTATTAAATTCACCCAACACTAAAATAAGCGGCAAAATAAATCTATCGTCAGTTAAAAGTAAATAAACAATCCATTGATAGCGAGGCATATAATTGGTGAGCTATTCAATTCATCGTTTGATTAACGAGTCTGACATTTGCTTGAGTCTGGATTTTAGTTTTGATTTAAAATTTATATTTTATTTAAAAAAAAATTTAACTTAATGTTTGTTTTTAGTTAACACTTTTTTAAATTTTATTTTACTGTAGTTTTGCAGGAGTGCCGTGGTAGCTCAAGGGCTGGGGATTCGTTTTAAATTTCACGGTACGCGAGTGTCTTGGTAGCGGCCTAAGAGAATCTACGGGGTTGTAGGATCACATCCCGATCGACAGAGGGAAAAATAAAAACCAGTGGATGGGCAGCAGCATCTTCTATATTTCTTATTAACTAAGGTAGAAGTGAAGTTAATAGAATAATTATGAACAGAAGTTTATAAATGTAGTTCATTATTAATACATAATTATAAATACCATCCCATCCCGTGGGTCTCGTAGAAGCCGTCAGAGGGAAAAGGAAAACCAGAATATGGGCAGTAGCATTTCCCTGGAATATCTGAATAAATAAACTGCGGTTGCCAACTACCCTGCCAAGCATAGCAATTATAGCAAAATCCCCAGAAATGATAGCTAAACTTTTGTGAACAACAAACTTTTGTGGCAATCTTTGGGGGATGCCTATGTTTAGCAGTGGTCCAGTGATATGCAGAAATTAATATCATACAGCGATTTTCTATTACTTTTCCACATCCGTCTTGGTAATATCAAATCTATTATTACTAAATATAATACAATAATATGCACATTAATTTTTATTGGATAAAGTGATGAAATGAACTAACCGTTCACCTGATGATTAATGCAACGTCTGCCCATAGCAAATGCTGTGTCACGTAGAACATTTCTTTCTGAAACCACACTGCACCCATCACCCTAAGAAATCAGTTCTTAAGTCTCATATGCTCAGTGGTGAAACTAGCTCACAGTGCCCTTCAAACCGAAACACGGTAATGTTTGCACACTACTGCTTCACGGCAGAATAACTGGCGCGGGTGGTACCTACCAAGGCGGATTCCACCATAGGAATCTTATCATCAGTAAATAATTAAGTGAGTTTTATTTTTTATTTGATAAAGTGACGAAACGAGCGAAACGTTCACCACTTGATGGTAAGTGCAACGTCAGCTCATAACAAATGTTGTATCACCCAGTACATTTCTGTGTGACACTAAACTGCGCTCGTCACTCTGAGACATCAGTTCTAACGTCGCATATGCTCAGTGATTACACTAGCTCTCAGTTCCCTTCAAACACACGGCAGAATAACTGGCCTCGTCTGTTATCGTCGATATACAGGACATGCCCTAAATCAATCTTTACAATTAAAGAGAATGGATCGATTAAAACGCCTTCTGTCGCGATACGCAGGTGAAAGGCACAGAAATATCGTCTTTACCGATGAAAAAATTTTCACGATTGAAGAACACTACAATAAGCAAAATGATAAAGTGTACGCTCACAGTTCTGAAGAAGCTGCTCAACTGGTCGGAAAGGTACAACGTGGTCATCATCCTGCGTCAGTGATGGTTTGGTGGGGCGTGTCTTATCAAGGAGTCACAAAACTACATTTTTGTGAAAAAGGAGTGAAAACTTCTTCAAACAACTTCAGCCAAAGTGTTTCAAGATACAGTCTTGGATCATGTTGTGAAACCTCTCAGCAATACAGTTTTTAAAAATATACCGTGGACTTACCAGCAGGACTCTGCACATGGTCACAAGGCACGAACTACTCAAGCCTGGCTTGAAACCAACGTTCCGGACTTTATAAGAGCTGAAGACTGGCCCTCATCTAGCCCAGACCTCAAAGCCGAGACTTCAAATTATGGTCAGTTTTAGAGGACATGGACTACTCTAAACGACACGGCGACATTGAGTCTCTTAAAAAATCTTTGGAGCAAGCAGTGGCGAAATTTCCCTTGGAAACAGTGCGTAAATCCATTTAGTCGTGGCCAAACAGATTAAAGGCCTGTATAAAAGCCAAAGGTGGCCATTTCGAAAAGAATATTTTTGTATTTTTTGCTGAGACTAATAAATATGTAGGGATACATTTTAATAGTACATTACTTCATTAAAAAAAATGCATTTTCATTTGTAACAGAACTTATGACTGGAATAGGTATATACAATCCGTACTAATACTAATATTATATATATTATTATATATACTGTTTGTTATCTTTTCACGGCTCAACCGCTGCATTGATCTTGACGAAATTTGGAACAGAAATAGCTTGCAATCTAGATACGGACATAAGATACTTTTTATTTCGGAAAAATCAAATAGTTTTTATGGGATATTTTAGAATACACATATCCACGCGGACTAACTCGCGTGCATCAGCTAGTTATAATTATAAACGTTTTAATGCGTTTTAAAATATATAGTTTATAACTAAAGCAAAAAAACAATTTAGTCCATAATCTTGATTCATAAATCTTCTGGTAGTCGGTCCCGCCATTTTGAAGATATCGTGTCTTGAAGTGTAAGTAGAAGTAACAAAGAAACATTATCCTTTAACTTTCGTTCACGCTTCGTTAGTGTCATTGTTTCCGAACGTATCCGGTGTCGTTACAATATTAAAATCTATTAACAAGTACAAAGGGTAACTGAATCTGTTGGAGATCGTGGAAAATTAAAACTTTGATACAGTAGATGTCGAATCGTTTCATAATTGGAGCAGGGCTAGTTATGCTATAGCTATTATCAACGTTTGACTCATTAACTTTGAATATTCTTTTTTATTATACTTTATTTAGATCGTTGTATCAGTCTTTTTACTCGAGTGGCTGGAATATTCGCGCCGAGCCTTAAATGTTCAGAGCGTACAATATAACAACACCTTCAGGATACTGGTGGGATTGCAGTGGCACTGCAGAGGGTCGGAAATGTTTGCGGAGGCACGCACTGATGGATTCTTCGCCACCATGCGCAAAAAGCACCTTCTATGATGCAGCGTTTACGGCACAGTAACAGCATCTTGAAGATGATCGCTGCCATGTGTGACTGCTGGGGCACTGGATGAAAGTTGCTCTGGGGTTGGAGAAATAGCATCGGAACGTTCTTATTTCCGAATTCGGCGCTTCATATTTATGAATTTTATCTTTTAAAACATAACAGTACTGACATAGTTTATAATAATAATTGTTGTTTCTTTTTCAGCTTTTACTAAAATTAATTATTATTTTAGTAAATGCTATTTTCTTAAATTAATGTATATTAATTTAATATTATCGATAACAGGAAATTCCACTATTTTATTAGAGTTTACAAAATCTTCCACGCCATCTACAATCTACCACACTGTCTTATCCTGAAGGTGTCTATCTGTCTAAGGGAAATGCCAGTGATCTCCAATA
Organism: Luehdorfia chinensis; assembly: GCA_019845155.1. NCBI lineage: Eukaryota > Metazoa > Arthropoda > Insecta > Lepidoptera > Papilionidae > Luehdorfia > Luehdorfia chinensis. Next base: position 19,622 of record JAHVAK010000642.1, read on the forward strand.
GGTGAAATATAACTGCCCCAAAATACCAGATCTAAAATACACAGACCGGTGACGTTCAGCATCGTCTCAAGTACCTACTTTCTGGTACTGACTTCTACGTCGCAACTACTTTCTGGGTTCGAATCCCAGCCGCAGCTAACACTTGTGTTAAATCACATTAAAAAAAGTTTGAAATCATTATTTATTAGATGTTAGTAGTTAAGTATTCGAAAAAAAAATGAAAAATTTAACGGTGTGAGAAGAGAAGGCTTTTAAAATGACTGATAAATGTTTTCGTAGGCCCAAAATTATATCAAATAAGTTTCGACTATTTTTTTTTATTGCATTAAGTGATGAAACGATCAAAACGTTCACCTGATGGTAAGTGTCGTCCGATGGTAAGTGACGTCCGTCCATAACAAATGCTGTGTCACCCAGAAAATTTCTGTGTGACACCACACTGTGCCCATCACCCTGAGACATAAGTCCTTAAGTTTCATATGCCCAGTGATTACGCTAGCTCACAGTGCCCTTCAAACGGAAACACAGAATTTTTGCACACTACTGCTTCACGGCAGAATAACTGGCCCTGGGTTGGTACCTACCAAGACGGATTCCTAGGATGCATCGATTAGGTTCTATGCTTATATGTTCTGGATAACAAGCAGACTATGATGTCAGCGAAGAATATATCAAAGTGGCGTAAGAATTAGAAAATATAACAAACACAGAGGATTTCTATATACACAAATATTAAACAAATATTTATATAAATACATTATAAATATTACACATTTAATTATACTAATTTTCGGATTTCATCGCGTTTAATTTTTAAACTATTTATAACCCGACTTTTAGTGCTTTACAGAACCCGTGGTCACTGGGGGGCTGAGGTAACAGATGTCCCGATGTCATAGTTAATCCGGGGTACCTTCAGCTTTTAATTATTATTTTGGTCCGATCTATGCAAAATGAGCTTACAGTGTCCTGAAGTCTTGCAGTAGTATGCTAGCTAGGTTTTTGATTTAATTTTAATAATTATATGATCCCAAGTCAGTGGTAGTACCCAACCATCTTCTTTATTGAAATTACAATGTTATTTAATTTTAACACTTTCGCCAATCATTCTTGGTAGGAATCGGTGTTCTTTATCAATTTAAAAATTAAACGCGATGAAATCCTTAAATTTAGTTTTATTAAATGCACTTATTAGTTTTCTTCTTCCAATTTCCGATGTTACGTTTGTGTTACGCGGTCATTGTATAATAAGTAACAACTAATGCCCGGTTCCTATAATCAACTGACAGTTACTAGTCACAGTTAATATTTGTGTCTTTGCTACGAGTAACGAGGCGTTACGCAGCGCTTCCCAAATGTTTCTAGTTATCTATGAACTACTGATGTCCGTTAGTTATAGTAACGGTTATAAGTCACTATTCGTAGCTTATTTAACGAAACGTAAGGAAAATGTATCGTTTTGTGAATATAGGAACCGTGCGTTAGAAAATCATGAGTCGCAGAATGTTAATTAACTTGGATGATTGTTCAGGACACCGCACTTGAATGGTGCGAAATGTTGCAATTTATACACTTCTAAACTTATACAATCCTGAAGGGATTCTAGTAACAACGGAGACTTATTGATGATTACAGCAATAACTATTCAGTTAAGAATAGAATATTTAAATATTTTTTCTATTTAAAATATATGTGTAAAAAACACATTATTCTTTATTTGGTAACTTTAATGTAATAGGTTATTAAGTTATTTTAACTTAATTCATGAACTGTTTTGTTTAAGCCAATAACGTACTTTATTCAGCGTAACTTTCAAAGAGAAAACAAGACCTCGCGTGCGTGCTAATAAATAAATTACACTTAATGTGTATATTGAAACTATGCTCAATTAATTTTATCTTTGGCATCGCCTTCTGCAACATTTCATAATTAAAAAAAAATTCGGAACTATCAACAAACTCTTATTTATCGTTTTGCAAAACGATATTATTTTGTAGCGTTTTAACATTAGGTAATGCAAAGGGGCATGCCCAATTTAGGCTTTGAGGCGCACATAAAATTCAATTTATCAAAAGAAAATAAAATATTAATTATGATTTTTTGGTAGGAATGTTTAGTCGTAACTAGTCGGCACAAATTCAATTCATTTATAAAATTGTTCAAATAACTAGTAGTTAAATGTTCCTATCCATTCATAATTCTTGCTGTTATTTGAATATAATATTGCCTTTGTAAAAAAAAATTCCACTGTTAAATATTTCATTATTATTTTTATTATTGTTTGTTGTTACGCGAAAACTAGTATGTACTACAATGCAATAAAGTATTTGACACATTTTATTCAAACTTCAAAAATCAAATCTTAGCAATAAAATATATAAAAGCTCTTAATCAATATATCGATATAAGGACTTTTTCATCTTTAAAGTGGCAACACTAAAATCAGCTTGTCTGTACTCGTACTTCGCTCATGTCAATATTGTCAATCAAATCAAACACCACAAATCATCACAGAGGAATGATTTCATCATCATAGAGTTCTATCACAACTTTTTTTAATGAAGGTATATACTTGAATTTTCATTTTTAGTTTGTTTTCTATTATGAAATAACTTTCATTTTGTTTTTTTATTAACATGCATTTGCGATGTAAATATAATGTAAACTTCATTTTGATAGAAAATAAAAATGATTTATTAATTATCAACACCAAGTTTTATTATATCTCATCCCTTCAAGAAAGAGTTTTTGTCATTAAACACTATCATATAGTATATAATTTCATACTGTGCACTGAGGGCCTATTTTACTATAGCCACTGGGCATTCCCCTTTAACGCATTTTGTTATTTTGGTATTTAGAGCTAAATTATTTACATGGAACCAATCCAAAATACAATTCAGAGCACTTTTGACTCCATTTATGTTCTCAGTTTTCCGAATTACTGAGTTATGTATCATCTGCAAACAGTGCTATATTTGTAACTTTCTGGACTAAGTATGGTAGATCATTTATAATATTAAAACGAGCCCAAAACAGATCCTTGTGGTACACCCATTTTTACTTGAGGGCCTACGGAAATGGTAACATTAATGTGAACCATTTGTATCCTATTACTAAGATAAGAATCCATCAAAAGAAGTGCTTGCTCTTATAAACCATAATATTTTAGTTTACAAAGCAGAATTTTGTGATCTACGCAATCAAATGCTTTTGATAAATCACAGAACACGACAATCGCCTTATGAGAATCCTCCCAAGCACTATAAATATATTGAATTATTATTACTTATTATTATTACTTATATTTATATTACTTATTCCTGCATCAGTTATAGAGCACCCTTTGGTAAAAACTAACTGAAGATCATGGAATAACTTAATGCTGTTAAAGAAAGAGCATTTGGTTAAGTTCAATTCAATTTACTTAAAACTGGTAATATTGACACGAGCCTAAAATTTCCTGTGTCTTTAGAATCACCTGATTTATAAAATTATATTACCTTACTCAATTTCATAAGGTCAGGAAATACAACTTTATCAATACATGAATTAAATAATTATGCCAAATGTGGAGAAAACCAAGTGAGATCCCTGACAGAGCAAGCTGAATATAATAGACCAATAAGTATTCAAAAGGTTTGTAATCTAATTCAGTGTATGTACATACATTTTTTTATATCTTCTTATAAATCGTAATAGATTCAGGAGCAGGTTTTAAGTGATGAATATCAATAAACACGTATCATATCAAAATAACAAAAATACATATTTAATACAGTTTTCACAGAGATAAATATATGTGGTGTATAGTCCTACTACTACTAAATAATAAACTAAAACAAGTTAAAAGACTACTGCTATATTATCCATTTTCTAACAAATTGTTTAGTCCCATTTTTTGGGGATTTCATCTAACTTCTCCAAGTTACAATTCCAAAAACAATGTGAGTAAGTAGTACGTAGTTTATTTCAAGAAACCAAAGAAAGTCACTTAGTAATAAATCTAGAGATATAAATCTTTGGAACATAGAACTCGGTTCCGCCATCTTGATGTCAACGCGTTCGTGTTGTCACATATTGCAACTCCTAGAAACAAAGGAACATAATTCTATGACTTACGTCCATGACTACTAAACGTCACAATATTTCCGTTAGATCTACATTACTTATTTCTAATATCGATTATCTAAAATAAAAACAGGGTAATATACATTTAAAAACATACGTTACGACCTATTTTTCTTATATGTCAACCTCCCTTGTACGTAGTTTATTCTACAGATTGACTTTCCATGCCAAATACCGTTTTTGGCCAGGCTGTCAAGTGAGCACACTGTTCATCTCGATGGAGAATGACTTTTTTTTAATACCTTTAAATTGACTTTCTGGTCAGGTTAGACTTTCGATCTAGAGAAAGTGTCGCTAAATTTTAGAGTATCATCATCGTCGTCATAATTTAGTATATCCCGCCAATTTGGTGCAGAATGAAACACTTACTGTTTTGACGCATACACTTTTCTTAATTCTCTAAAATGTTTTGAAAGATAAAAAAGGTAAGACGATCCCTTTATAGGAAATATTTTGAAAAGTAGGCCAAAAATGTGCTTTTAATAAGCTTCATATTAAAAAGGTTTCATATTAACCTATATTGTCCAACCATTATTTAAATGAGAATGTATAAATACATACTCATATATTGGATATTTATTACGTATAAAGCAAAAAAATATCGCTTCTTTATGATTGTCATTTCACTACGAGCAAATATTGTACAAAGCGGTGAAAACATCCTGTACAGTAATCTGTCTGCGGTAGTACCTACCCATACTACCGCAGGGTCAGTTATTCTGCCGTGAAGCAGTGTGCACACATTACTGTGTTTCGGTCCGAAGGGTACTGTTAGTTAGTGTAACTACTGGGTATATGAGACTTAAGGACAACTGTGGGTTCTCTGGGGGACTTTCGCAGTGTGATGCTGCGTAGAAATGTTCTGGGTGACTCAGCATTTGTTATGGGCGGACGTTGCACTTAACATCAGGCGAAAGTTTGGCTCGTATCGTCACTTTTTCCTATAAAAATTAATCAAATGATTGTTAAGTTATACTGCTGAATACCAAATTAAATCAATACTACATTAAAACTCAAAATATACACACAATGACATATCAATGAGAACCGTAAAAATCAAAAGTAAATGAATGTGAAATAAATGACCTTCAGAAAAAGTTTAATTTACGGAATGTGACTAACAACTATTGGTATATTTTACCTTTACTAAAGAAAAACAACATACATACACATACAGTCACGTCTTTTTTCCATATAAGGCGTAGACAGAGTCCACACCCGTAGCACATTTTTTGCCCCCGCGGGAAAGGGTGGCGAATCACGTCGACACCATTTTGGAACGACTCATAAAATTCTTACTCCCCATTTTGTTCCCACGATCAGTATTGTGACAGCATTGCATATTATGGTATACCTTATTCGCCTCTTAGACATGTCGGTAGGAAAGAAGTAGGTGATATTCTACTCTGCCGGACAACTATCGGCCGAATAGAAAAACATAAGTCGTATATAAAAAAAAATTACTACACCTACTCTAGGATTTTTTTATGGTCGAAGCATTTCATGTTCATTAATTGCTCATGCACAGCATTAGACAACAGGTACAATTATCTGTAGGCCGTACTAATATTTGTTTGTGCGAAAATCGAAGCTGCAAACACAAGCAAAAGTTGTTTATTTGAATTTTGGGTAGTGCTTGTTTCCTAGTGCAAATTCAAAGTGTGGTGCCACACAAAAATATTCTGGGTGACACACCATTTGCTATGGGCAGACTATGCACTTACCACCAGGAGAACAATTAGCTCGTCGCTTCACTACCTTCAATATAAAATAGACTGCTAGAATGCGGGTTGGCGGACTTCACATGTCGCCGGAATATCTATTTTACTTCACTAATCAGCGCTTGAAATTGTTATTTTTTTTTTTATAAACAATTCATCGCCGATCGAGCCTATGTCACTTGCAAAATATTTTTTTTTCGAAGAGGAGGCAACAAGCAAGCGGCTCACCTAATGGTAAGTAATCACCGCCGCCCATGAACATCCGTGACGCCATAGAAATTACCCCTGAGCTACCACACTTTATTTAAAAAAATTAAATGTATATGCTGTTAATCTTGTGTACATACATTGTAATAACTGGTCCTCATATCTGGCTGCAATATACAGCATAATTATTAAGCAGTAAGCAAACTGTGATAACATTAAATTAATACTTTGATGTAGCTATATTCTTCTAAATAAATGCATATATTTAATAATACGTATTTAATAATGAATCAATATTTAATAATTCTTTGTCGACAGACCCTATTCTGTGCGGCAGTTTGACCACAGATTACTATTTGTTTGACATTGCCAGTATGAAAGTAAACAAACTACAGGCTATTATGTGATTGACATTGTCAGTATGAACGTAAATGCATGTTTTAGTTTATTTATTTTAATGTTTTTTTAATATATATACATTTTAGCTTTTACGCTTCTTCATACAAAACTTTAACTATACGACTATATATATATCTCACACTCCGTCGTGCGCGCTATATGCTTAAAAATGGGTACAAAGTTATGTCTTCACGTGGCAGAACAACCATACGTGTTATACGATAGTGTCCCAGTCCCAGGTAATCAATTATAGTAAATGTATTCATCGAAAAAGAAAAATTGATTCTATTACACTACCGAACATCTTCAGTTATTGACATAACGACGTGTTTGTAAAAGTAATTAAAAAGTCCAAGAAAAATTACGAAAGATTTTGATTTTCATGCTTTTACATGGGCGTGGAAATATTCGTCATAACCATAAGGATCAGTATTTGAAGGGCCGGTGGTATAGCTCGTAGAACCAATGACCAACCTCGTACCAAGCTCGTAGAATCAAATCAAGTGGCAACCGTGGCGGTAAAGGCAACGTCAGAAATCAGACCCAAAAAAAAATTGTCTTTTAGCCCAAATGTTAGCCCCATCTGGAATTCAAATCCAGAACACGCAGCAATCAGGTATCCCGACCAAAAGGCCACGCGGTGGTCATATACTAACTGCAAGCCCATGATGTCCTCTTTTAAATGGGTAATAAATTGTTTGATGTCGCATCGTTTTTGAATTTCATTCCACTATAAAGCCCTCAGTGATTTTCCAAACCAATATTATAAATGAGAAAGTAGCTTTCTCTGTCCCTCTGTCTGTTTGGTTTCTTTTCACGGCTCAACCGTTGAACTGATCTTGACGAAATTCGGAACAAAGATAGCTTGCTGGAGACGGACCGAGGATACTTTTCATTCCGCAAAATCAAAGAGTTCCCATGGTATTTTTAAAATACCTACTCGTAAATCCATGCTGGTTTCAGCTAGTTTATTTTTTAATATAAACAGATAATAAATTGCTTGTCAGTTTGAAGCGTGAATGATCTACCTATCTATAATTGCTGAGTTGTTTGCTCTAGTTGCATCCTCTGGCTAACGAGTCTCTACGCCACGAGTGTTCTCTCATTTGCACTTTGATTTCAGACAATGATTGCTTATTCATCAGCTAACTGCTACGTATCAACTATTCAACTCTGCTTTATATTTACAGAGAATACACTTACAAAATAGTTTCTAAATTTCATCGTATGTTTGATTCGATAATTGTTATGAATGTGGCTTAGTGGTTAAAGTGCCTGAAATCTACGTCGCGGATCCTGGGTTCGACTCCGAGCCAGAGCCATTTGTGCAAAAACACAAATTGTTGGTTTTCGGGACAGGCTGCGACGTTATTGTCTCGGAGACATCATAGCATAACACAGACCTTATCGCATGGGCGTTGCATTGGGCGCGGATAGCGGAGGGCGAGTTAGTTCATCACTGTGGCACTGTAATATCTCCTGCGCAACCGATAGCTTCCGACGGGTTTTTTTTTTTTGCAGTTGGTGTATTGGTTGGAAATTCAGATGGATACCATCATCATGAATGTGTGCTCTTATAAAATTGTTTCTGTCATTGTAATTCTCAAAAGAGTATGAATATGTATTTTGAGTGCACGGCAAAAATTACCGGATTTTTCTCCAAATGACGACCTAATCTGCACGTGGAACATCTCGCGGGATAACAAACGAAGTCCTGGCGACCCATTGAAAATGGAAAACCTATTCGAATTTGTCGAACCCAAATCTCATTGACTAGTAATGGGAAATAGTATTACTTCTGTAAGAGTAACGATATTGATCTCACCAATCCGCTTAGTATGGTGTCTAAATATCCATATAAGCATGATTGCATTTGCTGGCACTTTCTAGAAAAGAATGTTATGTCTTTCACAATTTTTAAAACCTAAAGTATAAATAAAACTTAAATGGAGTCACAGCATGCAGCAAATTAAAATTAGAAATTTAAAGTAGTGAAGGAGATAACATTATAAAAACATATTATTATTGTAACATATTTAAAAATTAATTTTCTTAGGTTCAATCTAAGAGTAGCAAAGTCACACCAACATTGAAATTTAACCGTAGTTAAATCTTTAACTCGTAAGTAGTATTTTGTTTGCATAAATTATTGCACAAAGAGTTTTTGAAGATGTGTTTTTTATATATAAAAACAATTTTACGAGTTCATAAATTCCGTCTGATAAATGCATGTTATGCCAAGATAGTCTTAGCATGTTTTATTTTGTGTCACCTTGACGAAAAATTTCGCATATTGGTGCTCTTTATTCTGAAAAGATTTATAACTTTCTGTTTAGTTTTCGACGATTGGTTTTGCATTGCGTGAAAATATCTTTCAGATATTATTTTAACTGACCTCTTGACCTATTTGGCAGTGTTATGGTGGATGATATAGAGTCGAAATTGCGGGTGCAATAACTATTTGTTATTGTAAAAAATTTAAACGTAGTTTATCTGTGATAGTGTGTATTGAAATTTATATTAGTGATATTTTAGTCCTCAAAACTTATATGCATGCTTGTTATTTTAAGAGTAACCACGGAATTTTAATGGAAAATTATAAAATTTATAGCAAAAAATTATTTTATTCTGCCATCAAGCGGTTATTTTTAAACACTGTGTTTCGGTTTGGAGGGTGCAGTAACTAGAGTAATTAGAAGGCTGTGACACAGCATTTGTATACGCTTTTTCCTAAATGTCTTCTTGATAATTTTTTTGAAATCTGTCAGTTTAGGAATTTCGTTATAAAATTTAAGATTTTTGTTTTGATTTTGGCCAACCTAAACGCAAGAACCCCTTGCGTGTCAACTCGTCCCATTTTACAGGATACATTCACTTTTTTAGTAAATTCATTAGTTTCCGTACTTATATTATATTTTCATAAATATACTATGACGAAAGTGTCAAAATATTAGTATCCTTGAACAATCCGCGTAGCGACTAAGAGCGAGGACCTAAGGTAAAGATTGCCCGAAATACTTGAATTTGGAAAATTAAAATTATTAAAATTAAAATGAAAATTAATATTCTTTCCAGACCGGCCGCGGATCCCCACAGAGTATCACTGAGGCGAAATCCTTTTCGACGTGGCGTTATATTTCTTCATGTTGCGCTCTTGTCAAATAAATATGGTCCTTTTTTCTAAAACAATGACACGTGTATAATCAATCGTCAGTGTATTTATAAACTGGGAAAAGTTGATTATAAATGCACTGTTTTTATACTAGTAACATTTTGATTTTCGGATTTTAATGTTGCATACCACTGTTAATATTTCACAATACATGCCAGATTTGACTGCCCCATTCAAAGTGATGCATGTTGTTCTGGGGTTGGATGAATAGGATAGTTTCGGTGTTATATCCTTATCGTCCGATCTTATATCTGCTTTGTTATAATGTAAAACTCTTTATTTAGTTCGTGTATAAACTGTCACTACTAAGAAAGTTTATTACAATATTTAAACGAGCATTTACTAACACAATTAGTTTATTTATTCTCTATTGCATTACCTTAATAGAAAAGTTCACAATAGGTAAACTTAATACCACATTGCGATGAAACTTTTTTTGTTAGCTGGAAGTCGTATATTCAATTTAAATTGTATGCCGGAATGTGAGGACGAAATACTGCTTTTTATTGCGAATATACTAAAATCACAGATCTACTCTAACTTTTGAGCTATTTTGAGCAACTGAAAATCGTTTTAGGTTCGTCAGGCATTGGCAAACATGAAAAACACGTCTATTATAGAAATATATGTTATTAGTCAGAAAGTTTCGTTCGGGTTTCGTCACGCTGTGTTTCTTTACCCCTAATTATGGGGTAGATTAGCATTAAAAATTTCAATTATCGATTTTGTGGTGACAGCACTGTGCTTTGAACCCAGGTCACACGAGTACGAAACTATAGACTGTAGTTTGTAAGTATATATGCTGTGATCCATATTTCTTTTATAAGGGTAAATAGAATAGAACAAAACTAGAAATTTACTTGCCATAGAAGGTAGGCATAGTCGTCCTAGCTTCTATGCAGGAGTTCGTCCAGGCAATGCAGTGGTAACCACACCGCAGTGGTTATTCTGCCGCTAAGCAGTAGTGTGCAAATATTAGGCTACGTAGACACGCAGCATTATATTTCCCGTATACCTTATATGAGGTTTCATCCAAAATATCAGTGGCAATATAGAAACTTATTATAGTTCTCCCTTGTGAACTCGTAGTGTTCGAGAAATTTTTTTTCCCTTATACTGTCCAAAATTGTCACCGAGGAAGCAGTATCTCGAAACGATTTTATGGAATACGACACGAAGTGACCCTTATTTTCATTTTGTATTGTTCACACGACGATCATTTCCATTCGATTTTAACTTAAAGTTAAAATCGTCGTGTGAACGACTGTCTCGTATCTGGGAATACCGTATATGTGAAAAAATAGAATCGAATCGAATAGTCGCCGTGTGGACGTAGCTTTACTGTGTTACTGTGTTTAGGAAAATAGTGAGTATCGTTGTTCGCTGGCCTGGCCACGCCTCCCAGCCAATTAGAATGCTAGAAATTAGAAAGTCGAGTTCATAGTGACCAGTTGAGTCAGACCTTCGAACGAAACGGTTGTGTATTTATGTATATTGCGTGTTACTCCTTCAACATTCAATTTTGAAAATGAATACCTTACCTGTTCGAAATAATAAAAGTGGATCAATGATCCATAGCGGAGAGAGACGCATAATTTACAATGTTTATAAGTACTTTAAACTGTGTGATTTAAATGCGACTGTGGCGAGCACAGTAATAAAAACAGCAAGTGCATGCGGTGTGTGTTTTAGTGGTTTAAGTAATTTAAATTTTTAATTCGTTTCCATAAAATATTTTCAAAAAAAAATTGTTTGAATTTGTACTCAACTGTGAATACACCCTTACCCTGTAGTTGCACTGATGACTCACTATTTTATTAACGCAAACGGACTATAGTGAAATTACTGGACAAATGAGACTTAATAAAAGAATAGATGAGCACAGGCTTCCTCTCATTTCGGAGTTCGAAAGAGTCCGCCACGCTGCTCCAAAGCGACTTGACCGTCTTCACATGTCTTCGAAATATTTTTATTCCTTAGACATACAGGTATCCTCTCGGTGGTAGCTCAGGGGCTAGGCGCTCGCTTTAAATTTCATAGTACGCGAGTGACCTGGGTTCGATTCCCGGTGCCGGCACCACTAAAATTGTTAATTGCAATTTTAAGTGATGATTTACCACGCGCTCGGCGGTGAAGGAAAACATCGTGAGGAAACCTGCATGTCTGAGGAATAAAAAAATATTTAGAAGACATGTGAAGTCCGCCAACCCGCATTGGAGCAGCGTGGCGGATTCTTCCTAGCTCCAAAACCCTCTCAGAAATGAGAGGAGGCCTGAGCTCAGTAGTGGGACATTTATAGGCTGAAACTTTTACTTTACAGGTATCCTCACGTGGTAAATCGGCACTTGTAATAGGAGAACTTTATTCTATTTTATGTAATCCAAATTCTCCGTCTTATTTTAAATATAACTTTAACTTTCTTCGGTGTACTCATGACCGAGTTGCACGTTGTTTTAACAAACTTAAAATTGTTATTCCACAGCATAGCAGCGGTTTATTTAGTTCCTCTTTTACTGTTCAAGCTATACGCCTTCGGAACGCCCTAATAGTCATTCTTTTATAAGATTAGTATGTGAATTTTACCTTCAAAGAAATTCCAACTGATTTATTCGACTGTATATATCTTAACTATTTTTTTTTATAATTTTGAACACATAATTAATTAAACTATTTATGAATAAATTAATTATTTACAGTGTATTTTATTTCTGTAAGTTATGTTGTGTATTTTATTTAATTTATATTATATGTTAATTATGATTTATAGTAAGATATGTTTTAAGAGTTAGCATCTGCCACACATTTTTCACGATCAGCCAGGGTTAACTGGCAGAGTCAATGCCTTATGGCATTAAGTTCGCCCATTGCGCCCACAGATGTATTTAGGTGTCAGTAAAGTATACATTAATTAAAAAAATATATTTAGAGGTGCCGGCACTGAAGCTGAAACCTATAACACTCGCGTACTGTAAAATTTAAGGCATACATAGGTACAAATGTGGTGGCGGCTTAAGAGAATCTACCGCTCCATCTCATCCCGTGTGGTGGCGGCTTTAGAGAATCTACCACCCCATCTCATATCGTGGGTGTCGTAAAAGTCGACAGAGGGAAAATAAAAATCAGGAAATGGGCAGCAGCATCATCCTGTAACATCTGAATAAATAAACTGCGGTTGCCAACCCGCCTGCCAAGCGTGGCAACTACGGCAAAACTCCCCAAAACGAGAGCTACAAACTTGTGGCAATCGGGGAGGAGTATGTTTAGCAGTGGACTTAATATCATGAATAAATATAATGGAATTTTATAGCAAGAATAAAAAATACATTAGCGTCATATCGTTGTGTTGGTTTCTAATCGTTATCATATTATAAATGCTTTCGAGGAATCCAGTTATGTTAATGTATTTTACATTCGTTCGTTCCGATAATTAAAAATACAGCGCAATATTTGCTAGCACAATTGCAATAAAACTGGTGAATCATCGACTTATATAATGGTTTTCAGCTTGATTGCATATTTTAAATTTAAACTTTGAAATATGAAATGTATTTCAATTAAGAGCAGCTGGCAATGCGTTTTGAAGTAGGTACTTATAGCGCTGTGGTATTTAATCTGATTGTTAAAGCTGTAGATAAAGTTCAAAAAACATTTGTGACCATTATTTTTGCAGGTTTTGAATTCTCTGATAAAAAAATTTCGCCCGTCTCTTAATGACACGAAAACTATTGAAATTCATGGAAGGTTTGCTCGTACTCACTCTGCAGTCATAGTGAAATAAGGTTATCGTTATTTGGAAACTATTGTTTTCATTTAAAAAAAAGTATAATAAATATATGACCATACTGCAAAAACAAGTTCAGCTCATGGCCGACTACTGTTGACTTCAGTCCTTCTTTTGGATTTTGTGATTAGTGTCTTTTTTATTTACATACATAAAAACACTTATTTTGCACTACATAATTATTGATTGTGTTTCTATGAACATGAGCCGTGGTAGCTCAGGGTCTAGGCGCTCGCGATAAATTTCATAGTACGCGAGTGACCTTGGTTCGATTCCCGGTGCCGGCACCACTAAAATTGTTAATTATAATTTTAAGTGCTGATTTACCACGTGCTCGGCGGTGAAGGAAAACATCGTGAGGAAACCTGCATGTCTGTGAAATAAAAAAAAAATATTTCGAAGACATGTGCAGTCCGCCAACCCGCATTGGAGCAGCGTGGCGGATTCTTCTTAGCTCCAAAACTATCTCAGAAGTGAGAGGAGGCCTGTGTTCAGCAGTGGGACATTTATAGGCTGAAACTTTACTTTTTTACTTTACTTTTCTATATTCAGCTTCACTTTCTTTGTACCTAGATATTGTAACAGAATTTATTTTTAAGATATTTTTTAAGAGCGTCATTATTTTTTATTTTTATTTTATTTATTTGGAATAACACACAGTTACACAATATTGTAATGTTAAACAGAGTTTAAAAATACATTTTTACTAATTGTGTAACCCATACCGTTATCCACAAGTTAATTGATGGAGTTGTGTTACTCAAATCTAGCATATGCTTATCTATAACTTAGATTAACTGAGATTTAAAAAGGGACTTACATATAAAATGGTTTTTATATATAAATTTTACATAAAAAAAATATATTAAATTAACTTAATGTTAGCTATCTCATTTAAATGAAAGTAATTTTACGGATTTTATCGCGTTTTAAAGCGTTTTTGCTATCTGTTTGAATCAATAAATGTCAAGATTTCTAAATTCAGTGGCAGAAGAGGCAAATATATCGAGCCCTGATAACTTATTTTATGAAACTATATATATATATATATATATATATATATATATATATATATATAACTAATTTATATCCTTTTATATTGTTAATGTGTAACATACTATCGATGGAAGAGAATCACTGGCCGTTTACAAATAAGTCAATATAGTCAATATAAATTCGACATTTGATATTATTTTTAAAAAGATTGTAATTCGTTTTCATTAAACAAGGTATTTAAATAATTATGTTATTTCACAATTCTAATCATATTACAAGTGAAAACGGTAATGAAAGTAGAAGAACCGAAATATGTGTGTCAGGATCGTCGAAAATCGGCCATTGGTATAATATTAGTTCAAAACATATTCCGTTTAAATAATGGTTTCATTTCACACAGTTTCAACACAGTTATGTTTGCACACTACTGCTTCAGGGCAAAATAACTGGCCTTGGGGTGGTACCTACCTAGACGGATTCCTGCATAGGCATCCTACCACCAGTAAAAGTGTTTTTCGTCCAGCAAATCTACTTGGGATATGTATCGAATCGATAGCGATCAAAAGTTTTATAATAAAAGATATGATTGCGGTCACATTTGGAAGATAAGAAATAAATAAATCACTTTAAAAGAAAATGGCTTATGTATCCCTTAACTTACTTAAATGAAACATTTTTAAATTCAATCTAATGTACAATTGAAATTATGCATCAAATTAAACGATGTCAAAACATTTTAAATTCCCTTATTACGCGTCTCGCGGCCTACGACTAGTAGAACACGACTGCCTCCGTCGGTATATTACTACCAATTATACGGTCCCGCAGTTGGCAGCTCTGCATAATAAGTATGCTGTACATAAGATATAAGCGGAGCGAGTAGCATAGCGATGTATGTGATATTATAACTTTAAAGAAAACTGCATAGTATTTTCAACATTTCTTTTGGCTTTTATAAATTGGGCATAAAAATTAGGCAGTTAAAATTAAATTTATTTTTGCTCTACGATATTATTTGTTATTTTTCTATAAACAGCTTCACTTTATTTTTATCTTGATGTGAAGAGTCAGAATTTTGAAGAGCAACATAATAAATTAATTTAAATTATATAAATGTTTTAATTCCTGCGCAGTTGATATCTTCCGATAGCATTCGCGAGTGGTGGTGGTTGAAAATGGTTTAAATAATTTTTTCATTTATTCTTTGAAAACTTACTAGCAAAAATGACAATGTCATTAATGTGGGTAATGTATTGAGAACAACAATAATATGATTCTTAAAAAAAATCTAGTAAAATATTTAGAAAGAAGAACGAGTCGTGTTTTTACACATATCTTTAAATAACTTTGCCCCAAAATAGGATTTCTTCTCTATAGAGATCTTCACTATAGTGCGACATAAATTTTACACGCACAAAAAAACCGGAAACGAAATCAACAATTTTGTGTTTTTGCACGAATACTGGCTTGAAATTTAAACACTGGACCCACGGCGTTGAAGTCAGGGATTTTGACCACTATTGGTTACATAAATGCAATTAGGTAAATCATGTAAAGCTTCGTCTGTTGTAACTGACGTTCATCAACTTTTTAAATGTTTATTATATTAACTAGGTATTTGTGTGTGACTTTGTAATTGGCTTCGTAACTATTTTTTTACTGGAAACGCCATCAATACATGCTTGCATTAAAAATATTAAATACTCATGCGAGTAATATAATGAGTATTACAGTGTGCAATCCCGATTACAATTTATCAAAAAACTTTTTTGTATATCTCTGGATTTATTTCTTTATTCCAATAAAACAAACGAATTTATAAATAAAATAATTTATCTTTTATAAAGATATTGAAACGAAAACGCTACGCTAGCCTCTACGCTTATAAATGTAGTATCAGTCTAAGTGGGGTCTACGGCCGAGGTGAGGGCACGGAGGCGACGGTGGCAACACAATAGTCGGACGCGGACGGATAGTCCTTACTTTCATTGTCACACACCCTGGAAAAAGCTTCATTACTCTGAAATGATGATAAAAAACAAATAAAAAATTGTTTATGCTAGTAAAAATGGTTTTGTATGGTTATTATTTCGTGTATCGCTGAATTGCTTTGCAGTTTTCTTATTTAAAAATAATATGTCGCATTTTTTTAAAGATATATTTGATTTGCTTCATTCATGCCTTTCCGATTCGAATCTTGAAAGTGAATTTTTAACTACTTTCCGATGACCGATTAAGCTAAAATTTGGCACACCTATACATAGCTTCGGTGACAATGCAATGATATTATGGTCTCATGGAGCTAGTCTGATGATGCAGCCAGAAGTTGGGCATATGAACTGCTCAACTAAGCAAGATGGCATCGTCATATTTGGGCTCTTTTATTTGTTTTGACAAGTACTAAAGCCCCAGCAACATTTAAAGTTCACTGCCGGAAATAGGCTTCATAAATAAAAGCTGTAACAATTATATTATTTTCATTCATTTATGTTTAAAACTTATTCTAGTTTAATTAATTTACGTTTTTATACATTTTACTATTGAATCTATTTTGCTGGTATAATTCCTATGCAAGAATCCATCTAGTTAGGTGGTCGTACCTAACTACAAGCAGGGCCAGTTATTTTGGCGTGAAGCAGTAGTGTGCAAAAATATTGTATTTCGATTAAAGGGCACTGAGAGCTAGAGTAATTACTGGGCATATGAGTCTTAAGAACAAAAGTTTCAATTGACGGGCGCAGTGTGGTGCCACATGTAAATGTTCTGGGTGACACAACATTTGTTATGGGCAGACGTCGCACTTACCATCAGGTGAACGATTTGCACGGCTAGTCACTTTGTTCAATATTTTTTTTTACTGGCAATCATTTAATTTGTTTAAAAATGGTAGCTTTTATGTAATTAGTTTAATATCAAGTTGTCATTGCAAGTATAATAAATTTATTTTATAACTTTTTTAAAATAAATATAGGATTATTATATTGATTTTTATGAAAGTAGTCCCCAAAAAATTACTTTTGGCATTCCTCAGGGTTCGATTATCGGTCCATTACTGTTTTTAGTTTATACTCGTATTAATAATATAACTAATAAATGACTTTCAGGAAACATTACACTGTACGCTGATGACACATGCCTTTTTTATTTTGGACACAAAATTCAAGAAATCATAACTCAAGCACAATAAGATCTTAACATTATTAGTGCATGTTTCCAGAAAAATCTTTTAACAATTAATATAAATAAAACATCATACATGATATTTGCCGCCAAAAATAAAAAAAATTACTGGCTACCCAATGCTAACAATTAACAATGTACAAATAAGAAAATCTTAACAAGAAAAATACTTAGGTCTAATGTTGGATGATAAATTGACATGGAAAGCTCACATCGATTCTGTTAGAGCGAAAATTATACCACTTACTGGTGCATTACACAAAATAAACCACTGCATTCCCTATAAAATGTGTGCCGTGATCTATAATGCTTTAGTGAAATCAAATTTAGAATATCTCATTGAAATCTGGGGTTGTGCTGCAAAATCAAACCTCCAAAAGTTACAGACCACACAAAACAAACTCATAAAAATATTATATAATTATTACTATTTAACACCCACAAACATTGTGTACAGTAAAACAAACTTGTTTAACCTACCCCAACTTTATACATACAAAACATGCCTATTGGTAAGAAAAATTTTAAAACAAGATATACATATTGAAATCACTCTAAATAAAAGAACATATAAACACAATTTACGCAATAAAAACAAAATAGAACTTTACTGTCCAAGAACAACGTATGGCAAACGCAGAATACTTTACGAAGGAGCACAACTGTTTAATAACCTCCCAAATAATATAAACGATAGTGACACTCTTGGAATGTTCAAGAAAAAGCTTATGTTACACTTGAAAACATTGCCTTCTACTCTAGAAAAAAAAACCATTGTAAATTGAAAAATGTATTTTCTCTTTAAGAAATTTTTTATATTTGTATGAGAAAGATCTTTAAACCCATTTTAAGACGTTTTTTTACTCTGTACAGACTGCACGACTCAGCAATTCCTTTGGTGTAGCACATTTGGATGGGTGGCGGCGATCAAACCTTCACGGGTTGTAATTTCCCATATAGCATCATCACACGGTGACCATATCCAGTCTTAATTAAGAAGCAAAATAAAAAAAAAATGTTAAACACTTTTATTATTTGCTATTTTATTATTAACAATGTGTCTATGCGCCTTTATTCATAAATTTATTTTCCCGTCTTCGAACAAGTAAAAGAAAAATGAATCGATGTATGACAAAGATTTTCCCAAACGACGCTATGTCACCTTGAACTATATTAATAGTTGTTTGTCTTTTAACGAACGTAAATGATAAATCACAGTGCTTACAAAGCTAGATTTTGCAAACACTACATATAATACAGAGTCACGCCTGTTTCCCATTGGAATAGGCAGAGACCACATTTTTCTAATTGCTACGATCCTGGTACATATCTTTCACTTCTCTTATTACATGTGCATTTAATACTCGCTCGTCGGTTGCGGGTAATCTTGACGTGGCCTTTCCTTAAAAGGTATTCGATCTGATCGTGTTAAATTCGCAATGGTCGACCCTTACCGGGTTGCCCATTCACACTCGCCTCATTATCATCCTCTCTATGTATCCAAACCATCTAAGCATCCCTTTCTCTACCTTTGTCACTACATCTTCTACCACACCGCAACGCCCCTTCATCACTTTCTGTTCCTCACTTTGTGAATCAAAGTCACTCCATTTACACTTCTCAAACTATCCATTTCCACAGCATTAATCTTACTTTCATGCTTCTAGTTATAAGTGTGTGTTAAATATAGTTTACGATACGTAATAAATAGATTTTGGACCAGGGTGACAACAAGAAAAATTGATTTTTTGGAACAACACCAGCCTGGGACAATTTACCTGCGGCATAGAAGTCGGGTACCCTCTCGGATCCTGGGTTCGAATTCCAGCCGGAGTGAACGTTTGTACAAAAAGTGAAATTACTGGTTTTCGGGTCTGGTTACGCTGCGCTTGTGTTTATATCTATTAAATGCGCCAACGATCAATTTATGTATTTTTTTTAAAGAGAAAGCTTTGTAGCAAAATTAAATTATCTTCAAATCTGAAATAAAGACATATTTCCTTTTTAAATTCCTTAAATATTTATTTATCTTTGTTTAATAGTTTGGTGGTTATATGTTTAAGAAAAAACAATACCATTTGTATGGTTACCTTTTTCTACCAAATCAAAAAGCTTTGTTATAGGATTCACGACAGTAGTCGAATGGCAAAAACCTACGTACACAACGTCAAATACCACTTATTTAAAAAGCAATCAAAAAACACGAGATATGTAAATTATTTTATATGGTTTTATGACCACTTGGCTTCAGAGTGATTTGCTAATAAAGGATGACTTATCCGGCGATTAACGCGGATACAGTGCGCCGTGATTGATGGAGTTAGTGGGGTATCGAACGCGTTCAACAGTTGATACTATTGCATATGAAGTATCATCTAAGCGATATGTCGCAAACAGATAAATATATAATTGGATGTTTATTTTTCTAAAAAAAAAGTCATCATCATTCATCATTTCAGCCTGTCACTAGTCCACTGCTGAATATAGGTGGTAAATAATAATATACAATAACATAATATAATATATTACTGGTGGTAGGATTCCTATGCAGGAATCCGTCTCGGTAGGTACCACCCCAGGGCCAGTCATTCTGCCGTGAAGCAGTAGTGTGCAAGCATTACTGTGTTTCGGTTTGAAGGGCACTGTGAACTAGCCTAACCACTGGGCATTTGAGACTTAAGAACTGATGTCTCAGGGTGACGGGCGCAGTGTGGAGTCACACAGAAATATTCTCGGTGACACAGCATCTGTTGTGGGCGGACGTTGCACTTACCATCAGGGGAACGTTTTGCTCGTTTCGTCACTTTCTACAATAAAAAAAGGTCTCGTCCATAATTTACCACAAAAGTTTGTAGCTCTCATTTCGACGGGATTTTGACATAGTTGCCACGCTTGGCAGGAAGGTTGGCAGCCGCTGTTATTTATTCAGATGTTCCAGAAGGATGCTGCGTCCCATCTACTGGGTTTAATTTTCCCTCTGTCGTTTTAACAACACCCACGGGATAAGATGGTGTGGTAGATTCTCTTAAGCCGCTACCACACGGAAGAGAAAAGCACAATTTAGATAAACAATATAAATTTATTTTGAAGAATGTATTTCTTGTAAAAACCTGTTTAATTAATAATAAAATGTAATGATATTCTGCAGATTCATCATCGGCCCACGTTAGTCCACTGCTGGACTTATTGCTGGACACCGATGGACTACTGGCCTCACTCAGATCGCGCCATCTTGCAGGGAGTCGTCTCTCAGTAAGTTTGTAAGAATCCTATCTTCGTCTTTTGTAGGCACTCCAAATCTTCATCTCTTATTGCCCCTGCTACACCTTGGACATGTGCAACTTCAAATTATTATTTAAATTAATATTAAAATATTTATTCAGGTGTTCCAGCATCTTTCTGTAACATCCAAATAAATAAGCAGCGGTTGCCAGCCCGCCTGCCAATCGCGACAACTATGGCAAAATCTCCCCAAAATGAGAGCTACAATCTTTTGTGGCAATCTATGGGGGAGGCATATGTTCAGCAGTGGACCAGTGATAGGCTGTGATCATGATGATGAACTTCAAATTTAGTTACAGAGCAATGTCGGCTACTTACTCCCGATTGAAGTAACTAACCTCACGGGCACCATACAGTTAGTTAGAGTGAGTAACGGTCCAAGCCGAGGTTCCCTCTCGTGGCCCATGCGTCGGTTACCCACAAAAAAAGGTTTCGGCAGAGCTGTAAAACCTAACGAGCTCACAGTGACCGTCAGCGCAAAAAATTAGAGCGCATAGTAGAATAGCACCTACCTCTTTCCTAGCGAGGTGTCGTAAGAGGCGACTAAGGTACTTTACGGACAGCGTTTATTCGTGCATAATAACACCATAATATACTGCTCGTGAAAACGCAATAGGGAGTAAGAATCTTTTGACTCGTACCAACGATGTGATTCGCCACCCGTCGTGTCGCTAAAAATGGGCGACGTGGGTGGCCTCTGCCTACCCCTGATATAGTTCCGATTCGATTTTTACTTTACCACCTTTTTAGTGGTAGATTAAAAATCGTGAGGAAATGTGCAAGTACGAGTATTAGAAGTAAATGACATTTCGATGACGTGTAATATCCGGCAAGTTTAGTGCAAGAAATTTTTTGCTCTCTACTAAAAGCAATAAAACGCAAAGAAAAACATAATTGATCGCTAAACGTTTAAGCCACGCGTACCGCGGCATGACATGATGGATGATTCATGGCCGTTTATATAGCTTGCTTGTTGAGCGACAAGCGAGTGTTCAGTGAATAAGGGTGATTATATTTTAAGGTGCATTTGAGTGGAAAGAGGGACAAAGGCACAATAAGCCTCTATGAAATAAATGGAGGCTGTTATCGGATTTATTTTTCTACTTGAAAAGCAATAAACCAAAAAGCACATTGTATAGGCGTATAAAAATGTGTATTTATTTTAACTTGACGACCGAGTTTAGTGGTTAGAGTACCTGACTTCTACGCCGCGGACCCTGAGTTCGAATCCCAGTCGGGCGAACATTTGTGTAAAAACACAAATGGTTGGCTTTCGGGTGTGGTTGCGTTGTAAATGTTAAATGTATGTCTGTAAAATGCACTCATGATTCAGGAAAAATCTTACCGTGGAGCATCGTTTTAAAAAAAACGAAAAAAATTATAATTGCGTAGCTGAATGGTCAGCGAACCTGCCTACTGAGTGAGTGGTCCCCGTATCTTACAGGAGAAGCGTTAAATTTTGCGCTTATGTTACGGGTTTATAATATACACTGCATATATAATAACAAAAAGAAGTTATCGTGGTCGAAATTAGTCAGGAGAACACACAGTATACATGATTAATTATTTTATCATCATTAATAAATATACCTACACGAAAATAAACCTCCTTCTCCATTCTTTGAAAAGAAATAAGCATTTGCCGGAATTATCACGCTTGGATGACCTCCTCCTATTTGAAGTCGGTTAATAAAAGTCCAATGGTCCAATTTTATGAATACTTTGTATTTTGTCCAAAAACCCAAGATACACAGTTTCATACAAAAATCACTTCAAAAAGCATCCTCGATCGATCAAAGCATAAACATAAAGGCTAAGATCACAATTTCCGATTAAATAAACAAACCACATAAAGTAGCTTCTTAAATGAAATCAACTATCGTTCTATGTTTGTTGATAAGATGCTAATCAAAATGAGCTTTGTGCGTTTTTTTTGAGGACGTTTTTGAGTCGATGATTGTGCATATATTATATACAAATTTTTTATACAAATAACGATTTTGTATACAAATTACAAATTACAAATCGTCATTATTTCAGCCTATCACTAGTCTACTGCTGAACATTGGCTTATAGATGACCACTAAAGGTTGTACCGCTAATTTTAGCGAGATTTTGGACATAGTTGCCTCGCTTGGCAGGCGGGTTCGCAACCGCAGTTAAAAAACTTAGGCGTTCCAGGAAGATACTGCTGTCCATCTTCTGGTTTTAATTTTCCCTCTGTCAACTTTTACGACAGCCACGGGATGAGATTGGGTGATCGATTCTCTCAAGCCGCTACCACGCGGCCATCATTTGTAATAACCGTTAACGAATATCAAAATACTTGTATAAACAGATTACACGCTTCCTGTAGCTCCCGCGTTGATTTGTAATAGAATTTTCCGCCTGTGCTCGTTCGAGCGCACCGTACTCACGGAAACGGTTCGAATGCAATCGAATTATGCGGCTCAGCAGTTCATTTCCATGAGATCGATATGCGATTGTAAATTCATTGTAATACTAACACTACAGTTATAGCTCGAGCCGTGGCCGGTCGCTTACCCTCTAGACTTAAAAGTTTTCTTTCAATTCCTATTCTTCGAACTCCGTCACGAATTTAGAATTTGGCTATTTATTATCAAAAACAACAACGGTAACTAAAAATGTGTAAGAAGTTAGCAAACTGGTACTAAATATTTGTTTTTTTTTGTATATAATAGGGGACAAAGTAGGGGAAACGCAAAAAATCTATATATAATGTCTTGTCATAAGGAGTATAGTGCTTAAATGTTATTTAGCTGCCTGAAATTGGTTAAGCTTGGTTGCTTACGTGTAAAGACATACTATTAAGAAAAGAGCGCACAGCATTAATCATTAGTGCGGTAAATACAGCGTTATTAGCTCAAAATACTTTTGTACCTTATTAATCGCTGAACAACACGCAACGTGGGTTTCAACCCCTTTGCGTTTTTATTGACGTTCTTTACGCATTTGCATAAAGTATTTTGGTAGTTTTCTAATATTATTATGCGTATATACATTATAATGTAAAACTGAAATTTGTGCGTTCATTAATGCTTTCCTTTTACAATATTTAATTATTGAGGCTGAACGTTTACCTGCGCGACATAAAAGCAAAAAAGCAAATGTTTGACTTGATTTTTATATCAGATATTGTTTGTTATTACAAAAGACTATGAGATGGAGAGGATATAATCGCATATTAATCCCCATGATTGCTTTTAATAACGACAGTTCGTTGTCATATTTTTCTTTTTCAATTATTATAAGAAATCTCCGCCTATTGGTACCTAGACCTCCAGCATTTAACATTTATGAACTGACTTGACATGGTGATGAGCGCAGTTACCATCAAGTGAACGAGTTGCTGATCTCGTCACTTACTTCCATATAAAATACATTTATAGAAAAAACATCAGTAGTGTGCAAACATTACTACATATGTTTCGGTCTAATGGGCTGAGAGCTAGTGTAATCACCGGACATCACTGTGACAATCACTGGACTCTGGGTGATGGGCGCGGTGTGGTGACTATTATGGGCAGACGTTGCACTACTCATCAGATAAACGTTTTGCCTGTCTCGTCCCATTTGCCGGGCGTCATCTTTTTATACATTAGGAGGAAAGTACATGTTTAAAGTCATCTACTATGATACTACTACTATATAGAGCCGTGGTAGCTCAGGGGCTAGGCGCTCGCTTTAAATTTCATAGTACGCGAGTGACCTGGGTTCGATTCCCGGTGCCGGCACCACTAAAATTGTTAATTGCAATTTTAAGTGCTGATTTACCACGTGCTCGGCGGTGAAGGAAAACATCGTGAGGAAACCTGCATGTCTGAGAAATAAAAAATATTTCGAAGACATGTGAAGTCCGCCAACTCGCATTGGAGCAGCGTGGCGGATTCTTCCTAGCTCCAAAACCCTCTCAGAAATGAGAGGAGGCCTGTGCTCAGTAGTGGGACATTTAAAGGCTGAAACTTTTAGTATGATATCCCGTTAGTGTCGTAAATCTTACAGGTGGGCCAAACAGTCAGGATAACCATATCTAAATCCTTTAGTTCGATTCGTACTGGTATAACGTGCAAGGGGTTATACTGCGATCGCAAATCTAATTACCAATTGTGGCGATTACAGCAATTTAAAACTTCTTGAGAGCGCAGTAAACTATAAGGTCTATAATGATGAACCTAAAATACGACAAGCTTCCAAGTCGAGATAGCTGAGTTCAGGATCCGGTGTCCAAACCACTAAAATCGCATCACAAATAAAATCGTAAGGAAAAATCGAAATCTTTTATTTCTCTGATTTGCTGGTTCAATGTGTAGGAAATTAAAATATTTCGATATGAGTGTAGCTCGAAAGGTGTTGTAACCTTATAGAAATTCATAAACATCATAAATTATATATAACTTGCACCTTCCTCGTTTCCCACGGGGTCGTAAAGTGGGCTAAGTGTGTGACCTCTGCCTACTCATAATATGGAAAAAAAAGCGTGAATATATGTATGTACCTATAACTATATTTATATTATTCAGCAGACAATGTAGACGATAGAAGCAACAGATGAGCGCGGTCAGTAACTTCCGAATCCATCAATCACTAAGCTCGTCGATACGCTTGTCTAGAGATGCTTTGCCAACTAATTCACATTGCAGCCAAATGTTACAATTTTATAGGAAAAGTATCTTCATAATGATATGAACTAAAAACTGTGGATAATACTATTTCATAGTGATTATCGAACCGTTGCTTGCTACCATCATATGCATGTATGTGTATGTACTAGTTTGTATACTTCGTATATATATGTATGTTGTTTTAATGTGTATGGATGTATATTTATATATATGTGTAAATACATATATACATATATAGGTTTGTATATATTTATTTATAATTAAATACATATATTAATTTCATTTAACATTTTATTATTAATGAGTATTATCCGTTTAATAGCTCAGGGGCCTGGTGCTCGCCTTTAATTTCATTGTACGCGAGTAACTTGGGTTAGATCCCTGGTGCCAGCACCTCTTAAGTGTTGATTTACCACGTGCTTAGCGGTGAAGGAAAACATCGTGGGGAAACCTGCATATCCGAGGAATAGAAATATTAAGAGGACATGTGATGTCCGACAACCCGCATTGGAGCAGCGTGGCGGACTATTCCCAGCTCCAAAACCCTAAAAAAATGAGTTGAGGCCTGTGCTCAGCACTGGGACATTTACAGGCTGCTTTTTTTTTAAATAAAACACCTGTCACTGCATTTTCGCCACGCCATGGGTTGACTGGCAGAGAATGCCTATAGACTTTAAGTACGCCCGTTGTAACCTTTATTTTAAGGTGTAAAATATTTTTTTAAATAAATAAATAAAAATAAATTTAACGTTTTATCAGGTTCTTTACAAAAAAAATCGAAAGAAAGTACTAAATACTTTAAGTAACAAAAACCACTAACTTAATATATATAAACATAACTAGAATAACAATAAAATGTATTAAATAAATGTTTTTCGAATAGTACGCTACTACTCTGGCGGCTATTATAGCTTCGTCCGAAGAGACTCGCTAGCACTCGTCCGCGAAGTTTTTGCTACTATATGTAAGTTGTTAAGCATTTGACTGTAGTACGTCGCGGGTAGCGTGGAGCAGAAGCGTGGTTGTCCTGTTCTTCAAGAAGGGCGATAATGCCCTCTTGAAGAACTATAGATCGATATCGCTTCTGAGCCGCGTCTATGTGCTGTTTTCGAGAGTCATTACGAATCGTCTCGCAAGAAGACTTGACGACATCCAGCCTCCCGAACAAGCCGGATTCCGAAAAGGCTTTAGTACCATAGACCACATACATACACTTAGCCAGATTGTACAAAAGACCGAAGAGTGCAATCTCCCGCTATGTGTGGCGTATGTGAACTATGATTACGTCGAAATTTGGGCGGTGCTTCTATCACTTCAGCGGTGCCGAATTGACTGTCAGTATATCGAAGTGCTGCAGTGTTTGTATAATAAAGCTACGATGGCTATCCGTGTTCACAACCAGAATACGAACCCGATCCAATTGCAGAAAGGTGTAAGACAGGGCGATGTCATATTCCCGAAATTATTCACCGCTGCATTGGAATATGTTTTCAATCTACTGGACTGGAAAGGACATCAATGGCGAATACATCACTCACCTTCGATTTGCCGACGATATAATGACATATTTCGTAATGAAATGATTGTTTTACTCTACTAATTGTCAATAAATATGCCACAGTATTGGTTAGAACCAGTAAGAGATGCGACAGTATTAATCCATTTTTGTAAATACATAAAAAGTAAACATTTTAGTATTGATGTTCTGCCGGCCGATTCGAACACAACGATATTTCCAAATACTGTCGGAAGCAATAATTACACAGCAGATATTATAGTGCCAAAAATTTACAACCACACACCGCAAACACGGATGTACTCATTTTTCCTAACCTGACTCGTCTGATGTAACATACATACCATTGGAGTAGACAGAGATCACACTTTTCCACATACTGTGATCCTGACACGCGTCTTTCGCTTCTTATACTTTCATTAGCGATTTCATACAAGCTCGTCGGTACAACCGATAACTAATGAAAGTAGTTGGTGCGGGTACTTTTTACGTGGCCTTTCCTTTCATTCTGATGTAACACTCATGCGATAAGATCGGAAGTAGCCAAGGATGCAGTGTCAGAAACACATTCAATTAAAACAATCTGACCCGAAATCCAAAAATTCGTGTTTTTGTAAAAATGTTGGCTTCGGCTTAGATTGAATTCAGAACCCGCAGCGAACTAGTCAGGGTATTCTAATCGCTAAGCCACGCGGTCGTTATGTATTTATGTATATATATACAATAACACATCATAATGCAAAAATAACCTAGGAGTCACTTCCTACCCAGTGATTATACAGTCACGCCTTTTCCCCATATAACGGGAAGGCAAAGACCACACACGTAGCTAACTTTTCACCACTGCGAGAAACGAGTCGTGATGGGTGGCGAACCTCGTCGCCGCCATTTTGATACTGGTCAAAAAAAACTTTCGCTCTATTGCGCTCCCACGAGCAGCATATTGACAGTATTGCATATTATAGTGCTGTTCCACTCTGCCGGGCTTCTAAACACCACACTTTTTTCCTATATAAGGGGTAGGCAAAGGGCACTCAACGTAGCCCACTTTTTAAACTTTTTCACTTTCGCGGGAAACGAGACGTGACGGGTGGCGGACCACGTTGCCGCTATTTTGATACGAGTAAAAAAAAACGTTCCTACGAGCAGCATAGTGACATTATTGCATATTATGGTGCTGTTCTACTCTGTCGGGCACCTAAAGGTCACGCTTTTTTTCTATTAAGGAGAAGGCAGAGGCCACTCACGTAGCCTACTATTCGACCACGCGGGAAATGATTTTTTTACGTAATAATCTCCAATTTAAGTAATGATTTTCATTTAATATTTTTGAATGATTTCCAGGTAGATTTTGTGTACTTTATGGAATTATGTATAAAAGCTTAAATTTTGTCAAATGAATATAAATATGAATACTGACAATATGGAGCAATGCCAACATTTACCTTTTATAATTTAATATTAAAGGTAAACGCTCCGGTAAAATGTTTTTCGCAATGTAACGCCTGACTTTATTAAATAATTTAATCTGCATTACGATATAGCAGTTGTAATTTTTAAAATGAATGAAATTTTACAAAAGCGAACTAAAGCAGATTTTAGCGCTGAGCAATTTATAACAATACATGGTCAGCATTGATAATATTATTTAGGTAAGTTGAATTTATTTTAAATTGTAAGAATTGGTAGAGTAAAATAAAACCTACTACCAAGGTATCGTAAGAGGCGACTAAGGTATTGTACGGACAGATTTTATCCATCATCACCATCATTATTACTTCAGCCTATCACTAGTCCACTGCTGCACATATGCCTCCCCCATAGATTGCTACAAACGTTTGTAGCTCTCATTTTGGGGGGAATTTGGCTAAAGTAGCCACGCTTGGCAGGCGGGTTTATTTATTCTGATGTTCAAGGAAGATGGTTCTGCCCATCTTCTGGTTTTAATTTTCCCACTGTCGACTTTTACGACACCCACGGGATGAGATGGGGTGGTAGATTCTCTGAAGCCGCTACCACACGGTAACTTTATTCATACATACATACAATCCTTTACAAGCCCTTTTCCCATTTAAGGAGCAGGCAGGACACATTTTGGTATGAGTTACAAGAAGGCGTACAAATACGTATTATTTTTATTTAGCAATTGCAGTCACAAATTTCAAAATTAAAAAATGAAAGTAAGTCATTTTTAGTCAAACTCAAAGTCAAAATTTCTTTATTTAATTTAAGCTTGCTTAAAGCAAGTAATTTATTGTAAATATATAAATATTATTATTATAAATTCAATACTGGCTTTTGAGCTATATTATTCGAATAATCTTAACATATAAAACTGCTACCGAGAAAAGCCATTTACTTCTTTTTGTTCTTCGATTCCCCACTTTTACTAAATGAATAAAGACGACTGAAAGCAATGAGATCTTTATGAAAATGGACTTTCGGAGTGTCCATTGTATCCAAAGAACGAATTCAAAGGAATCTAAAGTGTATTTCTGGAACAAAGTCTGACGGACTAGCATGAAACTGACATTATTACTTGAATAAAGTAATAGCGTGTAGTAGTAGTCAAAAAGATAGTTGAAAGTAACGTTAAACAAATCTAAGTATAATTTAAAAAATATGATCCTACATCATCATCACCATTTCAGCCTATCACTAATCCACTGCTGAACATAAGCCTGCTCTATTAATTGGTACAAAACTTTACAGGTTATTTTGGGGGGATTTTGCCATAGTTGCCAGCAGTGTCTAAGTTTCGAATAAAGTGACGAGACGAGAAAAGTGCAACGTCTGCTCATTCAAATTTCTGTGTCACTGCACTAGTTGCTCTGAGACATCCGTTCTCAAGTCCTATATTCCCAGTTACACTAGCTATGCCCTTCAGACCGAAATATAGTTAGTTGTTGCCATACTTGGCAGGCGAGTTATTTATTCCGATAATCCAGGAAGATGCTGCTGCCCATCTCCTGGCTTAAAAGATTTTCTACTGTTGGCTTTTACGATACCCACGGGATTAGATGGGGTGGTAGATTCTCTTAAGCTAACACTACATTTTTAATGATCCCTCGATTGGCACGTTAATGTTAATATAAAAATACTAATCGAGAAAATATCGCGATGTGAGAATAGAATTAGTTATGGTTTT
This sequence comes from Luehdorfia chinensis, assembly GCA_019845155.1. Taxonomy (NCBI): domain Eukaryota; kingdom Metazoa; phylum Arthropoda; class Insecta; order Lepidoptera; family Papilionidae; genus Luehdorfia; species Luehdorfia chinensis. The sequence continues at coordinate 49,798 of JAHVAK010000642.1, forward strand.
AACGTGTTAGACTTTTTTTTTAAACAAAACCATCGAGCTGCACTTTCTGAAACTGGGAATGTTCATACTATTCCGATAGTAAGCTTTATACAAATTCGTGTACATGAAGAAAACGTATCCGTATTACACACATACCAGCACTCAGCATATTATCGTCCAATAGACCACAGAGCACAGGGCGAAAATCAAATTACGAAGTTTCAGCTACCACCCTTTGTGATATCACCCTTTACTAAAAATTCATTTTGTTTGTTGCGTATGAATTCGAAGGAAGGCCGTCTGTAGAAGTTGCGCCCGAATTTTGACATCTGTCGTTGCTTCGATCCGAAACTTCGTATTTCGATTTTCGTAGTAGGCCAGGGCTGCGAGTTATCGGATCCGATACACGATATCGTGCCGGACAAGGACAGGTATTTATTTTACTAATTTTACATGTTTGGACACCAACGTCGTATCATACCTCGATACCAATATCGTACTTTGCCAACCGAACTCTTGGCACGCTTAAAGATTGGCCTTTACTTATGAGCAGCAGATTAGATTTTAGCACTGAACTTCGAAACAATTTATGTAAACATAGTAAGGGTACTTCATCGTTTTTTTTTCTTATAGTACAGTCCCATTTATTGACCAGAAAATGTAATGAAATCATATATTAATTTTCTCTTTTAAATACAGCAAGAAGTATTTAAAGGAAATATTATTGTGGCGTTCAAGATTGAGCTAGCTGGAACGCTTGATTATATCTCTGTATCATCTACCTCGTTGATAGCCTATTTTGCATATTAATTGTGACAGCGCAAGTGTTACAACCGAAATTTGCATTGAAATAAGCCGAGTTTTTGTATTGAAGTTGTATGAAAAAGGAAGATACTCGTAAATTATTTTATTGAAATGCTATGTTATTCTATCCTTACTTTGGTCGCGTATAAGTTACATCGAAAACGAAAAGGTATCTGTTTACGCTAACATTTATTCAGGAACTTCTAGAGTCTGTGGTGTATACAGGTTTCTCTCAATTAATTTTATAGTTCTTCTAACTAATCTCATTATATTGGGGTGGTAAAAGTCAATAAAGGCAAATACTAAAAAATTAACTACCAACAGATGACGGAATAACTGTCTCAAATATTGAAGGAAATAAACAAAGTTAAAAGAGAGAAAAGAAGAGAAAAAAGGTAAAATTAGGGAAAATATGAGAACTTTGTTTCTTTTCATTACTTTACATTATATTACTCGCATCTACGGTCCTACGGAAGAGTCCAAGGTGCAAGGTTTGGTTAATCGGTTATGATTTTGTATAAACTCGTAACCGATAATGGTAACAATGCTGCTTTTGGAGAGATGCCATTCTTCAGGTGTTACCAAACCAAGGCTGGGATTTACCTGCGATGGGCACCATAGAGGATGGAAAAGGAGAGATGAAAAAATTCCATTCCCTGAATTACCACATCAGCGAGATGCAAACCATGGGTAGGATACAAAGAAAGATCGATGCATTAAATCCCAATTCGCCGTCCTGTAGTGCCGCGGCAACCTGCAAATCGCGACGGCAATAGGCTTGTGATAGGCACTGTACTCCAAAAAAGACAGTGGTTCGAAGAGCCAAGAGGGGAATCGACGGAGACCAGGTATCCGTCCGGATACGAGGTCAGCTGAAGGTCACTGGGACTGAACAGGGAACGTGTATGATCTGGAACCCGCTTGGGCGAAGTAACCAGTTGGGTCTGATCATATGCCAGAACAAAGTCTTAAACAGATCTCCCCGCATGATCGGTGGTAAGAGATCCACGCGGCGTGGTGGGCGGTGACGTTTACGATCTGTGCGGGTGGAATCTACAGTAGCTCGGAATCTGCAACCGATGTGGTCGATGAGTTGGTCTATTTAGGTATCACCGCCGTGGTATTTATAAAGGCACCCATAGACGCAACGGTGGTCGTCGGTGACTATGCGCAGCCAAAAGGTGGGCAAGTCATTTAAGAGTGCGTCGAGATTATATATCCTCTATAACGTGTACACAAACCCCGGTCCGTGGCACAAAGGAGTGCAAGAGGTGCCGCAGTTTTGTTACTTCGTTTGCCCCAAGCAGCGGACGTGCCGAGCGGTAAGTATCCCCCTCCCCTTCCCGACCAGTTATTCTGCCGCGAAGCAGTGGTGTGAAAACATTACTGTGTTTCGGTTTGAAGGGCACTGAGAGCTAGCGTAATCACTGGGCACATGAGACTTAAGACGGGCGCAGTGTGGTGTCACACAGAAATGTTCTGAGTGACACAGCATTTGTTATGGGCAGACGTTGCACTTACTATCAGGTGAACGTTTCGCTCGTTCCGTCACTTTTACCAAAAAAAAAAGCCTGGATTGGCCTAGGGTAGCCTAAGCATGATACTCGATGAGTAGAGAGTACCCTCGTGGGGTAGAGTTAGTCAGGCAGTTATTAAGCTTTATTCCGTTGCTTGCATTGTTAGAGTTAAATATGCGAGAAAATTTCAGGATTTCTCAGAATTTATAAATTTCTTTCTTCTATCTTTACATGTAACTAAACAAATATAACGTTTGTATATGGTATGGTTACTTTTTTATAATACAATAGTTATCGTTTTCATTGATACTTTTGAGATGGTTGTAGACTATCAGTATGTCACTGGCTGCAAATTATTAATATTTGCACACAAAAGGCATTAATTTCGACGAGATCTACAAAGTTTTGTGGCAATCTATGGGGGAGACATATGTTCAGCAGTGGACTAGTGTTAGGCTGAAACGATGATGACAATATAGTAATTCTTTCTAGTACCGAGGGGGAACTACTAAAACTTACGCTAATAATTGCAGCTCTCTAATATCCTGCGCGAATAACAATTGCAAGGAATTCAAGTTCTTAATAAACATTTTAATAAAATGTATAGTTAAACTAACATTTACTTTTTTTCGGATCAAGTTATCAATAAATAATATCTATGGTTATAATTAATTTTTGTCGGAGAAAATTGCAGTAAATGCCGTATTTACTTGACAGCCAAAGACAAATTAGTTTTGGACCTCCCACCTCGAAGTGGTTGTTAAAAATGTACCTATTAAATGTACGTAATTCATATGCTACAAAAAATTATAAGCATATTAAACCATCACACAATTCCTTCCCTACTTTTTTATTATAGTCATCAGCAGCTTCTGAAGAGTCCTTTGCAGAACATGGGTCTCTCCCAAGTAAACTTCGGAATTATCGCCACGCTCGGCAGGCCGGTTGGCGATGGCAGTACCAGCATCTTGCACCTAGACGCTACTGCCCGTCATCTATCTAAATAATTTAGGTCGGACATATTTGAGATGGTTATTTCGCCATCTTCCAAATGCTGCGGGATTTTCGTGGGATTGTCCTTAGTTGATTTGCACAGCAATCACGAGATGAGATTTGTTGGTAACCCTTACGAAACTACCATGTAGCAAAACTTCTTATTGTATTTCTTACTTTCTGATATTTATAACATATTATTACGTAATAATAATAATAATAACACAATCTGCATTTATCTATAATCAGCCTCATCTCAATTAAATTTGTACTTAATTAACTTCCACTAGAAGTAAAAAGATACTCTGTGTATACTGTGTAATTCATTCCCACTGAATGTATCGTAGGAGCTGTATTTTTATTCGCTTCTTACTCTTTTCTATTTTCCGTAAGATTTGATAATAAAAGAGAAAGAGAGCGCATATGATAATATTTTTTTAAAAACTCTATAAAACATGTATCTCGTTTCGATTAAAATAAATTGTCACTGTAATTCTTGCTCAATTCAGCAACTGGGTCATATCTGTCTCGCTCCTTTTAAGCAGGAAGAAGGAATATTATTAGATAATATAGAAACCGGTACTTGATAGAGTCTAATTTAAATCAATACTTCTATTTCCTTATACTTTATATTAGTGATTTTCTCAATTGTAGTAGAAATTACTATTTCGCTTTAAGTTCTACTACAACTGAATAACTGAAATTGCTACAAATTACCATTTCACTTTAATGCACTCATTAAATAACTCTCACGAAAAAGGCGTTCTTACAGAATTGAGAAAAGCAAAAATGTGCTTTTACTTTTACAGTAGAACGCGAAAATTAAGCGTAATTTACTTAATGCAGCCGTTCTGCTCAGTCGGTCGAGTGGGTCTGCTGATTTAATAAGAAGGTGCAGTACCTCAGTACACGCACAACAGATATATAATTACGGTGATGTAATTGCTGTTAGCCTTTCTGGCTTTTACAGCTTCATCGGATGCTACAATAGTTATGCATCAATAGCGTAACTATTTAGAGTACAGACTGTGAAACATTACGTCGCAGGATCAAGCCTGCCTATTGTCGTGAACCACCTCGTAGAACAAGCTTTTAAGCTTAGTTGGAGTGGTTAACAGGTAATATTATTTTAAAGAATACTAGCAATGCTAGCTAAATATTATTTGTACAACTTTATTATTACAGTTAGGTACTTGATAGGTGAATTAGTTCGTAGTCTTAGAGTCCCGTACCTTTCACGCTACTTCCCGTCACCTATCCGGGTATTAAGGCTCTGGAATTTTTATATGAGAAAGTAGCAAGACGAGTAAAACGAGCACCTGATGGTAAGTGCAAGATCAGAACATAACAAGAACAAATCCTACCACCAGTAAAGATGTATAATGATTTTTTCGACATTTGTCAGAAGCTCACACGTTTTTTGCGGATTATCTCCATGTGCTATAAAGGTTGATGGTAGACTCGGCTATGCTTTTATAAATATTTACTAGGCATTGATATACAAAAAACACAATGCACTTATTATTTATTAAAATTTTCTTGTGCCATATTAGCTACAAATTTAAAAACATCGTGGAACGATAGTTGATTTTATTTAAAAAGCTACTTTATGTCGTGGGTATGAGATTAAATTTGTGTTTTTTTAATCGGAATCTGTGATACTTTTCTTTTTATTTTTTGATCGATCGAGGACGCTTTATGATGTGATTTTTTGTAAGGACATGTGTATCTTGGGTTGTTGTATATCAATGTTTACACGTGATGAACATTTTATATTCAAATGTATTGTAATGCAATATTGAAGAATATCAGATGAATTTACTTCAATTGTAAGTTAATAGTAAACAAAGTAAGTAGTAAGTGTAAGTTAGTAGTAAGTGTTGATATAATATTAAACGTGATAAAATCCATATATAATATTTACGGATTTTATCACGTTTTTGTCCGAAATCCATATATTTAAAAGTCTTATTGAATGAATTGTTTTCGCGTAAATATAAGAAATCATTATGTTCAGAAAAGTGATTCGAATCTGAAGGTGTTAAGTTTTTTAAAAAAACTTGTTGCCTATAAAGTTATCTGGAATTGTAGTTAGAAAATTACTTTAATATATCTTGTGTCAGTTGAATCCAACAAGCAAAGTATAGCCTTCACACTTGCAGTGCTTGAATATTCCATGCTAATTACGCAGTCCCTCGTGAGCGGAAGTCTTTTCTGTTCCACACGTTCCTTTGTTAATTATTTAACTTCGTAATCACTGTGTTAGTTACAATTTTGCATTTTTTTACATTACTTTAGGGCCGTGGTAAATTAAATTTTATATTATGCAAGTAATATGAAGTAACACGAGGGTTCTGTCTCTAGTGCCCGACTCATTTAAACTGTTAATAGCAACGTTAATGCTGACTTGACGCGCACTTGATGGGTAACATCTGAATAAATAAACTGCGGTTGCCAACCAGCCTGCCAAGTGTAGCAACTACGGCAAAATCGTCACAGAATGAGAGCTACAAACGATTGCGGCAATCTGTGGGGGAGGCCTATCTAAGAAGTTTTAGACAATTCTTCTTAATCATCATCAACCTGGTTCAGTATGAACATCAGTATGTAGGGTTCCCATGCAGGAATCCGTCTAGGCTAGTATCACCCCAGGGCCAGTTATTCTCCCGTGAAGCCGTAGTGTGCAAATATTTCGATCTTAAAGGCACTGAGAGCTAGAGTAATCATTGGGCACACGAGATTTAAGAACTGATATCTCGAGGTGACGGGTGCAATGTGGTGCCCGTGGGAATGGGCAGATGTTGCACTTATTATCATGTGAACGTTTTGCTCGTCTCGACACTTTATCCAATACAAAAAAAATATTCTTCACACGTTGATTGATGTTGGCAGTACCTGACGTCTCGCAATAATAGGAATAGGAAAATTCAAAGACCACCGCCAAGGAAAATTGACGTCAATTTTTTTAACGGTTAGAGTACCTACCTGACCACTTCGCCGCGGATTCTGGTGGCAGCAGACACCATTCGTGAAAAAACACAAATTGTTGGCTTCCGCGTCTGGTTGTTTTGTTATTGTCCTTGAGTCTGCATTTTCATGTGATCTTACCGCCTGTGCGTTACATCGGGCACCGGAAGGCTGGGACGACCGAGTGCCCCCGCGTTTGCGCGTACACTTGAGGCACTGTAATATCTACTGCGCAGATGATAACTTACGACAGTATGCGGTAGTTGACGCCGTGATCGAAAACCGGTCAGGAGGACATTTCAACCACATAAATATGAATCAAAGTAAATAAACACGCACTGTGCGTAAGTGAACTACGCCACAAAATATATTTGCAATTAAATTTATTTCTATAGATTCGTGCAAGCCTAATCCGCCGCCAAACATTCTTCCATGTATGTTTCTGTAACAGATTTCACGAGTTGTTTAAAGTTACGATAGTAAATAGTCATGTTATTCGTATTTTGTAGTAAGCAAAAGATGTAGTTTTTGATATCTAAAGCTTTGTACGAGTATATGCCCCATATCACTAAAGAATTAAAAATTATTTTAATATTATAGTTTGATGTTATTTATAATATACTTATTAGTTATAATATATAACTGTTCCCTGCCTGATTCGCTCGAGTTAAATTAAAATTAATAAATGATACAATTATAAAAAATGTTGTAAAATCATCCTATAATACTTTCTACTCTACCTACTTATTACTTTACTTACTCTATGCCAAATGTCATTAAAATTCTTTTAAGCGATTGAATGCCACACAAACATATAAATTTTTACATTTATAATGTATGTATCTATACATACAGTGACACCTTTTTCCCATAAAAGGGGTAGGCAGAGGCCACTTACGTAGCTTCTGCCTCCTCCCTCATCCTTCTCGGCAAACGAGGACTTTTGACTTTTGTTCATACAATACCTGAGTCGCCATCACACGGCTTAATATATTTTTTTATTATTATCACGGCTTAATGTATTGTTCAAATATTACAGAATTATTGAGAAAGGGCAGGCGGTGCTCTTCAAAAACTAGGTAATACGCACCATTTTAAATTATGCATGCGGATCTTAGCAAATTAACTTTAATTTATTACAATAGTTTTCCGGAAAGTAACGCCTGATTCTATTAACTACATAATTAATCGATTTTAATAAAATAAGGACTAAATGTTACTCGAAGAACGCTTTAGGATTGTTGATGATATCTATAGATGTTATGTACATTCAATTTTATATGAGGTACTAAAACTCGAAAACTTGGTTATAGCCTTCATTACCAGCATCTCGCAAGCACTCTGTTGATGAACACCTACCTTTCATGCGAATTTACGATCACCGTACCATCGTACCACGTACCCACGACTATACCGATGGTTTGTATTACAGACTGAATAATTATCACCATCATCATTTCACTCTAACATAGTCCACTGTTAAACATAGCCCTCACATTTTGGGGGGTATTTGCCAACGTTGCCACGCGTTCATTTAAATTTATTTTATTTTATTTCATTTCATTTCCCACGGGACGAAATTGGGTGGTAGATTCTTTTACACCGCCACCACACGGCAAGACTGAGTATGCTCTGGAAACAAATGGTGTAACTTATGCCCCCCAACTAAAGTACGTATACTTGTTAAACTAACTTGGACGTACTTGGATCTTGCTTATTATTCACGGCCGCGTGTCCCATTACTCAGATTACCTTACTACTACAACGTGGGTCCTGTGTTTGATTCTTAGACGACATTTGTGCAAAAACACAAATTGTTAGTTTTCAAGTCCTATTGAATAGTCATGATCGTCATCATTATCATTTCAGCCTATCACTAGTCCACTGCTGAACATAAGCCACCTCTATAGATAGCCACAAAAGTTTGTAGCTCTCGTTTTGGAGGGATTTTGCCATAGTTGCACTTGGCAGGCTGGTTGGCAACCGCAGTACATTTATTCAGATGTTCCAGGAAGATGCTGCTGGCCATCTCCTGCGTAGAGTTTATTTCTAACAATGAATCTTAGCCCGCCTCCGATCTTATCGCATGAGCGTTACATAAGTCGCAGGTAGGTAAGGACCAGTGACTGCCTCTGTGTTTGCGTGAACGCTTGTGGCGCAATAATATCTCTTGCACAGTTGATAGCTTTCGACGGTATTTAGCGTAGAAAAATTCGAACTGACGAATTCTGGTTTTTTTCGGCTCTTCATGTCTTTATTTTGTATTTTCTTTTCCTATATCTTTTATATATATATTTGATAAAGTGACGAGACGAGCAAAACGTTCACCTGATGGTAAGTGCAAAATCAAAAAAGGATTTCTGCATTTAAGATTTCATTTAAGATTAAGGTTTAGTTAGTTTTTTTTCTGTATAATTATTCACACCTGTCATATGTTTTTTTCACCATGCAGACTGGCGTAAGGCATTAGGTCCGCCCGTTGTTAGCTTTTAAGGTGTTAAACAATAAAGTATAAATACATTTAAAAAACACCTCTGGTATAACAAATAACTTTAAATACAAAATCTTCGGTAATCGCTGTTAGCATCGGTCTAGGTAGGTTCCACAGCACTGCCAGTAATTCTGCCATGGTTGCAGTAGTGGGCAAACGTAACTCTGTTTTGATTTGAAGATCATTGATATCTAGAGTAATTAATGGTCATATGAGACACAGAAATAAATGTTCTTGGAGACACAAATTTATTATGGACAGATGTTGCATTTACCACCAGGTGAACCATTAGCTCGTCTCGTCGCTTTCTTAATGTATTAATTACTAGCTGATGCCTACGACTTCGTTTGCGTACAAATAGGTTTTTTATTTATCCTGTGAGAACTATTTTATATTCCAGCATAAAAAGTATATCCGTACTAAGGAAGCAAGCTGTCTGCGATCCAAATTTCGACAAGATCCGTTCATCGGTTGAATTATGAAAGATAGAATATGAAGTATAGAAGATAACAAACAGTCAAAGAAACAGAGAGAGTTACATTCGAATTTATAGTATTACTAACTAATGATATAGGTTTTTTAAATATCTCGTGGGAACTATTTCATTTTCCGGAGTAAAAAGTATCCTATGTCCGTCTTCAGGACGCAAGCTATTTTAGTGCTAAATATCGTTAAGATCGGTTCAATGGTTGTGCCGTGAAAAGGTAACAAACATACAGAGGGACAGAAAGAGCTACTTTCCTATTTATAATATTAGTATGGATAGTATGGATTATCTTATCTAATCTGTCTTACGACCATTGATTTGGACAGATTTTGTTTCTTAGGAAAAGAGTAATTGAGAGTTAACGTTTGATTTATAAAACCGTATTCAAATTTTTTAATAATAATAAAGGTTAAAGTAAAAAAGTACAAGAAGTGTTATTTTCAATATGTTTTCTTTGAAAGTATAATTTTTAAACAGGATTTTAGATTTCATGTAACATAAAGCAGCCATGCAATTATTCGAGCCATACTTGAATTGGCAAATCGCCAACCAAGTCTATGTTTTAAATGCCATTGGCGTCGTTTTATAGTTACTAGTCGTCGCCCTGTGGTCGAAATTCGACCGTAATTTATAACATTTTAAAAATTAAACGTTACTGAGGTTTGAGTAATTATTTGTTGGCAACAATTCTGTGGGCGACTATTTGACCACAGACATTTATCTGTTTGACATTTGCAGTATGACTTAACCAAACGAGATATTATATGAACGACTTTGTCGATATGAACATAGTGAATGTTTTATTTTATTAAATTTAACGTATTTGTAACATATATATCTATATAAATATATCTATATATATATTAGCTTCTTCGCCTCTTCTCCGTACAAACTTCAGCTACGCAAAATTTGAGACTCCTTCGTGCGCGCAATCTAAACTAATATTATAAAGAGGAAAGATTTGGTGTTGTTTGTTTGGTTGTAATGATTTAACTCAAAAACTACTGAACCGATTTTAAAAAATTCTTTCACCTATATACAACTACATTATCACCGAATAACATGAGTTGTATTTAATTTAATATAAAACCGAGATTTCTACGAAAATTGCTATGATGTAACGCAAGGTATCATAAATTTACTAACAAAAGTCATTATTTGGCGTGCGCTGAAAAAACTATTAATGATAAAGAAAATAATGTACTACGTTTTCATAGTACTCATCATTACTCACAAAAAAGTCCGCGAGGATATATGTCTAACTATTATAGTTAAGTCACAATAACCACTTTTTGTTCATATTAGTCAGTCAAAACACGGGTAGAATCGAAAGATGATGACTTTCGGAACGTAATATTAATCTTTATCCTACTAAATAGTTTTATAGTCAAGGTTGATTATGTAAATGTAAATTCCTCTTTAAATTATTCGAATCGGACCTATCGTTTAGAAGTTACGACGGGTGTAAAAATGCTAAAAGTAAGAAAAATTCTGCGGTGTGAGCGAACAGCCATACGCTCGCCCGCGCTACTCGCGATTAGACTAAGTTCTATTGATTACCTATCTACTCATTTTATTTTTTGTAAACTAGAAACAATTGAATAGTGGTTTGTAAAATATATATTTTTTTTAATTTAAAACTTTGAAACGCTCTATAACAAATACAGCGGCCGCGGTCTTGAACGCCGCGCCGCCCGGATTCATGTGACATGGGCATCATCGAGGTGCGCGGCTCCCTTTGCGCAGCGGTCGAGAGCGGTCGTTTTATTTTGCTAACACGACATCAAATATTGTTAACGAGGGAGCTCTGAGCCACTAAACTTTCATGGCTTATGTTCCCATAAATAAAACATTATTTTGGTAATTTAATCTTACCTGACCAGCTGCAGATTCGCCGATGAACATAGTCGCTACAAAAAATGTTAGTGAAGGGATTGTTGTTGTTCTATTTGTCCAAATAAAGTACCAATTTATCTTTCTAATATGTATCAACCCGTGCGAAGCCGAGCGGATCGCTAGTATAGTAATACAAAAGGAAGCTAAATAAAACCGTTTAAAAAGGGTACAGAGTTTTCTCTTAACGTATAAATATAAAGATAGATAACAGATTCGAACCTCACTGAAATGTTCTGGGTGATACAGCATTTGTTATGGGCAGACGTTGCACTTACCATCCGGTAAATATATTGCTCGTTTCATCAATTTATCAAAAAAAACCTGTCAAAATGATGACGACCTCCCGGATGTTTTTACAACAGCTATGTATTCGAGTTTATATATCGTTTATATATCGTGAGTAGACACAGTGCCACTGTGTCAATGTCCCACGCATTACTGAGCAATGACCTCCTCTCATGTTTGAACTGTAACCATGTCTGGTCGTTACAGCTGCCGACAATAAGTTCTTTTCTCGTCTAAAAGTTAAACATTGTCTTACGAAATGCAGGCATCGTTCTCGATATTATACGACGAATTGGGGCTGTATGTTAATTTTAGTTATAAGTTTATTTAACTTTAAGTAAAATGATTTATTATCACCTACCTCTTTACTACCGAAGTGTTACTGTAAGAAGCGACTAAAGTATCGTACGGACAGCCTTAAATAGAAGAGAAAAAGAATAATACCAAAATATATAATTCTATTACTGATTGTGGGAATGAAATGGGGAGTAAGATTTTTTTGACTCGCACGAAAGTAGCGATGACGTCGTTCACTTGTCACGACTCGTTTTCTGTTGCGGCGAAAAGTTGGCTACGGGCTACCCTTTATAGAATAAAATGAAGTGACAATATGTATGTATGTATATTTTTTTGTACTGTAGAATCCTAGACAACTATAAAGCATAAAAGTAATCAAGTTTTACTGTTTTTAGACGCCTGGCGACGTGACTTACCAGTTCTGGTTTCTCCAAGTATCTGTACTTTATTTAATTTCTAGGACTGTTCTACTACTTCCTACAATGCCTACTGAGTAATTCCGCTTGTAAATTTTATTATTCATAAAAATATATTCGCTCGCGTGAACTGCTCTAAAATCACGTCTAAGGAAAAGAAAACTATAAAGCGTTTGGCCCGCGTTGCACAAGCTAGGTCGGCTTTATCAACGCAGGTAGTCAAAGCGTTTCTCGCTTTAAAATTGAATTTAAATACTGCGCTCGAATCACGTGCAAATTATTTACAGAAATACGTCAGGGGTTTTATTTCAAAGCGGCGGCAGAATCATTGATCAAAATCACTGTAATTGAATGTTAAATAAATTCGAATTTTAACTTATAAAAAAAGTAAGGCTGTAAAAGGTCTTACTGCTGAGCACAGGCCTCCCCTCTATTCTTAGAAGATTTTGGAGCCAGTAATGGTGCACCACGCTGTTCCAATGCGGGTTGGCGGACTAATCCAAAATAACAAAAAAATTGCTTATAACAATTTTTTTTTCAGTTTCGCATACAAATTGGTAATTTTATTTTTAAGCACCAATCTTACACAGTAGGAAATTACTTGTCTTACAAAATCATGGTGATCAAAATTGGTTACTTAGATATCGTAAGCTAAACATCTCCATTTTAAACCTCTATTGAAAGAAGAAAGTTCATAATGAACTATTTTTCATGACAGTGTAAAGTGGCCATGTTTTCAGTTGTGCCTTCCCTGAATTGGCAAATCGCCAACCAAGCCCATGTTATACATATCACCGTTTGTTTATTACCAATGAAAGATTTGTACGTACAGTCTTCACACGAGTGAAATGGTCCTTCAGTCCGATATCGTTTTGATGTTATAGTAAACAATATTTAATAACAGTGTCGTCGTCCAAGCGTCTTCCCCGGGCATAAAAGCCTAAATTTATTGACTCACTCGTGATGTTTTGATGTTTTATATCTTAAAGGACATATTTATAACTAAAGTTAAATAAAAAAAACTTCTTTAAAAAAACTTCTGTGTTCTTTAAAAAAAAAAGAAAAGAAAAAAAAGAAGTGTGTTTCCAGACAAAAAAAATGATACATGTGAAAATCATACATGTGTGTATACCGTGTAGAAATTGAACCTGGTACCGCTTAACCACGCTTTCTTATCACTTTAAATTTTCATTTCAACCATGTACTATAATATAAAACGTTAAAAGAAGAAGTCTTAAGAACTACTACTGCTGATTGATCACGAATGTAAGAAATACGAGTATCAATGAATTAAGTTCACTGCACTGAGGAATGTTATTCCAAATTTGCTTCCACTATCTACTTCCCTTTAAAATATGGTTGAGCAGGTCGATGTCTGCTACGTGCGTCATACTTGTGAACAAGTGGTGTTGGTGGAGGCTGGTCTGCTCGAGTTTGCAATATACTTATATATTTATTATTGAATTTTGTCTTATTAATTTCTTTTTAACATGAGGCGTGCTTAAATATTCTCTCAGACTTATCTTTGTAAATTTATTAATAATGTATTTTTGACTAAGATAAAAATAGGATTTACAAAAAAGAAGATCCATACGAAGTTTCTTTCGGCTGTTTCTTCTACGTCAGAGGAACCTTATTACAAAACGGTGGTAGATTTTAAAAAATGACGTTTAGAAACGAAAGGAGAAAGCCTATTCTAGGCCCAGTTGTGGACACAACAATAAAACTTTTAAGAAATGTGCATTCAATAAGATTAAAAAAATATGGTTTTTGGATAATGTTTAAAGTCCATCATGATTCTATTAACGGTTCTGTATTAAAGTGGCAATACAATCTGTTGATAAACAATGAATTACTAAGGAAGTAATGGATGTTGCTAGGCAAAATAATAAAAATTGATTTACGTATTCATATATTTTATTAATAATCGATACTTAATATTATTCTGTTTAATATATTATTAAAATAAATGCATAAGGTGTTTGTTGGTATGTTGGTTTATAAGTTTGCTCTACATTTACATTTGCATCAACGTCGGCGCAATGGATTGATGTAATTTCTTGCATATAGTTAGTTTACGGATCGGTGATACTTTTTATTCAAGAAAAATGCTGCAAATTGTATCCAATAATAATAACTCTTTAAAAAATCGTAATATTTTTGTATCTGCGATATCCATTAATCGATTTTGCTTTTAAGCCTTCAGTTTTGTGAAGCTCGCACATCGTCGATGTTTTATATATGTTAATGGATTTCTTTGACGACTTTGGTTTATCATTAAATATCTTTGTGTATACTCATATGTATTTTTAATAAAAGGACAATACTATAAAATTTTACAATAATTGCTCTGGGAGCATTGATGGCCAATGTATGGTTGGTGGCTGTCCCGTGTAATGACCATTAATGGTTCAGATCAGCGGTGTTAGATTTAAAAATTATCTAGTCATGCTCTTTTCTAAGCTATATTTTAATATTTAATTACATTTTAATCATAAATGACAATTAAACTATTGAAGATGAAAACTAAATGTTGTTCTTATGAAAACTTCCTCACATCAGCTTATAACAGGATTTTTGAAAATTATTTAAGTACTCACTAGCATATGCATACTTTCTGGTACTTGTTATAAATACCAATAGTCACACATAAATAACTAAACGCAGATCTAACGATTTTTTTTGTCAACACTAAAATATTTAAATAAAACTATTTTTACGGATTTTATCGCGTTTAATTTAAACTATTTATATCCCGACGTTTCGGGCGCTTTACCTATATAGTTTTATTTAAATGTGTAGTATTCGCGTAAATATAAGAAACCATTATAACCCTAAAATACTTTTTTTATTTTTATTTATGTTCATTGTTATAACTTGGCGGCATTTAAATTTCATTTAAGTTTCATTTGAGTCTCATGGATCCTTTAGAAACCTAAAAACGGAGGCGTTCAGAAACCTACAAGAATACCTAAATTTATAATATTTAATTGTCCACTTCTTTGTCTGTTTGACTAGTCTCAGTGGGCATTACCCTTTATATTTCTTACGACGAAAATTAATAATTTTCATTTCATTAGAATTTTTAAAATATAAAATAATATAATATAAAATAATTAATAAAATAAGATTATTCACTAACGTCAACTGCTCTAAAATCACGTCTATAGAAAAAATAAAATAAAGCGCACAGCTTGCATTGCATAAGTTAGGCCGGCTTCATCGAGGTAGGCAGTCAAAGCGTTTTTCATTTCCGAAATTGAATTGAAAATCTACGCACGAGCGACATGCCGAACTATTGAAATACACCGAGGTTACATTTTAAAGGGACTAAGAGAACCATGTATCGGGTGGGATAAATAGTTCATCAACATTTAAGAATTCTTGCGTTACCAATAATCAAGTCTTACGACACCCTCAGGTGTTAGACTAACTATTTAAAAAAAAATCAGATGTAAAAAAGAAAAGAAAAAAAAAGAGTGGTGATTACGGCAAATATGTTATTTAATCGGATGAAGTGACAAAACGAGCGAAACGTTCCCATGGTGGTAAGTGCAACAAACTGACTCAGAAAGTTTCTAGAAAGCGTCTAAAGCACCCCACCCCGCCCGGTGGGGTATCTTGTACTACAATGGCCAATCCGGCTACCTAGAGTCACAATTATGGCAAATACTCTGTTTTTGGGATAGACCTATGTCCAGATGTGAACTATTAACAGGCTGTTAGTGGTGACGATTATCAGCATCAATTAATTCAGCAGTTAAGAGTTTAGTAATTTCCGGTTTTATTTGTAATATTTATTATATTTGTTTAATATTCTTCTAAAAAGTAATATTCTATAAATGTTCCACTGCTGAGCACAGGCCTAATCTCGTTCCTGAAAGGGTTGGGAACCGCAGTTTATTTATTCAGATCTTCCAAGAATATGCTGCTGTCCGTCTCCTGGTTTTTATTTTCCCTCTGTCGACTATATGATCTGTCTGTCTGAGGACATTCTCTTAAGTCGCCAAAACACGGATTTTTTTTGAAAACTCAAGTCTCAGGTTGACGGGCGCAGTGTGGTGTCACACAGACTGTTCTAGTGACACAGCATTTGTTATGTGCAGACGTTGCACTTACCATCAGGCGAATGTTTTGCTCGTTTCGTCACTTTATCAAATAAAATAAATAAATATAGGAGTGCCATTAAGGCATTTAATCATAGTTTTCAAAGGTGACACGGAACCTAAATCTTTATACTTTATTAAGGACATATTTAAGACCATTAGCAAATAGTGTCTTTCAAGAAGATATAACAGTTATTTAAAACTGGCTGAGGCCCGCGTGACTTGCGGTTTTTTTTAAAATACCGTGGTAACTCATTGTCCGTCTCCAGGATTTAAGCTATCTTTTTTATTTGATAAAGGTGACGAAACTAGCAAAACGTTCACCTAATGGTAAGTGCAACGTCTGCCCATAACAAATGCTGTGTCACCCAGAATGTTTCTGTGTGATACCACCCTGCGCCTGCCACCCTGAGACATGAGTCCTTAAGTCTCATATGACCAGTGATTACGCTAGCTCTCAGTGCACTTCAAACCGAACCACAGTAATGTTTGCACACTACTGCTTCACGGCAGAATAACTGGCCCTGGGGTGGTACCTACCTAGACGGATTAGAAAAAGTACTATTAGCGTTCATAAAACGTGTTGGCTCCGGCTGAAATTCAAAAGCATACTTCCTGACCATAATTTACGTATACAATGTAACACCGACTTGGAGTCTCTTGGCATTGACAAACGGCATTTAATAATCGAAAATCTATACGCATAATTTCACTTTTATCGACATGTTAATGTTAAACCTCGATAAATACAGCTCTTCCTTTTATATAACAGCATAATCACATCACACGGTATTTCCTTGGTCGTCGCGTATTTCCTGCATAGGAATCCTACCACCAGTAAAGGAATCTGTGCCAAATTTCTTCAAGATCGAAATTTCTTCAACGGTTGCGCCGTCAAAAGGTAATAAACAGACAGAGGGACAGAGAGAGTTACATTTGCATTTGTAATATTAATATGTTGTGTTTTGTTATATTTTAGGAAAATTAAAGGTCTGTATATTATACAACGACATCGATACACATACTGTGGCTATAATAGATCATAAGAAATTTACTTATAAATGGAAGAAAGACTTGTTTGTATTGAATGGATGTTTACAAGCAATTTTTATTTTCTCCAGTTACTTAACCAAGCAATTAACACAAATCTGTTCTATATATTTAGTTTTATCAACAAAGTGTTTTGTTTGGGTATATAAATTCTTTTTATATGATAAAGTGACGAGACGAGCAAATCTTTCATCTGATTTTATGTGCAACGTGTACTGCTTTGTCACCCAGACCATTTATGTGTGCCACACTGCGCCTGTCCCACTGAGGCATAACTTCTAAGTCTAATGCCCACTAGCTTTCAGTGCCCTGCAGGCCAAAACACAGTAATGTTGGACACTACTGCTTCACAGCAAAATAACTGATCCTGTAATATGCAAGAATCCGTTTAATAGTAGCACCTATTCGGATTCTAGCATAGAAATCCCATAAAAGAGTTTCATTACTAATGTTTGACTGTTGTGTACTGTTCTCCACACACTTTTGAAAGGATTTTAGACCCAGGAAGAGTTCGCCGTGCAGTTTCAGCGCAGGCAGGCGAACTTCATAATAAAAAAAGTAAAGTAACAGCCTATAATTGTCCGACTGCTGAGCACAGGCCTACTCATATTTACGAAAGAGATTTTGGAGCTGGGAAGAATCCGCCACTCGGCTCCAAAAACTTCATAATATGTCAACAAAATATATTTTTTTTATTTTATAAACATTCGCGGTTTCCTCTTAACTACACTTAAATGACAGGACACTCGGCAATAAAAATCGGAAATTACGGTAGTAGTGATTCCGGCACCGGAGAGTAGTGGTAGGATCCCTATGCAGGAAACCGTCTAGTTAGATACCACCCCAGGGCCAGATATTCTGCTGTAAAGCAGTGGTGTGCAAACATTACTGTGTTTCGTTCTGAAAGGCACTGAGAGCTAGCGTAATCATTGGGCACATGAGACTTAAGACGGGCTCAGTGTGGTGCCAAACAAAATATTCTGGGTGACACAGCACCTGTTATGGGCAGACGTTGCACTTACCATCGGTTGAAAATTTTGCTCGTCTTGTAACTTTATTCATTAAATAAAACCCAAGGTACTAGTGTACTACAGAATTAAACGCGAGCGGCCGGTCCCTGACCTACCACGATTTTTTATAACAAAATAAGGTTTACTTTAATTTAATATATAAACATTCGATTGCGTTTCTTACAATGAAGAAGGCAATTCTTACTTAATTTTAAAATTATCAGGATTTGTAAAATAATATGTGTATTGCAATAGTTGATGTATAAATCGGTGACAATTGCAAGCTCACAGATTTTAATGTTTTAAGGTCTTGCACCTAAGACACAGAAGTCGGGTATCCGATCTGCAGTCACCTCGATTTGGTATATTAAAAAACACTTTATTGTATTAATTTACAGTATGGAAATCGTAGTAAATTAAAAAAATATATTTCAACTTTTATGATAAGAAAACAATACTAAGATAACTAAAATTAAAATGAAATATTGAAATACATATGTTAATCCAAGAAGTCTACTAAACAGTATTTATAAGCAAATCTTCATAATTTTTTACCAATTGTTTCATTAAGCGCTTAAATAGACAACTATGCCCTTTTCCATTTCTATTAATGAATAGATATTCCGACTGCAAACTTATAAATTTGTGTCGAAATGAATCCGTAGACTATCCCCTATTATAATTTTAATGAAAACGTCACGTACCTAGTGGAATAGGAGCTTACAATGGGATTTCCATAATGTTATTAAACTCATAAGCTTTCGAAGCTCATATTTTATGCATAATTCCCTAAACTACATTTATTTTCTACAAGGAACAAGTAGTATATGAGTTTTAGGCACTCAAAACATGAAGATTGTCATTAAAGAATTTTAAGTATATTCGATTAATTAAAAAGCAGCCTAGACTTTCCAATGTGTTGTACATATATAAATGACCTAGGCTGATAGTAGATGTTTGCCAAATTAGAGAACTTTTACTTTTAAGCAATTTATCTTTAGTTCTTTACACATGTAAACATCTCTACCTCCTTCGTAAGTTCAAATTCGATCAAGAAGTAAACCGAAGAATTCAACTCGGCAAGGCAGTTTGGGAAAAACCGTCATCTTTTTATTAAATATACCTTAACGTCAGAAGGCGATACTATTTAATCAGTGTTGCCACTGATGCCATACGGTACTAGGACGGAGTCATTTTCTGTAGGCCGCTTGATGAAGCTGCTCGGTGAGTTATGGAAATGTTCTCTGTGTGACAATGAGTATACCGGCAGCAGAACTAGCTTATTCAACATAACTTTGAGGATCAGCACGCTGTGGAGGCAAGGTGCCAACCGCATGTTCGTAGAACCGATAAACGTTGGTGAAGATCTCGAGGCTACCTCTTATCGGCAAACGTAACGGATGACATCCCACCTCATAAGCTGCACAGTTTTGGTTTGGAATTTGTGTGGCATAGCGCTGTAAGTTTTGGCAATCTTGAGGGGAAACTTAGGATCTTAGGTAGGTAGGTAGGCGATAGACTGGTATGATTATGATGCTGAGTAAGTTTAAAAACAGTGAAATCAGAAGTCAGATTTATTAATAAAAACACAAATCCCCTTGGTAATTATAATCAATGTAACGCGTCATGTGATATCTGAATGAAAAGTATGCCTCAAATGAAGTTAATAACCTAAGGAAGACAACATCGATTAAAAAGGACATATCGTGAACAGGAGTATAGAAATGCGAATTATGATAGTAGTGGCTTGTATAACATAGCCACGGCTGGCGATCTGCCAGGAGTAAAGGCTTAAGTGGTTTCATGACAGATAATAACATCGGCCAAAGATTGTAACGGTAAGAAAACTCGTTGCAATTTTATATAAAAAATAAGATTCCATTTATTTTATGTATAATTTACTGTGCAAGTGGTTTTGTTTGCATAGAATTGGAACTTAATTAATTTAGAAGCTTTATAGACATTTTGATGAAACAAATATTAGGCACAGGTCAACAAAAATATGTATAAACTGGTTGTAGGATTCCTATGCAGGAATCCGTCTCGGTAGGTACCACCCCAGGGCCAGTTATTCTGCCGTGAAGCAGTAGTGTGCAGACATTACTGTGTTTCGGTTTGAAGGGCACAGTGAGCTAGCGTAATCACTGGGCATTTGAGACTTAAGAACTTATGTCTCAGGGTGGCGGGCGCAGTGTGGAGTCACACAGAAATGTTCTGGGTGACACATCATTTGTTGTGGGCGGACGTTGCACTTACCATCAGGTGAACGTTTTGCTCGTTTCGTCACTTTTCACAAAAAAAACTGTGCAATTTTCAACTTTGTGACTTTGTTGCAGACAGATAAATTTTCTTTAGAAAACGGGCGATATCCAAAAAGCCATTCAAGGACTAGACAATTGCATAGGGGCAATCCTAGAAATCCGTCAAAATCAGAAACATTCAGTTAAGTCTCTTTGAACACCTTAGTTTGGACCTGGACTCGGCGAGATCCTTTACTATTGTCTGTACCAACTAGTGACGAAACGAAGGAGATATCGAACATCAGCCAGAAGACCTCGATTAGAGTCAACTCTAATCTAGCCCCCTCAAAACACAAACAACAAATTAAAGCAGGACCTAGCCGGGACGAGAGAATCGCCGAAAAGATGGACACAAGCATCACATCCAGACTCTCAGCCATTTCCTCAGCGCACCCTTGTCACAAGGATCGGAAACAGTAATTACTAGGAACATTTAATTGCAAATATATATATATATATATATACATTCAAAAGAAGAGGTTTTAAAATGAATGCAAAACAAAACTTAAAACTTTTTATGGAGACAAATTATGTTCGATAATTTATAAACGAGACTTTATGAAGAAATTTCCGAAAATTAAATAAATAAAGTCCATTAATGCTCCGTTGGAGTGGGTTACTTAGCTTGATTGTACTGACCGGCACCCTTAAAATTCTTACTTTTCTACGTATTTAACGTAAACAATCATTTTTAATTTAAGAGTCGTGGTAGCCCAGGCGCAAGATGCTCGCTTTTAATTTCATAGTACGCGAGTGACCACTGTTCGATTCCCGGTACATGCACCATTATAATTGTTTAGTTTAATTTTTAGTGCTGATTCTCCTCGTGCTTTCTTCCTCGGCGTTGCTTGTTTCTAAATATAAAATGTGTCTATGCAATATGAAGTCCATTAAACTGAGAGCACGGCTGCCCCAACAGTGGGGCTGTGCTGTTTTAATTTAGTTTACTATGTGCTTAACGGTTAAGACAAACATCGTGGGGAAACCTGAACATCTGAAAAAATGTTTTGAGGACGTGGAATTCCAGCGTCCCGCATTGTAGTAGCGTGGCAGAATCTTCCCAGCTCTTAAACCCTCTAAGAAATGAAAGGTCTTTGCTCAGTAGTGAGACATTTATTGGCTAAAATTTTTTATTTATGTTTGTGGTTGACGTTATACTAATAATGTAAAAGATTGAAATCATACTTTATTATGTGATACATACCATACGTATACATGTAGTGTAGTTTCTGTGATAGCGTGATGCTAAATTTAAATTCAGTAATGGTACCGATGTTCCTTTTTACTTTATCTAATGTATGTTATTTTTCTTTTGCATGTTTGACGATATATTTTTTACCACGTGAACCGATTTCGATGATTCTATTTATATCAGAAAGGGTTTATCTCAGGGTTTTTCACATTTTTATACCCCACATAAATTTGGTCAAGTTCTGATGATGGAATCAATGACAAAACCCAAATTAAATTCGCATAAGCATGTTTAGAGCTGCTGCATGAAAGCATTGAATGCAGTTGTTGATAGGAACATAAAAATTACAAAATGCTGTATTCTTATATTCTAGAAGTTCTAGAATACGCTTTATCTGATTTTTATATTATTATCCTGAGTTATTGTTAATAGCAAGCTTATAATGTATGGCTCACGTAGTTCTAAAGTCAGTGTAACTACTGAGTCATAAGTTCCAAATTAGTCGATACAAATATTTATGCCGCACATAATTTAGTTTCTTTAGGGTTTGTGTGTAACAGTGAGTGCTTCTGTATTTGCGCTAAAACATGTGGCGTTTTTTTTTATATCGTGCGAAGTTAACATCTTCTGGTTTTTTACCACAATAATCGAAGAAGTTGCAAGTACTCGTAGTTAATTTGGACACATGATGATGATAATGCCCTTCTTGCTGATTTTCGAACACGGCGACAACTTCCGATTACTGTCGGAAGTTATACACTGCGCAGGAGATATTATAAAGTCACAAGTGCAAATACAAAAGCACTCAGTCGTTCCAGTCTACTCGCGCTCGATGTTACGCTCATGGGAAAAGATCGATGGTAGGACACGTAGTATCAGATACTCAAGGACGTTCACAACAGGACCTGAGCCGAATACAAAAAATTGTGATTTTGCAGAAATGTAGGCTCCTGTTGGAAATAGTACGAGGTCGCCCAAGTACCAGACCGGAGTAACGGAACCCTTGCACCTTAGATGCTACTGTCCGTCATCATTTTGATATGGTCATTCTGCCCTTTGTTGGAAACTATAAGACCTTTGCTAGACTCTAATGAATAAGATAGGGTGGCAGATCATATAGAGTTGCCACCACACAATGGTATCTCAACCTATCTACTACTTCATAGTATTGAGACTGAGTTGGGTAAGGCCTATGTAGACAAGCCTTAATACATCGGAGATGACTGTGTATACCATATGAATTTTAATAACCCGTTTTTATAAAATACAACCATGATTATAATAAACCCGGGTATATATTCATGGTGAGTCCCCACAGTATTTCAAATTCACGTTTTTTAGACTTTTGAATTAGATCGTGTTCGTGTGTGTAGATTTAAAACGCTAAATTGAAATAAAAACACGCAAATTTTGTAATAACAAACAGCACAACACATATTTTAGTTGTAACGAATAAATTTTTGCTTTAATGCAATCAAGTTAGCAACGCCTGACGTTGTAACTCGACGGAGAACTGACCTGGGCCTCAGTGAACTGCCCCGAAACATGCAGGGTGTGTCTATAGATAGAGCAATGAGTGGAAGTAATGAAATTACGCGGCTTTGGTTTGAAAGGTTACGTGCATTATGTGGATATATTGTAACTTAACTAGCTGATGCTTGCGCCTTCATCCGAGTACGCGGTTTTTGAAATATCCCGTGGAAAATATTTAATGTTCTGGAATAAAACGTATCTATCCGTCGTCTTCAGGATGCAAGCTATCTCTGTGCCAAATTTCGCCAAGATCGGTTCAGCGGTTGAACCGTGAAAAGGTAACAAACGCACTGAGGGACAGAGAGAGTTACTTTCGCATTTATAATATTAATATGGATAACAATAAAAAAATGTAGTGTATAATATGTTTACATACATAAGATCACGACTGTATCCCATAAGGGGTAGTCAGAGACTGGGCACTCACTGCAAAAACAGATGACTGTCGCAATCCACGTTTCACCAAAACAATATAATGCACTTGGTGTGATAGGTTGTGCGCCCATCGTCATCATGCGCTGTTGGGTGCACAGTGCAGTTTAATTCCTTACTCGCCTTTTACGAGAGCCGTGGTAGCTCAGGGGCTAGGCGCTCGCTTAAAACTTCATGGTACGCGAGTGACCTGTGTTCGATTCCCGGTGCCGGCACCACTAAAATTGTTAATTGCAATTTTAAGTGCTGATTTACGACGAGCTCGGCGGTGAAGGAAAACATCGTGAGGAAAATTGCATGTCTGAGGAATAAAAAATATTTCGAAGACATGTGAAGTCCGCCAACCCGCATTGGAGCAGCGTGGCGGATTCTTCCTAGCTCCAAAACCCTCTCAGAAATGAGAGGAGGCCTGTGCTCAGTAGTGGGACATTTATAGGCTGAAACTTTACTTTTACTTTACTTTTCAGAGATCCATTGGATGAGATGGAGTGGCAGTATTCTTTTATCGAGCCGCCACCACACGGCTATATAATATGTTTATTAAACATTTTATATTTTTAAATGAAACAAATTTTACGCATTTTATCGCGTTTAATTTTACTATTTATAACCCGACGTATCGAGTGCTTTACAGCACCCATAGTCGCGGGAAGACTAAGGTGGTCCGGGTTAACTATGACATGTCCTGATGTCATAGTTAACCCGGAGTACCTTCACCTTCCTTTTTCTCGAAGTTGTTGAAGTCTTAAAGCCACCCACGGGGGCGAAACGTGGGCTACATGTGTAGCTTCTGCCTACCACTTATATGGGAAAAAGTCGTCACTATATGCATGAATGTAAATTCCATTTTGTTGCTATAATGAATATTTGCGAAAAAAATATACTTGCATATTTAAAACTGCGGCAAGGCTTTGATATGAAAGGTTTTCTTTTTCATTACTTTTTGTGAAACTTGTCACTCACATTTGAAAGGGCTTTGTAATAGTATACCTTTAATACATCATGCCAACATTCCTTTTGTATAAAGGAAAACCGATGCAGTGGGAGTTTCAATGAATGGCTTATCAGCTTTTTATTACTTTAAATGGATCGTATGGTAGTGCCGTGTTGTGGCGGCTCGTTAAAAGAATACTACCACTCCATCTCATCCAATGGATCTCGTAAAAGGCGAGTAAGGAATTAAACTGCACTGTGCACCCAACGGCGCATGGTGGCGATGGGCTCACCGCCTACCACACCAAGTGCATTATATTGTTTTGGTGAAACGTGGATTGTGGCAGTCATCTACTTTTGCAGTGAGTGCCCAGTCTCTGACTACCCCTTACGGGATACAGTCGTGATCTTATGTATGTATGTATGTAAATGGATCGGAGCGCATCTCATAAATGTAAATTAAAAACATCGTTTCGTTTTCCTACGATACACGAAATGTGGAATTTTTACGTACTCCTAGAATAAACTATAAATGTGTAATTTGGAAGCCTGTCAATATACGTTCATTATATGAATCGCTGAATGTTCTTGTTATTAATAGTAGTCCAAAATATATACATCAGAAAATACAGAATCGCTACGTGGAAGATGTTTTACTTAATCATATTTCCATTGGCAACTAAGATAATAATGTCCTCCTTGCCGAATACTGTCGGAAGCTATCAACTGCGCAGGAGATATTATAGTGCCACAAGTGTATGCGAAACACAGAGGCACTCACGCGTCCCGCGCCCGATGTAACGCTCATGCGATAAGATCGGATGTAGGCTAGATGCAGTGTCAGAAAAACAAAAATTACGACAAAACCAAACCCAAAACCAACAATTTGTGTTTATCTGAAATGTTGCCCGTTTGGCAACTAAGCCATATATATCATTTGACCAGTTTAATAGATAAAACGGAATAAAGCGTACTTGTTTGACGCGTACTAAAATGGCGGCGACGTGGTTCGCCATCCCTCACGTCTCGTTTCCTGCGAGGACGAAAACGAGGGCTCTGAGTGGCTTCTGCCTACCCCTTATACGGGAAAAAGGCCTGACTGTATGTATGTATGTAAAGCATACTGGTAACGTGACACTTTCATCAAAGTCCTCATGAGGGCCACAATTACCATTTACCATAAGATGATTACCATTTACCATAAGGTAAACAGAGTGTGGATAAGATAAAAATATATAAAAAATATATAAAAGAAACCTTCGCGACAAGTACCTAAAACTTAAACAATTGGGTCACTGACTTAAATAACTTTATTCGAATTTAAGTATATTTTACAGAATTTATTACACTGTAGAACCTTATTCGTTATCCAATAAATTAAATTATTACTTTGAAATGTGAGTACAAAATAGTTCGTATATTATGATTTGAAAAAATTCAAAACATCACAGCTTCACGATATAAAATAGCAAAAGTTCTTTACTCCAAACTTTAATTGACACCCATTTTCATTTTTACTGCAGAAATTATCCGACAACTTTAGCACCGGGGTTTGAAACATTTTTTGTCTCCAGTTTGTGACAAAGGTAACAATTTTAACTTCAATTTTTAATCTAAAGGATAGGATGAAATAAACTCGTTCTAGGAAATTAATGATTATATTGTATCGTGATAAGAAAGAAGATAAAAATAAATTGTTTGATAAGATCTCTTAAGATAAATTCTTTGATATCTGTAATGTTTGTTACTCTTATTATTAAATGTGAACTTTACTTCTTAATATTTGAAAATGTGCGATTTATGTCCTGTTTAATATTATGACATCTTTATTAATGAAAACAAAGACTTCATTTATGTTTTAACAGTAATTCTAAAATATATTATAAAATATAAAATGCCATTAATTCGTGAAATGGTTTCGTCAGAATTTGAGATAAAATACTATCGTAGATTCAAAGGAATAAATAAAATACTTTTATGAAATAAATTCTAAATTATATACTGTAAAAACTCAGAAATTTAAGTAGAGCAATTTGTCCACGGTACCCAAAAAAACGTTATAAACAGTTCCCTAAAACCAGAGCACAGATTTTTAATTCAATTTGCGAAACGACAAACACTCTCTATGCCCGCGTTGACGAAGTCGACCTAGCTTTTGTTGCGGGGCTACCATTTCGTCGCTATTATTTGTTCGCCCACGGCATAGTTTTGGGTCACAATACACTAGCGTTTGTGAAGTGTTCACGCTTGCACATATGAGCACATAGAAATAACAGAGATGTGACGCTATTCCGGCATTTCAAACAAATCCAACTGCTTTCTAGTCTTTTCGAGAATAATTGGAAATATAAATTTATTGGATAGCATGCATGTAAAATGAAATTAATTTCAGCTGGAATGAACTGAATTGTCTTTTCACCATAAGCTATATTTCGTTATGTTGAAGACCCAAAAGACATCAGTCAGGTAATGTATATCTATATATATAAGGGATCTGTATATATTTATAAATGCAAGCTCTGTGTACTTTTAACATTGGTGAAAATCGCCTTTCTTACCCCCATCATTTATGTTCAGTTCAGTTCAGTTGTCTTGATAGTGTTGAATATCAATTATACAAAATGTATTAAATCGCCCAGTGTGACAACAGCTTTATGTGCTATTATGCTCATTCGCAGTAACATTCTAACGCACTAAAACATTGTATGCATAAAAATAATAAAAATATGTATAGCTGCGCTCTTTTTGGCGACGATCAATATCCCAATATATAAGCGATAGAGAGAGTTCTTTTCACTGACAATACATTTAATCAAAACTTATGAAAATGTGGTTCACAGAAAAAATTTTGCACACAAAGAAAATCGTACAACGACCAGTTAAGTAATGTTAAACAGCAAAAAACACAATCAAGAAATGGGCAGCAGCATCTTTCTGGAACACCTATGTGGCAACTACATATGACAAAATCCCTCCAAAATGATCGCAACTAACTTTTGTGGCAATCAGTGGGGGAGGCTTATGTTCAGCAGTGGACTAGTAGTAGGTTGAAATGATGATAATGATGAAATGGGATAAGCTTCCAACTAAGCTTCTATCTAGCAGAATGGTTTATTCTAACTGAAAACCCATTATAAATACGAAACGATTACCTAAATATATACCTGCCCCGGCTTCGCACGTAACTGTTATGTATAGTATGTATACTTATGTATAGTATGTTATGTATAGTAGTATCTATAGAGAAAAACAGCGCCAGCCCATCTACCCATTTAGGAGTAAATATTCCTAAAATCCGTTCGTAGAGGTTGTCTACGTCGGGAAAGAAATATGTAAGCTTATTTTCAAGTCTATAGGCGACGCAGTTTCAAAGATATGATATAAACATCAACTTGTACTTGATAATAATGGTTTTAAAAGTAACTTTGATTTTGATTTGATCTCAAATACAAAACATTACCACATATTTTCAATAATTCTAGCAATTTGTGTATAAACAATCTCACTACAGCATTAAATGTATTAAAATGTTAATGGTTATAAAATGGAACTATAATGAGCGTATTTGAAAATATTGGCCAAAGGAATTATTCTATTTCATTTATTCTATTTCATGTTAACACTAATTTAAGCATATCGGTTGTAATAGTAATAACTGGTGTGTTTGTTGTTGTGTTGGAGATTTGCCAGCTTTGTTTAAGTGGATTCGTTGTTAGGAGTGTAATTTTGTATGGAGTTTTGTAGTATCCTTATTATACATGCAATTTAAAAGTAAATTTGCAATATCGATTTGTATATATTTTTTGTTTGTTTCGGAACCCATCATTAGCAATGAAGTATTTAAATTGCTTAAGTGTATTTCGCAAGCACTTTCATTGGCGAGTTTTATATAAGATATAATCTAGATATGAGCTAGAATTTTACCTTTTTACAATATTTACTCTGAATAACTTATAAAATTAAATTATGTTCATTAAGTGACACAAATAATTATCATTAACTTTTTGTGGACCGACGATTTTAATTTTACTAGCTCACGGCCTTCGCATACTACATAGCGCGGTTCTTTTCAGACAATGAAAAGGTTAGGTGAGAAATCTAGGACGCTACTTCACTGCATAGTTAGGGTAAACCGTCATAAAAAGCTTTATGTCTATTCCTGATTTACGTCTACTGTTCCCATTGCACGTAATATTTATCTTATTATTAACGTTTACTTGATAGGAGTTAAAGACGTTAAAGCCTTTAAGGGTTTCTGATTATCGCGACTGTAAAGTAAATTAGTATATAAAGTAAAACTCCATAATGTAAACGAGGTAGATCGAAAATAAAATGTAAACTGTTTAAGAATTATGATAGCAGGAGACATACTTTTCATAAGTATTGGAAACCGATCTCCCGCTTGCTTAGTTATTACTCTGACTGAATTATAACCGAATACAACTGCAACTGATTTTTTAAATTGCATTTGGGAGTAAATTGTCAATCCACCTCACTCAATCCAACGTATCTCTTATTGTGTAAATACACGGCGCTGGAACTTATCTCACCTAAAAAAATTGTGGCCTTAATAAATATAGAGTACAAAAACATAGTCTGCGTCGTTTAATAAAATTTGCTTATCGTGTTGCAAAATTATAACACAATATCATTATTATAACCAATAAGAAAAAACACGCCTTGTCTCCTTTTCTTTGTGCACAAGAATGGGGACAGAAATAATGTCAGACATTATCAGCGCATTTCAGTGCTAGTGCACTGTATTGGTTTCTTAACTAAAAAATGTATTATCTAATATCAAATCAAAATACGGATTTACAAAGGAAAAAACATAACAAGATGCTATTATTGATTTAATAACATTTATGTTAGATAAATTATGATAGATAAAATGACTTAGAATTATCCTTGATGTAAAAAAAGCTTTTTACGCCGTTTGTGTACATATTCTTGTGCACAGACTTGAGAGCATTGGCACAAGAGGCACGGCACATAAGAATTTTTAAAACTATCTTCATGAAAGAAAGCAAATAGGAAAAATTGATAACTTACACAGTATTGAAGAAAATGTATGCTATGTTGTTCCGCAGGTACCAGTGCTTGGTCCAATACTGTTCTTAATCTACATAAATCAACTTTGTTCACTTCGGATTATCGGAGGGCAAATTTACTCTTATGTTGACGATACTGCTGTTGTATTCCATGGACGATCGTGGGATATACTGTACAATCTATAGCTGAAATTAGCTTGGCTGAAATTGCTGGTTGGTTGAACTAAAATCTGAGGAGATTTAATACAGAAAAAACTAACTTTGTTCGTTTTACTCTAGATCAGAGGTCACAGCCAGAAAATAGCTTTCGACTCAGGCGACTCATTCAAGAGTGTGCTTTTCAATACGATCTTAACTGCTTGTGCATTTATATTCGAAAAGTTACTATACAAAAATATTTAGGTCACACATCACATCTGGAACTTATTTCAAGTAGAGTAAGAAATTTAATTTGGATTTTTAAAAATATACGCTATGTAATGCTAAGTATTGCTTAATAAAATATATATTGTACTACATAGCACACACAGTTAGCACACATTCGTATTCAGACTTCGTTTATAAAGGCCATGTACTGTAAGCCTTTAGAGGTACTCGGGTAACTTACGATTTATTAAGCTTTGTAGCCTCCGGTCGATTAGGAAATTTTAGACCATTTTTTGTGACACCACACTGCGCCCGTCAACTTAAGTCATCAGTTCTTAAGTCTCATATGTCCAGTGATTACACTAGCTTTCAGTGACCTTCAAACCGAAACACAGTAATGTTTGGACACTACTTTTTCACGGCAGAATAACTGGCCCCGGGATGGTAAAAAATGTTTAGTGTTTAGTAAGAAATGTTTCTTAATCAATCGCACTAAAAATCTGTACTAATTCTAATGAAATTTGACAAAAAGGTAGATAATATCGTGGAACAAGACAATGGATAATAATTTTAATCATAAAAAAATATCATTACCAAATTTATTCACACCTGGAAGACAATACAAGTATTCAAAATTGTTTACGTTATGGGTTCCAAGTACATTCTAAGTTATATAACTACTTGTTATTAAAAATAACATGAAAAAAATAATTTCGTTTAATAATAAGTAATAACAAAGCTTTGAGAATACCAAACGCCGTAAATTGTTTTAAAATTGTGACAAAAATACACAAAAACCTCATTTCCATATGCAACAGCTTCCAAAAACATTTACGGAGCCTTAAAATTGAATGCTGATACTGTGCCAAATGTTCGCGGCAAACTGTTTATATCAGTAATGCGAAATATTTGGCTCCTGCTGGAAGTATTTTATCACTTGCAAAATAAATTATTTTGGTTTCTAATACGTATACATAGAACATATATGAAGAAAAGACATACATACTATACTATTAATATTATAAATGCGAAATTAACTCCCTCTGTCTTTCTGTCTGTTTGTTACCTTTTCACGGGTCGACCGCTGTACCGATCTTGACGAAATTTGGCACAGATATAACTTGCATCCTGGGGACCGACATAGGATACTTTTAATTCCCCAAAATTAAATAGTTCTCACGGGATTTTTAAAAAACCTATATCCACGCGGACGAAGTCGCGGGCATCAGCTAGTTAGTAATAAATTTCAGTGTCTTGCACATTAATTTTGAAATACATTACATACATTTTGTTAATGCAAAGTATTTTTCTAGTTTTTCTTTGTTCTTTTGCCAATTGTCTTGACACTGCGCTAATCGTGCCATTTGTCTTAATTCCATTTTATCAGGTATCGTAGCTTACCCTAATGATGTTCACCAGACGAATTTCTGCCACGGCAACATCTTTCGGTTAATAACCAGGAAAACGTCAAAGAGCAGAACGAATTGTAGTGATGTAAAAATTAATGGGAACAAATAAACTCACCCTTCATCGCGTACCCAACGCATGCTCTAAGTCTTTGTATAAATAAAAACTAATTTGTACATGAAGCCAGTGATATTCGACTTTAAGATTGTAAGGATTAATACACATATGGGTCTTTTGACTTTCATATTTTTATTCGCGCAACTTTTTCTATATAATGTTTAATGTTATATGTTATCCGTATACACAATACAAGATAAATATTCCATATTGCATATATGGGAAAAAGTTAAAGTTTTTTAAATGTCACCTAAAGACTTTGAATACATATGCAATGATAAATTTTAATATTTTTAAAACAGTTTTTAACAATTCTAAGAGGCCTTCAGTTTTCAGTTTCTCAAGCGTTTCATAGTCTATTGTAAAGTTCTTTCATTGTTTCCGGATCTATTTTGTTGCTTTAGGCTTTAATATTGCTTGGAAATATTCAGTAGCAAACTGTTCTTCGTCAAGTTTCCTTTTTGAAACGAAACGAAGTTATGAAGAGATTAATATTTTAAAAATGTCATTGAAGCCTTAGATTTTATTTCTAAATTTACTTACCTACTTTATTTACTTACCTAATTTAACTATAATATAAAATTTACTTTAGAAGAACGTAACATAAATTTTATACTAGCGAATTTTTTCCAGTCCACAGATAATTTAATAATTATACCTTATAGAATACGAGTGACTTGATCTTTAACCCCGATGCTAGTAATACTAAAATTGTTAAGTGAAATGTTAAGGGCTGAAATTTTACTCCACCATCAAGCATTTGGAAGGAAAATATCGTAAGGAAGCCTATATTTTTAAGAAATAAACTACACTTCGATGCAGCTTCGGTGACATAAAAAGTCAGGCAACCGCACTCGAGCAGCGGAGGTTTTCCTTGAAAATTTAGAAAAGGATTGTGCCCAGCGAGACACGTATGTGGCGGCCAAAGAGTATTGATTGGTATCAATCTGGTGCGAAATTCTTTAAAGATAAATATGAAATAGTCGTTTGGTAGCGGCTTAAGAAAATCTACCACCCCATCTCATCACGTGGGTGTCGTAAAAGTCGACAGAGGGATAATATAAATCAGAAGATGGGCAGCAGCATCTCCTGGAATATCTGAATAAATAAACTGCGGTTGCCAACCCGCCTGCCAAGCGTGCAAAAGCAACTATGGCAAAATCACCCCAAAATGAGATCTGCAACTTTTGTGGCAATCTATGGGGGAGGCCTATGTTCAGCAGTGGACTAGTGATAGGCTGAAATGATGATGATGATGATGATGATGAAATAGTTAATTTTTTTACCTTTATGCAAAACTGACTGACTCTGTAGTCTATTTTTCCCTCTTGGGAAACGAGACTTGACGGGTGGCGAACTACGTCGCCGCCATTTTGGCAGGAGTTAAAATTCTGGTTCCCCATTGCGGTCCCATTAGCAACTAGGGAAGATGATGTCCACCTAAGCAGAGCTCCGCATGCTTGGGTAAGACTAAAACTTTGTATGTTTATTTGTTATTTTCTAAATTTTATATGCAAAGTATTGCTCTAGTAGGTGCTCTACAAAACTAGAAAATAAACATCTTTTACATCGTTGCATATAGGATTATATTACCTATTTAAAATAAATACGCAATGGACTTGGGAAATTTGAACAACCTCAAAACCAGAAGAAAGAATGAACATGAGGATCATACGAGTAGATCCGTTTCGCAGATATCTGCCACGGCCACATCTTTCAATTAACAACCCGAAGTTATCTGTCAGAAAAATAATAATTGGAGTGGAGGGTTCAGTAGCAGAAACTCTGGAATAGTCACGAAATATCCAGTACCGAAAACCAATAATGTGTGTTATATTAATATTATTCAACTAGATAATCCCGTAGGCCCACTAGACCTTCTCATAGTCTGAAATAATTCTCATGTCACGCGATAGTTACGAGTACTACGTATAAAAATTGAAATTTTTCTTTATAAGATATTTGAAAAACTTATGTGACAAGTATCGTGACAAGTCGAGCAAAATGTTCACCAGATGGTAAGTGCAATGTCTGCCTTTAACAAGTACTTTGTCACCCAGAACTTAAGCACCAGACATCAGTTCTTAAGTCTCGTATACCCAGTAATTACACTAGACCTTTAAACCGAAAGACAGTGATGTTTGCACACTACTCCTTCAGGGCAAAACAACTGGCCCTGCGGTGGTGCATACTTAGGCGTATTCCTGCATATTAATCTTACCACCAGTAGAAATCCAAATCCTCTACCAAATACAAATGGCGTGCTCTGTAGAGCGTGACAGTACTTCATGCCGGCCCAACGCTTGCAACTTTATAAGTCGCAGGTTCGGCCACACATGGGGCGCCCCAGTGTCGGCTACTTCCATTCGACCGCATTCAACGAAGAGCGTCTCGAATCGAAGACGACCGTGTTCAATCTGATCCGCTTGGCTTTGCGAAGAGATTTTGCATCTCTTTGCATGCAGAGTGTTCCGAGGAATTGTTCGGATTAATTCCAGCCGCTGATTTTCACCATCGCACAACACGCGGCACAACGCAAAATTCCATCGTCACCACCTTGATGGTTGGCATTCCAGCACAGTGCGTTTTTTGCGAAATTTTTTGCCACGCACAAGCACTTTATGGAATCTGCTGCCGCCAGCGGTTTTTCCAGACCAATTCGACTTAGGGACCTTCAATAAAAGAGCGTATTCCTTTCTCAAAGGCCGGCAACACATCTGCTATTCCTCTGGTATTGTAGATGTTCATGGGCGGCGGTGATCACTTACCACCAGGTGAGCCGCTTGCTCGTTTGCCCCCTCTTCCATAAAAAAAATAATGTAGTCGTAAAAATAATGATGGATGGATTGAAATAATAGCTATCCATTATTTAGGCAGAGTGGATACACATACAGAGGTTATCTTTTACAATTTTCGTGAACGCATGCCAAGCAAATGATTAAGAATAGACAAGAGCAACACGTGAATCCAGCTAACGGTTTATATTGTTTTACTTCAAATCGTTCAATTGTTAGTTCTGGTTGGGATTTATGTAGCTTATACTTTTATGTGTGTACGTAATAATCTTGTATGTAAGGGGATAAATTTGAGTTTTAGAGATATTTCTTATCTGTTCCAATTCAGAGAAACGTATATAGATATATATAGATAAAATTTAAGTTACGTCAAATAAATGAAGTCTTTGTAATTTTTTCTTGTTATGCTTTTTCTTGTAATATTTTAAACTCAATTTATGTATACTTTTAAATAAATCAATAGTTGTGCCATTAGTGAAATTTATTATTTACACTTCAAAGTGCTCTCATAATGTAGTCATTACTTTTGGTAGCACTTTTTCTGTTCCTGAAATTTATGTTTTTAAGAAATACAAGAATAGCAATGTAAGAAAAATAACCTAGTTTAGATTAAGAAATATTCTTGGTATTTAAGCTACTGCGTCTTATAATGTTTGCCATCAACAATTTCGCTTATCTTCTAACTGCACGGACAATGAAAATATCAAGGATGCGACGATTCATATCGCGAAACGATCAAAAGTTGCGTGTATCATTGCGTGATCGAAAATCCTTAACGTACATCTGTCGATTTTCGTCAAAAGTGATATAAAATATCGTTTGTTATTATTGTAAACGGACGTGCAAAATCAGTGGCGGGCGGGTTCATATAGCATATAGTTCGATCGTGGCAAAGCAAGGCGCGGTGGAAACGTCAGAAAAATCGAATTTCCATGCCGTCAGTCGAGGCAGAGGCGGCGCGGCGGCAGCATCGCGCACAAAGCGCCCGCGCGCG
Organism: Luehdorfia chinensis; assembly: GCA_019845155.1. Lineage (NCBI taxonomy): Eukaryota > Metazoa > Arthropoda > Insecta > Lepidoptera > Papilionidae > Luehdorfia > Luehdorfia chinensis. The sequence continues at coordinate 85,216 of JAHVAK010000642.1, forward strand.
CCTCACAGCCTGCACACTTCGTTACGAATATCCGAATATACAAATATCCCGCGAAAATCGGAAAAGCTTCGTGCTCTGTGACGTGTGATTTTTTTTAATTGTGATTAAATGGTAAACGTGCTGTGGGTTATTAGGGATTATGGGTTTGGCAACGATCGTCCCGATCGCGGGCCAGTTTATCGGCCAACTACATAATTCGTACGCTTTTCTTTCTTTATTAAAAGGTGACGTCATTTACGCAGTTAATTTCTAGCTTATTTCTAAAAATTGCGAAAATCTATGTTTTTTTCCTCAGTATTTTGAAGGTTGCATTGTCTCGCGTAATACAATTACAATTAAGCTATAATTGCAACTTGTAAACTTGGTAATGTTTAACTGTAATTTTACAATAGTAATTACGAAAAAAATATAAAGAAAATTTACATAACAATGTTGAGCTAGTTCTTATTGTCAATATGATTAATGTAAAATCATTATTTTCAAAGTATGTAAAGTTTCGCTACCAGTCGATGCGAACAAAGTGATACTAGGTTACCTGAATAGGCATTGTTAACAACTCGCCTCGGCCCTACTCATCGTTGCTATTTTGAGAACTCTTTATAGTCTTTGATTAATTTCAATTCAACTGCCTTATATGTCATACCAATACGTTAAAATTCCATAAAGTAGCGTAATAAAGTGACACAAGTATGTACCTTCTATTGCACTTATCTTGGTTTGGTCAACTCAAATTTTAAAAGTGTAATGAGAAGATGTCTTTTTTTGTATCATCATCATTGCAATTTCAGGCGGATTGATTATTAAAGTACGTCACGCCTCGCACCATAGACTTAGTTAATGCTGTGTTTTAGGTCTGGCATTTATGTAAATGGTTATTACGCCTACAATCGGAATCAATAACGTTTCCCTTAGTCGACTTTTAACAGTCATTTCTGCGTATAACCGAATTTTATAATTTCGTTGCATATTGTATTTTATTTTATTGGTTTATCATTTATGTATACATAATGTTGTTAACACCTAAATTATAAATAATATATAATGATTGACATACAGAGGCGAGCTTAACTCTGAAAGAGTTTTCCTGTAAACCTTAGAATTGATGTGAACAAATGAAAAATCCTATATTTTTATTACAACAATGACTCCTAATAAATAAGTAGCCTTATAAATAAATAACCATATACACTGTATACATATACATTGGGTACATATGTATACACATATACATACCTTAATTGTTTAATTTTCTTTCATTTCAATAAATAATGGCACTACGCAAAACTAACTGAACTCAAGCAAGGGTATAATTTTCTATGTAAATACAGATATATATATATATAATATATAACATATAACGCAATAAATATATTGAGCTATGTTGTAGGTATAATTACTAATACGATCATGCGATACGAGGAAATATATTTCTGTCCGCAATAAAGCTTTCCGACGTTCGTTTTAAGAGATAAGATATATTGGCCCTTTATTTATTTCTATATTTCGTGCTTATATCTATGTTTCTTTATTTCATGCAATTACTATAGTGACTTTGATTTAAATTACATGTTATTTTTTTGTAATCATTCGACGATTGTCATCAATCAACGAAAATGAAATCGAACTTTTCGTTAATTTTCCGTCAATAAAGCTTCTTATTAGTCATCACTCTTATTAGCATCAATTCATACATACATACATACATAAGATCATGACTGTATCCCATGAGGGGTATTCAGAGACTGGGCACTCACTGCAAAAACAGATGACTGCCACAATCCACGTTTCACCAAAACAATATAATGCACTTGGTGTGATAGGTGGTGAGCCCATCGCCACAGTGCGCAGTTGCAATAAGGCTAATATTGCGGCTACAATGAGCCGCAATATTAGCCTTATTTAGCCCTAAAGTAAACATCCCACTGCTAAGGCAGTGTTTTCTTTAATTTTTGAAAGGGCCTATGGAGCCTGGTAAAGTCCGCCCCACTTTTTTTTTATATTTCACCAAACAAGTAATTCAGAAATTGCAAATAGCAATTTTAGTAATTTTTGTGATGTCCGCGTACGATGAGGTTAAAATTTTTGTAAAGTAATAGGCGATAAATGTCCCACTGCTGCACTGGAAAGAGTCCGCCACTCTACTCCAATGCGGGTTGAGTTCACATTTCGTTGAAATATTTTTAATCGTCAGACATGCAAGAGGAAAACATCGTGAGAGAACCGCAGAGCATTTTATAAATGAGCACTTAAATTTGCATAACAATTCTATGGGGGCCCGGCATTGGGGATAGGACGCAGGTCACTAGCGTACTATGGAGCTATAACCCCTGAGCTACCACGGCTTTTAAAAAAAAAACCTGGGGTCAGCAGCCTCGAGGGAAGCCATTTGGCTAAGCTAGCTAATAAATCCACGTTTTAAAATTTTATAATATTATAATAAAAAAAAAAGATTATTTTATGTTAATAAGCAATAAAAAGTTTCCCAAAAAAAAAATATGATGTCTGATGTAAGGTATAGTAAAAGTTAAACTTTTAGACAATAACGTATTTAATTAAAATCTTTGTACTCATCCATTCAATAGCAGACTATAAGAGCGTGACTAATTTGTTTATTGTTGTCGAAGCTTGTTAGGAATCAATACATCAATGGGTTACAGGTAAACGTAACTAAGCAAACTTGAAACTGTAAGTAACGGCATACAGCGTAAATATTAACTCAAAATCAAATAATTTATTTTTCATAATAGTGTAAGTGTACATATTAAAAGTAATTCCTTCCCCCCACTACGTAGTGCCTGTTCTGCGTAGACAGCGACAGTGAGTCAACAAAAATATGGTTATAAATCGTATATATTGACGTTTCGTGCCCAGAAGATATTAGAATTTAAAATAATTGAATTTCACGATAATAACTACTGTTTCAATTATAAGAGAATTCTTTGTTCTATTTCCAATGATTGTGGCTACTTTAAATTACAAACAACGTATTGAAAACAATGTTTTTAAAACATTTAATTCCACTGAGCCCGCTAAATACTGTGACGCCTACAGATTTTTGTTTCTATTTGAAATGTTTCTTTTCTTACTGTTATTATTATTATAATTGTGTTTATATTTTTATTCATACCTACTCTACCCTTTCTCTATCTTTGTATCTACCACAACGCAAGTTCCCTTATCAAGCTGTTTCTCACTTTATCCATCAAAGTCAAAACCTTAACTTCTCAAACTTTTTATTTCCACAGTATTAATATTACTTTCATGCTTCATCTGCCAGACCCAACATTCAGTACCATTCATAAATGATGAGATATCTGATTATATGCAATGCAAATGTTTCTGAGATGTGAACTATTTATACAACATGTAAAAGATGCTTTCAATCCCGTCAAGATATTATAAAAAAACACATGTATTAACATGCAGTCCGATAATTGTTGGGGAAGGAAGATTCTCGAGTGGCAATTTCGAACCGGCAAACACGGTGTAGGGTGACCCCCCTACTACACTCGGCGTCATAAAAATCGCACATCCGAAAAAAATAATTTAAATACTATTTTAACACAACAGGCCAATGGCAATGTTGTGGTTTGAGGGTATCATTCGAAAGGTAATTTCATTAGCTTTCAGGAATTTTAATTGAATTTTACTTTTATAACGAGACGAAAGAGAAATTAAAGAAAAAGACAGGGTATGTACAAATTTGCAAATTAATAATTTCAAAAAAACCTAATAAATACAAAAAAAGTTCTTAAAACCTAGTGTTACCCCCCCTTGCCTTGATAACGGCTTCCATGCGATCTTTCATGGACCTTACAAGGATCGCAACAGCCTCTTGGGGTATTTGTTCCCACTCTTCAAGTACCGCATCTTGGAGCTCTTGAAGAGTGGCTGGAGCTGGATCTCGAGCTCGCACGCGCCGTTTTAGGTCATCCCAGAGATGTTCTATTGGGTTAAGGTCTGGACTTCATGCTGGCCAATGCCGTCTTCGAGTTGATCGAAGCTGTTGTTGCAACTCAACAGCATTTGTAAAACGGTTTCGTATAGATGTCGTAAAGATGAAACGGTCATCTCTTTCTGATGTGCACCGTTTTCTTCCAGATCCCGGTTTTCTAACATAACCACCAGTCTGCTGAAAACGTTGGAACACCCGTCGAACTGAAAAACGGGACAGGTTCAACTGTCGAGCAACGTCACACTGCCGCATCCCCGACTGCAATAGGGCAATCACTTGAGTGGCTTCTTCAGAGCTGGTGTCCATCTTTACTTGTTCTTACTTGGGTTACTTGGTCACGTGTGTTCACTGCAAAGTCTAAATTACGACTGGCCCATATTTCATCCAGATCGACCCTTTTATTCCCTTTTTAGGTGGTGTAACTAGCGTCCTTACTAACGAGCATTTGACAGTGTTTATTTTTGACGCTCTATAATGATAAATGTTTTAATGATTTCATGATTTTTTTATTAATAATGTAAAGCTATTCAAATACCCATTTCAAACATACCAATATTTATATAAATATAATTCGATTCTAGCCATTACAGCCATTTTTCGCGCAAACTCAGAGAGGTGCGATTTTTGTGACGCTGAGTGTAGTTGGAGCGACGACCTGCACAGTTTTGCGGGAAGTCGATGGATGCAGGTGGCTCAGGACCGTGTTTTGTGGCAATCTACGGGGAATGTTTAACAGTGGACTATGATAGGCTGAAATAATGATGATGATGTGCATTCCACCAGACCGCACTCCCGAGGGCTAAAGTCTGATTTCGAAAGATTTGAACTGGAATTTGAAACTTGGAGTCACGGATTAGTTCTCAGATGTACTCCGGTCTAAGCCACACAGTTGTCTCAAATGTTACCTAAGCTCAACAACGCATAAAAATGCCCTTCAGACTGCGATACAGTAGTAGTTTTTGCACATTAGTGCTTGTCGGCAGAATAACTATCATCTTGACGGATTCCTCCACCAGTAAATTATCTAAACTATCAATGTAGCAGTTCTTAATTCACTCTGATCACGGAGAAATGGTAAGGATCCTTAATTAATTCCCAGTACTAAAATACTTAGTCTCTAACATCCATTTAATACCATCGTTTTATTTATTCAAGTATGGCTGTGGGAGTAAAAAGCGAGTAACTAAAGTCGCTCGCTCTGTTTATGCGTGGGTATAAAATTACATGCGACCGTTTGTTGAAAGGAGCTCCTGAAAGTCTCTTGTTATAAAGTTTTAATAATCTCTTCTTCATTTTAATTAGAGTATCTTTTGAAATTTTATATATTGCGAAACTTTTAATACTTAGTGCATACAACTGAAGTACCTACAGCGGTAAATAGAACATGCCAACAACAGCCACTATATTTAAGGAATACATTGATTTAAAAGTATTTCTTATGAAATACAAGTCGGATGATGTATGTAAAAAAATCTTAAAGTATTCATAAAAAAATTCATAATACATGTTTTCGCATCTTAAATGATTATCAGAACTTTTTTTTTTAAATAGTTTTTGAAGTGTGGGAGGATATACAATGAGAAAAACAAGGAAGAATAACATTCACAAAATATACTATTTTATCTACTGGATTTGCTTCCAAACATAAATGAATTTTTTTTTATTTCACAAAATTGACGGAACGAGCATAACGTTCACCTGATGATAAGTGCAACGTCTGCCGATAACAAATGCTGTGTCACCCAGAACATTTCTGTTTGACACCACACTGCGCCCGTCACCCTGAGACATCAGTTCTTAAGTCTCATATGCCCAGTGATTACGCTAGCTCAGTAATGTTTGCACACTACTGCTTCACGGCAGAATAACTGGCCCTGGGGTGGTCCATACCTAGACGGATTCCTGCATAGGAATCATACCATTTTATATCTATACCATTTTATATTTTATATTTTATTTAAGTTTGATTATCTGGCATTTTATATCGTTACGTGAACTATATATTTTTTTACTCGACGGGTGGAGCGATAACCTGTTCAGTTTTGCGGGAAGTCAATAGGTGAAAGGAACTAAGGATCATGATTTGTGTCAATGAATAGGATGCACAGTGTTCAGCAATTGACCTATGCTAGGCTGTAATTAAGATTATTATGATTAAACCTTAAATAAAAAAAACAGCCATTACTATCAATTTAAGAAAAACTGCCAGATTCATCCATTTGAGACTAGGCTAGTCATTGTTATTTTATTTTAAAAGAACAACTCTTCTTGCGTTTAAGAACACTTGAGACCTGACGAACCATATCTTTTGTGTAAAACCTGATGACAAAGCTAAGTGTGCCCTTTCTTATAGCAGATACTGTTCTTGACGTCGCGCTCGCGACCTACTTCTTAATTTTGATGACGCTTCGGTCGGACAAGAGCTTTAGGTGAAACATGTCAAGTGAACTGAAAGCATGAATTTATCTTAGGATAGGATATTTAAAGTCACTTTTAGTACAGTTACGAGTATTATTATAAATAGTCAACATGATTATGCATTAAGATGTATTCATATGTAATTATGATTTCGTATATTAACTGGCGAAGTAAAATACAGGTGGCTCAGGGCCGTGTTTGGGGCAGTCTATATGGGAAGCCATTGGTCAGTAGTGGGCTTGTGAAGGGCTGTTATAGTGACAATGATGATATTAACTAATAAAAGGCTTTCCATTTGGTTTTACTAATACGTTTTCGCAATGAAATTTGGCACAGAATCTACAGTTATGTTTATACATTAAACATTTGTCAAAAATTACTCAAAATCACCGTGAGCCGTGGTAGCTCAGGGGCTAGGCGCTCGCTTTAAATTTCATAGTACGCGAGTGACCTGGGTTCGATTCCCGGTGCCGGCACCACTAAAATTGTTACTTGCAATTTTAAGTGCTGATTTACCACGTGCTCGGCGGCGAAGGAAAAGATCGTGAGGAAACCTGCATGTCTGAGGAATAAAAAATATTTCGAAGATATGTGAAGTCCGCCAACCCGCATTGGAGCAGCGTGGCGGATTCTTCCTAGCTCCAAAACCCTCTCAGAAATGAGAGGAGGCCTGTGCTCAGTAGTGGGACATTTATAGGCTGAAACTTTACTTTACTTTACTCAAAATCACATGGACTGCCCGGAATTATTGAAAAGATTATATATATCAATTTCTTCACGTTCGCTGCGATTCAACAATCTCTTACAAATACATTGCTGTAACACAAATTATAGAAAAAATGCATTTTTTATAAGGGCCTGTAAGTTATTTAATCAACTTTGTAAAGACTATGACGAGGTTGACCTTTTTTGCACTAGTGGTAGTGCTATTTGTAAATTAATCACTCTTAGTTTTAGTAGTAGTATATCTTAATTCACAGTAATGTCTGTCGTGCAATGCAATTTCATATCTTCTTGTGAAAACTTGTAATTGGCTTATTTGTGAACTATGTTTGAAACTATTTTGTTATAATTGGCTGTAAGTTTTCCAGTATTAAAATAAAATAAAATAACGCTTTGCTCGTTTCGTCACTTCATCCAATAAAAAAACTGATACGGGCTGGCGTGACCCACTAACACCCCACTGCGCAGTCACCCTGAGATATCAGTTGTTATCTCCCACATGCCTAGTAATTACTCTAGCTTTCAGTGCCCCCCAGACCGAAACACAGTAATGTTTGAACTCTACTGCTTCACGGCAGAATATCTGGCCCTGCGGTGGTACCTACCTAGACGGACTCCTGCATAGGAATCCTACCACCAGTTGCACTGCACTGCACTGCTCGCACACTCGTCACTTTGAGAAGTCGGATCATAAGAAACTAACCCTAGCCTACCTTCGATCGTATCGCATGAGCGTTACATCGCGCATAGATAGGAAAGGACGGGTCGGGCCTCTGTGTTTGCACGTACATTTCTGGCACTATAAAATCTATTTCGCGGTTGATAGCTTCCGACGGTATACGGAAGCTGCCGCCATGGTCGAAAATCGGCTAGAAAACAATATTAATACCTTCATACAATCACGCCTTTTTCCCATATAAGGGGTAGGCAGGGACCACATCCGTAGCCCACTTTTCACCCCCGCAGTTGCCGCCATTTTAATAATTAATTATAATTATTAGTTGAAAACCTTGCTCCCCATTGCGTTCCCACGGGTAGCTAGCCATCGGCACGGCAACCACTGCCTTGGAGAGCAAGGGAAACGGATTAAATAGGATATGGCCGTGCGGTAGGGAATGGGAAGTTGGGAAAGGAACTCGAAGGTGTACGATATTACTATTTCGGAAGGAGCAGGGGGAGACAGAAGTAGCTCGGGAGGCCGGAGTCGCTTACCCGGTACTCTACCTTATTTGCTGGACAAGGCAACTAGGTCAAGTATCCCTGGCCTGTATTATGCCCTGTAATTACACTAGCTTCAGTTGCCTTTCAAAGCGAAACGTAGTGGTTCAACTTACGCTGCTGTAGTACCTTCTTTGTCGGATTCCTACTTAGGAAGCTAATTTTAAAAATTTCATTATATTTCATTTATACTGCACAAAATCAGGAAGTTGTTCCGTCAGTCTAGTTGTAATTAATTTTTAAAATCTACATTCTATATACATTGTAGTCGAGTCAAGTCTTAAAGCATGGTTATAAAATTGCGGCTAATAAAATAAAATTTGGAGTCCTTAATTTTCATGTAAATTTGCTTTCATTGTTATTTGATAAACTCTTCAGTATATTTAAGGATGGAGCGCCAGTTGTAGACCGTTTCCCCAGTAATAAATTAAATATATCCGACTGTTTCATTAAAGCACTAACACAAACAGCAAGTGCTATCTAAACAGTACTTATCAACACTGCGTTAAAATCTGACCCAAAGAGTAAATATATGTGTTATTACTATGTAACATGACTCACACACATAGTTGACAGAACTGTGTGTGACCTTTATTCTGAAAGGGGTTATTAAATCTACATTAACTGCCCTGACACTTGGTGACGATGTAAAATCACAACTATATTTATAAATCACTTATAGTAATGTACTTTCGAACTTACATACGTAATGATAAAACAAATTTTTCATCTTTAATAGTTAGGGGTTTAACGTTTCTGACAAAATATAATAATGCATAAAAGCAAGACTACACTGTATTTTATTTTGAAGTTTAATGGGTATTTGTTGTTTTTCTTCCACGAAGTAGATGTAAAATTTTCTTCGTTTTCTTCTATAAAAAAAATTATAGTCCACTAATGAACAGAGGCGTCTCTCAAGAAGAGGACCATGCTTTTTAGGAGGATTTTTGACGAAAACGCTGCAGTCCTTTTTTCTCTGTATTTTCGATCTATTACTTCTCGAGGTTCTGGTTATTCCCCTATATGTCGGAAGCCTGAATAAGTTGGGGTCGTAGTAATTAAATAGTTATCTTACTTTACCGGTGGTAGTATTCATATGCAGAAATCCGTCTAGGCAGGCTCCATCCAGTGCCAGTTAATAAGTTTGTTTTTATAAGAGAACGAGACGAGCATAATTATGGTACGATCAACGGTCACTTACGTGACGCCACACTGCGCACGTCACCCTGAGACATCAGTTCTTAAGTCTCATGTGCCCAGTAATTACACTATCACTCAGTGCCCTTCAGACCGAAACACAGTAATGTTTGAACACTACTGCTTCACGGGAGACTAACAGGCCCTGCGGTGTAGTACGTAGGTACACCTAGAGAGACTTACTGCATAGGCATCCTACCACCAGTAGGAGTCCTGGTGGTAGGAATTTCCTTAAAATTTCAGCCATTACAGTTATTCAGCCATCAAGCAGAAGTGTGCAACCATTTCTGTATTTCGCATTGAAAGGCACTGATCTCAGGGTGACGAGCATCTTCGTTTTTGTCACACGTCACACGAAGCCCAATAGTGACTTAGTTCTGCTTTACGCTGATATTCTGTGTGTCTGAAATTATTTTCCCTATAACTACTGTCTATGCGTGCAACATGACTACACGTAAAATTTATTTAGATATTTATTTATTTAATCACAATCAGAATGACCATTTTACAAATAAGGCATGTGGTATTTATATGGACTGATGGCCATTCCAAATGCTGTGATATTCACATGTTTATTTATCTTAATTAGTATCAGTATGCGTGTGTGTACAATGACAATTATGGCAAAATTAACTTTCTAATCAGGGGAAGCTGGCTCAAATATGTAAACTTACATTAAGAATCCAGTTTTTACCTAAAACAAAGTTACTTTAAACAAATATTATATGAGTAATCACACTTAATGTCAGGGTTATGATTTGTTACAATTACAATAATATATAAGTAGTTTTTTTATTGTACGAGACGATTTTATCATGAACTGTCAAATATATTTTATTAACATATTATTGATGATGATGATGATGTTCTCCTAGCCGCGTTCTCTAGAGCCATCAACTGCGCAGGAGATATTATAGTGCCACAAGTGTACGCGCAAATACAGAGGCACTCACTCGTCCCAACCTACCCGCGCCCGATGTAACGCTGATGCGATAAGATCGGAGGTATGCTAGGATCAGAAACACGGGGACAATCACAACACAACCAGACCCGAAAACCAACAATTTATGTTTTAGCACAAATGTTGGCTCCGGCTGGGATTCGAACCCAGGACCCGGGGCTTAGAAGTCAGGTACTCTGACCACTAGGCCACGCGGTCGTCATAACATATTATTATAAAGATTACAAAGTCATGCAATGAGACTGTTTTTTGCCCTAATCGTACGACATAGTGGGTTGTGAAAAATCTTTCGTGCCTCTCCTGAGGCGACATTAAAGGACATCACAGAAAGCAAACTAGTCTTTAATCTAATATTGATCACTCTCTTAATCATCGGGTATCAATAGGCCACGCGGTTGTCTTTAAAATCATAGTATGCGAGTGACCTGAGGTCAAGACCTCGGTTCAAACATCACTAAAATTGTTAATTGGCTTTAGTTAAGCTAATTATCTGGATGAAATGATGCGAGGAAATCTGCATGTAACAGAAACAAAATAAATCAACGACTTCTGAAGTCCGCCAACATGCGCTAGATCAACATCCAAGGACTCTGTCAAGCAACAAATCCCTTTAAAAATTAGAGGATACACACTTTGTGGAATAGGCTGCCGCCAGCTGTTTTTCCGGACCGATACGACTTCCTTCAAGGGACCTTCAAGAAAAGAGCCTACTCGTTCCTCAAAGGCCGGCAACGCATTCGGAATTCCCCTGGTATTGCGGATGTTCATGGGCGGCGTTGATCACTTACCATCAGGTGAGCCGCTTGCTCGATTGGTCCCTCTCCTTTAAAAAAAAAGGAGGCCTGTGACCACATTTAGAGGCTGTAACTTTTAATCTTTTCGAGTGGAAGCTATAAAAAGACTCAATAGCACGTTACTTACGTTACTTATTCAGAACGTTACAAATGCTGCATAAGCGAAACCTCGCTAAGGTTTGATTTGAAATTCAATCGACTGTAGTAGAGGCGGTTCTGAAAAGCATTTACGGCGAAAGCAACCAGTCTGATAAATTTTCTATGAAATCAGTTTAAAGCCTGTTTAATTTGTGAGTGCTTATGAAATTTTAATTTATTTTAATAAAGTTTTGATTGAGAGATTGGCTTTAAAGTTACAGAGAATTAATTGGTTGAAAACGTTCATAGAACTCCTTTGGGAGAAATCATAAAAGTTAACCCAAAATATTTCATATTATTTTATTATTTATTACAGTTTATTTATTGAATGTACTCCCCTGATCAAATTATTAGCTGAGAATTATTGTAAAAGAAATTTCTTCGATATTTTTCCTATGCACATAATAACTATAACTACACTTTAAAATAAAGCCTCAAAAATAAAAATATATATAATCTAAAATATAAATATAATGTTTAAAAATCACTACTCCCACTAAAATATATATTTCCGGTTTGTTATACACACATAATTTGCACATGTACAAACAGTCCCGGAACAACTATCTGTGAGCTATACAAATATTGATTTTGTGCGGGAATTGAACCTACGAACGAACCACAGCGCAGAAACGTTCATCTACAATGCAAACTAAGCCGGCTTTATTAATTCAGTAACTTTTTCTTTGTTAATTTTAGGTTTTTTAGAATAACTTAAATATTGTTAAATATACTGAATAATAAAAATTGTACGTTATAATAAAAGTAGCAGTATCCAAAATCCAACTGCTGGGAACGGGCTTCTCATTTTTTATTTGAGAAGGTTTTGGAGCATGTGTCCTTTACACTGCTCCAGTGTGACGGTATCCTAGATTTTTTTTATTTCTCTGGCATGTCGATTCCTTAGAACGTTTTACTTCACTGTCCTGTACTGTACACAGTACTGTACCTAAAATTGCAATAAAAAGACAGTAATCTCGACACCGGAGTTGAAGCCAGGGCACTCGTTTACTATAAAATTTACATTGTTTTTAGACGAGAGGCAACCGACCAAGCGGCTCACACTGTTGATAAATGATCGCCGCCGCCCATAAATATCCGTGATATCAGAGAAATTTGCGTTGCTTTCCTTAAAGGTCTCTAAATCGCATTGATCCAGATCCTACAAAGCGGCCGTGCGCGGTAAAACTTTTATTGAAAAGCGTACAATTGTGGAATGTCCCTCAGCGACCAGTGCTTCTTAGCTAGTTATTAATGTTACGCTTACTTTATTAGTAGCTGTGGTAGCTTAGCTCGCTTTAAATTTTATAGCACGCGAGTAACCTGAATTCGATCCTCGATGCCAGCACGTCGTGAGGAAATCAGCATGTATAAGAAATAAAAACATTCCAAGGGGATGAAGTGCGCCAACCCATATTGGTGCAGCGTGGCGTACTCTTGCCTTCTCCAAAACCCTCTCAGAAATGAGAGGAGGCCTGTGCTCAGCAATGGGACATTAATAGCCTGTTAATTTACTTTTTTTACTTTATTATAGCTCCGTTTAATTGATAACCTCCCATTGATAAATCTGACATAAATTCCTTTATGACAAATAACAGGTTTTCTTAAATATACTGTCGGCTCGTTTGCTTGGGAGAAAACTTCGGAAATCATATTTGTCCGTTATAATTGAACTCGCAATCCTCAGCGTATAAGCCAATCGCTTAGATACTGCACAATCTGAGCCAACAAGTAAAAAAAGAGAAATGTTTAAACGCCAGTGTCAGTCATGTTACTTAGTACATGGCCTAAGTTATCCCTAATTCATTTTATAATTTTTCAAGTCTTCAACATAGTATAAAACAGATAATGATCTTGAAAATGTATTAATACGTTATACATTTTATAATTTGTCAAGTCTACAGCATAGTATAAAATCGATAAGGATCTTGTATATATTAGCGTAATTTCATTTTCAGTCGCAATGCAACGAAATTGTTATTATTTCCCATAATAAATATAACTGATGGTAACAATCAACCTTGAGTTTTAATTATGGAGTAGGCGTTCGATGGCGTTATTCCCATGAGGGTAGCGTTCCTCAGTCGTGGAACTTGATCATTCGATTACATCACTTGACCATTTAACCTATTTCTGAAGTCATGCGGTCGCCGGCGTTCGTCGTCCCTTTTGTTAATCGCTACACAATTGGAGTGCTACGCTACATTGGAATATGGCAATAGGACTTTATTATTTCCAGAATTCTTACATCAAAATTGATGATCACAATCTGTTACAGATATGAAAAATAAATAAAGACTATTTTAAAGTCATCGTTATCATCATGAAGGTGTTAAAAGTCCACTACTGAACATGAAGGAAAGATTTACTACGCTTGATGCCTACTGATATACCTATCCGCCCGATTAGTATAGATATAAGATAATATAGATAGTATAGCATTAGAGCACTAGTCGCACCATTGAAACTGCTAACAGTCACCGGTCTATGATTTTTCTATGGATTACAGTAACGGTACGAGCAATTAGTTCACTTGATGCTAATTGCAACGCCTGCCAATAACAAATGATGCGTCACCCAAATCATTTCTTTGTGGCAACGCACTGCGCTCGTGGCCCTGAGACTTCTTAAGTCTCAAATCCTAGTAATTACAATAGCTATCGGTGCAATTCAAACTGAAACATAGTAATGTTTGTATACTAATGCTTCAGTACAAAATAACAACGATGATAGCTATCTAGATGGATTCCTGTGTAGGAATTCCCCCACCAGTGCAATGTGTGTTTTTAATCTGGCATTTAGAGGTAATTATTCTGTCATCTTTCGGCCATAAGCCATGAGGTTTACTGGTCGAAAGATTCTATAGTGGTCGTCAGTGGTGACGACATCTTAATTCTAAATCATGTTTTTTGTTACCTTTAGTTTAAAAAGATAAATGTCAAACTTACACGATACTACAATACGATTATCGATTTTTAATATTTTAGTATTACTATGTTTGTACGAGTCTTCCAAACTACACACGACTTCTACGAGTTTAAAATGCAGCTCTCATACTCGCGAACTTTCAAGCTAAATTTTAACAACATTAATTTGAAATTCAAGTCGTTTGAAGCAAAACTTATCAAAGCACTACTCAGGTCTTGGAACTACTGGAATTAAATTTTTCTGCGATCTTTTGCCGCTTTCTAGTTCGTTCGAAATTTATTTTTCTTTTCGGAGCCATCGAGCATGATTTCCAACCACAAAGAAATTTATTTTAAATGTATAAAAAACTAGAAATTAATATTTAATAACGACGTATTTTAGTCATAGCACTAACCATGCTACGCAGACGTGCTACGCGATTTATAATAACGTAGAACGTCTACGCAGTTAATTTGTGTACATATTACGTAAGTATTATAAATGTAAAATTTAGAGATCGAAATTATGAATATTTGCTACTTTTTTAAGAGAAACCCTTTTATTGATATAATTTCTACTAAAAGCAATTAAAATAATCGTTGTAGCTATTTTGTAGAAGTATTTATTACCCTTAAGAACACGACATTTCGTAGTTATCGGTCAATCTGAACGTTATTTGAACTTTGTATAACCCTGAACGTAATCTTTCAAACAATTTTGAACTAGTTGCAAGAAAAACTCTTTAGCCATTTCGCGTAAAAGTATTAATTTTCTGTTTATATTATAGACGATAATGTACCTATTTTTAACTTTCTAGAGTTGATATTACAGAAGTGGAAAAAGTAAATTGATATTTTATGCGTCGAATCGTCCCGTAAAATCTCCTTTTGGATATCATTAAGGTCGGCAATACAACATGTCGAAAAATGTCATGGCCTCCGCAATAGAAAGATTCCATGATAAATATGTCATGTATGATTTTTGTATAGGAGAAAGTGACGAGACGTGCAAAACGTTCATCAGATGGTAAGTAAACGTCTGCCAATAACAAATTCTGTGTCACCCAGAACATTTCTGTGTCCACAATACGCCTGTCTCCCTGAGATATCAATTCTCAAGTCCTAAGTGCCCAGTAATTACGCCAGCCCTTCAGACCAAAAGACGGTAATGCCTGCACACTACTGTATTAGTATTAAACTTAGAAGCTTGATCTAGAAGATCGTTCACGATTTGTCGAACGGCGGTTTCAAACCTGCGACAATATGTTTCTCAGACCTTACCCCAAACCACAGGTTCCCATTTTTTGTACCCCATAAATTATTCTGCATTTTTTTGGTATCCATAGACCTCTGATATTGAATTTTGAAAATACCTCAACGTGATTACTCATTCACATTTCGTGCATACATACATACATTCACGCTCTTTCACATAGGGGTAGGCGGAGACCACATCCGTAGTCCAGTTTTCGCCCCCGCGGGAAACAAGACGCCACGGGTGACGAACCACTACGCCACCATTTTGGTAAAGTTCAAACAAAATTTACTCCCCATTGCTATTCCACGAGCATACGTAATATCTTACCACCACACAACATCTACAACCAGTTAAGGTCGACCCCTGGAGGTCAATATAGACCACTTTTAAAACCTAAACCCTATTACTATTAAAACGTATCGTAACTGACGAACTCATGTAATTGTAACGATCCTTAACCAATGCAAACTTTACGCCAATAAATTTAGAAATTTTTAAGTTATTTTCATTCGTATATACTGACGTACAGACCGGTTTTCAGTGGATATATGTATATATATAATTGTATCGTAAATATCAACGCGGATACGTAGGCTTTCTAATATTAGACGGTGCGTAATTGCAATGCGACTATCGCAGTACATCCAGACCCAAAATCGTCCCAGACTAAGAAACCAAAAAGTTTTTAATTTGTCTAAATATCGGCGTGGCTTGAATTTCGTACTCGGAACTTGTAACTTCTTATGTAATTTGTTTCAATGTTCTGTATAAAATGTTCTGTATACAATGTTCTGATATAAAAATAAACGGACACGTGCTATTTTAACTCGCGTAGAGAGGGTTCCGTATAATTACTACAAATGTAACTTTGTACGTTGTAAATATTCAGAAATTTATTATGTTATTTAAAAACCTTGGATTTCTAATAATTTTTCTTGTAATCTATAAGTAAACAACTATTTTCTGTATTTAAAAAAGAAGATTTGCTCTACTTTCGTGATAAGGGGGAATTCATGTATTTTCTTTAATAACTTAAAAACTATTTATTTTAAAATTATTAAAAGACACGTTTGGGTCCATCACAGTTTGGATGTTTTTTTTATTAATTTTCTAATTTATCTCCCAAAAGTAACCCTCATATGTAAAATTAATTTATTGACGTTACTCGTTCGTGTTTGGGTCACAGACAAACATATATAAAAAAATACACGAGTGAACCTTTAAGGTTTCCGTTTTATCATTCAGAGGTACGGAACCCTTTAAAAGTGTAGTACACCTCAGCTGGCAACTGAGTGTTACGTTACATGAACGGGCAACTTATCCTTGAACAAATTGACAACTTGACACTAAAGTACACATAACATTATGAGAGGATCCGTTTCATAATTCTCGTAGGCATTGTACACACAAGTTGGCAAACATCACTTTACGCTATAATGGTATGAATTTAGATTAGCACAGGTCGCTTCGGCAAGCTCCGTGGAGAGGTTTTGATAATTTATTCCATTAAAGTTATAACGCTTTCGAGATATCGAGAATTGTCGCTTTGATTTAACTAGCACTAGATCTTTTGATTAGTTTTTAAGTTCGAATATCTTTTCTGTGTTTATTCTAAAAACGTGGAATATTAGGTAATCGTTTTATACTTCAATCATTTCATAATTTTAAGTAAGCTTTTTTTTATCGAGAGGGCCTATGAGAGCCTGTTTAGCAGCGTACTGCTAAGGAGCTACTTGAGTTCCTTTATTAAGTGAAACTTTTATGATGGTAAATTTAGCTATCACATAAGATACACCGTGCGCAGGGGCGATATAAAATTCATCATCCATCTCGCACCATTCCGACGGCGACAATAGAAATAATTCAGGTAATCCCGAGCAGCACACTGCTTAGTTTGAGAAATTTTACTACGGTCACCAACCTGCATCTAAAGCCTGATTGCTATCGCAAATTCCTCTCATAATATTTGTAGGAGACCTTGTAAATAATGTAATATATTGTATATAAATAATGATGATGACCGTAAAATGGCCTCCTTACCAATTTCAAGCACAGCAGAAAGTACAAATCTGCGTATATTCTGAGGATTTAATCCGTTTTATTTTCTTTCCACTGTTTGAAATGCTTTGTCGTCGTCGTCGTTTCAGCCTATCACAAGTCCACTGCTGAACATAGCCCTCGCCCATAGATAGCCACAAAAGTTAGTAGCTCTCATATTGGAGGGATTTCGCCATAGTTGCCACGCTTGGCAGGCGTGTTGGCAACCGTAGTTTATTTATTCAGATGTTCCAGGAAGATGCCGCTGCCCATCTCCTGGTTTTAATTTCCCTCTGTCGACTTTTACGACACCCATGGGATGTGATGGGGTGGTAGATTCTCTTTCATATCGAAATTGTTGTTACTATTTATGAGACAAAATATTAATCAGTAAAGAATAATAACACTTAATAACAAATATAATATAAATATGATAAGTTGTTTTATATAACAAAAATTATAATTTTGTAATTTAAGTCAAATCTGGCAAATAGATAAACTACTTTATGTTAGTCACTTTACGTCATGTTCTAATTTCATTAAATCAAGTGCAACAGCTGTTACAATGGCATTAGTGGTTTGTAACAAATATTGATTCTATATCTATATATTAATACTTGTAAAGAAAACATTGAATTCTTTTAAATCACATTGCGCGGACGGAAGTTTGTGAGATTTGGCATAGTTAAAGTTTATATGGAGGAGTGCAGAAAGCAAAAATATATACATTTTTGCTTTCTTTTTTAATATCTGTTACAATTTTGTAAATTTTTTTATTGGAAAAGTGATGAAACGAGCAAAACGTTCACTTGATGGTAAGTGCAACGTCTGCCCATAACAAAAGCTGTGTCACCCAGAAAATTTCTGTGTGACACCACACTGTGCCCGGGTGATGGGCACAGTGTGGTGTGAGACATAAGTTCTTAAGTCTCATATGTTCAGTGATTACGCTAGCTCAAAGTGCCCTTCAAACCGAAACACAGTAATGTTTGCACACTACTGCATCACGGCAGCATAACTGGCCCTGGGGTGGTACCTTCCTAGACGGATTCCTGTATAGGAATCCTACCACCAGTAAAATACGTTAAATTCAATAAAAAAAGCTAATAAATTACGGTCGAATATTAACCATTGGGCGACCACTAGATATTATTAATTTATGTTAGTGCAACACTGCGCACAAATGAGGGTTAGTCTTGCATGTGATGTTGAAATTAATTAAATATTTATGGTAAACGTGAGGTGTTGCTAGAGTTTTTGTTAAATAAATTACGAAGCGCCAAATAATAACTTTAAGCTAATCATAATCTATATGTATACACATGTATGTATACTATGCATAAAGAGTTATGCTGCGGATACTGGTTTTAATATGGCACAGCAAATAGACGACACGACCGTGGACAGGCCACGTTAGAAAAAAAAACATATAATTATTTTAATACAATGTACATTCTTTATACATACATACATACAGTCACCACTTTTTCCCATATAAGGAGTAGGCAGAGGCCATACACGTAGCCCAGTAGCGGTTCGTACAATACTTTAAGAGGCGCTTACGATACCTCGGTAGGTAAAGGGTAGGTGCTATTCTACTCTGCCGGACACCTATCGGCTAATTTCGAATATTTATATAATCTTGATAATGTACCCCTCGCCGAATTTCGACCACAGTGACATCTTCAGGATACTGTCGGAAGCTTTCAACTGTTCCGGAGATGTTATAGTGCCACGAGTATACGGGCATATATAGTATAGTGCACGGGAAAACACATGCTGGTGAGTGCTCGTGCCCGATGTTCGAAAAAGTCGGTAGTAAACAAGGATGCAGTGTCAGCGATGCGGGAACAACACTACCATATCCGAAAACCCACAGACTAGTCTGGCCACCAGGCCACATAGTCGTCGTTATAATTCTTATTGAACGTACGAGTATTTTGTTCACTTGACTGATTCGCCAACAATGCCTCTGTATGGGGAAGAAGTATTTAGAAATACAGCGAGTTTTTTTTTTAGTTAATCATTTCAAAACAACAAACTAAATACCAATTGATGCAAAAGTGTGACGGTAAATACAGTATGACGGTGACTGCGCTGAGATGTGAGAATTGGAGAAACAGTGACTTACAGTGAAGTATTTTGTTAATTAAACTCTATCGAACTTTATAGTTATGGAAAAAAGGTGGACTTAATGCTATAAGCATTTTCCGCCAGTCAACCTTAGGGCAATGAGTAAGTGAAGGCGGTTACAATCCAAAAATATTCTAACCCCATACATACTAATATACATACTTACATATATAAAATATAGAAATGATTAATATTTATACATATATACTAAACATCTTATTCACCGCTATATGTTGGTGTCAATACTACAGTGATCATTTATTATAAGACAGACTAGGTGGTTGTCTTTAATTATTATAAAAATAAAATTATTTGCGACTATAGTACATGGTTAATTAGTATAATGAAGGAAAGAAGGTTAATTTGCTATGATTCGCATGCAAAATATAAAATGTTTATATTACCTAGTTTTTGAAGAGCACCTGCCCGCCGTGTGTATGATTTGATAGTGACTCGTTTTGAGGTGAAACACGTGTCATGGTACCTAGTGGTATTATTGTAGTGGTGAAGGGTATCTGGTGGCGGTTCTCGGTGGCGGAGTTAGTTCGCTACTGCGGGAGGGCGGGCGGTGCTCTTCCAAAACTAGGTTATATACGCATTTCATATTTTGCATGCGGATTTTAGCAAATTAACTTCCTTTCCTTCATTATAATTGATTTCCGCAAAGTAACGCCTGCTTCTAATAACAACATTAATTATTAAAATCAACAAACCCAAACTGTTATGTCTATGACTATACGAAATATGTCGTTACCTGATTAAGTTTTCGATCTTTGCACTAGGTGGGACGTATATCGTGTAGACTAAAATGTAATAAAAATATGTTATGAATGAAACCTGAATGCTTCTTTGCCGTTGCAAAATAAAAGATATTTCATTTCAAACGATCTGTATTTAATGGTGCATGTGCATTCTCGCTTTCGTGATATTCTGGTATTCGAGCTTAACGTAAGAGCACATACCTGACTTGGAGAGCAATTAAGTGAAAACCGTTTTAATAGCTCTCGTAGCTCTTGATATTTTTTCCAACATTTTTTTTGAGATATTCAAAACTATAATATAAATAAAAAAGAAATGTGTAAAAATAACAAATTTCTGTTATATATTAAAGAACCGTTGTAGCTCGAAGGCCGGGCGATTGCCCTAATTTCATAGAACGTGATCAGAGTTCGATTCTCGGTGCCGGCTTCACAGAAATTATTATTTAACATTCTGTCTAAGAATAATAAAAAAATTCAACGACATTCGAAGTTCGCCTACCCGCAATGGATCAGCGGGGAAACTCTCCGCTGCTTCGAAACCCTTTTAAAAATAGCCTAGGCCTAGCCGTGAGACATTTACAGGCTGTTACTTTTATTTAATATAGCAAAGTACTTTGAAAACTTACACGTATTCCTAGATGACATTATAGAAATGAGCTTAAATACATATTTAACTTTAAATGTAATTTCATGTAAGTATTTATAAGAAAATGTTTATAATTTTTTAATTAATTTATAGTCACGTTTATGAAAATATATTGACAATTGTAATTTTACTCTTCATTTAAATTGTATTAATAGTGTGTTGGTGTAAAATAAAATTATCCGATTGTTGTTTGGTAAAACATGTCATGATAATTCTATTTGCTATATCGAGTATTATTTTATTGCACTATTTTCTAACTGTATGTACGATGAAGATATATTGAAAAATATAATAAAATGTTTCAAAAGTACAATGTAAGTATGTGACGTAGTGTTTAAATTGTTACGCAAAATGAATTTCAAAAATTAGAAGTGTAGCTAAAAAAGCGCGCAAATATAATATCTTAACAAAAAGTGTATAATCAGTGTCATAAACGTTAAGCATTAAGTAAAAACAGATTAATTAAAAAAATGCACGAAGATGAAGCGTTCAGTGGTCCAAGTGTTAGTTATAATAATGCCTGGTGTTGTAGGTACGTGAGTAGGGGCACGGATGCGGTGGAGCGGGCCGGCGGTGAGAGGCTTGCTCACCGCTAGCGCCCTCTAGAGGATGTCGGCGCGCCCCGGAAGGTGAGCGTGCGCGTCCGCGGTGTATGTACGCGGCGGCGGGCGGCGCGTCGCTCGCGGGCCGTAAGGTGAGACAATCTATCTATCTATATATATTATTATGCAAAGGTGTTTTTGTTGGTATGAAATATTTCCATTAATACTGTATCAAAATTAATGTATGATACGCCATTTTGAAGACAATGTTTTCCTCTAATGACGAAAAATAAGTAAATGTACCCTACTCACAGTGCCCTTCAAACCGAAACACAGTAATGTTTGCACACTTCTGCTTCACGGCAGAATAACTGGCCCCGGGGTGGTACTTACCTAGTCGGATTCCTGCATAGAAGTCCTACCACCAGTAAAATCACCAGATAGACATTATAGGCATGACAGTTCCAGACGCTTTGCATCTTACACACAACTGCATCTCACCGATCTATGTGATCTGGCTGCACTATAGTACAACCATTTTCAAATAATTCTAATTTGAAGTATTTATATCCTATTTTTTACTTTTAAATAAACAATGCCCCACACTAGGATTTTTCCAGTATAATGGGTGCGTACAGACGTAAATTTCACATACACAACACAATCAGACCCCGACAAATTTTTATTTTGCACAACTGTTTGTTCGCATTCTTCATATATTCTTTGACAACTATGTGTAACTACTCGGTAGGGGAAGCCTTCAGCGCTACGGCGTGCATGTTCGATTCGCGCTCGGAACAAGTAATTTTGTGACCTACAGACAATAATTATTCCTGTAATTGATGATGTGATGTGTGATGATGATGTTCTCCTAGCCGATTTCGACCACGGCGACAACTTCCGTCTACTGTCGGAAGCCATCAACTGCGCAGGAGATATTATAGTGCCACAAGTGCACGCGCAAACACAGAGGCACTCACTCGTACCCGCGCCCGATGTAACGCTGATGCGATAAGATCGGAGGTAGGCAAGGATGCAGTGTCAGAAACACGGGGACAATCGCAACACAACCAGACTCGAAAACCAACAATTTATGTTTTAGCACAAATGTTGGCTCCGGCTGGGATTCCAACCCAGGACCCGCGGCCTAGAAGTCAGGTACTCTGACCACTAGGCCACGCGGCCGTCAAAAAATTCCTGTAATTAAAATGTCTTTAAACGCACCTAGGATACAGAGGAATCTCAAGTGTTACAACGTTTTTTAAAAATCTCGACAAATAACTGCATATACGATTATACGATTGTACGACTTATGCCGAAAGGCCTGTGAATTTACTTCGAAGTTTTAAAATCCAAAACAAAAGTAAGCACCGGTGACAAAAGCACAATTTCTTTAAAAAGTTTCATATTTGTTTATTGCTGTACATCTAATTATTCTTGCCGAGTATAGTATAATTAAATTTAAACATCTAAACGAATTCATTATATCATAAGCTTTAACGAAGTTCCTTCCTCTCGCCGGCTCTCTGCCCGCGAGTTGTTCATCTATCCGTCCAATAAAGGCGTATTTAATACTCAAAAAATACTCTCACTAATCTTATCGTGCATTTATAGAATAACATATTCAGTTTCAACATCGTCATCATCACCATCAGCTTGTAAGTAGTTCACTGCTTAACATAGATCGCCCCCAAGTTAACATTACCGCCGTGCTTTACAGACAGTTTAATAAATCAGAACCCGAAGCAACCTGACCGCTTTTGTCAGTTTAGAAATACAGGTGTATTGGGGAAAGTGACGAGACGAGCAAAACGTTCACCCGATGATAAGTGCAACGTCTGCCAATAACAAATGCTGTGTCATTCAGAATATCTCTGTGTGGCACTACACTGCGCTCGTCAGCCTGTGACATAAGTTCTTAAGTCTCATATCCCCAGTAATTACACCTACTGCCCTTCCGACCGAAACACACTACCGCTTTGCGCCCAGAATACCTGGCCCTGCGGTAGTATCTACATAGACGATCCTGCATTGGGATCCTACTAACAGTGAAATTTGTGATCGCTATTCTGCCCTTAATCGACTTTTTTTTTTTTTTTATGTTAGAGGAGGCAAACGAGCAAGCGGCTCACCTGATGGTAAGTGATCACCGCCGCCCATGAACATCTACAATACCCGAGGAATAGCAGATGCGTTGCCGGCCTTTGAGGACATTTACTGAAAAATGTAGTGTTAAAGATTTTCGAATGCCGCAACCACATGGCTTTAGTATTAAGCTTATTTTATTAATCGTGTTTAATTGATACGGCTTCTTTAGGCCTTCTAAACGACAGTTTCGCCGGCAGGCTCGCCAGCACGGCCGCCAGCCCGCGCCGCCGAGCCCGCGCCCGCGCAGCCCCGTCCACCCCGCGCCCACCGGCGTCCGCGCCTACTCCTGCCAGCACTGGGAGTCCCGCCTCCTCGCGCCCCCGCCCCCTCCGCACTCCGCCCTACACTCCGAGCCACATTCACCATGCGATATCGTCGAGGTATACTGCCTGTGATGTTGTGCCTCAGTGTCTTTACGTAACATAGTCTAAGCATGTATACTCTAGATGTAACAGCATATTTGTTGTGTGTTAAACATAAGTTTGCTATTTGTAAGCTGAGTATGAGTGATATTGTAATCGTTTTATTTGATGCCATATAGCATGCCTTTAACGTAAGACAATGCAATGTAAGACGTCACCTTTTAGAAGCGTTGAGTTTGTACTCGCTGCTACATTTTCGTTGTTTTTATAGCGTTTGCCGTTTAAGACGACGATAATATGTGTTACGGGGAAGTGTCGATACGCGAAGTGAGAAAAGTGGGCCGGCCATGAAACAGCGACACCTAGTGGAGAGTAGCGTCCGGTGGCAGGCGTCGAAGTATCAGAGACTGCGTCTTGACGTACGGAACGAAACATGAGTGATAATATTGTCTAAAAGAAACTTTTAACTGACTTATTAAAAAAAAAGGCCAAATTGCGCTTGCTTCCATGACCGTTTTCTCATCTTAAACATATCTTACTAGGTAATAAAATTCAATTAGAAATTAATTCAAAATAGTTTTCTCGCCTTTCTCGTGCCTATCTATATCGAATTATAAATCGTTTTAAAGTGAGATTACAAAAGAATATAATCTGTGATTGAACTTATATAAAAGTGAAAGCATCAGTTGACGTGTAAACAGGATTTTTTCTCTCTACTACTCTATTTACGAAATTAAAACAAAATAATAATTTAGTCTCGCTAGTTGTAGTTGTACTCAAATTTCGAACCAAACTCAGACACGCGAGTGAAAATACTGTTTTTTTGTGAAGAAACTTTAACGCTGACCTGAAATAGAGTGTATTTTGTTGGTCGAACGTGTCCATATCTTAGCAAAAAGCTAAGCTGTGTTTATTGAACCAGCTTTCTCACGGCCACAAAACTGGCAAGTATGCAGGCAGCTCTTATGCTAAGAGCCAAATCGCGGGAGAGAAGAAAACAGCGGCTTAAGAGAGGCATCAAGCACGAACTTCCAAGCAATGTTGCTACGAAGACGATCGCACCGTTCCCGAGATATCCTCCTGCTTCATGGGTATGTTGTAGTTTCCATGTTTTTAGATGTGTTCGAAAGTTATGGCATTGCATGGTATGTTAAATGGAAATTGTGTACTTTTTTATTATATGTGTAATTTAATGTTCAATTTCTTATGATCTGTGAATAGTATACTTGTGAAAAGAACAAATTTCTAAAATCTTTCTTTCGGCAGTACGTTTACTGATTAAATAAATATAATTTTCAAATAATCCTTAAAATAATTATGCAAGTTCTTATGAAAAAGTTATAGTTAAAAATTAAATTTAGGTAAATATCCGAATATAACAGAAACCTGTAAAATAAGAATTTAAACACAAAGTGAATTGCATATCGCGTGACACCAGTACAATCGTTCTTCCATAACTGTTGATTTTTAACAAAACAATTGATTTTTGTGGTTTATATTAACTACAAAGAATTATGTTTATTAAACCCGTATTTAAAACAGTTTTGTATACTATAGTATACATAACATGGCAATATTTTCAATGTAACTATCCACAAATATGCCACTGCAGGGGCAGTCTCACGTTTTTGAGAAAGGCTTAGCGTCCGGAGCAGTCCGCCACGTTGCTCCGATCCGTATCGAAGGAATACACTTTTCGTCACATTTCGTGATAACATTTATACATTCCGATTCGGCAAACATATTTTACACAATATTTGCCTTCTCGACAAGCAAGTGGTAAATAATAAATAAACATTATTAGTGGTATCGGCACCGATGATCATTAAATATATTTAATATTTAATAAAAAACACTGCCGCTGAGATTATTCAAGAAATATTTCAAATTGTTATCATTACAGACATCCTTGTCCCATTACGACGCATAGGCTTTTCCACAGTATCTCCACTCTTCTGTAGACCAATTTTAGGCGTAAGGTAGGCGTCATGTTCTTTAATCACACCCGTGGCCTGCCTCGTTTTGGCATTCTGCAGATATGTCCAATTGATTTTTTTAAATGATTTTACCTCACAAACAGCGTAACTTCTATCTTATTCTCAATAGTAAACTTCTATGAACTTTTTAACTAGGTTCGTGGAAACGCATTCAAAAGTAAAGAGTAATTTATTAGTAGAGGCGGCTGTCTGCTAGATCCATAGCTACCATACATACGACCTAAAGTGCTTTGTTCCACAGTTCCATGTTTATACAGACTACAATGGTAGAGCGCAATACATTGTAATGTTCAGTTCGTATGGAACTCGCGTGAGTGTTTTCAACATGAGACCGTTTTGCAAAACTGGCATGAAGTGGAAATATTTCCGCGTTTCATTGTTTTATCGCTGCAATTCGAATAGCCGTAATATTTATTTCCTAAACAGTTTTATTCTATCAACCTGTTGTTATTTAAAAATCGTGACGATTCTACATCTTTTGTTATTGCCTTTGCTATTGTAACGCACACATTATCTGTTTGAAATAACATTTAAAAGGAACTTTTGTGTCAGTAAAGATTATAAAAAATAAAGAAAACCCCTGTGGCTCATAGATACGTTCAGTCATACACTGTATCAAAGATCAAGATGTAAGTTCATTGTTACCCCTGCATAGTATTACAAAATGCCCCGATACCAGTAATTGGGTTTGTAGCTACTTCACGTTAGTATTCTAATATTTTTTTTGTACAAAAAAGTTATACAGACATTTACAAACATTTAAACATATTTCTAAGTATACATAGGATTTGAACTCTTGTTTCGTGTAACAGCGAAATTGAGTGGTACGGTATGATGGTATTCTCAAAAGTTGAGGTTTTCTTCTTGTAGAGCTAACGCTTTTACGTGCTAAGCGTCAATCAGCATGAATAAAGCGCATATTGATTTTTCCAGATATAAATTAGCATTAGGTTGTTACACTCTGTTATTATTTAATCTAATCTAATTACTATGCTAGTGCTATGTGGGAAGCATTCTAGTTACACATTTAGAATGTGAACAGAAAAATGTTAAAATTCTTTGCTGATGTTGGTATGCCCTTTCGGAAATAATCTGTAATTGTTCAATTACACTTCGAATTATCGCCTTACGAGAGATTTTATAGAATTCTTTATGATACATGTTTAAAAATACGTGCATCATTTGATGGTCTGACCGAAAATATATGACATAAAAACTATGAATGATTGGACCCAAATGTGTATTACGCGAATACTATTCATTAAATATTACTAAAATGATCCTCGGTCCAAGGTCACCGTGGGTTCTGTGAAGTGTTCGAAACGTTGGAAATAAAAGTAAAATTGAGCGCATTTAAATGAAACTAATTTTACGGATTTTATCGCGTTTATTTTTATACTATTTATAACCCGACGTTTCGAGTGCTTTACAGCACCCATGGTCACGGGGGGACTGAGGTGACAGATGTCCTGATGTCATAGTTAACCCGGAGTACCTTCAGCTTTTAATTATTTTTTGTGGTCCGATCTACGCAGAAAGAGCTAACTGTGTCTTGAAGTCTTGCAGTGGTATGCTTGGTTTTTGACTTAATTTTATTAATTATAGGATCCCAAGCTGGTGGTAATACCCAACCATCTTCTCTATTAAAATTAGGATGTTTTTTAATTTCAATAGCCTCGCGAATCATCCTTGGTAGGAATCGGTGTTCTTTTGCGAGGATTTGTGGTTTATCAAATCTGATGTAATGGTTGGGATGATCCAGAACATGGTCACAGACTGCAGACTTCCTGGGGCGGCGATGCTTCACATCAGCTATATGTTCTTTTACGCGGGTTTTTACTGATCTTTTTGTTTGCCCTATGTAAGAGAGACCACATTCACAATCCAGCTTGTATACTCCTGCATCTTGTAGAGGGATGTTACACTTGACAGATGGTAAAAATTGACTTATCTTCTTCGGCGGCTTGAAAAATGTTTTTATGGAAGCCCGCTTCAAGATATAGCCAATCTTGTCCGTGACTCCTCTGACATATGGTAGGACTGCAGGTACACGCTCGACTGTGGCCGGCTTCACTCGGTCACTGCGACGAAGGCGCGGAACCCGAAGCTTGTTGTCTTGCAAAACTTGCTTGACATGCTGAAGCTCGGCGGCCAGGTGTTTACTGTCACAGATCCCTTGTGCTCTCTGAAACAAAGATTTGCCCACGGTAGCTAACTGTGAAGGATGGTGGTGAGATTCACCGTTTAAATACCTGTTGGTATGGGTCTTTTTCCTATACACAGTGTGACTCAAGGTGTTATTAGGATTTCTAATTACTAAAACATCTAGAAAAGCTAAAGAGTTATTTGTCTCTAACTCCATTGTAAACTGTATTTTAGAATTAATGGAGTTAAGGTGGTCTAAAAATGCAGTGACTTTATTAGAAGGTAGAATTGTGAAAGTATCATCTACATACCGCTTGTAGAACCTTGGTTTTACTGGAGAAGTACGGAGGGCTTTCTCGTCAAAGTCTTCCATGAAAATGTCAGCAACAATGGGAGATACCGGGGAGCCCATCGCCACACCATCTACTTGCCGGTAGTATTGTTCCTTCCACAATAGATAGCCAGATGTTAGGCAATGTCTCAGTAATTCTGCATGTTCTAATGGCATGTTGTTCTCTGTTAGCTTCCTAGTCACAATTGAGATGCAGTCTTCAACAGGTAGACATGTAAATAACGACTGAACATCAAAACTGACCATAGTTTCATTGTCAGTAAGATGTAGGTCTTTTATCTCACTGACAAAATGGTAGGAATCCTTTGTATGTGCTCTTGTATGTCCTCTTAGTGGGGAGAGTATTTTAGCCACATGTTGAGCCAATCTGTAAGTTGGTGAATCGATCTGACTCACTATTGGACGTAGCGGAGCATTGATAAAAATACACAAAGTCACTGCATTTTTAGACCACCTTAACTCCATTAATTCTAAAATACAGTTTACAATGGAGTTAGAGACAAATAACTCTTTAGCTTTTCTAGATGTTTTAGTAATTAGAAATCCTAATAACACCTTGAGTCACACTGTGTATAGGAAAAAGACCCATACCAACAGGTATTTAAACGGTGAATCTCACCACCATCCTTCACAGTTAGCTACCGTGGGCAAATCTTTGTTTCAGAGAGCACAAGGGATCTGTGACAGTAAACACCTGGCCGCCGAGCTTCAGCATGTCAAGCAAGTTTTGCAAGACAACAAGCTTCGGGTTCCGCGCCTTCGTCGCAGTGACCGAGTGAAGCCGGCCACAGTCGAGCGTGTACCTGCAGTCCTACCATATGTCAGAGGAGTCACGGACAAGATTGGCTATATCTTGAAGCGGGCTTCCATAAAAACATTTTTCAAGCCGCCGAAGAAGATAAGTCAATTTTTACCATCTGTCAAGTGTAACATCCCTCTACAAGATGCAGGAGTATACAAGCTGGATTGTGAATGTGGTCTCTCTTACATAGGGCAAACAAAAAGATCAGTAAAAACCCGCGTAAAAGAACATATAGCTGATGTGAAGCATCGCCGCCCCAGGAAGTCTGCAGTCTGTGACCATGTTCTGGATCATCCCAACCATTACATCAGATTTGATAAACCACAAATCCTCGCAAAAGAACACCGATTCCTACCAAGGATGATTCGCGAGGCTATTGAAATTAAAAAACATCCTAATTTTAATAGAGAAGATGGTTGGGTATTACCACCAGCTTGGGATCCTATAATTAATAAAATTAAGTCAAAAACCAAGCATACCACTGCAAGACTTCAAGACACAGTTAGCTCTTTCTGCGTAGATCGGACCACAAAAAATAATTAAAAGCTGAAGGTACTCCGGGTTAACTATGACATCAGGACATCTGTCACCTCAGTCCCCCCGTGACCATGGGTGCTGTAAAGCACTCGAAACGTCGGGTTATAAATAGTATAAAAATAAACGCGATAAAATCCGTAAAATTAGTTTCATTTAAATGTGTAGTGTTCGCGTAAATATAAGAAATCATTAAAATTGAGCGCGATAAAATTCATAGATTAAAAATTTGCAAGGATTGTAGTTAATAAACCCGAAGCTAATTTAATCTTTGTTTCATCGTAAATAGTACTTATTTATCTTTTTTCGAAATATTACAGGCAGGCACTAATCTCATTCTTAAAATAAAGAACTGTTGTGTGTTTCTTTTTTTTACGGAAAAAATGACATTTTAACTATGACGCATTTGAAATAGAAAGTTCGCACCATTTTATTTTTAAATTTCAGTTTAAAATAAAGCGAAATCGTTTAGGACCGATGATGTTGCATTTCAACTGACATAATTTTTATTAGGTACATGAATAATTTAAAATAACATTCCTAGTTCCTAGTTCATAGTGAAGATCTGTCCAAATGTTCGGAAAGTCGAAAGTTGTTGGTGATTCAGGGATGTACTTTTCGCCTGTCAGATGGGGTGGAGGCTTTGCTTCTTAACTAAATTGGAATACCATAGACAATAATGCAATTTTCATCAATAATTATAATTAAAATCTAAGTTTCTTACTCTAAAACAAACAATACGTAGAAAATTTAAAAAGAGGGAAATGATTGTAAATCAAAAAAAATTGTAATTGTAAATAAATAAAAAAAAATATGGAATAACTAGGTTCCATTAGCTTCTATGCTGTTAATTTTGCAAAATCTATTTAACATTAAAACATAGTCATATACATTGATATTATAACTCTTATTATAAAAAATTAAAGGGTAATTTCGTTATAATATTCCCTTGTAATTTTTGACCGTATGCCTAAGTGTAATAGAAAATAGATGTTAGTAGGCTTTTGACGGAACTAGAAGTAGACATTAAAATTTCTTTGTACACGCAAGACAAAAATTTCAAAGTTCTTACGAAAATTGTGCTACCTTCATATAAATTATTTCTATTATTATTCATTTTGCAATACTTGGTAAAAAGAGTGCATTCAACTCAACAAAATAAAAATGAATAAATATAAAATAACACTCAATGTAAAATTATTACTCAGTGTGCAGCGAGACCTATGTTTAACAGTGGATTAAGATAGGCTAAAATGATTATGATGATGATATAAACAATCCCATCTCATCCCGCCGGTGTCGTAAAAGTCGACAGAGGGAAAATGAAAACCATGAGATGGGCACCAGCATCTTCCTGGAAAATCTGAATACAAAATGGCCTGAATATACAGCATGCCAAGCGTGGCAACTAGGGCCAAATCCCGCCAAAATGAGAGATACTAACTTTTGTCATATTCTATGGGGGAGGCCTATGTTCAGCAGTGGACTAGTGATAGACCGAGATGATGATGATGATTATATAAACAATTAGTAAAGTAAAGTTAGTCCCACTGCTGAGCACAGGCCTCCTCTAATTTCTGAGAGGGTTTTGGAGCTAGGAAGAATCCGCCACGCTGCTCCAATGCAGATTTTAGCACTGCCCTGTCTGAGATTAACAATTATTAATTAATAAACAAATATTAATTACATAATGAAATTACGTCCATCTCTTTTTCTCTCTGTGGCCAAGTATCTATTTTCATTCCTTTTTGCGTCAAAAAAGTTGATTTTGAATCGTACGTAGAAACTAAGCACTGAAATTTTATTCTCGTTACTGCCTAAATTTCACTTCAAAAGCCTAAAGAAACTAAAGAAGTTTTTTTATTATCAGAAATGAGTTGATAACTTATGAAAAAGGAATATTGATAATAGATTTAATTTTTCAATATCAAAAAACTTTGGTTACAAAAAACGTTGACTATATTAACAAGCTTGGTCTTCTTCGATTTTTTTTACAACTAAGCCGTTATTTCTTTCCCGGCGGCGGCGGTCTGTTTTTTAAATGGACTGACTCTTAGAAGTCTTGTGATGTAAACGGCTTCCTAATTCGGGGGTCAGGTTATAACGAACTGTAAAATAATTCTGTGATCAATAAAGATTTCATTACTATTATGAGAAGAACTGATTCTAAACCGGAATCTATGAGGGAGATCTATCTTAAGCAGTGACTAGTAATAGGCTGAAATGTGAATGATGATGAAGTCTCATGTGCCCATTAGCTCTCAGTGCGCTTCAGACCGAAACACATTAAAATTTGCACACTACTGCTTCACGGCAGAATAACTGTCCCTGTGGCGGTACCTAAACGAATTACTGCATAGGAATCCTACCACCAGTAAAAACAAAATAAGTTTTAAACAAAAATCAAAATTAATAATAAATTAGCTTTTTTTTTAAATGTTAGCTTATTATATTTGAGTACAAATTGTCAAATATTATTTATGTCGCCGAGGTTTTACTTGAAAAAGTCAGTTCTTGTAAAAGTTTCAGCATATAAGTGTCTCACTGTGGAGCACAGGCCTCCTCACATTTCTGAGAGGGTTTTGGAGATAGGAAGGTTCCGCCACGCTGCTCCAATGCGGATTGGCGGACTGCACATGGTTTCGAAATATTTTATATTCTCAGATATGCAGGTTTCCTCACGATGTTTTCCTACACGGCCGAGCAGTAAATCAGCACTTTAAATTGCAATTAACAATTTTAGTGGTGCCGGCACCGGGAATCGAACCCAGGTCACTCGCGTAGTATGAAGCTTAAAGCGAGCGCCTAGCTCCTGAGCTACCACGGCTCTTCTAGCCCATGAGCTACCACGGCTCTGTTCTCAGTTCTTGTACTAAATTTTAATATTTTTTTATTGGTTAAAGTGTCAAAACAAGCAAAACATTCTCCTGTAAGTACAACATCTGCCCATAACAACTTAGTTAAATATAATAACGTGATTCCTTTAGTTAAATCTGGTTAAGTTTACCTCGATAAGTTAAGATTGATTTCTGGTGGTACGAGTAGGATTCCTATGCAGGAAACCGTCTAGGTAGGTACCACCTTAGAGCCAGTTGTTCTGGTCGTTCCGTGAAACTGTCGTGTGCAAACATTACTTTGTTTTGATCTGAAGGGCACTGAGAGTTGGTATAATCACTGGGCATATGAGACTTATGAACAGACGACTGGGGGGCACGAGCGCAATGAGGAGTCACTCACATTTTTTTTTGGTGACATGGCATTGCTATGTGCGGACGTTGCGCTTACCATCAGGTGAACGTTTTTCCCGTCTTGGCCCTCTTCAATAAAAAATAAAGATCTATTTCTAAACAAAATAGACTAATCATTGGTCTAGATCAAATGTTAAGTTATTTTAATTTAAATAAAATTGGTACATAAATTTTATTTTCTGGGGGTCGGTCTAATACATTATTTTTGATGCCTGGTAGAATTTACAAGACGCCTAGGTTTCCTATGTCTATATCTATTTAGGGTTTTCGATTATGTTCATCATAAAACATTCATCTGTAAACTACATCATCAAGAAATTTAGTACGTCTTATTTGGGAAACGAAAAAATGTTATTAATCAAAGCTGACAATTAGCGTCCCGCAAGGGTCGATTCTTAGCCCGTTATGATTTTTATTTGTATTAACTTTTTATTAACTTACTTGGAACGTGATAAACGTGAAAAAATGACAAAGCGATAATATTTGTAAATGTTTTAAATAAATAACAATACAAAACATTACTATACCAATTATGTGAACAAATTATTTATGTGATGACTTATTTTTAAGAGATCGTTGTAATAATACAGAATGAAAAAAAAATATCTAAGGTAGCTCTTGTCTGTTTCTTTTTTCTATATTCATGGTTCTGAGATTAAATAAAAATGCCCCACAGTAGGGTTTCTCCTGGAGCGTGGGTGCGTTTAAAAGATATAAATTTCAGTCACAACACGACCAGACCTGAAAACCATTTGTGTTTTCATACAAATTTTGGTTCCGGCTGAGATTCGAAGCCAAGACCCGCGGCGTTTAATTCAGATACTCTTACCACTAGGCCACTCGGTCGTCTAATTAATAATAAAATTATAAAGTAAGTGTCATCTTTCATTATAATTTTAATATAAATATACTCAAACGTCATCATGGTACGTCAGAAGTCAGTCATAGAATCGATCGAGCACGTCGATATCTGCATAGCGTAGAGCCTTGACACAAAGCTGACACCACACCATGCCACACTTAGCGACAAGGGTCGACACATAAATATCCTGCATTTCTTAAATTCCTTTTAGTTAATCTTACTTTGAACTTGTTTGGTCAAGAATATCTGTAATTCTTAACTGTACTGTATTATATAAGTTAGATATGTAATAAAGTTGTGTGCACAAATCACTACCTTGAAAAAATGTGATACTTCATAGCTATTTATCACCTGGAGAAAAAAAAATTAATAAATTAAAAGTGTAAAATTCTATAGTCGATAATGTCACCACCCTCGGGCGAGTAGGGTTGTGTATTTTCTGCTAAGTTATCGATGACGCAACACAACGATGCCGTGGAGATATTTTAAGAATAAGCTAAATGTAGATTTGTATGTATAGAGCTGTGCTAGTTCATTGAGTAACGTGCTTGCCTCTCAAGCATGAGGACGAGTGTTGTGCTAGAAAAGCGTAGCTGTATTTGTGCGCCTCAGGCTTTGAAATTTTGCTTTTAATTACTAAGCTGGCTAAAGCCAAGTGAATTGTGTGCACTTTATTTTGAACATATGTATGTTATTATCCATTTAAAGTGTCTGTAAACTTCCAGTATAACACATTTTACTATTGTGTGATGGCTTCCAAAAAATTCAGTTTATGACAATTATTAAGTTTGAATTGTAAATTGAAATGCAAAACTTTCGTTCGTGTTTATATTAAATTTTCTGAAACGTCCGGTATACATGAGATTAATTTACTTTACATACAAAACATAAAGTCACGCCTTTTCCTATATAAGGGGTAGGCAGAGTCCATTACATAGCCCATTTTCGCTCTCGCGGGAAATGAGTCGTGACGGGTGGCGTACCACGTCGCTGCCATTTTGGTACGAGTCAAAAAATTCTTACTCTCCATTGCGTTCACACTAGTAGTATGCATTACATATTATGGTGTTATTCTGTTACTCGCCTCTTACGACACCTCGTTAGAAAACAGGTAGGTACTATTTCACTCTACCGGACACCTATCAGCTATTATTTACTTACGACCGCGTGGCCTAGTGGTCAGAGTACCTAACTTCTAAGCCGCGGGTCCTGGGTTCGAATCCCAGCCGGAGCCAACATTTGTGCTAAAACATTTGCAACAACACAACAATTGTTGGTTTTCGGGTCTGGTTGTGTTGTGATTGTCCCCGTGTTGTTTCTGACACTGCATCCTAGCCTACCCTCGGATCTTATCGCATCAGCGTTACATCGGGCGCGGGTTGGTTGGGACGAGTGAGTGCCTCTGTGTTTGCGTGTACACTTGTGGCACTATAATATCTCCTGCGCAGTTGATGGCTCTCGACAGTAGCTGGCAGTTGTCGCCGTGGTCGAAATCGGCTAGGACAACATCATTATTTACTTTAACATTTTAGCCAAATCGGTTGTTCGAAATTAGTTACAATAATGCCTTGATCAAGAATATATAATTTATCCTGCCCTAACATAAAGTTATTATGTTTTATATCCGTTTCACTATTTTTTAGAAGCCATAATTAAGTTACGTTACTAGATCCATCCTACTGGTGGTATGATTCCGTCCACCGGAGGGTCAGTTTTTTAGGGGCCTTTTTTTTAAAAAAAAATCCCATATCGTGGGTGCGTTTTACAAACATACATTTCACATGCACAACAAAACCAGACCCGAAAAGCAACTATTTGTGTTTTTGCACAAATGTTGCCTCCGGCTGGGAATCGAACCCAGGACTGGTGGCGCAGAAGTCAGGTACGCTAACCACTACCAACACGTAATTTATTATTCTGCCGTGAACTAGTAGTGTGCAAACATTACTGTTTCGGTCTGAAGGGCACTGATAGCTAGTGTAATTACAGAGCACATGAGACTTCGGAGTGTGGTGCCGCACAGAAATGTACTGGGTGATACAGCATTTGCTATAGGCAGATGTTGCACATACCATCAGGTGAACATTTTGTTCTTCTCATCACTCTCTCCTATAAAAAAATAATAATTTATACTTCATCATAGAACTGCGAGTAATCTTTCTAAACGAAAGTATTTAAGAAACTTCATTTATTAAATGAATATAATAGATATAAAGCATCGTTTCATTTTTAACTCTATGCGTATTTGATACAGTTCATTTTGCACTATCAAAGTCTACCTTCGTCGGCATATAAGACTATGGTGCTATAGAAATGCAGGGTGCGAGGCGATAATGGCTTCCGTGTGATAGCTCAATGGGAACTGACAACACTTCTTTCCCTTTTAAACGCACGACTTTGCAGTATAATTGAGTAATAAAATCTCTATTCAATTGGATAAGTCACACAATGTCATTCAAGAAATTTAAAAATTGAACCACAAGATTTTTTTTTTATCTTAAATTAGAAACACTTAAATATGGCTATGATTTAATCTCATAACGGGTTCGTCACTAAGACAAATACTTAAAAGAGGTCCCTCATCCTGGATGTTGTCGAATGAGGAAAATGTCAAGTCTCATAGCTTCCGACAGGAAGCGACATTTTAAGCCAGATTGAAATTTCCAGACCGTTGACAGGCACCAACGATCGAAGCGTGATTGTTCCGTCTTCCGATCATTGATGGGTTTAAGGGTATGGCGACACTGACTCGCTCGCTGGACCGATGGGCATTCAGCGAAATGTGGCGCGAAATACGGGGGCGCCACCTGTACGAGAGTTAGCTCGTAGCCGCGGGAAAAATTTAATATGAAAACTCCGGAATTTTATATTAAAATTATTATATATTTTATGTGTCTGTTCCAAGTGATTTGCCACTAATTATGCGTACCGTGTGGTAGCGGCCTAAGAGAATCTACCACCCCATCTCATCCCGTGGGTGTCGTAAAAGTCGACAGAGGGAAAATGAAAACCAGGAGATGGGCAGCAGCATCTTGCTGGAACATCTGAATAAATAAACTGCGGTTGCCAACCCGTCTGCCAAGCGTGGCAACTATGGCAAAATCCCCCCAAAACGAGAGCTACAAACTTTTGTAGCAATCTATGGGGGAGGCCCTGTTCAGCAGTGGACTATTGATAGGCTGAAACGACGATGCGTACCGTGTATGGTACACTGTACACACAATTACTTTTTTATTTAATAAATTACTTAACTTTTTTCGCTTGAGGACTGATATCTTTGTGGAGTTTCCGTGATACCAACAAAAATTTATCCGTCGGACGTTCGGTTCGGACAGAAAAGGTGAGTGAGTTTTGTGTTGCTTTCGCTGGGATCTGAGTGTCGAAGACGTTCTCTGCTCAAGATAAAATTTATTTAACAGTTATGGTTTATATAATAATGCGGTCCATTTTGTGCTAATAGCACTGTTAACTGATTAACATTTTCTGGTCCAATCGAGACGGATTATCATTAAATATTTATAATAAATTATTATTATAGTATTTTTTTATTGGAAAAATTGACGAGACGAGCAAAACTTACACATGACGGTAAGTGCACGTTTGCCCATAACAAATACTGTGTTACTCCGAATATTTTTGTGTAGCACCACACTGCACCCGTCACCTTGAGACATTAGTTCTGAAGTCTCATATTCCCAGTGACTACACTAACTCTCAGTGCCCTTCAAACCGAAACACAGTAATGTTTGCACACTACTGCTTCACGGCAGAATAACTGGTCCTGGGATGGCCCTGGGGTGGCCCTTTCTTTCATAGGGTAGGAAAAAATAAGTTATCAAAATATAAAAGGAATCGTAGAATCTTATATACTAGGTATTAAGTATTGGGTGTTAATAGAGAATTTTCCGAGTGAGAAATAAAATAAAACGAAATACGTTAATATTTCGTAAATAGTATTTGTTCTCTAAATTACAAAAAGTTTTAGAAATTTCGAAAACAGTCTCTAAAAGTAAGGTTCCTGAATATTTCGCTCAATTTTCGGAATTAAAATGAATGAAAATTCTAACACGGTTTCCTCAATATGCGTTCTAATGCTTACTAATTGAAATTCAATTAAAACCCGATGCGAAGTTTTCTAATGGGAAACTGGATTCGTTTGATACATTATACTCTGCCTGTAGATTAATCGCATTAAATTGTCGATCGTCGGAAGCTTCCTCATTTAATAAAACTCACCAAGCGCAGGTTCAACCTTTTCTACTCGTACCTATGCTACAGTTATTTGAGTTTGACGGTCAGTTGGAAAACTGGAGTACCTTTAGGTAGGTACCACATTGCACTTACCATCAGGTGAACCTTTTTCCTCGTTTCATCAATCATCCAAAAAAACATTTGCTTCATTACGAGCATTATTTACGATTATTCGCGAGCGAGATTTTGAAGACAAAAATAAATTTCATTAGTTTATCTTTTGTAATGGGGCCGCTGCTCAATGTTTTTAAAAATACCGATTACCGTCAAAAACTACTCACTTGTTTGGTAAAGTCTAGTCTATGAGTACCAAGACAATAGGGCATTAGTGGATGTTTAGATAACATGCTTAAATTTATATCCTTTGGTAAAAATTCTGCCGGGAATCTCACTTTATCTATCGAAACTTTTGGCAGCTCGTGGAAGGCAATTGAAGCCTTACACATCGATGACTTAGGTGATTATTTAATTTGTCATTTAGCATTCCGTCGTCAACGAGAAAATTATTCTAGTAAAGTCGCAATCAAAAGTTACTTCCATCCTTTACGGAGTTGATGAGTTTCGTAAACAATCAAATCAAAGTCAATGAGCATACGTTTCCCAATGCATCTACCGTCGTAACAAATTGCAAAATACTTGTAGTCATAATAATTATAAACCACATATATAAGCCACCCTACCACCATATAAGCACATCACTTGCTAGCGACATCTGTAAAATTTACCGAGCCATTATGTTGAGAGAAAGTAACCGTATTTACCAACATATATTGTACCGTCATTCACCAGATAATCGAATTCAAGAATTCGAGCTAAAGACTGTGACTTACGGTCTCAACAGATCACCATTTCTAGCTATTCGGACACTATTTCCAGCAGGTGTTGCGTGAAGGGATGTATATGGATGATATTTTATATGTGCGTGAGACCTTAGCAAGTTAATAAAATATGTTTGCAGTAATTTAACTCGCGTTAAAATCAATCGTATTATCGCGCTTGCTGACTCCACAATCGTATTTTCGTGGCTTCAAATTGAAGCTTATAAATTAAAAACGTTTGTGTGTAACCATGTCACACAAATAAGAGATTATATCGCCACGCCACTGGATACATGTTAGTAGTGAGAATGATATGGCGGATATTTGATGGCATGGTGTCAAGCCAGTTCAACTGGTGGCGTGCAGCTCCTAGTGGTTGTCGGGACCAGCCTGACAAGAAAGCTTTGATAGGTGGCCTGTTTCGACGTCCGCAAGTAGTGACTTCTCTAATATTTGGGAACTAAAATCTGACAATAAAATCACATCTATAGTAGTAACTACTAGTTCAAATCAAATTAATGAATCTAAGTCAGAGTTTTGCGATAGAATTTTTGGATAATTTTCTACA
Source organism: Luehdorfia chinensis (assembly GCA_019845155.1). Lineage (NCBI taxonomy): Eukaryota > Metazoa > Arthropoda > Insecta > Lepidoptera > Papilionidae > Luehdorfia > Luehdorfia chinensis. The sequence continues at coordinate 124,990 of JAHVAK010000642.1, forward strand.
TATTCTTAAATGCAGCGTGGTTTTGCAAGAATTCTGAGGTTTTGCTACAAACCTGAAGAGTTGCTTCACCACGCGGCGGTGGGTACTTCCCACTATTTAACTAAAGAGGCCGCAAGGCGTTCTTGTTAAAATGGTTCAAGTGTCATATTTTTAAACCGAAATAAAAAAAATATCTGAAGGTTAGGAGTACATTACGACGTTAAGTTAGTTATCACCTTTCTTGGATGACCAGGGTTTCGTCAGAGTGGGGGGTCGCCTGTTTCATGCAGATTTACCTTTTAACGTTGAACATCCTCGACTCTTGCCTAAGAGTAGCAAATTCACTTTATTGTTCATTGAATATTTTCACCTTTAATATTTCCACGCGGGTTCACGCACTACATACTTTTTGGATATTAGCTGCTCGGCGCATCGTTCGTTCGGTATGATCAAAATGTAAAATTTGTTTTAAACGTAAACCCAGTTGTTACAACCAAAGATGGCTTCATTACCAGCAACTCGTTTAATGCTCGGTAAAGTTTTTGACGTGATTGAGTTTATTTGTATGTCCGTTTTTTATAAAACAAAGTTTACGTCGCAACGCTAAGGTAGACCGTACCTACCGGGTTTTATTTGTGTGTTTCTCGACGAAAGTGGTACATCTGGAAGCTCTGTCGTCGTTGTCGGCAGAATGCTTTTTAACGTCATTAGATCTTTTCGTCTCTCGAAGAGGCTCTTTTATATACTCAATGTTCTTTTTAATACAAAATTAGGACTGCGGCACTAATTTCGTAGCTAGTAGTAACTATTTAGACAAAGTTCATAATTATTTTATTAATCATCAAATTAAGAAGAAAATTAAAGGAGGCTGCGGCAGTAGATAATTAAGTTGGAAATTGAATCCATCTAGTGCAGCACATATGCTGGCATTAAATCGGTAAAAGATTACTTGAATAGAGCTGTGGGAGAAACATCCTTAACGTTTGGGGTACTTTTCCTGGAATTCTGTAAAATAGAACTATACTGAACTCTCGACCACCGTGTCCTTTACCAACGAGTGATAATCCCGATGATTGTAATGTTTTAAAAGCAGATAATTTTCTGATAGGCAAAAGTCTGGTAGCAGTACCAGAGTATAATGTTGAGAACGTTCCAATTAATAATGCTCTCAATTATTTTAGAGCCGATGGTAAGTGGAATATTTAAATACCTTACAACAAAAGGCAGCAGGCCTTTAGCTCGTATTGAGGCAGTTCATCCTGGTGATGATGGTATTATTTTTGTTGCGTTAACAAATTGAGTCCTCAAATCGATGTTGATTAATTTTCGCTACTCTTTTTTTTAACAATCTAAGTTATAATTTCAAAGATTATTTTATATTTCGATCCATTAAATCTTCATAAGTTAAATTTAATTGTTTACATAAATTTAGGCAGCACTAAATCGGTCGCTGGACCAATGGACGTTCATCGAAATGAGTTGGCTCGAACCCGCGGGAAAACTTGTAATATGAAAATTGCACTCCGAAACATACTAATAAAATTATTATTTTATAAATGTCTGTTTCAAGTGGTTTGCAAACAATTGTGTGTACCGTGTACGATCTTAGCTTCTTTCACCTAAGGACTGATATCTTTGTGGAGTTTCCGTGAAACCAACAAGAATGCATCCGTCGAAAGTTCCGAAGAAAAGGTGAGTGAGTTTTGCGTTGTTACGCTGGGATCTTTGATGATATTGGAGAAATGCAGTCCACTTTGTGCTCATAGTACGGATCATTGATCAACAGTGATGATAACAGCAAAACCTCTCTCCTTTTGAGATCTATGTCCAGCAGTGGTCAAACAGGTTGTTGTATATAATAGTGATGTAAGTACATACAGTTACGTCTTTTTTGTATAAGAGGTACGGAGAGACCACACCCGTAGCCCACTTTTTGTCCCTGCGGAACACGAGACGAGACGGGAGGCGAACCACATCGCCGCCATTTTGTTACGAGTCAAGAAATTCATACTCCCTATTGCTTTCCCACGAGCAGTATAGTGGCAGCATTGCTTATTATTGTATTATTCTGCACGAATATAAGCTGACCGAACTTATGCCTCAGTCGCCTCTTACGACACCTCGATAGGAAAGAGGTAGGTACTGTTCTAGCAGCATGCACCTCGAAATCAGTGTCACGCGTCTTCATCTTCTTCTAAACGAGTTAACGTCTATAATATGAAATTGGATTTTTTTTGTTAAGTGACTAGACGGGCACAACATTCTCCTGATGATAAGTGCTTCGGCTTGGACTCTAATCAAGGATTAACAATTATTACGGACGTCATATATACCCCTTACAATCAAAGCCAGAACACGTTTAATTAAATACAGAGTATAGATGTTGACCAGTTAGCCGACCCTTGTCTAATAATTCATAGGAGATAATTAACGGTTCGCTCCTTGCCTCACATATTAACGTTACCTACTTCATTACTACCTTTACTTTACCGTATCGCGGTAGCACTGAAGCCGAGCATTCGCTTTAAATACCAAGCGTAGCAACTATGGCAAAATCCTCACAAAATGAGAGCTTCAAACTTTTGTGACAATCTATAGGTAGGCAATCTATAGGATTGCGACAAAAGTTTGTAGCTCAGCAGTGGACTAGTGATAGGCTGAAATGATGATGATGATTATTATTATTATTAGTATTTCTTAGAAATAAGAAATATTTCGACGACATGCAATGGCTGCCAATCTGCGCCGGAACAGAGCATCTGTAGTAGATATGTAGGAACCTTTGTAGACTGCTAATTAGCCAACTACGACGATTTAATTAAATACTTTAAAATTAAACAACTAACATTGTATTGGAACTATAGTATTATAAATATGGCTAATATAATAATTACGCCCCTCCGTCTCGTATAGTTGCATTAATTTTCCAATATCCCGTCAGGCCAGATACGAAAATCCATAATTTTATACTGCACAAATTTTAGCTACGACTGAGATTTGCACCCAGGGCCCAGAAGTCATGGGATCGTTGACAACTGTGCCACGAGGCGTGATTATACTGTACTGATTTTGTCATATTTATCCCAAGTCGGTCAAGGAAGTGCTTCAGTAAAACAAAAGCTGTCACTTAACACAATCTCGGTTTATTTATAAAGCACAGATTGCCTACGTGGAGAGTCAACTTGTTAAGTAAAAACGAGGTTATGCGCTGGTAATTTTAGTAAAAAAAATTAAAAAAAAAATACTGTTATGAATGATGAGAATTCATAAATTCCCATTTTATTAATAGCTTACTAAGAGTAGTACAAGTAACTTTTATAATCTATATTTTATGAATGACAAATTATTCTATCAACATATTTGACAAAGGGCATGAACCGAAATCTGTGTTTTTATATGTATATTATAATAAAAAAGATAACGCCATTATCTACAAAATTAAATCCGCATCCATAATAAAAATTGATTATACTCGTATTACCTAGTTGTTGAAGAACAACGCCCGCCCTTCCTCAGTAGCGTGCTAGGTAACTAACACCGCCACCGGGAACCGCAACCAGATACCCTCCACCACTACAATACTACCACTAAGTACCACTGAAGTCGACACGACACGTGTTTTACCGAGCCGGCTGTCTTTCGCAGTCTATATCACTTGAGAATGACTCGTTTTGATGTGACGCTTGATTCTATGAACTACAGTAACAATTATTATAATATTCGCTTAGTGAGTGGCCTCTACTTAACCCTTATATAGGAAAAAGGCGTTACTATATGTACGTATGGTATACGTATATTCGCTAATTTTATGACACAAATATAAATATGGAGTATGTATATGTAGTTAGTAAATTCATAGTCATTCTAAATTAACAATACGTTTATAATTTTGGAATAAAAAAAAACAATCGTTTTTCTAATCTCTGCAAAAACTCCCTCATTAAAGTTGAGCATTTACGTCTTCCTTTATTTGACAGGCGTCAGCATCATTAGTGTTTTCTTTTTAAAATTGCACAAATGTCAAGCTAACACTAAAAAGGTCTGTGTCATAAGTATTTTGTTATGTCACTAAATCTAACATTTCATCGTACTCAGTAGAGTTTTTAGATGTTATTCATGTAAAAAGTAAAAAAGTTCTTGCGTTAAATTTTAGAAGAAATATTTTATTAAATGTTTGTGATTGTTATAAATTAGGGATATGTATGTAATTTTATGGTTAATGTTATTTGTATATAATATTGTTTATTTGTTAGTGTTATGTCGTGTTAAGAAATTGAGTCAGTTAAAAAGAATTACGTTATTTTTAACTGACTTCAAGAAGATATTCTAGGTTTAACTGCATTTTTTGTTTTAAAGAACTAAATTAACTTAATAAGGTATTATTATTATTTATAATACCATGTTAAGTTAAATAATTATTAAACTGATATAATATTTAAAGTTCGGGTTATTATAATCGTCAAGCTATATTTTATATCAGCGGTTCTGCTATCTTTTTTTCAAATCGACCTTAATATTAGTGAAATCAGGATTTGCTCTTTGGCGGATGATATTGCCAAGAAAAAGGGATTGGTCTGATCTGGTGAGGACGTCTCCTCCTACAGATTTTTGAAGAACAGTGAATATACTAGCATTCCGCTACTAGGTACAGAATGCCTCTTATTTTCAAGATATGTGTATAGATAATTAAGATAATAAAGAATAATCAATCAGCCGCTGCACATATTTTATATTCTTTTTTACTTTACTTGTAAATTTTCTCGAACTATTTTCCTTCGTCGCAGACCGCGAAGCAAAATAGCCCTTAAAGTAATAATTATAAAATTTATTCAACAATTTTAAAAACCGTGGAGGTCTTATTATAGATGTACGGGGATTTAGCCGTGTGGTGGCGGCTCGATAAAAGAATACTACCAATCCATCTCATCCAATGGATCTCGTAAAAGGCGAGTAAGGAATTAAACTGAACTGTGCACCCAACAGCGCATGGTGGCGATGGCCTCACCACCTATCCACACCAAGTGCATTATATTGTTTTGGTGAAACGTGGATTGTGGCAGTCATCTGTTTTTGCAGTGAGTGCCCAGTCTCTGACTACCCCTTATGGGATACAGTCGTGATCTTATGTATGTATGTATGTACGGGGATTTATTTACCAGTCGTTCGGTGACAATGATAAATATAGTGCCTGCAAATCTAAAAAAGTAAAGGCTTCCTCTCATTTCTGAGACCTTTTTGGAGTCGGGAAGAGTCCGCCACGCAGTTCTTATGCGGGTCGGTATGACGTCGAAATATGTATATTTATCAGATATCCTGATAAATATATACATATATATATCTGAGCTCAATGGCGCTGAAGCAGCGTAGCGAGTCCCTACAAGATATGCCTACATAGGCCTTGTGGACATGGAACTCTTAGGCAGAAGAGTGAAACGTTTTTTATTACATCACTGTCTATTGATCAGTCACGGCCGGAGTCTTACGTCATCGACAATTCTGCATTTATAACATAGTGGACATGTGATCATCATTATCATGTCAGCGTGTCACTAGTCCACTGCTGAACATAGATTGCGACACAAGTTTGTAGCTCTCATCTTGGCGGTTTTTGGATTTGACCATAGTTGCCACACTTGGCAGACGGGTTGGCAAGTTAATTTATTCAGGTTTTCCAAGTCTTTTATGGGCCGCGGCTTCGATTCTCACGTGGAACAAATCTATGGCATACAGGTAGTTATTTCATGCCTGGGTTTTTGTACACGTGCACTAAAATAATCTAACGACAATATTACCTACTCTTAAATAAATAAATAACTCGCAGTGAATATAAGTATGAGTATTTATTACTTTCTAATCTCTAGCGAAAATTCCTAAAATAACGCGATTATCTTTTGTAACTCAGTTTGTATAAAATTTTACTTTTTCTTCAACCTTGATAAAATGTTTTTATCGAGGCAGAAGGGCTTTAAAAGCAATTTACCGTATGTGACCTTGTGAAAAGATATTTAGATTATATTATATACCTATTATTATTACCTAGAACTTCTTCGTCATTTCGCACACATTCATAGAAAAAGCACACACCGCCGTGTAATCCACGGATACCATACAAATTATTATTTGTGCTTGCGTCTTGTTCTAGTTTAACGTACTTCCTTATTATTTTTGTTCTTCTTATTAAAGTAATGCACCGTTTGCCAGATAATTAAGAAAAACAATTTAACCGTTTTCCGTTTTCCTTTTCATTTACACATTACAGTGTTCTTCAAACCGAAACACAGTAATGTTTGTACACTACTGTTTCACGGCCGAAATCTTGCATAGGACTCCTTCCACCAGTGACATTATTCGTTAAGAAATACGTTTTTTTGTATTCATGAAATTACATTGTCATACTTCCATGTCATTGAGATGACATTTGAATCTCCCTGAATCTGAATCTGTATATCTGTAATCTGAATCTGAACCTCTACTCTCATCTCAGACTCAGACTCTATCACTTGGGCCTTATTTCGGCTTAGTGTTTGTACAGTTATGCTAATTATTTACGGTTTCGAGTTAAAAGCGTGTAATTTTACATGTCGTAAATTTAATGAATCTCTCCTGAAACCTTTAATCCTTTTTGATACTGAGGTTGGTCTTACGTAGTACCTCGTATACCATACATAGCGTAACATGTTTTTTTCGCACTACACCAGCGGCCTCCACTAAACTTGCCGATCAGGCATATATGCGATAATAGTATCAATTAACCCTATATATTTTGGAAGTAATCTATTTACGTGGCCAATGGTGTGTAAGACTGAAGAACTGATGTCTCATGGGGACATGTTCACAATGTGACAAATGTTCTGGTTGATATAGCATTTGTTATGGGCAGACCTTGCATTTACCGTAAGGTGAACGTTTACGTTTTGCTCGTCTCGTCACTTTCCCACATAAAATAAAATCTACCGGAGACCACCCAAATAAAATAAAATTATTACTTACAATATGAAATGGATTTTTTAGTATTAAAATTTACCTTTTGCTTAATTTTACTTACAAATAGTTTCTTTATCATATCGAAATACATCATTTGAAACATACCTGCAACAAAAATAACATTGTAAAATTTATTAAGTTTTTAGTAAACAAAGTTAAAAGAATACTGAAGATAGAGCGCATTACTAGCGTGAGGCAAAGTGATGGTTGCGCAGTACGACTTACGACGAAGTAATACATCTACTGGTTATATCATACTATCCCCGCATTTATACACGTTGTTTTTTTTAACTATCCGGTCACTTTAAAAAATAAAAACGGGATCCTTAACTTATAAGCCAACATATTATATAGTTATTTTCAATAATTATGTTGTTTTTATTTCACAGAGAGATCTATTTACAGCCGACATGCGTCCGGCAGAGTAGAATAGCACCTACCTCTTTCCTACCGAGGCGTAGTAAGAGGCGACTAAGGTATCGCACGGACAGCCTTTGTTCGTCCAAAATAACACAATGCTGTCACTATACTGCTCGTGGGAACGCAATGGGAAGTAAGAATTTTTTGACTAGTAGCAAAATGGCGGCGATGTAGGTCGCAACCCGTCACTCGTTTCTCTCTCGCGAGGGCGAGAAGCGCTACGTTAGTTGCCTCTGCCTACACCTTAGATGGGAAAAAACGAAACGACGTGTGGATACTTGTTATAAAAGTTTCATTAAATTTATGAGTTTTGAAATAATATGACGGAAAACGGAATGAAATGCCGCTATGGGATTAGTCTAACATACCCAAATCTTGTATAAGTACAGCAGGGATTGGGCGACACCGCTCCCATGATCATTTCTGAAAAAAAAAAAAAAAAAAAACGATATACGAGTACAATAGACAGGTGCAGCCCCTCCGTCCTTGTGTACCAAAGCGCTGTCACCAACGCTCGCCGGTGTCTGCGCTTTGTTACGTAATGGTAATAGCGTATTGAATTATTAATTAGTAATAAGTATTTTCGCCATTCCCTTCAATGTCCGCTAGCAATCTGCTTCTCATTGAACTAACAAGTCGCGAACAAATCTCTGTACATTGTCCAAAGTCTTTCTGCGTTGACTTTCATGGGAATTTCTTGATCTCTGATTGCGGTGATTGCAATGTTCCGCCATAAGTCGCCATTCTGAAGGCCACGGTATCAGCCAAACGTATTGGTATCTTTGGAACCAGTCGCGGGTAATCCTAGCTGTATGTAATCGACAGTTGACTTGTAAATAGTCAAATTGGGGAAGCTCATTTTCTGGGTAAAAGTTCCGGGCGGTCGGCAACATGACGTTTTCTAAAGTATTAACATAATTCAGAGCTGTAGCTTTTGGGGGTAATCCGAATAGTTCACCGACTCCACCTGCCGACGTCGTGCCCCAAATGTTTGCACTTATTCAACTAGACTCAGGTATACTGTGGCACTATATGATCTACATCATACCTTGTATTCTTATAACGCCAGAAATTTAATCGACCATGTTGGCTGGATTCGAAGGTATTTTCGTCTGCAAATATTGTCAAATGAACTTTCTAGCATAACGCTTGTAGTGCTACCCCGTCCTGTGCAAATGACGGTGAATAGTTTCAGCACTGACGTCAAATTGTTCTGCAAAATGGGCCGTAGGTTTAAAACCGTTTTCTTCATACACACGTCTCATTATTGCACGTCTCATGGCGCGAAGCGACGTGAGATAGTGCTTTATACCGGGCATGTCAAGGTCAAGCGATTCGGCGGTCCTAAAAGGCCTCTATCACAACTATATATTGCACTTGAATTGAATAGACTCATTTTATATTTAATTCATTAATATTATTATATATTCTTAAAAAAACAGTTTAAAAAAAATTACGTGGACGTCCGGATTTTTTTAGGGATGTGATCACGATAACTCCCGAAAAAATTGACGTATCGAGACGTTTTTTTTTATCGTGTCCAGAATTTTATCTATTTGTTTCCACTTCATATCAAAAGTCTAGAAAAAATAATATTTTCTTATTGTTTTCATCTGAGATGGAAATGACTCGAAATATTTTAACCTCAATACGATTTTTTTTTCTTAGGAGTTAAATGAGAGATTTTTTCCTTCGCGTGCTCGTTACTTTAGGACGTCGACCATTCTGCCCGATCTGCTCAATGAAATTATTACTGCCTTTTCGGATATACTTAAATTATGTGACATTTAAATTATATATATACAAACTATTTAGTGAACGCAATTGGCTGATTTATAGTCAACCAATTGCTTTCATTTAATACGTGAATAAAAGTCTGAACATTAGTCATATTTTTATTTACTGAAAGTTGTTGTCAAAAGCGGTAAAGCAATTATATGGTCCAGTATATTTGGCTATATTATTGAAGAACTGAAGTTGGAATTTTTTGCTATTCGATATATAATTGATATTGTCATTTAGTGAAACTGGTAGGCTAAGACCGGTGCGTGTCACTGCTCACTAGGCAAAGCCTGATCGCCAAGGTCCTCTTCCGGTATGCTTAGTTAAGCAATTTTCCGAATAATAATTCTAGAATCATCAACTTCCATTGTCCCGTTTCTTCTTAGATGCCGTGCTGGTAGTGAACTTATTACTATTTTTATATAAGGTGGAACTGTGGTCAAACTTTAGCTACAACGTAAAAGTATTGTTATATAACAATCTATAAGCATCCGTGTGCCTTGTGGTACATTAGCGTGTGGTAGCGGTTTAACGTTTTTTTTTTATTTTTCAAACATGAAGGTTTCTTTTCTTCATGATGCTGCTAAAATTGAAATTAACAGCAGTGGTAATTCGGACCCTGGGAATATATTTAAAAACAAATATTGTTCTATTTCAAATAGCATTAAGAAAATGCAATTTTAATCTTTATCCTAAATCCTGCAGTAATTTAAATATGAAATAAGACACTAACCGGTATAGAGGGAACCGTTTCATTAATCCAATTTCTATGCAAATTCTGTGAATTGTGTTTCAAATGGAGCGTCACTGCAGACGCTGATTAAAAGCTACAACGCCATCCGTTTGCTGTAAAAATCAACTAAGAACGTAACTGAGGTGCGTCGATTTGATGTCTGTAATTGTTTAAAATAGACAAATTAAAGACTTCTGCATTATTGGCCGGTGTTTGTGGCATTAACGACATTTGTCAATTACTATCTAAGATGTAAGTCTTTCTTCTTTTACATACACATACGATTGTACGAATCGCACCTTTTTCCCATATTAGGGGTAGGCAATATATTTTCGGTGATGTAATTGCTGTTAGCCTTCTCGGCTTTTACAGCTTCATCGGATACTAGGGGTAGGCAAAAAGCACACCCGTAGCCTACTTTTCGCCCCCGCGGGAAACGAGACGTGACGGGCAGCGATTCTACTCTGTCAGACACTTATCGGCTAGTATAGGTTCTTCCATTACTTATATTTTTTCTTATGTAATGTATTTAATATGTATAATTTTATAGTTAATAGAATCAGGCGTTACTTTGCGGAAATCCATTATAATGAAGAAAAGTAAGTTACTTTGCTAAGATCCGCATGCAAAATATAAAAAGATTTTTGAAGTGCACCACCCGCCCTCCCTCAGTAGCGTGCACAAGCAAACTAACACCACCACCTGGAACCGCCACCAGGTACCCTCCACCAACCACTACAATACTACCACTAGATAATATACACCAATGAAGTCGAGAACACGACACGTGTTTCGCCCCAAAACGAGGCATTATCAAGCGTAATAGACTCTACGACAGACGGCCGCCGAGCACTCGGCTTCGACTTCATGTATAATTTTATTAATATCAACTTTTTGAAAACCGCATTTTTATTTATTTATTTATAAAGCTAAGCTTAAAGACCAATGTGCCATAAAACATCATGTTATAACCCCTATTAACACTGGCAAAATGCGTATTAGACCACGTCTACAACAGGCTTGAGCAGCGTCGATTACGAGTTTCTACGTCAAACACTACAAAATTAGACAAGAATTACGAAAATAGTTTGGACGGGTATATTTCGCAAAAGCACAGCACAAGTGGTAGGATTCCTTTACAAGTGGTAGGATTCCTATGCAGGAATCCGTCTAGGTAGGCACCACCCCAGGACCTGTTATTCTGCCGTGAAGCAGTAGTGTGCAAACATTACTGTGTTTCGGTTTGAAGGGCACTGTGAGCTAGCGTAATCACTGGGCATATGAGACTTAAGAACTTATGTCTCAGGGTGATGGACACAGTGTAGTGTCACACAGAAATTTTCTGGGTGACACAGCATTTGTTATGGGCAAACGTTGCACTTACCATCAGGTGAACGTTTTGCTCGTTTCGTCACATTATACAATAAAAAAAACAGCAGAAAACAGTAAAAATATCTATTCAACGACACCGTACGAGGAGTGTTCATAAAAAGAATCTTCCACTTTACATAGTATAGTCTATTGTGAACAGGTAACGGACTGCACGTGTCTTCGAAATATTTTTTATTTCTCAGACATGCAGGTTTCCTCACGATGTTTTCATTCAACGCCGAGCACGTAGTAAATCAGCACTTAAAATTGCAATTAACCATTTTAGTGGCGCCGGCACCGGGAATAGAACCCAGGTCACTCGCTTACTATGAAATTTAATGCGAGCGCCTAGTCCTTGAGCTACAGAAGAATAAGATAAGAATAAATAGTTTTCATTTCATTTTATTTCATATAATTTCATTTCTATAAGGAAAGATTTATTTACTTAAAATTGTGATTTTAGATCAACTTAAAACGTATATTTATAATAAATGTCATAAATTTGAGTTCAGAAATATAGAAGTTATGACGCTGTGAGAGATTGGGATGGACGGATTGACTAGAAAATCTAATAAAAGAGTGCCTCGTTAGCAGACGACGGAACGCCGATAATGCTATTTAAGTTCAGGAGCCTCTGAACTTTTAAATATATAATAACGTAAACACTGCACAGCATAAAAAATATTTTCAACGAATGTTAAATAAAAATGTGTAATATAACAATATACTCATACTGGTGTTCAGATTATTTGCAGGAATCCGTCTAGGTAGGCATACCGCAGTGCGAGTTATTCTGCAAGTATTAGTGTGTTTCGGTTTGAAGAGAATTGATAGCTAGTGTGATTTCTCGGCATACATAACTAAAGGACTGATTTTCTAGGTGACGAGCGTAGTGTGGTGCCACACAAAAATGTTTAAGTGACACAGCATTAATTTGTTACAGGCAAACGTTGACCATCAGGCGAGTGATTTGCTCATCTCGTCGCTTTCTTCCATTAAAAATTCAACATAGCAGATCTACGCTTGCCTATTTCTACAGCTGACTGTAGCATATCAATAGGACGTCTCGTTTAAGGAAATACCACACAATCACTGGTTCGTTTCGCCGCTTATTTGTGTGAAAAATACATCCGCGTGGATTTAGGTTTTTTTAAAAAATACCATGGAATCTCTATAATTTTCCTCTCAAAACCAACAATTTGTGTTTTTGCACAAATGTTGGCTCCGTATGAGATTCGAACCCAGGGCCCGCGGCGTAGGAGTCAAGTACTCTAAGCACTTGGCCTCTTAGTCGTCGAATGAATGACCCACAGTGAACACTTACCATCGTAGGTACTGTGCACTCGTTTATTACTTACAAACATTTAGTATTTTAGAACATTACATTATCAAATGGAGTAAATAATTGAAATGTTTACAATTGCCTACACTTAAAATGTAATCAGTGAAAATTGCATCAAAACAAACTTGTTTTCGATTGCGGCGCTATCTCATATACATTAGGTGCTACATAACTTCCATCTCGTTCCTCCTCCTACCCCACTATTATAGTCTAATCTACATCCTCAATCTTCGGTTTATATAGTACTTGAATACGCAATATTTGTTCGTTAAATTGAGCTGCTATGCTCTGTAGTAATAAAAGATGAAGTTCTTTGCATAATAAAAAATAAGAATGCGTTTTTTGCCGTTCTAAAAAAAGTTGATTTATTACCAAAATAGCGCTGTTTGTCAACCACTCCCGGTTGTCTAGATTTTTGTGTGAGAATACGTAATAGGGGGCTTCTTGCAGCTATTTTTTATTTCTTATTACAGTTATGATACATCCATGATAAAAATAATCAGAATAAAACTTCGTATTAAAAATCATTAATGACAAATTTTCATTGTCTGCTGGAGAATACGTAGTCTCATGCATTTCGTAATGTCTTTTCAACCGTGACAAATCTATAAATATAAGAATATAATACTTTTAAGTATTTTTGAAACTTTATTGCTTCCTTCACAATTTTTTTTATCTTAAATGTAATTACAATTTTTGCGTTTGGAATCTAAAAAATCATTTAATTATCGTTCATCGAAATTTCGAAACACATCCGAAAATATATACACATAAACCCGACTATGACTGCGTTGTTGGAGAACATCTAAGTCCAGGAATTTAATTTACTTTTTATCAAATCAATAAAAAAAAATATGTTTAAATGGATTCAAAATTACTTACATGCCATCCTACTTTAATCTTACATAAATACATATAAATATTTCTAATGAGTTATTTCTTGTTAATGCACTTAACAATACTTAAAAAATGTTTATCTGTTCTAATGGTCGATATAGCTACAATGCACTGAAACCTGACATTTTAATTAAGTACAGGTAGATTACATAGAGCACTCGATTATTACACAGGCGTATTGGTTTCAGCTGCACATCAAAGCGGATTCCCGCGTAGTGTACACAATCGCAGTGACCTGAAGGGTCAGCCGGACAGGCACAACCTACTCGTTTATTTAATACCCGTTACTAAATAACCTTGCATAGTATCAGATGATAAGTTTTCTATACTCGATTTTATGGAGATAGGTTAAGCTTAATGAGGTTTTCATGCACTCTTTTAAAATCTGTATTTCGAAAAAGAATATCAGCCTTTGCAGTTCATTGGTTTATGTCGTGAAAATAACAAAGTCGAGTTTATGCGTGGTCGCAGAGAGTTCAGTCAGTCAGATCGGACTATCAATCACATCATCAGTCTATTAACAGTCCACTTTAGGACTAAGGCCTCTCCCGAGTTCGAAGGATAACCACGCCATAATAGCCACGCTTGGCAAGCAGATTGGCAATTCCAGAATAGACAAGTCGCACTTCATACGCTGCAGCAATCTACAATCTACAACAACGCAAAGTACGCGCACTGACGTGGAGTTGCGGAAATCAGCTCGAAGCAATCTACAATACGGTGCTGCCCGTCAGTGGGCTGGGCAATTTGGTTTTACATTTTTTATGTATAAAAATTGACGAAACGAGCAATTCCTTCACCCGATGGTAAGTGCGATGTCTGTCCATAACAATTATAACAAATTTTTTGTCACCCAGACCATTTCTATGTAACACCCCACTGTACTCATCAACCTGAAACATCATTCCTATGTCTCATATGCCCCGTAATTACTCTTCCATAAAAAACCTGTTCCTACGAACAGCTCTTTTATGGAAGAAAGTGACGAGGCGAGCATATCATTCACATGATGGGAAGTGCAACATCTGCCCATAACAAATGCTGTGTAACCCACAACATTTCATATGTGGAACCCCATCGCTGTCGTAACTCTGAGACATCGGTTCTTAAGTATCATTTACCCAGTAGTCTTATATTCCGAAAAATTACATTAACTATCTGTGCCCTTCAGATGGAGACACATAATATTTGCACACTACTAATAGACGGCCGAACTGGCACTGCGGTGGTCCTGAATCCTACTGAAGCGACATCTATGTCGCCACATGAGAACATCAAGAAATATTCCTATACGTCCATAATCGCGCTATGAAAGTTTTCTGAGATGCGAACTAGATATACAACATCTAAATATTAATAGTAGGAGGAGACGTCTTCCCCAGATCAGACCATCCGATCTGGCGGGTAGCTACCCTTTTTCCTTGGCATTGATTTGAGATGTTATTTCTTCATCTGTTTGCGGCATTGAGGTTTTTATAGAAATTTTTCTTATTCGACTTCTTCGACTCCCAGAGTGTGAGAAGGACTGGTAGGTTATCTTACATAATTACTGCAAGGCAAGACACAAACTTTATTTTTATTTTACTAATTTTGTCATCGAGGTTATAGCAAAAATTCACAGCCATTTTTTTCTTTTGTACCGATCAAGAGCAATCTTCAGTCACTCACAATTTCATGCTTTGTTATCTGTCTTAAGACATCGGCGATAGCCTTGTTGACATAAATATAGAATTCTATAGGTTCTTAGTGAATTGGCGGCATAAGTGGGCTGCGTCATCGAAAATGAAGAAGTTTATTCGACGAAAACCGTCCGTCCTTAATCTGAAGACGTTTATGACGAGATTCAAGAGTTCTATGCCTCAATTCTGGGAAAAAATATTTTTGAAGTATAATATTCAAAAATCGACAGTTAAATAACGAAATCCCATTCACAGTTTGTTATATTCAGGAAAATCAAAGTAAGGTTCTATTTACTTTCATTCTGGGTTATATTTTTAATTTATAGGGTGCTTTCATTTCGAAGTGTCTGGTAAATGAAAATCTGTGTAATGTAATTTCTATCTTGTGTGGCGGCGCTATGTACATACTGTACTTCCTACCTTCCGAACCAAGCATTTAAGTATTTCGCAGTATCTGTCGAGATATAGTAGCAGCGTTATTACGAGTATCACATTTAATAGTACGAGTACGTAAAGAATTAAGGGCACATGACCTACAGTATTTGACGTTTTCAACATCGTTTTTGTTTTTCAGAAGAATTCCCTATCAGATAATGATTTCTTATATTTACGCGAACACTACACATTTAAATGGAACTAATTTTACGGATTTTATCGCGTTTAATTTTACTATTTTAACCCTGGGGTTATAAATAGTAAAATTAAAAACTGCCTATCAGATTTAAAAATATTGTAATGTTTAAAAATTAACAGAATTTTTTAATAATTTTTTTTCTTTACAAATCGATTAATTTTTCATGTATTCTTTTCTATTCATCTAAAGTTAAATTTGGATTTTTATATTACTAGAGCAATGGTAAATTCTACTGAAGCTTCCTATCGTCAAATCAGTTTCAGAAAACTGTACAAATAAATAAGATAGAATTGTCTATTTGAAATAAACAAAATAACAGCTTTTTACTCAATGCTTATGAAAGCATATACAGTATTTTTTAATATTTTTGCGGTCTGTCTGTTTGTTCCAGCTAATCTCCAAAACGGCTGAACTGATTTTGACGGGACTCTAAAATCCGATTCAAAAAGAGAAGTATATATGTATATCATCGATAGGGTGAGACCGCGAGGCACAACTAGTTGGGGTATAGACTTTTAATCACAAAATCACCTAGTTGTATTATAATTCCGAAAACAGGAAATTTAGTCAAATTCTTATATAGAGTTTAAAAATAACATTTTCATATGCAGTACTCGAGTCTATTTAATTTAAACTTTACATTCCATTTCCGGTAGTGGTAGTCGTTGAAATGTGACTGAGTTATAAGCATAATTATTATTTTTCATTATTATATTAAAATTTTGGTGTTTCTTGTTTCTTTACTTTAACATTAATAACATTATATACTTTAATAACATTAAAAGAATGATCAAACGGCATGCGAAGTAAACATTTTATGCAAAGATCTTAACTATGTAGCATATGAATGTGTAATAAATCAAACTCTTTGCATTTTGAAATACATGGATTTATATCTCTGCGAAAATAAACTGTACTTTTCTTTTCTATTATGTTAGTGTTCTTGCTTACCCACTTTTAGTTTGTAAAACCATTTCCAACAATGTCAATGAGAAAAGAAAATCAGTTTATTAGGCTGTGAAAATATAGTCGGTGAAGTATAGACGGAGTACAATTGAACTGTTTTGTTTTTAGTAGCCCAAAAAAAAACTGCTACTAGCTAGTAGCTTAACCTAATTCTTCTTGGCTAAGTTTTTTTTTATAAAGTGCTGTTCACAATGGCTGTTCAAAAGTAACCTAATGTTTGATTCTTCAGACGGAAATTGTTGTACATTGGAGTTTCAATTGTAAATTTAAACAAAACGATTTTAATCTAAAGTTTAAAAAAGCAACTGGACTCGCTAAGATAAATTTTTATTTATTTTCTTACATGTGTATTTTATTTTTTGGGATTTCTTTGTTTGACAATTGATTTAGAAACGAAAAGATAGTTTCGCACTTATAAATACGGCGTCGTATACTAATTCCATTTTCTGTCCATCTCAAGCCCGTACCCAAAACCCCGAGAGCTTCCAGCTCGAATTAAATAATCACTTTCAGTGCCTAGATGATTGCGTTACAGTGGACGATATGAACGAGAGTTTATAATTATACGCGGTTTTTATAATTATATATTTATGGTGCCTTAGTAGATTGGAATACACAAAATAGTAGTCAATGATAATAAATTGTAGTTTTAAAATAACATTGCGCTTATCTTTCATTTTATCTTTTGGGTAATCATTAAGAATTGTCGTAAACGCAATTTCAATAAAGCATTAATATATTGTTTGAAAGTGATTATTTGCTCGTATCAAACACGCATAATTAAAACATTTTAAAATACAGTTTTATCGGCATCATATCGAACTGAAAGTTTTGACAGATTTACACGAGAGCCTTGGTAGCACAGGGGCTAGGCGTTCGATGGAAATTTCTTGAGTGACCTGGTTTCGATTGCCGGCACCATTAAAATTTTTAATTGCAATATTAGGTGCTTATTTACCGATCACATGTTCGGCGGTGAAAGGCAAACATCGAAGGAAAACTTGCATGTCTGAGAAATAAAAAACATTTCGAGGACCAACATGCATTGGAGCAGCGTGACGGACTCCTCCCGGCTCAAAAAACTTTTCAGAAATAAGAGGAGACCTGTCCTCAGAACTGGGACATTTAAAAGCTGTTACTTTACTTTTACTTTTTTATATTTACATGTAAGTCAATACTAAGGAAACAAAACAGCAAAAATAAAATAGAAATAAAATCCGTTATATGCACCAAGATCTCTTTTTTCTATTAATATAGAATATTACAATAAGTTCGAAACAAATTGTAGGTTGTATAAGACTAACATCTAAAATAGCTTATTTCATTTATAAGGATATAAGAAATAAAACGAACGATGACATAAAATATTTTCACATTATATTCGCATTAGCGTCGCTTGCAATTTTCTCTAAACTTGACTGCAGCAGTAATACAGCGTTAAACATAACCTAAGCTATAGAAGGTGCAGGTAATGTCATGTTCGCGGGTTGCCTCTATCCTCCGACTTCCTTCCTTTGACCTCACTTGCACTGAATGCGGGAAATTGTGAACACTAGGAACTTAACGAAGCGGAACAAATATTTAAGTTAGAAATGTGTGTGCTGACGACAAATCTTTATTTCAGGGCGTTATTTTGCTTACATTTTAACTGGCGCTTACTTAATTATTACCGATGGTAGTAGATCTAGTGGTAGGATTTTAACTGGTGGTAGGATTTCTATGCAGGAATCCATCTAAAACGTTCACGTGATGGTAAGTGCAACATCTGCCCATAGCAAATGCTGTGTCACTCAGAATATTTCTGTGTATTGCTACACTACACTGCGCCCGTCACCCTGAGACATAAGTTCTTAAGTCTCATATGCCCAGTGATTACTAGACGAATTCCTGCATATTACTCGTATGTACAATAACATTATAATTTCTCTTCTTGGAAGCGGAAATCAATATTATACAAAAGTTGCTAGTTTAATAGTAGTTACCAATGTCATGCAGCGTCATCTATTGTTGAGTAGCTTATTGTGGCTATGATAGGCCGAAATATTCGGCCTATCATAGCCACAATAACGATGTAGCGCAGTGCCATCTGTTGTTTAGGAGCAAATATCAATTTAAATAAAAGTACGTTATATATATTAAATAAAATACTTGTACGACGTGTAGGTTTCGTACCCATCTAGATAAATTTGTAAAGTAAAACATTATCTAAATACAAAATTTCATCCAAATCGGCAAAGCCGTTTCCGAGAAAACATGTACATGTATTTAAAGTATATGTAAATAAAGACCGTGCCGTGTGGTGGCGGACTAAGAGAATCGACCACCCCCCTTCTCGTCCCGTGGGTGTCGTAAAAGTCGACAGAGGGAAATGAAAACTAGGAGATGGGCAGCAGCATCTTCCTGAAACAGTTAAATAAATAACCTGTGGTTGCCAACCCGCCTGCCAAGCGTGGCAACTATGGCATAATCCCCCAATCTATGGGGGAGGCCTCGGCTGTGGACACGTGGCAGGCTGAAGTAAGTGAGAGTCAGTGAATAAAGACCGGTGGTATCGGGAAACAGGGTCTAAAGTGAAGGGCGTCTGGTACTGTAGTCAGCAATCCCCTTGCTAAGCGTGACGATTAACACAGGAGAACCCTACGCATCCACCACTGAACCATTTACAGGCTGATGGTGACAAAATGTAATTTTGTTATTATTTTATTAATGTTCTGCCAGATAACGAGCTTGTAGCAAAGTTTATTTTGTGTTATATGTAGCTTTATTTGTACGAGGGTGGATTGAAAAGTACTCGGCCTAACCAAGAAAATAAACACATACTAAATCAGTTATATTTTTATTTTTCTACATAATCACCATCAAGTTCAATACACTTTTGCCACCTCCCCTTCCAAGCATTTAGACCGTTAAAAAAAAATTATTCTTCCTTAGAGTCAAAATATGCGTCTACAGCTGCTTTGACCTCGTCGTTTGTCGAAAATCTTTGACCTCCCAAGTGCTTTTTTAGGTTAGGGAACAGAAAGAAGTCTGATGGTGCCAGATCAGGTGAATACGGCGGATGCGGTAACAGTTCAAAGCCACAGTTGTGAATTCCAGCCATTGACTATACTGACGTGTGAACACGGGCGTTATCTTGATGAAACAGGACTTCTTCTGAGCATTCCTCGACGTTTTTCTTTTATTTCCTCTCGTAAACGACGTAGTAAGGTGCAGTAGTAATCAGAGTTTATAGTCTGACCCCTTTCAAGATAATCAATCATAATCACACCTTTCGAGTCCCAGAATACTGAAGCCATCACCTTATTTGCCAACAAAATCGACTTAGCCTTTTTAGGGGGTGGTGAACCAGGTCTTCTCCACTGTTTTGATTGTTGTTTTGTTTCCGGTGTACAGTAATGAACCCATGTTTCGTCCATAGTAACAAAACGATTCAAAAAATTCTTCAGAAAAAGGCTTCAAATAACTCCAAACAGTCGCGTGAAATAGTCAATCGCGTCCTTTTTTGTTCAACTGAAAGCAGTCGCGGAACCCACCTCGCAGACACCTTGTGGAAACCCAACTCGTTGACAATGATGTTTTGAGTTCGTTCACAAGAGATGCCTATAATCTCGGCTATCTCTCTAATTTTTAATCTGGGGTCCCCATTATTAAATCAAGTACTTTTTTAATATTTTCGTCAGTAGTTGACGTCGAAGGCCTTCCAGAGCGGGGTTCATCTTTCACACTCTCTCTACCACGCTTAAATTCTGCTATCCATTTTTTGACGGATGAATATGACAGAGCACAATCGCCTAATGTACTGACCATGTCATCATGGATGGCTTTTGATGATAGCCCCTTCTTATGGAGGTACTTAATGACGGCACGCTGCTCGATTTGCTCCATTCGCGGAAATTATAACCGATTACTTTGTTAATAAATTTATAAAATCACAACTAATTATCGCACACGTTTCGAACTACACACAATGAACTAGTCTGAACTGAACTAAATAATGTGGGTAGATTTGATTTTTAGAATTGAATGGATCTGTGTTAGGCCGAGTACTTTTCAATCCACCTAGTACTAGTGGTCGCCCGGTGGTCGAAATTCAACCGTAATATTTTTTTAACTTGAACGTTATTGAGGTTTGAATAATTATTTGTTAGAAACATTTTAAAAATGAATGTTTTATTCTATTCAATTCAATGTATCTCTAACACATACATTCATTTTTTCTATATCGCTTATTTTCCATACAAACCTATAAAAAAACTGCCAAATCTCAAACTTCATCATTAAAAGGAGGTACAAACTTTTCCCTTCACGTATTTTTTTTTTTGCAATAGTTATGTTGACATAAAATATCACGCATACATACAGTCCCACGCAAAGTTGACTAACATACCGTCATGCCTCTTTCCCATTGGGGTAGGCAGAGATCACATCTTTCCACTTGCTATTACCCTGAAACACATCTTTGGCTTTTACTTTCATTAGCGTTTTTGAACATGCTCATCAGTTGCGAATACTTGTGACGTTACTTAAAGCTTTTTACTAACTTTTTAGACCTTAAAAAGTCTTCGATCTGATCTCGATACACACTTAGACCGATAAGTGCATGACAGCTGTCAAGTAATTGAGGCGAAGTAGTGAATTTCGCCTTATCTAGTTAACCAATCTAAGTGATTGTTATAGAGCCAAATCGGACAACGGCTTACCAAGTGAAGCCGCAATGACGATTGTATAGCCTACAGATACTTGTTCAGGGTCTGGGTGTTTACGCATGTGGAATTTATGTCTCTACAGAATAAGGCGTTACTTTGCGGAAATCCAATATAATGAAGGAAAGAAAGTTAATTTTCTAAGATCCGCATGCAAAATATAACATTATTTATATGCATATCATGCGGATTTGATAAAATTATGTCTGTAAAATACATACGCACTCACGAAACTGAGCTGAACACGACGTTTTAGTGTTATCGTAGTTCGTTATTTTAAAAACAAACGTTAAAGAAACATTAATTTGTCACATTTCTGAGACCGATCATCTTAATTTTATATTTTACAATGTCATTTTTTCTATTTGAAAAGACTTCTATAATTCAAAAGAATGCTCATATGCGAAGTACCCAAGACATTAAACAAATTAGAACTGAGAGATGAAAGTACTTAAATTATGTTAGAAATTCATATGCGGGTAAAAACCATAAAAAGTTACGTAACAGCGCTCTACCTTCCTAATTAAAACAACAGACAACCTAAAAAGGGCAAAGAATTTATGTCTTAAAACCTTACTTTTATTGTTTTGTTGCTAATAATATATTTGCGACGCAATATTTTAAGGTCTTCAGCATATTGGTACCATTTGTAATAATGAAACTAATTATATTTTAAAGTCAAGGTTACACAGCAACTACTCATATGACTACATACTCGTATCTGATACAGCAGTTAATTTAATTTATATACTCGTATGTACTGCATTGTAGCAGTCAGCATGTTTTTGATATCAGTAATTAATTTAAGTTTTTAACTTTTGCTGTAGTTTGTACTCTAATAATATCAATAAAATTCTAGATCTTTCTCGTTAGAATTTTTTTGGTTTATAGATCTTTGATTCTCAGAATTCTCTGAAAACACCGGTAGGTAGGTACTGGAATTTGACATGTACAATGATTAATTGATTTCACATTTTTCCCAACGGCTTCTATGGATAACTTCAAAGATAGTTTGACGATAAGACTTACTGGTCACTGCAAGGCCAGTTATTCTGCCGTCAAGCAGTAGTGCGCAATCATTACTATGTTTCGGTCTGAAGGGCACTGAGAGCTAGTGTAATTATTGGGCATATGAGACAAAAGAACTGATGCCTCAGGGTGACGAGCGCAGTGTGCTGCAACACAGAAATGTTCTGTATGACACAGCATTTGTTATGGGCAGACGTTGCACTTACCATCCGGTGAACGTTTTGCTCGTCACTTTCTTCTGTAAAAAAAAAACTGTTTAGAAAGGGATGGCTAGTATTGTTTGGATTTTACCATCAGTAAAAATACCATCAATAAAGATGAAGGAATAGCTTGACAGCGATCATCTCATTACCAGGGGTAGTATGTATTCTACCAAAAATAGCATTGTAATTCTCTAACTCATCGTATATGATACCATAAAGACGTATATAGAGGCAAAGTGACCGCCATACCGTAATAACTGAAATAAGTTTTCTTTTTATTTTTTTCGCCTAGTCTATAGGAATTGGGAAATAATCTTACATATTCTTTTAAATACTGATCCAACATAAAAAAATATCATACAACATACAAAGAACCGTGTGAAACCGAACCATTTATTCGGTAATAAGATCGCTGCACAAACACTAGTTTAGTCATTCTTTTTGTCAGGTACTCGTGGAACGTTCACTTTACATGCTATGTTACTTTCTTTAAATTTTTGTTTTTTTTATTGTATTAAGTGATGAAAAGAGCAAAACGTTCACCTGATGGTAAGTGCAACGTCTACCCATAACAAATGCAGTGTCACCCAGAACATTTCTGTGTGACACCTCACTGTGCCCATCACCCTGAGACATCAGTTCTTAAGTCCATGATTACGCTAGCTCACAGTGCCCTTCAAACCGAAACATAGTAATGTTTGCACACTACTGCTTCACGGCAGAATAACTGACCCTGGGGTGGTACCTACCTTATAGTATACAACCTATCATTTGCATTTTTAGCCCATCAGATGAAACTCCATATTACTCCAGGATCAACGAAACTGTATACTATGGTATCATAAAAAGGTAAAGGAAGTTAATTGCTAAGAATAGCATGCTTAATATAAATTGGTGTATATTCGGCTGCCATAGGTCGAAGAGTCACTAATCCTTGATAATGCCTCGTTTTGAGATGAAATTCGTGTTGTGTTCTCGACTCCGGTGGTGTGTATTATGTTGTATTGATTGCGGGTATTTAGTGCCGATGTAAGTTTGCTTGCGCACAATTGTAGGAGGGCGGGCGGTGCTCTTCAAAAACCATATAAAATAAACCATTTTATATTTGCTTGCAGATCTTAGCAAATTAATTAATCTTTCCTTTATTATAATGGATTTCCGCAAAGTACTGTCTGATTCTGTATTATATAATAAATAATAAATTGCATAAATAAATTAGTTGGTCTACACAGTTACATTTTTGAGCGATGCCCCACACTAAGGTCTACAGTAGACCATCGTTTTCCGGATAGAAATTGCTCACGCCCAAGCATCCGGACCCGAAACAACTTGTGTGATATATAGCGCATTACAAGTTAAAGTCGTCCACGGCGTCGACTTCTGAATACCTACTGTTCTCATCTTTTAAGGATATAGTGCAGTACTTTTAGATTCTCGTAAACATGAACTAAGGTAATTTACAGGAACACCTTGTGACTTCCAAAGTGACAGTAAAGTAAAGTAAAATAAAATAAAAATTTCATTTAAGTTTCACGTAAAAGAGACGCGCTGCAGCTGGACCAAGAGAGTATCACACTTCTCCAGCATAAAGTACCAGCATAACGCTGCCATGTTTTGTGTGGGAAGTGAGGATAAACGAAGACAAAAATTTTGTAGGGGGAGGGGGGGTCACTCCAGAACAGTTCTTCCCCAACGGTTATCGGTTCTACGAGCTATTGCCACTTCAGCTTGCTAATCACTAGAGCTATGCCGGTTACTCTAGTTCTGCTGCGGATGTCATCGTTACGCATTTTATATCGCAGAAAAACTCTAAGGAGAGCCTTTTCCATAGCTCGCTGTGTGACTCTGAGCTTTCTTCAGCGACCTGCAGTGAAGGACCACGTGTCAGTTCCGTATGTCATCACTCACACACATCACACACGGCAACAAGCACTGGTTGAAAACTTTAGGTTTTAGACATTGAGGTATACTCGACAAGACGATGTGACGTATTTTCCCGAACGTAGCCCAGCCGATTTGGATCCGTCGATAACATGTAACAGGAACATTTTTTATTAAAATTAAATCTAGCTCCCTTTGTGCTTCTATATTAAATCATACTATGTCGGGGAAAAAGTCTTTTCGAATATAGTATGTATAAACTTGTAAATACCTTTGGCTGGTTTCTGACTGGTTTTGATTACATTAAAAAGGTTACATTTCAAAAAAAGAAACAAATTAGTAAAATGTTGTTTCCAGATATTTTTCATTAGTTTTTCTTTCTGTCAAAGTGAGTGAATTTCTTCATTAAAGAAGAAATTTGATGCATTTTAGAATTGTTTAACAAAAAAGGAAAAAATGCAACATATGCCGCAAAAAAAATTTGTGACGTTTATGAACTTAATACAGTGTCAGAAAGAGTAGCACAAAGTTGGTTTAGGCGTTTTCAATGTGGGAATTTTGATGTCAAAGATGCACCTCGCTCTGGCTTATTGACGATTCGTTATCGAGACGTAATAAAACCTAACTGTTTTTGAAGACATTGATAACTAGTGATAAAGAGTGGATCACGTACGATAAGAACGTGCGAAAAAGGTCATGATCAAAGGTCGGTAAGGCTTCACAGACTGTGCCAAAACCCGGGTTAACTCGCAATAATGTGATGCTGTGTGTATGGTGGAATTGGAAGGGCGATGTTCATTATGAGCTTTTACCGCCGGGCGGAACCATCGATTCCGATCTCTACTGCCAAGAACTGACGAGAATAAAGCAAGAAGTTGAGAGAAAGCCGGAATTGATCAATAGAAAGGGTTTAGTCTTTCATCACGGCAAGGCTAGACCACACACATCTTTAGCCAATCAGCAAAAATTAGGAGAGTTTGGCTGGGAGGTGTTAATGCATTCGCCATATAGCCCTGACCTTTCACCTTCAGATTTCCACCTGTTTCGGTCTCTTCAGAATTTTTTAGGTAGTGTCAGGTTAACATCGAAAGAGGACTGCCAAAAATACTTGTGGCGTGTTTTTGCGTAGAAGTTCCAAAATTTCTGCAGCAACGGGATCATGTCACCTTCCAGGTGGCAAAAAGTCATAAAAAAATGGCACATATATCCTGTAATTAAATGAAAATAAACTTTGAAAGCGACGACCTGCACGGTTTTGCGGGAAGTCGATGGATGCAGGTGACTCAGGACCGTGTTTCGGTCTGTGGGGGAAGCCTTTGCTCAACAGAGGATTAAAATAAGCCGAAATGACGACCATGATGATGATGAAACTTTTAAGAAAAGGTTAAAAGGTTTTCATATAAAATACGAAGAAACTTTTTTTCCAACCTAATGAGTAAATTATTTTTTAATATTATAAAGCATTTGAGAAACTTGAAACTTCGAAGTTTGATCTAGTGATATCTGTCTACCTTTTCAGTGATTGAAAGCGGGAGCCTATAATTAAAATTGTTAAGAACTAAATACATTTACATTTATTACATTTATACATTACAGTTCCCTTAACAAACTGTTCAAATTCCGCTCATTCTAATCATTAATCAGTAACCACAAACAACTGGTACCGAGTAGGGAAATCCATATTGATTATGTGGCATCT
Source organism: Luehdorfia chinensis (assembly GCA_019845155.1). NCBI lineage: Eukaryota > Metazoa > Arthropoda > Insecta > Lepidoptera > Papilionidae > Luehdorfia > Luehdorfia chinensis. The sequence continues at coordinate 151,292 of JAHVAK010000642.1, forward strand.
GCAATTTGAGCTTCGTTATAGTCGGTAATCTGTCGATATTTTTACTGGTAATAAGAGTGTAAATCACTATCAAACCTTTATTATACAGTTATTTAGCATGATCGTTATTTAATTACACATAAGTAGAAATTGTTAGACGATTATTTGTCGGTAATGCTAAATAGTAATTGATTCGTAAAAATATATAAACCTTACATAAGGGTAAGGTTGAAATTGTATACAAAAATATTTTCCTATTTCAAATTTTCCCACTACTTAAGTCTAACATCGGCCAAAAGTTAGTCAGTGAATTCAGCTGGACTGACTAGTGTTTGGGGAATTGTGACATGTTCTAGTCATGTTAACTTTAATTCTATCGGCATAACTAACTAAAGGTTTATTTAAAAACACCATACATATATTGTTAGATGTAATGGTAAATAAGTACAGACGACCGCGTGGCCTAGTGGTCAGAGTGCCTGTCTTCTACGCTATAGGTCCTGGGTTCGAATGCCAGCCGGAGCCAACATTTGTGCTAAAACACAAATTGTTGGTTTTCGGGTCTGGTTCTTTTGTGATTGTCACCGTGTTCCTGACACTGCATCCTACCCTACCTCCGATATTACGGCATCAGCGTTACATAGGGCGCGGGTAGGTTGGGACGGATGAGTGCCCCTGTTTTTGCGCGTACACTCGCGGCACTACAATATAACCTGATGGGTCTCGATAATATTCGGAAGTTGTCGCCGTGGTCGATATATATCATATATCTACAACCTATACTATATTACAACCTGCTGAGAGGGGGTTTTGGAGCCGAAATATTTCAATATTTTGTATTTCTTAGACATACGGGACATTTTGTACTTCCCTACAAGGTGTTTTTTTACCATCGACCACATGGTAAATGAGCACTTAAAATTTCAATAAAAAATTTCAGTGGTGCCAACACTGGGAATCTAACAGGTCACTTGAAATTCGAATAAGTTTGTGTTGTAAGCCGTTTTCACTTTCAGTGCTGCATTGTTCCTAGGGCTCGCAAAGAAACTAGAAATTTGAGGTAAGCACATGTGGTCACAAATCAAAACCCACGCAGAATAACGAAACGTAACACGTGTTTGGAATGGCTAGTAATATTCCTCACCGAATTCAAACACAGCGCCATCTCCTAGTAGTAGGTGAGCAATTATTAAGGTGTTTTGGAAGACGGGGAGCCAACGAAAAGGGTAGTTCCAACCAGTAGTCTTTAGAACAACTCTAATTTATATGCATAAGCAAAAACTCTACAATGTGTGATAGTTTAAATAAAACTATTTTTTACGGATTTTATCGCGTTTAATTTATAACAATTTTTAACCCGACGTTTCGGGCGCTTTACAGCACCCATGGTCACGGGGGGACTGAGGTGACAGTTGTCCCGATGTCATAGTTAACCCGGAGTACCTTCAGCTTTTAATTATTATTTTTAGTCCGATCTACGCAGAAAGAGCTTACTGTGTCTTGAAGCCTTGCAGTGTATGCTTGGTTTTTGATTTAATTTTATTAATAATAGGATCCCAAGCCGGTGGTAATACCCAACCATCTTCCCTATTGACCTCAGTCCCCCCGTGACCATGGGTGCTGTAAAGCGCCCGAAACGTCGGGTTAAAAATAGTTATAAATTAAACGCGATAAAATCCGTAAAAAATAGTTTTATTTAAATGTGTAATATTCGCGTAAATAAAAGAAAACATTATGTGTGATAGTGTTTGTAGCTCATAAAACCGCGCCGATAGGTGTCTGGTGGAGTGGAATAGCACCTACCTCTTTCGTACCGAGGTGTCGTAAGAGGCTACTAAGGTATTGCACGGACAGTTCTTATTCGTGCAGAATAACACTATAATATGCAATGCTGTCACTATACTGCTCGTGGGAACGCAATGGGGAATCAAATGTATTACTCCCGCTAAGAAGCTTTTACAAAGCTTTGTATCTCGCGGCAAAGGACGATTGAAAGTTGTTTTAAAGGAACTTATTTACTCGACTTTCGCATGATACGATGGCGTGCGGCGCGCCCACCGTATAATGTTAATGGTTTTTTTAGTCGCATAAACCAAGCCGTAATAATTGCGAAGGAGTTCAAATTATCATAACACGTACAGTTTTTATGTCACCGCGCGAACGTTGGGTAGTTTTTAAATAAAAACCGCGAGCTTTCAGATAATGTCAGTCACCAACATAACAAAAAGAAAAACATGCACAACTAACATTCTTCAATGCAATGAAGAAATACATATCAGTTTGTATTCGTGACTAAAACCACTCAACAATTAATTTGGATTCCATTTGATTTTTAATCTCAGTTTGAAATATGAAATATATTCTCATTTTAAAATTTTGTAATCAATAAGTTCTTAATTTCGAAGTAGCACGTAAACCGGAGTACCATGGTAGCACAGCGCAGGTGCGAGCGCTTTTCTTAAGTTTCATAGTAGATACATAGGCGTGGGACCAATACCGGAGATCAACCCCGGTGCCGCTGTATATCCCAAGTGTTTATCCATTTCAGAAATTCTATTAACTAGAGTGGATTTTTATACAAAAAATTTTAAAACATAATCACTTTTTAAATTATAGTATGAATTCTTTCTTTGAAATTGTGCTCATGGCACAACTACTGGTTTGAAGAAGACGCGCAGTTCTTATTAAAATTAAAAAAAGATCCGACCAAGTACTACCTACTCACTAATCAATATTTTACACAATTTTTATATTTTAAAAACGTGCCACCTCACTACGACTTCACCTGTATAGTAGTTTTACAGCCATAAACTGAACATGCACAAACGATGCGGAACAATTATCTGTAGACCATACTAATACCAAATAATATTTGTAACGCGCCAACCGAGTCGGCTGCAATTAAATTATCGATACGGTGATAGCCTATATTAGTACCATATACGATTAGTATGGGTATCGCTAATGTGTATAACACTAAGAACTTTTAACAAAAAAGTTTTTGATATTATTAATTATTACACCCTCTCAAAATGACAGGATTATGTCTGAAGAAAAGTAAGTTACTTTGCTAAGATCCGCATGCAAAATATAAAAATGGTGTATATTACCTAGTTTTTTGAAGTGCACCACCCGCCCTCCCTCAGTAGCGTGCACAAGCAAACTAACACCGCCACCAGGAACCGCCACCAGGTACCCTCTACCAAGTGGTTGGTGGCTGGTGGCGGTGTTAGTTTGCTTGTGCACGCTACTGAGGGAGGGCGGGTGGTGCACTTCAAAAAACTAGGTAATATACACCATTTTTATATTTTGCTTGCGGATCTTAGCAAAGTAACTTACTTTTCTTCATTATAATGGATTTCCGCAAAGTAACGCCTGATTCTATTAACTATATTAAGGATTATGTCTTCCAATGGAAAGGTTACTTTATTATGATAATCGCCATGCAGCGCTTCGTTAAATATTTGCGTTCTCAATACCTTTTATACTATAGATTTACCTTTCCCCTTACCAACTTGAGAGTTACAGAAATGAATCGTGAATTACGTACTTCAAATAAATGTTATCGTTTGCCTAATTTTCGTGCTGCAGATTCAACAGTAGGACGTCTTATACGTCTATAAGACGTCCAACTGTTGTGCGCAGGCATCCTTTCATTTTTAAGGGGCTAATGACGTCGAGAAGTTACCACACGTTACTCGAATGAAATGCGGCGGACAACTAATGTTAATTTTGTTACTTACCTTTTTAACCTTTGCCATAGAGCGCGTCATAAAGCTGCACTTAAATTCGAACTTTTATTGCTCGTGTACTATGAAATGTAATGCGAGAATGTATTTTTTTCTCGATTTCTTCAGTGTTAGCCTAGCGGCTGTTACAGCTTTGTCAAAAAAAATACTTGCGCGTAGAAGGAACGCGAGAAAGTATAGCGAGTATCTGGTAAAGCTGCGCTATATACATACTGTCTGAATCATATAAATTCGTCACTTCGTCTGGAGAAATACCACGCGCTAATCTTTGTTATATTTATAATGCAACACCACCATAGTTAAGTAATACCACTTACGTGTCTGTGGTGGTATTACATATGATACAAGAATAAAGAATGCCAGTATAAATTAGCTCCCCGCTGAATTTCGTATTTAGAATAACAAGACCTTATTACCAATTACTTACAATTTACATGCCTTGAAGCATTCTTAGTCCCAGGATGACGACGTAACTATCTTGAATCTTGATTAGGAAGGTGTCCGTAAGCTGTAGAGACCTGTACGCATCGAGATGACTATAAGCTCTTTAGTCATCCGTATTTATATTATCCTACTAAAGTAGTGGTACGCCGTGTGGTAGCGGCTTAAGAGAATCTACCACCCCATCTCATCCCGTGGGTGTCGTAAAAGTCGACAGAGGGAAAATAAAAACCAGGAGATGGGCAGCAGCATTTTCCTGAAACATCTGAATAAATAAACTGCGGTTGCCAAACCGCCTGCCAAGCGTGGCAACTATGGCAAAATCCCCCCAAAATGAGAGCTACAAACTTTTGTGGCGATCTATGGGGGAGGCCTATGTTCAGCAGTGGACTTATGATAGGCTGAAACGACGACGACTAAAGTAGTTCAGTTTCAGTAACTAGCGATCCGCCCCAGCTTCACACGGTTAGATAGATATTAGAAAGGTTAGTACTTTATTGGGACAAATACACAAAGACAATCCCTTCACTAACATTTTGTGTAGCGACTATTCTCATCAACGGCTCTGCAGGTGGTCAGGTAAGATTAAGTTACCAAAATAATGTTTTATTTAAGGGACAAGCTATAAAAGTTTAGTGGCTTAGAGTTTCCTTGTAAGTTTTGTTTGCTTGGTAGGATTCCTATGCAGGAATCCGTCTAGGTAGGTACCACCCCAGGGTCAGTTATTCTGCCGTGAAGCAATAGTGTGCAAGCATTACTGTGTTTCGGTTTGAAGGGCACTGTGAGCTAGCGTAATCACTGGGCATTTGGGACTTAAGAACTGATGTCTCTGAGTGACGGGCGCAGTGTGGAGTCACACAGAAATATTCTGGGTGACACAACATTTGTTGTGGGCGGACGTTGCACTTACCATCAGGTGAACGTTCTGCTCGTTTCGTCACTGTATACAATAAAAAAAAAACAATATTTGATGGCGTGTTAGCAAATTAAAACGACCGCTCTTGACCGCTGCGCAAAGGGCCGCGCACCTGGAAGATGCCCAAGTCGCATAAAGCCGGGCGGCGGCTCGGCGTTCGAGAGACACCGCGGCCGCTGTATTTTTTAGAGCGTTTCAAATAAAATATATAAATTAAATAAAATATATAATTAAAATTACAAACCACTATTCAATTTACTTTATACTACTCGTATATCCGAGACATTTCTATATAAATACTGGCCCGATAAAATACTTCTTTATAATGACATTATGTAGTAAAAAAAAAAATAAGTAGGCAGGTAATTAATAGATCTTAGTCTATTCGGGCGCAGCGCGGGCGAGCGTAGGGCTGTTCGCCCACACCGCAGCATTTTTCTTACTTTTAGCATTTTTATACCCGTCGTAACTTCTAAACGATAGGTCCGATTCGAATAATTTAAACAGGGATTTTCATGTACATAATAAACCTTGACTATGGGATTAATATTATAAAACGAATGTCATCATCTTTAGATTCTACCCATGTTTGATTGACTAATTTGAACAAAAAGCGGTTATTGTGACTTAACTATAATAGTTAGACATAAAGCCTCGCGGACTTTATTGTGAGTAATGATGAGTACTATGAAAATGTAGTACATTATTTTATTTATCATCAATAGTTTTTGCGCACGCCAAATAATGACTTTTATAAAAAAATTGATATCTTAAGTTACAACATTGCAATTTTCGAAGGGTCAGGTCAGGTAATTAATTCAGTTTTTTTTTTTAAATAAAATATAACTCATGTTAAACGCTGATAATGTAACTGTATATAGTTGAAAGAATTTTTAAAATCGGTTTAGTAGTTTTGAGTCTATTCATTACAACCAAACATACAAAAAAACTTATCTTTCCTCTTTATTATATTAGTTTAGATAGACCGCGTGGGTCAGAGAGATCTCAGCCGGGGCTAACATTAGTGCGAAAATGAATTTTTTGGTTTACCGGTCTGATCGTGCTTTTATTTTCCTCGTGTGTCTGACACTGCATAGTCTAACTCTGATCTTATCGCTCGAATATTAAGTCGAGCGCGGATAGGTTAAGATCAGTGACTCTGTGGGTGCACGTACTTGTAGCTCTTGTTATCTTTTTTAAGGACAAAGTGTCGAGACCAGCAAAACGTTCCAAAAATTAAACGTATGCAATTATTGAGAAGACGATCTAGTTTGTTTAGAAGTTCTTGAGAGGCGTCAATGTAGCAAACGTCCGCGTAATCAAGTAGGATAATTCTGGACCTTATAACCAGTTTACATCGCGTAGTTTAAGTGTTGGTTTTCCCTATTAACAATTTACTGGGTTCTTTTTTGTTCAATGCAGCTATTTTTAAGACGACTTTTTTTAAACTTACCAAAATAACAAAGAATCATCGACACGACACTGACACTCGCTTAAAAGTAAAGTAAAGTAAAGTTTCAGCCTATAAATGTCCCACTGCTGAGCATAGGCCTCCTCTCATTTCTGAGAGGGTTTTGGAGCTAGAAAGAATCCGCCACGCTGCTCCAATGCCGGTTGGCGGACTGCACATGTCTTCGAAATATTTTTATTTCTCAAGCATGCAGGTTTCCTCACGATGTTTTCCTTCACCGCCGAGCATGTGGTAAATCAGCACTTTAAATTGCAATTAACAAATTTAATGGTGCCGGCACCGGGAATCGAACCCACCCACCCACTCGCGTACTATGAAATTTAAAGCGAGCGCCTAGCCCCTGAGCTACCACGGCTCTGATTTTTCAATACTATAAATCTCGCTTATTAAATACTATAAATAAAGGTGTCATCTGAAAAAATATTTAGAAACACATAAATTACATAATATTAATAACAAATTATTTCTTTGTATTAACAGCTTTTGGCCGTATGCGTAAAACGTAAGAAGGCATTGTTTATGGCCGCTTCGCGAGCGTTTTATTGCACTCTCCGTATCCGATTGAAATATCGCCAACGGGCCAATATCGGGTGTAATGTCCGTTCAAATCCACTGGCTATTGGCCTATACGTCCTATATTCTGTTTATCGAAATCGTGACTTGTGTTAGAAAACTTGTTCGACAAATATCGCGACTTAATATGTATTTGTTCATTTTATAATTTTGAATTATATTACTCAAATTATCGTAAATATGAGTAATGATATTACACATATTTACCAACCTAAAGTAGCAGCTAATATATTTAAATTTTAATTAGCTTGCTATATTGTCTGCTTGGAATCGTGCAAGTAAATTTTCAACCAGTTCCTGTAATACGAACAGACTGAAATTTTAACAGCACAAGCAACAAGCAACACATTAATAAGTTCGGCGATTATACTCGTACTTATTATGTATGGATACTATACTTATTTATTTTATTTTATTTTTTCACAATACAATGATGGATATGCTAATACAGCCAGGATAGTTTTCTTATGGGGAAGCCATCATGAATATTTTACTCCTATCCTTATTGTTCATGCCATGTATCCATAAAATAATAAATATATAACAAAGTCATAAATAATTAGTGGCCCACATTTGTAACAAATTATTAAGGATTATTAAAGAAGAAACGTTTACTCGAAAAAAAGCTTTTGTTTGGTAAGACTAACAAGAAACGGACACTGACAAAGAGACATTTCACCTTAGTCCTTAGAGGTGCATACATACATACATATAGTCACTCCATATGCCCATATAAGGTAGGCACAAACCACATCCGCAGTTCACTATTCACCCCCGCAGGAAACGAGACGTGACGGGTGGTGAATCACACCGCCGCCATTTTGGTACGAGTTAATACAGAGGTGACAACACTTCTATGTCTAAATTCATCGTTGACGATACATATATCATACATAAGATCACGACTGTATCCCATAAGGGGTAGTCAGAGACTGGGCACTCACTGCAAAAACAGATGACAGCCACAATCCACGTTTCACCAAAACAATATAATGCACTTGGTGTGATAGGTGGTGAGCCCATCGCCACCATGCGCTGTTGGGTGCACAGTGCAGTTTAATTCCTTACTCGCCCTTTACGAGATCCATTGGATGAGATGGAGTGGTAGTATTCTTTTAACGAGCCGCCACCACACGGCGTTGATGATCGATGTGTATATTTAGGTAGGTAATAGGTTAGTACATATCAGTTATGTCGATCACTCGTCATCAGAAGAACTATGTGTTTGTTTTTCTTAAAATTATGTTTATGACAAATTTAATTATTTACCCACATTTTATAATCAAATACCCCAGTGACATGATATGAAATTTTAATATCTTACCTAAGAAATTAAATTCCGATTTGCGAAAGTCTTTTTTTATACAATATATAATATATTTTTCTCCGGACTGAGGAAGCTCATTAAGAAACACCTTAATGAGCTTCCTCAGTCCGGAGAAAAAACAGGCGAGCAGTTTAATTTAATGCAATTTTTTTTTTAATATTAAAATGTTGTACTATAAACAATCAACACATGAATAAATTAATATTTAGAATCAGCTTGGCAGCGATTACCTCATTCCCAGGACTTATTATCATCTATGTATTCTTCTATTTTTGCGACCGCGTGACTTAGTGGTCAGAGTGCCTGACTTCTACGCAACGGATCTTGGACTCATATCCCATCTAGAGCCAATATTTCTGCAAAAAAATAAATGCTTCTCCTCAATCTTAGAGGATAATATTGAGCGAAATTGCTTTTACAAGCTATCACTTGATTCATCATCATCATCATCATTTCAGCCTATCACAAGTCCTCTGTTGGACATAGGCCTCCCCCATAGACTGCAACTAAAGATTGTAGCTCTCGTTTTGGTAAGATTTTGCCGTAGTTGCCACGTTTGACAGGCGGGTTAGCAACCGCAGTTTATTTATTCAGATATTCCAGAAAGATGCTGCTGCCCATCTCCTGGATTTTTTTCCCTCTGTCGACATTTGCGACACCCACGGGATGAGATGTTCGGCGGTAGATGCTCTTAAGCCGCTGCTTGATTAGACTAGACTAAATAAAACTGTCTAATTAACGTTATTCCTAAACATCATTAAAATCACAAACATCTACAACCACACAACAACTACCAACTGTGTTGTGAAAATAATACAGTTGAAAAAAGAAAATGTTGGTTTAAAAACAGCGGGATCATGAGAATCCTCAACAAAACGGAAACAGCTGAGCCGCCTGAAATAATCGTCCAATAGTTCGGAAGATATAACAAAGAAAAATGGTTTCAGTTCATTTGTGAAACGAGGGAGGGCAAATCATGACACCGATTGTAAGCGTTCGGGCTTTTTAACGAACGAAGGCTTGCAGACATTACAATGCCTAATGAAAACTTTATATTGAGGAACTTAATGTAGTATTTGACCTCGGCATAAGAAAAAGACACATAGCTTCAACTTTCTTTATGAGCCAGTAGTTTCTTGACGAACTTCGGTAATGTATTTATAGTATTTTCAAAAGCTCTAAGAGGTTTGTGATTCTTTGTTATTTGGCCTGCTAAATTGTGGGTCCTAGCTTCAATCTCCTGCCAATATTTTTTCAGCACACAATTTATTGGTTTTTCGATACTACGTACATACATCTATGGTACTACGAACTTTCCAGCATACGATATGGAAAGCAAGTAAGTGCCTCTGGCACAATAATGTTTATCTCCTCCAAGCCGATTTTCGCTTTTATCTCACTTTTGTATTTTTTATTATTATGTGTGTGTTGTCTCTTTGTGCTGTGCCAATAAATATTTTTTTGTTTCTTTATTTCTATAATCGAATTTTTTACATGTTTAATTGAAGGCTTTTCATATAAACTCGTCGAGATTCGTGTATATACAAACAATATAATTTTCGAAGATTCAAGTAACGTGAATCTTCGAAAATTAAATTTTTTGAAATTATATGTAATTTCAAAAAATATAATTTTCGAAGAAATTTAAATTTCGAATATATATGAATTGAAAAGGGTTTAAGGGATGGCGGCATCGTGTGCATGAACCTATTAGTGTACTGGAGCGCAAAAAAGTTGAAAGTAAACGACCAAGAATCAAAAGTATCAAACTAATACTTTAGATGAGGAATGTGAACTTGAAAAAGTATAGAAGCCGTTTAAGCAAGGAATCGTTGACTTGAAGTGCGTGGTGTAAGTAAAAGAAGAAAAGGGTATAAGTTAAAGACTGTGTGTGTAGAGGTTTAAAAGACAGTGTCCGAGAAGAAGAAAGCTTGGCTGGACTGGTTGGCTACAAGAGCCAATCAAATAATTCAAAAAGATGTAAGCAGGGCAAGGAATGAGTATAACAGGTTAAAAGATTAGGCAAAAGAGGTTGTGGGAAGAAAGAAAGAGAATGATAGAGATGAATTTGATACGAGGTTATCTGACGTTTTCGGAACAACATTAATTTGGAAGTCCTTATGAGATAAAAAAGGCCTCGCAACTGGACAAATTATTATGTGAGGAGAAGAATTAATTCTACAGAGATGGAAGGAATGTTCGAAAGCTTATTTGGGAAAGAGAATATACAAGCACAGGATCCATCCGAGGACATGAATGAAGGTTGCGATGAAAGAGATATTAGTATGGAAGAGATTGTGGAAGCGTTGAATAGTATGAAATTCGGCAAGGCTTCTGGGTATGAAAGAATTACGGTAGAGATGATGAAAGCTGGACTGGGCGTGGTAGCTAGTCAGGTGTACCGCCTTTTTAATTTTTGCTGAAGGACCGGAAACGTGCCAGTAGTCTGGTGTAAGTCCGAAATCGTACCGCATTACAAAGGAAAAGGGTCGCAGCAAGACTGCAAAAACTACCAAGGCATTGGCATGCTCACTATCGTCAGCAAACTGTATGCAAAGGTTTTGATTAAGAGAGTGATGAATGAAACAGAAGAGAAGATATGAACGTTGCGCTGTGGTTGAAGATGTAGTGACAAAGATAGAGAAACTGATGCTTCGATGGTTTGGACACTTAAAGAGGATGAATGAAAGAAGATTGACGAAACAGATTTATGAGGCGAGTGTGAATGGGAAAGCCGGTAAGGGTCGAACTAGGCGTACGTATCACAGTCAGATCGGAGAACTTTTAAGGAAAGGTCACGTTAAAAGTACTTGCAATCGATGAGTGTGTATGAAAACGGCAATGAAAGTAGAAGAAGCGAAAGATGTGGGTCAGGATCGTGGCAAGTTGAAAGATGTGGTCTCTGCCTACCCCAATGGGAAAGAGGCGTAATTGTATCTATGTATGTACATTACTGAAAAATAAAAGTACAAAGAACCAGCGCTACAATGCGGTGTATAAATTTTAAATCACAATCCCAACCACAACCTATCTACAAACTGGCTTGTCAAATCTTGCTAGAACATTCGCTAGGGGCGAGCCTAGTCATTAGCGTGCCGATCTGCTCTGGGACCGGGCGACCCCAGAATAAGTCTAGCCTACCCTAGCACCCGAGGCTCTGATTGGGTTGACAACATCTTCTCTAGCTACTTGTAGAAACGCAATGGATAGCAAGAATTTTTTCGCCAAAATGGCGGCAACGTGATTCGCCTCCCATCACGTCTTGATTCCCACGGGAATGAAAGTAAAAGTGGGCCACAGGTGTGGTCTCTGTCTACCCCTATGGGAAAAAGGCGTGAATATGTGTGTAATAATCATCATAAATATTATCATAATCATCAGATTGTGGTAATCCTCTGCAGTGCAAAGAAAGGTCTCTCTAAATAAGCTCCACTTACCCTGATCTTCGGCTTCACGCGGCCCACACTGTGCGCCTAAACGCAACCTCCACTGCAGTGCCAGATCTAACAAACTCAGACTAGTGACGTGTTCTCAGCGTATAAAATGCGAGACATCCGATAGGCGTCTATTTCGTCTATTACAGCAAATCCTCCCAACATGTGTTTGTCTTCTATCCAATAGTTCACTGTTAATGACTTCGCTTTGTATATGCTTTTTACTGGTGGTAGGATTCCTTTGCAAGAATCGGCGTAGGTACTACCATAAAAAAGTAAAGTTATAGCCATATAAATACGCCACTGCTGAGCACAGGCGTCTTTTAATTTCTGAGAGGGTTTTGGAGCCGAGAAAAGACCACCACGCTGCTTCAATGCATTTTGGCGGACTTCATAAGTCTTCGAAATATTTTTATTCCACAGACATTCGGGTTACGTCACGATGTTATCCTTCTTCGCTGAGCGCGTGGTAAATCAGCACTTAAAATAATAATTTTAAAGGTGCCGGCAATGTACGCTACATTGAACGCAGGTCACTCCTATACTATTAAATTCATTACGAGCGCCCGGTCACTGAGCGATACTACCACAGTGCCAGTTATAATTTCGGTGATGTAATTGCTGTTAGCCTTTTTTGGCTTTTACAGCTTCATCGGATACTCGTGCCAGTTATTCTACCGTCAAGTAGTGGTGTGTCAAGGGCATTGAAGTTAGTGTACTTATAAGGCAAGTGAGACTGAATAAACGATAGCTAGTGGTGGCGGGTGCACTGGGGTGCTACACAGAACTTTCCGCCGCAAAATCCTGGGTAACAACGCAATTGTTATGGGCAATCTCAACTGGCAAATCTTTCCATCAGGTGAACGGCATGCATGCATTTCTGTTTACTTATACGCTTTTATTTAATTTGCAATGTATGTGAAGTTCAAATCTTGCAAGCCGAATTTGACGGATCTCTATGTAGATATTAAAATGTTGGTATACCTATCGGTGTCAAAATGTTGCTATACCCTTCGGTGACAATGCAATAATGTGGTAACAAAGGGCTGGTACGATGATGGAGCCGGAAGTTGGTCAAAGGTACTCCTCAACTGGGCAAGATAGCTTCGTCATGTTTGAGCTTGTTGGATTTGTTTTGAGAAGTCCCATAGCCCTTGCAACATTTGAAGCCTACATCTGGACATAGGCCTCACAAAAATAAACTTTTAAAAAGGCAATAACTATGACGAGATATGGAGCCGGCGTACTTGTGCTCATGTTGTTGTGAAATAAATGCATTTCCCACTAAGGTAGGTATTCTTACCACGTTAAATTAAAATTCTCTTTCAAGGTAGTTCAAATACGAGTACAATATGTACACTCATGATTAATTACATCGTCCGAAGTTAACGTTGTTAGTATTGTTTGAGAGCATCTAAATTAATTAAAACTGTTACAAACTTAGCTCCAAGTAAACTTAACTACATCTGCATCTTATATTGAGGTTGATTTAAGGTACAGACGCTATGTAATTACATTACACATCAAACTTTTATCTGTTGTTGGCAGATTATAACAATTGTAAAACATATCGTAACGTAATAGGATTACACAAGTGAAGTAAAGCAATAAGATTACACAAGCGAAGTGAGTGAAGCAAAATAAAAGTGATAATACAAAGACAATAAATATTTAATATTTTTATTTTATAATATTCATACATACATACAGTCGCTTTTATCCCGTATAAGGGGTAGGCCGAGGCCCCACACGTAGCCCACCTTTTGCCGCCGTGGGAAACAAGACGTGACACATGGCGAACCACATCACCGCCATTTTGGTTTTGGTACGAGAGAATTCTTACTCCCCAGTGCGTTCCCACGAGCAGTATGGGGACAGGCAGACATATGCAGGAATCCGTCTAGGTAGGTATCATCCCATGGCCAGTTATTCTCCGGTCAAGCAGTAATGTGCAAACATTACCGTGTTTCAGTCTGGAGGGCACTGCGAACTAATGTAATCACTGGGCATATGATACTTAAGAACTTATGTCTCAGGGGGAAAGACGCAGTGTGGTGCTACACAGAAATATTCTGAGTAACACAGCATCGGTTATGGGCAGACGTTACACTTACCATCAGTTGAACGCTTTGATCGTCTCATCATTTTATCCAATAAAAAAATCATTGCATATAATGGTATTATTTTGCACGCATAAAGGCGTCCGTACGATAGTACTTAGTCGCCTCTCACTACACCTCGGTAGGAAAGAGGTAGGTGATGTTCTACTCTGCCGGACACCCTTATTTTTCTCGATTGTTGAAGACAGGCCTCTACTAAAATTCTAAGGATTTGCCAGAATGACAGACGCCCCACACCTTTTATGCTGCTGCTCGTCACTGGACTAGGTGACTTAGGTCCGTTACGTTGGTCACGAGATGGGATGATATAGATATTACTGCATGGATATCTTATGCAAAAGCCACAATATATTAAGTTGTTTATAGGAGTTTCACATGTAAATTTAATAGAAACACAAATTTTTCTCTGAACCTTTTTTTATAAGACGTTAGGAGCTATTAAATGATTAGTTCAATTCTAAATGTTAGTTTCTACAATACTTATTTGGTGCACTATTATTTTTGTTCTAAGAAATTTTTTGTTTAAATCAAAAGTTCCGTTAGGGGTTCAAGTATTCCGTAACGAAACTTTCAATGATTTTAGATCCACGCCCCTTATATCCCAAATAATAGGTAAGATTTTTTTTAAATGTTTTCATCATCATGATTTCAGACGATTACTATTTCACTGCTCCTGAACATAGGCCTCCTCCACAAATTGCCACAAAAGTTTGTAGATCTCATTTAGGGGGGGATTATGCCATAGTTGCCACGCTTGGCAGGCGCGTTGGTAACCGCAGTTTATTTATTCAGATGTTCCAGGAAGATGTTGCTGCCCATCTCCTGGTTTTTATTTTCCCTTTATCGACTTTTACGACACCCACTGCATAAGATGGGGTCGTAGATTCTCTTAAGCCGCCACCACACGGCGCAATACTGAGACGTGAAATCCGCCATCAATCTGAAATAAAGGAACGAGGCGTACTCTTCACGGGTTCAAAACGCTACTCAGAAATTAAAGGAAGCCTATGTCCAACAGTGGAGGAAAGTAGTTCATAAACTTTACATTCACCATACGGATTCTACTTTTTTATGGTGGTACTCTGTAAAAAAGCAGACGTGGTGGAAACCTTTCCCGTCAAGTTGACCCATTTATGTGCCATTGCCAGAATTTGTGGTGGATGATATTTAAAATTATTTCTACTTAGCTACCCTTAGTAGTTTGTAAATAATTGTTATATTAATTTTCCTCGCTTCAGTAATTGCCTATCGTCTGATACTAACATGTAATTTAAAGTTACTAACTAATTAGATACACGGATAAGAGCTATAGGAAATATAAACATTCTTAAAAAGATGGTATAATATGTAATAGCTTTTAAATGATTTACTATTATCAACTAACGAAACTAGCCCTAGTTTCGTTCTGATGGATGGATGCCCTTGGTACTGGTGATAGGATTCCGATGCAGGAAACTGTCCACAGTACCAGTGCCAGTTATTCCGAAGTGAAGCAGTGGTGTACATTACTGTGTTTTGGTCTCAAGGGCGTTGATATCTTGTATAGGGCTTCCATACTTCCGGTATGTATAGATATCCGGTTCCGGTATGGGACATGTCCGGTTTAAAGGGTTGTATCCCGGCATGCACACAATTTGTAAGCTGCAGCTGCATAAGTGCCGCGTCGGCGACCTGCGAAAAGTGGAGTGGAGGCTTGAGGCGTGTTATCAGAGTTTTTGAATAAACCATGGTTTACCATATTTCTGTTCTAAATTTCCCGATCGGCGTCTCAGCATTTATGGCAGTCCAAATCTAGTGTAGCTACTGAGTATATGGAAAAAAATAACCGACTGCTCCGGGTGACGATCTCTCTCTCTTTCTCTCTCTCTGTATGTGAGTCAAAGTCAAAATTTCTTTATTCAATTTAGGCTTGTTTCAAGCTCTTATGAACATCAAAATCTACACCGGTTCAAAAAATGACCTTCTCAGAGAAGAACCGGTAAGAAACTGGGATCTTTCTTTTTACAATGCCATATTACATAATGTCATTTACAGATTACTGATTACAAAAAAATTATATCATAAATTTAGTAGCAGGGTTTGCAAGTGCAGAGTATGAGTTATTTCCACACATCTTTGTCCTTTATATAATGATCTATTTTATAATACGCTTTATCTAATAATGTCTTATTGATAAGTTTTTTAAAATACATGTCCGATTTTTGTGTTACACTTTTAGGAATTTTATTATGAAACTTTATACAACTACTAAGAAAAGACTTTCTAGTTTTAGTCAATCTAAACAAAAGAACTTCTAGCGTGTCACCTCGACCCATTCTACAGGATACAGTCAATTTTTTGGTAAATAAATTAATGTTTTTCCGTACGTACATAATATTTTCAAAAATATACAACGTCGGAAGTGTCAATATATCTCCTGAATAGTTCTGGTAGCGACTAGCGAGGTCTCAAGTTAAAGATAGCCCGAAATGCTTGTTTTTGCAAAATAAATATTGTTTCCAATCCAGCTGCGGATCCCCACAGTAATAAGCCATAGGACATAATACTGTGGAAGTATGCAAAAAATAAAAATTTGGCAGTATCTTCATCAGTCAGCTGTCTAATCTTTCTTATTGCAAAAATGGCCTAACTTAATTTCGGAGCTATTTTTTCAATGTGCTCCCTACTGTAACTTGGAATCAATAGTGATTCCAAGGAATACAGTTGAATTTTCAAACGGAAGATTAGAATTCTGTAAATTAATATTATGCGTTAGACATTTTAAAGTGTAGACATTTTGTTTTGCCTGCATTTAAAACTAAATTGTTTGCCGCAAACCATTTGGAAACCATATCTAGAGTTTCATTGGGCTGTTCCAGCGTTAAGTCGTTTCTGTTAACTTTAAACAACATTGATGTATCATCGGCAAATAGAACTACACTCGGCGTCAAAAAAATCGCACATCCGAAAAAAATAATTTAAATACTATTTTAACACAACAGGCCAATGGCAATGTTGTGGTTTGAGGGTATCATTCGAAAGGTAATTTCATTAGCTTTCAGGAATTTTACTTTTATAACGAGACGAAAGAGAAATTAAAGAAAACGACAGGGTATGTACAAATTTACAAATTAATAATTTAAAAAAAAATCGCAAGCACCTCTAATATTGTTCTACAATTTTAAGTGCTGATTTACCACGTGCTTAGCGGTGAAGGAAAACATCGTGAGGAAACCTGCATGTCCGAGGAATAGAAATATTAAGAGGACATGTGAAGTCCGCCAACCCGCATTGGAGCAGCGTGGCGGATTCTTCCTAGCTCCAAAACCCTCTCAGAAATGAGAGTAGGCCTGTGCTCAGCAGTGGGACATTTATAGGCTGAAACTTTACTTTTATTTTTAAATACAAAAAAAGTTCTTAAAACCTAGTGTTACCCCCCCTTGCCTTGATAACGGCTTCCATGCGATCTTTCATGGACCTTACAAGGATCGCAACAGCCTCTTGGGGTATTTGTTCCCACTCTTCAAGTACCGCATCTTGGACTCGCACGCGCCGTTTTAGGTCATCCCAGAGATGTTCTATTGGGTTAAGGTCTGGACTTCGTGCTGGCCAATACATAACAGGGATATCGACCTCCTGTAAATAATCCCGTACAATAGCCGCGGTGTGGCAACGAGCATTATCATGCATTAACATGAATCCATCACCGACATAACCAGCATACGGGACCACATGTTCCTCCAGGATTTCAGTAATGTACCGACCAGCATTTAATGACGCTTGCCCACGGCCACCTCGAGTCCGGGAAACGCACACGAGTTCCGTTTTCCCGTCGACGGAAATGCCGCCCCAAAACATACACGAGCCACCCCCGTATTCGACGGATTCTTCGAAGCAGGGTTGTGTGAAACTCTCCCCCTGTCTTCTGTAGACCCTTCTACGTCTGTCATTGCAGAAGAGACAGACCCTCGTCTCATCAGAGAAGAGTACGGTCCGCCACTGCTCTAGAGTCCACTCGCAATGATTGCGAGCAAACTCTAGGCGATCTCTGCGATGCTGTGCAGTAAGTTTTGGACCTTTAGCAGGTCTATGGGCTGTTAAACTCTTTTCGTGTAACCTTCTTCTTTTCGTAGAAACACTCACAGATGTTCTCCGAGTTGATCGAAGCTGTTGTTGCAACTCAACAGCATTTGTAAAACGGTTTCGTAAAGATGTCGTAACGATGAAACGGTTATCTCTTTCTGATGTGCACCGTTTTCTTCCAGATCCCGGTTTTCTAACATAACCACCAGTCTGCTGAAAACGTTGGAACACCCGTCGAACTGAAAAACGGGACAGGTTCAACTGTCGAGCAACGTCACACTGCCGCATCCCCGACTGCAATAGGGCAATCACTTGAGCGGCTTCTTCAGAGCTGGTGTCCATCTTTACTTGTTCTTACTTGGGTTACTTGTTCACGTGTGTTCACTGCAAAGTTTAAATTACGACTGGCCCATATTTCATCCAGATCGACCCTTTTATACCCTTTTTAGGTGGTGTAACTACCGTCCTTACTAACGAGCATTTGACAGTGTTTACTTTTGACGCTCTATAATGATAAATGTTTTAATGATTTCATGATTTTTTTATTAATAATGTAAAGCTATTCAAATACTCATTTCAAACATACCAATATTTATATAAATATAATTCGTTTCTAGCCATTACAGCCATTTTTCGCGCAAACTCAGAGAGGTGCGATTTTTGTGACGCTGAGTGTATATCAGACATTTTTTATACCAAATATGGTAGATCAGTAATGTAAACCAAGAACAGAAATGGACCAAGGATCGATCCCTGAGGAACACCCATTTTACGTTTTATGTGTGTGCGTGTGTGTGTATGTTCGTGTGTATGTGTGTGTATGTGTGTTTGTGTGAGTGTGTGTGTGTTTGTATGACTGCGCTTTAATAAAAGTCTTAGTTTCTACAATTACAATTTGTGAGAAACAACTCTAAGCAGGTTTTGAATGAACATGCTGCTGATTTTTATCTTTTACACATTTACATTTTTCAATAAGATATGGCCTGGCCTTTTTTACGTATAAACTTTCACCCTAATTACCTAGTCTAACACAAACAAAAACACATTACAGTCGTCCACGCCCTCCGTTATGCGATATACCAATGAATATAATTAAAAGATTAACGAAAAGTTTCATCAAAATTTAACAAATGCTCAATTACCACTCATTGTTTTGTCATTCTAAAGTAGCGGGCGACCGAGCTTCGTTTAGATTCAAACCTTTAATGGTCAAACTACGACGAGCGCGTGGCCTGGTGGTTCGAATCCCAGCAGGAGAAAACATTTATGCAAAACACACATTATTGTCAAGTCAGGTTGTGTTGTGCTGTCCCCGTGTTTCTCACGCTGCATTCTAGCTTACATCCGATCTTATCGCGCTTCAGTTTGCGCGCACACTTGTGGCACTGTCATATCCCCTTCGCAGGTGATAGATCTCCACAATATTCGGAAGTTGTCACCGTGGACGAAACCGGCCAGGAGGATATCATTATTTCAACACACTATAAAATTAGTTAAAAAAAAGATTTAATGTTAAATAGAATCATACCTAAAGCAAAATTTCATTATTGTCTCAGGTTATAGATTTACTTACACGAGTGAAAATACTAAAGATAAGTTAATAAAAGAACCAGCTATGGGCAGAGTTTAACCCAAATTATAGTGCTGGTCCTTTGACATAGCTAAGTGAAACGTTGTTTAAAAAGCCTTCTATAAAAAGGATCAATATATTGAGACTAAAGTTGTATGGAAGTAATTCTAATAATGTATTCGTAAGTAGCTCAGTGTCTGGGAGCTCGCCTCAAATTTCATAGTTTGCGAATGAGCCGTGTTCGATTCCCGGTGCCGTAAACCCTATAATTAATCTGGAATTTTAAGTGCAGTTTTGCCACATGCTCAGCGGTGAAGAGGAATCTAGAGGAAACCTATAAAAATATTTCAAGAACATTAGAAGTTCACCAACCTGTTTTAGAGTAGCGTGGCGGACTCTTTCACCCTCTAACACCCTCTCAAAAATGAGACAAGAGCTGTGCTCAGCAGTGGTAATTTATGAGATGTTTCTTTAGGTTTTTTTACTTCCTACCAATCTTCGTATTGTATGATGAATGATTAGAACCAGGGAGCCAATTACTGGCAAAGAACTATTAAATCTTTGAGCTTTGGGGTGACAACTCGCCACTCGCTACGTTAGAAAATAAAAAACGGGAAAATTATATCATTTTTAGATGGCACATTATAATGTGTTGACGTTAAATGGGAAAAAGACTAAATATATTATGTAGTTCCCTCGACTAATATCTGGGAATTAAGGACATTTTTTACTTATGGACCTTTTTATTAAGGGCATTGGACAAAATAGACGAAATAAAATACCTCGGGGTTATAATTTTTTCTACGTCACTTATTAGGAACATTTTAACATGCTGATAGGAGGGATTTGTAAACTTATTCGTAACTTCAAGCGAATTCAAGTTAAATATTTGCGGCTTTTTTCACGTCGTGTAAACGAAATCACGACTTTTGTGCGACCAACTAACCAACCTAAAGTTGCGACTAAAACGTTGTCTCGACCACACCAACCAAATTTTGCTAGTTTAAATCCTCTGTAAGATTTATATGCCAAGAGTATACAAATTGTATATAGGCTAGGGACTAGCTTTTTAACGTAAGTTAAAAAAGAAGTAGAGGAAAAGTAACTTAAGAAAGAAGTAGAGGAAAGAAGTAGGGAGATAGATTATTTGAAATTTGAAAATAAATAAACGTAAAAAAGTGTATGGTTAAAGTAAATTAACTAATGAACTTCATTAAAGTCAGTCGGTATTTTATGATATTTCGGTTTAACACTATTCTAATAAAATAAAAATTCTAATAAAATAAAAATCAAAACAAAGAAATCCTGTAACTGGTAAATATGTGCGTATACTTTATATATTTTAGCAAGCTTAGGTCTTTCTTCACGTGCAACCGGTATATTCTCTCTAACGAGTCCTTTTATAACTTTCCGTTCCTTTCATGGAGTCGAGTTTTTCAACATTCATAGGAGAGTGATTTTACCGTCAAGCGTTACTAACTTGCATGTAAACTTTATACGGAAATGAACGCGTAGCAGTCATATTTATATTAACAGTGCGAAAATAATAACTAAACAGAACAATGTGCAGTCAGTAAAGTGTGTAGTCATTAATGTAAGCAGTAAAGACGAAAACACTCAAAATCTATTTTAAATCTATACTTATACTCGTACCTAAAGTTCTTAGTATGTACGTTTTAAAGGATTTAACTTAAAATTAATTATACGAATTTTGTTAAAACTTTTTAAAAATGTTCTTTATGATTCCAGGAGCACTCCTGTTTAGACTACGTTTTGTTCAACTTTTTAAATATATTCTTCTGAAAATTATTTAATTTTTTATGGGTTCTCTACTATATAACCCCACCTTGTTTTCTTTTCCTTATCGCCCGAAGAGGAGCCACTAAAAAAAAATTTTTTTTTCAATTCTAGTTAATTTCGTTATTTTTATTGCTTAATAGAAATAAGTACAATATTGATTATGTCAAATATCAAATGCAGTCGTAAATTTCCATGCTCGACTGCAAGATGGGTTAGTAGGGCAAGTTTTGGAAAGGAATCAACAATTTAAAATAATTTACTTTTCAAATGATTTTTGTAAGAACACACTCTTTGAGAATCCAATTCTCAAAAAAAAAGTAGTCTTTTTATGGACAGTACCAAATTGAATGAATTAATTAACTTCGAACTAAGTTAAAATCATACGAGTATAACGTTTACAATATAATTATTAAACGCTCGCTGAGACTAATTCGTAGTTAATAAAGGTAACACTATTCACATATTAATTATTGAAATAATAGCAGTTATTAATCCTTCTGATGAAGGTTTTTTTTTAATGATTCTTAACACTAGCATTTCTCCTATACCGGGAGTACGTTTTACAGGCTTAAATTCCACATTCCCCTTTCCTACCGAGGAGTCGTAAGAGGCGACTAATGTACTGTACGGGCAGTCTTCATTCGTGCAGAATAAGAAATCCGGTTACTATACTGCATGCGGGAACGCAATGGGAAGTAAGAATTTTCTTGAGTCGTACCAAAAGGTGGTTCGCCACCCGTCACGTCTCGTTTCCCGCAGGTGAAATCTGGGCTACGTGTCTGGCCATATATAGGAAAAATGCGTGATGTTTGAATGCAAATTCCACATTCCCATCGCAACCAGACCCGAAAACCAACAATTTGTGTTTTTGTATAAATAATGGTTCCGGCTGGCATTCGAAACTAAGACCGCGGCGTAAAAGTACTCTTACCGCAAGGCCACGCGGTCGACATCAGTTAAAAATCTAAAAAAGTCTTTCATTGATTCAAAACTATCAAAATAAATTGTTGTAAACGATTTTCAAACTTAAAAAATAATAATAATTCACTTATATCCAACAATAATGTACCATACCATACATTATTGTTATGACATGAATAAGTTAGTTCTGCATATTCTGATGACATCGGCGTACAGTTGTCAAAAAATATGGTATAAAATTGATTACATATAATTTTTATGTATATTATCCGATTAGTGTCCGGCAGAGTAGAATAACAACTTGCTTTCGAGGTTTCGTGAGATGCGACTAAGGTATTTTACGGACAGCCTTTATTCGTGCAGAACAACATATAATATGCAATGCTGTCGCTATACTGCTATGGTGCTGGGATAAGTGAGTGGCCTCTGCCTACCCCTTATATGGGAAAAGGCATGATTTAATGTATGTCATCATCATCACCATTTCAGCAAATACGCAGTCCACTGGTGAACATAAGACCAAATAGAGTGTCACAAAAGTTTGTAGCTCTCACTTTGGGGGGATGTTGCCATAGTTGCCATAGTTGACAACTGCAGACAGTTTGGTAACCGCAGTTTATTAACTTAGATGTTCCATTTTTCTCTGTCGATTTTTACGACACCCACGGGATGAGATGGGGTGGTAGAGTCTCTTAATCCCACACAGCATGTATGTATGTAAGTATGTATGCTTATGTATATATAAGTAAACTTCATGATACCCGCGACTTCTTCCACGTGAATATAGATTTCTTAAATATCCCGTGGGAACTATTTGATTTTCCGTGATAATAAGTAACCTATGACCATCTCCAGAATGCAAGCTCATGCAAGCAATATCTGTGTCAAATTTCATCAAAATCGGTTTACCGGTTGAACCGTGAAAAGGTAACAAACAGATAGATGGACAGAGTGAGTTACTTTCGCATTTTTAATATTTGTATGAACTAAAGTAGAAATTCAAAAAGAAATGTGTTTGTGTGGCAGTGCGCAGCTGGGCGCGCCGCGTGGCAGGAGGCGGCGGCCGTCTCTGTGGGCGGTGGTGCCGGTGGCGCGGGCGGCGCGGCCCGACGCTGCTCGGTCCTCGGCGACCACCCCGGCGCCCGACGCGACCCGCGTTCCAAGTGGCACCGCACCAACCGGGTAATCATCAAGAGAACAAACCGCGTCCCACTGCATGGCACAGCTCACCGCGTCAAAAAAGTACGAATCTTCTTTACCGAGAACAGGAAACTCAGCCCCGACGTAGAAACCTCTGTCGTAGTGGAACCGTTACCTTTAGTAACCCAAACTGCATTTTCTTCTCTAGTGAATATAATCTGTGTTGATTAACGGCGTAACACGAGTGCCCTTTTCGAGTTAGTTTGCATTTTGTTAAAAAAATAGTGTGTTATATTTGATGTCCTACTGTAGACTCTCTTCCTAGAAACTGAAACCCTAGTAGAGTTATTTGTTTTTAAACAGCAAACCTATTTTTTGTTCTATGTAGTATACCGACATAATATCCCTTTTCAATGTTTTATGTTATTATCCAATTTGTTTCATTCTTAAAACTATTTCACATTTTAAAGATCTTTATCTTTAGCATCCAACGGTTTAGGAAAGCATTTTTTTAAACAATTTTGAGCTTTTTCAACTAAATGTTTCAAAGCAATGCTACCAAATCAATAAAACTTTTAATGACAAAAAAAATCTTTATTTATTTGCGGAATGATCGCGCAAACCTGTTGCAGTCATGAAAATAGCTGTTTGAAAATACTTCCTTCTGTAACAGAAACACGGCAACATGTCCCACGTGTCCTCGATATTGGACAGTCGCCTTGACAAAATCGAGCACCGGAGCAGTGCCATGCATGAAGTGAAAGCCAATTACCAATTGTCTTCGCAACGGAACGATCACTTCTCTTATTATCGTAGATTTGGATTGTCAGATTCCTGTCTTTTAACAATGTCCGATTTTCGATCCACATGTACGTGCAGCACTGCACAAATTATCTACAAATGAGTATGTTATTATGGAAGTCTTCTCGCGAGCAAAAGTCTTGAATCTGATCGTGTTCCAAATCTAAATTAGTCGCTAAAATAATTAGCAGATCATCCAGTGCATTGATCATTAGCAGTCAAATCCGGCAATCGGTGGAAAATTGAGACGCTGTTAGATCCGAACGTAAGTTCATGCAAATGAGTTGGAAAACGTTCAGCTAAATCGACAATAAAACGTACTTCTTTTTCCATCAAATGGTACTACACGACTTTTTTAAGAATGTGCGACAGAGCGTCAATAATTAAAAGTATTCATTTAGTCTATATTAACAGCTTAATTATGATTTTTATGACCAGCATTCTAGAAAAAAATTTACAAAGAAGCAGTACATATAAGAAGTTTTATTAACTCAGTGAGAAACAATGGAACAATGGAAATATATAATGTTATATATCATAGTTATAAAGGATTTTTTTAAAAACAATTAAATAAAGCTGTGACATAAGAAAAATTTCTATCACAGTTTCTCAGAACAGTACTTATTGTAACAGTAGTTTATTTTTCCAAGTAGACGCAGAGCACTTCTAGAATGATTACCGCTACTTTTTTTTTCTTTTCACCGCTTACCTCTTTGCAAGATTCCTTATTCTGTATTTAGTGCATAAGAAATACTTATTAAGATCCATATCAAACAACGCTTTTTATTTAAATCTTTAACATGTAATTACTTTCTATTTGAAACTTTACAAATAAAATATAGCTGAGAGATAAATTATTTTGCCAATATTATGTTTAAATTTGTTGCTTTATAAATTTAATCATTAATTCTCAATTTAATAGACACAGGCCGTTACCTTTCCTTGTTGCATCGGTTCTTCAGGTGCGGGACGCTTCGTATGGTTCTTCTTCGGAGTCCGATGGGGAGGTGGAGGGCGCGAGTGGAGAGCCGTGGGGTGTCGCAAGGCTGCTATACGCCGGCCTGGCTACGCTCGCTGTCGGTCTCGTCGTCTATTTCGTTGGCACCGGCGACAAGGTAAAAAAATCTTGTTGATAACAATTTGTAGAAAATAAAATGCCGTATGAGGTAAGAACCTACCACCCCATCTCATTCTTTTCTTTTTTCTTTTTCTTTTTAAAAAAAACGAAGCCCCACAGTAGGACTTTCTCCTGTATCGTGGGTGCGTTTTACAAAAATATTTTTCACATGCACAACACAACCATACCCGAAAAGCAACAATTTGTGATTTCCCACAAATGTTGCCTCCGGCTGGGAATCGAACCCAGGACCGGTGGCGCAGAAGTCAGGTAGGCTAACCACTACGCCACGCGGTCGACTCCGTGACAGCCGTCAGAGGGAAAACAAAATCTAGGAGACAGCAGCATTTTCTTGGAACATCTGAATAAATAAACTGCAATAAACAACCCGCCTGCCAAGCGTGTCAACTATAGCAAAATCTCCCCAAAATAAGATCTACTAACTTTTGTGGCAATTTATGGCCTTATGATATGATGAAATTACCAGAGACAATACACAGTTAAGACGTAAATGACTAAAAGCGTACTATGGCAATCGCCAGAAACTCACTAGGCTTGGAGAAAGGAAAACAACTGAGGAAATACAATGAAGCTTTCTGAACCAGAAGAGGCTTTAACTATTTTCTAATCTTCAATGCTGACTTTTTGTATTGCAAACCATTTTTAACAACAAATAGGATGAGTTTTAGGATTTTAAATTATTTTAGTGCAGATTTACCACGTGCTCAGCTGCTAAGGGAAACATTGTCAATAAAACGTTCATGTCTGAGAAAAATAAATCGAGAACTTGTGAAATCGGCGAACCATCACGGGAGTAGTGTAGTCGACTGGTCTCAAAAAATTAGAGGTGGCCTATGTGCAACAGTAGAATTTAGTTAGACTGGTACTTTTCTTATTAACAATTAATACAAAATGTATCGATCTGTTGCTAAAATTCTACTCTAATATTCGAATCGATCACTGTTTTTCCTCAAAGTCAGGCATCAATAGCTTTCGCTTAAAAATACTAATGTAAATTGTATGTACCGAAAGAAAAATAAAAAATAAAATGTGGACGCCTTGCTGCTAACGGTCGATTTTTCGACCTCGAAAACATTCGTGCCAATGCTGATCAGGAAACTCAGAGCGTAGCCATTTCATCGAAAATAATTACACAGTAGAATGCTGTAAAAAAAAAGTAAAGTTTCAGCCTATAAATGTCCCACTGCTGAGCACAGGCCTCCTCTCATTTCTGAGAGGGTTTTGGAGCTATGAAGAATCCGCCACGCTGCTCCAATGCGGGTTGGCGGACTTCACATGTCCTCTAAATATTTCTATTCCTCGGACATGCAGGTTTCCTCACGATGTTTTCCTTCACCGCTAAGCACGTGGTAAATAAATAAAAGCTATACACTAATACTTCTGCATCCTTTTTTTATTTGATTAATGTTGTTTTATATGTTTATTAATTAGTAAACTGTGGCATTGTGTTTATATTACGACTGTTTTTTTGTAATGGTTTAGTATTTATTATTTAGTATATATGCTGTTTAAATTCAACCTGTGTTATTTGTGATTGCTTCAAATAAATATCACTTTCTTTCTTTCAAATGTTTCTGCTGTAAGGTTGTAATAATTTTCGTATCGCCTACTACTAACATCAGAGGACGGAGATGGACTATACTCACGGTAGGATACCTCCACTTTTAACACTATAATTAACGGAGAATGAGACTTATGAACTAATGTCTCATGATGTCGAGCGCAATGCGGGACTGCACAGAATTTACAATGAAAAGTTATCGTGACTCATTATTGTCGTGGGCAGTCTACCACAGGGCATTGGCCTCTGCCAAAAAACAAAAAACATTATAAAGTTTTTGTTTTAATATTTCCTACACAACGAAATGTGAGCTACAACTCAATGCAACACTACAGTGGCAATTAGTTAACGTTATCACGATCAAACAACGCGGAAACAGGAAGGTTCCAACACGCAAGTGAAGGATTTGTGGCTTGCCACGTGACTTATGAATTTTAATCATTGGAACTTTAACAAGCATAGGAACATGTGTCACTTTTTGAGTTTATGAGTACTTATGGGTGTTACAGCGTTAACGCGAATTTAAAAATAAGCTAACTATACGACACCTGAAATTACCGTTGCATTGTGCCTGCCTTACCTTCAGACAACAGCGTGGCGAATCTTTCATTATAATTAGACTCTGCAGTTCTCTGCTCGACATATACATTTTTTATTAAAAAAAGACTCATACTATGATTTCGTCTGTATCGTGATAACGTTTAACAAACATAAATTTCACATCCACAACAGAACCAGACCCGAAGACAAACGATTACTGTTTTGTACAAATGTAGGCTCCGGCTGGGATTAGAAACTTAGTCACTCTGACTACTGGGCTTCGCGGTGTGCCACCTCCTAAATGACAGACTGTATATACAAAAAAAGTCAGCATTTTAACACTATTTCGTTTTATTAAAGATGTAAAAGAGTTTAAAAGGGATGTTTAAGACTGTACTAGGGACCATTTCTTTGTCTCTTGTACAGTCTTGCTGATTAAGAGCTGTAGAAAAGGGGGAAAGTACTTGAAGCATTAGAATAGTTAGTTAGTTACTGGTGGTAGGATTCCTATGCAGGAATCCGTCTAGGTTGGTACCACCCCTGGGCTAGTTATTCTGCCGTGAAGTAGTTGTGTGCAAACATTACTGTGTTTCGGTTTGAAGGACACTGTGAGCTAGCGTAATCACTGGGCATATGAGACTTAAGAACTTATGTCTCAGGGTGATGGGCACAGTGTGGTGTCACACAGAAATTTTCTGGGTGACACAGCATTTGTTATGGGCAGACGTTGCACTTGCTATCAGGTGAACGTTTTGCTCGTTTCATCACTTTAATCAATAAAAAAAACTAAGTTAGTCGTAACGTAAGCTGGTTAAGAAGGCCTCGGCTTGTCAGTGGCTAGTTAATGACGTAACTCATACCTCTTGTACAGCTGCGTACTGTACAAGAGTACTTGCTACTCACATATAAATCCATCCAATTAGGCTTGGTTACGGTCGGAATCTCTTTAACAACTTTGTTCTGTACAAGAGAGTAATACAATTATAAATTTAGATGTATAATAGTGAGTGTTAGTTCTGATTGAATGCCAATGCATAAAACGATTTTGTAAGTTTTATTGCAGCTTCAGGTGCTATAGCAGACTTCACGATCGGAATAATAATTTTAATGAGAGTATAATAAATATTTGCCTTTTCTGGAGCTCATTGCTTTAGCCATAGACGTAAATTCTTGGAAAAAGAGAAAACAAACATAAGTAAACGTAAAAAAAGGAAAAGTAAACTTTTAAGGTAATATTCTAAGCAAGAAATGCATAAAGTTTTCTCTAACAGTAATTACAATTAGAAGCGTCGTTAGTGTTTCTTACGCCATTTCTTCTCCAGCTTCAACACATTCCGAATTGATGGTAAATGTAGATGTTTTTAACATCCCCCCGTTCAAATTAACTGATCAAGCCCTGGTTTGGCCCTCTCGGGAGACCTCGATCAGTCTTTTACGCGCACAGGGTACGGTTCAAGGTAAGGTTCCCCCTTGGGAGCTCTTGCGCTGGTTATACTATGGGTATGTAATGGTTTCGGCCAAGCGCCTTCCGCGATAGGTCAGCTTTCAGACCGGCGAAGCTGTAAAAGCCATCGGGCTCACCGTCACCATCAGTCCTAAATACAAAAAGTGGAGTAGGTGTCGAACCCAGTCCAGTCACGTAGTACAAAATTTAAGGTGGATAATAAACTACCACGACTCTTATATATATTTAAATAATAGATATTCTATTGTATTAAATTTTTAAAATAGTTCATCAACTTTACAGGGTTTCAAAACTCCGGCGCTCCGCCTCGTGGGTCCATCGCTCATCGTGGCCGGGCTCGCTTGTTGTCTTCTACGTATTGCATTTTGCATATTTGCGAAGCCTTGCTGTCGACGTCGTACCAACTACAAGGAGAACAGAAGGTACCTAACCTAAGTTACATATTACAGTCAAGAAATAGGCATGTTGGCAGTATATATTACATAGTACGTACTATTGACAAGAAATAATAATAATATTAGTTAATCTGTGATCAAAATGTTAATACAACATGAAGGTGTGTTTAAAAAAAATTAAGAATTAACCTTCATTAGACTTTTAAATTGATATTTTTTTATTTAGATAGGATTAAACTTAAAGTGTGGAGGGACACTGTGAGCTAGCGTAATAACTGGGCATTTGAGACTATGAACTGATGTCTCAGGGTGATGGGCGCATTGTGGTGTCACACAGAAGTACTCTGAGTGACACAGCATTTGTTGTAGGCGGACGTTGCACTTACCATCAGGTGAACTTTTGTTAGTTTCGTCACATACTCCAAAAAAAAAAAACTTTACAAAACAACTTGATCCGATATCTATGATTGTCGGTCGGGCCAAGTGGTCAGAAAAAATGCGGTCTTCATTAGACTAGTCACAGTACCCGCATAGTTAGCTGATTTTCGCGTAAAAATATTGTGCAATAGAAAGATTTTATGCTGGTGGTAGGATTCCGATGCAGGAATCCGTCTAGTACCACCCCAGGGCCAGTTATTCTGCCGTGAAGCAGTAGTGTTCAAACATTACTGTGTTCCGGTTTGAAGGGCACTGAAAGCTAGCGTAATCACTGGGCACGTGAGACTTAAGAACTGATGTCTCAGGGTGATGGGCGCAGTGTGGTGTCACACAGAAATATTCTGGGTGACACAGCATTTGTTGTGGGCGGACGTTGCACTTACCATCAAGTGAACGTTTTGTTCGTTTCTTCACTTTATACAATAAAAAAAAAGATAGATATCACCGCAGGGCCAGTTATTCTACCGTGAAGCAGTAGTGTGCAATTTCTGTCTCTTCTTTTGATATTATCGCAATACCATACAACAAACAGACTTACCGGTTGGAGGATTCATATGCAGGAATCTGGCAAGGTAGATACCCCAGGGCCAGTTATTCTGCCTTGAAGCAGTAGTGTGCAAACTTGTTTCGGTTTGAAGGGCATTGTGAGCTTAACACACTTAACAACTGTGTGCAGTGTGGTGTCACACAAA
This sequence comes from Luehdorfia chinensis, assembly GCA_019845155.1. Lineage (NCBI taxonomy): Eukaryota > Metazoa > Arthropoda > Insecta > Lepidoptera > Papilionidae > Luehdorfia > Luehdorfia chinensis. The sequence goes on from JAHVAK010000642.1 coordinate 181,825, forward strand.
ATGTTTTGGGTGATACAGCATTTGTAATGGGCAGGCGTTGCACTTACATCAGCTGAACGACAACTTCATCCAATGAAAAAAATCTAAACCATTGCCCCGGCTATCCATTTTAGACTGTCGGGTGGCGGGGAGGGCGAGGAAATGCCATTGGCGGGAGGATGCACAGGCGCGCCTCGTGCCGGCCCCGCACAATGTTCGCCGGCGCGGCGGCTCGACGCGTCCTCGTGCGACGTGTCCAGTCTGTCCAGCGGCGAGGAGGACGAGCGGTTGCGTCGATACCGCACCGCAAGCGCGCAGCCCCACGCAATCATCGTGCAACAGGTGGGAAATATACATACATCATTTCAGCCATCACTAGTCCACTGCTGAACATAGGCCTCCCCTATAGATTGCGACCAAAGTATGTAGCTCTCATTTGAGCGGTCGTTGCCATAGTTGCCACGCTTGGCAGGCGAGTTGGCAACCGTAGTTTATTTATTCAGATGTTCTAGAAAGATGCTATGCCCATCTCCAGGTTTTCATTTTCCCTCTGTCGACTTTTACGACACTCACGGGATGAGACGGGGTGGTAGATTCTCTTAAGACGCCACCACACGGTATACAAATACAATCACACCTTTTCCCACAAAAGGAGTAGGCAGAGGCCACGCACGTAGCCCACTTTTCGCCTCTGCGGGAAACAAGATGTGACTGGTGGCGAATACGTCTCAAAAAAAATTCTCCCCATTGCGGTCCCACGAGCAGTATAGTGACAGCATTGTATATTATGGTGTTATTCTGCACGAATAAAGGCTGTCCATACAATATCTTAGTCGCCTCGTACAACACCCGAGTAGGAAAGAGGTAGGTGCTAGTCTACTTTACCGGACACCGAACGGAGATCCCGAGACCCCTTGAGCGCCGACGGAGACAACCGTGGGGTTTTAGTCGACATGAGGCCGACATTTGACGACCGCGTGGCCAAGTGGTGAAAAACATAAATTGTTGGGTTTCGGGTCTTGTTGCTGTGCATGTTAAATGCATGTCTCTGAAACGCACCCACGTTGCAGGAGTCCAACTGTGGGGCATAGTTTTTTTTAACTGACATAACCCGGTTGCGCCAAAACCTCCCCTCTCCCCTGGCCGGTCGGGAATCCATGCAGGATCTTCCCTAAAAAAATGGCATGTTTGCAACAGGCGAGCACGCATTCTCGGACGCTGAAGCCGCCGGCCAGCTCGGCGGGCGCGAGTTCCCCGGCGGCGGTGCCGAGCACCTCGAACGCCGGCGGGCGCCGCCCCCCGCCGCGCAACGTGTCCTTCGCCGGCCCCGACGGCGAGCTCGTCCTCAGCCCCGCGCAGCTGCGCTCATAACCCACAAGCAATAAAGGTTTTTTTTTTTGTGCGCGTTAATACGAGTACGCTGTCAGCCCTTTGACAGCTTCGGAGAGACTCGCGAGCGGAAGGCCCGCATGCAATAAAGGTTGTCGCGATACTCTTTTTTATATCCACGCACTCGGAACTGACTAACTTCGAGTCCCGCTGATCGGTCATGTGATAGCGTCAGACCTGTCTGATCGTTTCGAAAGTTTGAGTGATCCCTCGGTGTGCTGCGGGACGGTCGATCGTTTGCACGTTTGATTAATATATTGCAAGCTCTTATCGATATTCGTACCTAATTTTAGGTGTACTTTGCTAGATTTAACCTGAGGATATCGGGACGCCTATGTACGAGTAGTTTATTTTGTGACCGGAACGCTTTGACTGCATGTCCTTTTTAGGGTGAGGGTCGAAAGGGGTCAAAAGGGATAAGAAACAGAAATTACATTTACACGTTGGATCAACTGTGCATTTTGTGATCAGTCTACCCTACCAATCGAATACTGACAGTGAGTGCTACAAGGTATGTTTTTCCAACTTGTAAACGTTAAGGAAGAAAGTTATTTCGTAACTCTCGACGGTCCATCGTCACACACTCGAATCACACCTATAAACTAAACATGTACCTATACACCGAGCGTAAATTTGAATGCTGGACGTTGAGGTTCCATATGTCCCAATACCATATTGTAGATACATTTACGAAGAGGTGTGGTGCTTAACAATGAGAATTATAAAAACATGTGCTACTTAATTTACCTGCGCTAATAGATGTGACCAATGTCATAAAAGTTTATGGTTTTGATATTGTCTATGATCACGAAAATATCTTATTTTATATTAACAGTTTAAAGTAGAAACATTTGTTCTGTCCACACCTCGGAGTATTTTTGAAATAAATAATAAATATAATTATAAACAAAATTGTTTTAAAACTGCCTATTACTAGATGCGAATTTATATTTAAATAAATATAAAATTCATAAAAATAGATTTATAACTGACAATAATGATTGTTAACTGATGTATAAAGTGTTATATGCGTACGTGCGAATTTTATTTTAATTATGTCCAACAAATACATGTAGTTCAGTAGCCAAGTTCGTGTTAAGAAAGTACATAGGTAGAATTATTAAAGAGAAAAAAATTAGTATAATACATAAATATAAATAGAAAAAAATGAATTATTTTTTATTAGACTCCGTGATTTTCCCGAATTTCATAAGTTGTATAATGTTGCCAGCTATGTATACTGTATAGTCTATATTTTTTTAAGGAAGTAAGTAGAGTCGTTCACTTCATTTTACGTATGTATATGTGGCACGCCTACAAATAACGGCGCATAATCACTTTCCACCGCATTGCACTTGTCACTTGTCACAAAGACTACAATAGAAATATCTGTAATAGTATACTGGAAATAGACTGGCAACTCAAGCTCTTTTTGATCAGTACTGACTGCTGCCATCTGGTTTGTAAATATGGCACTAATTATCCTAATTTAATACTAAGCTTAAAATCATTTTTACATATAAATGTCTACTTTGTATAATTTGCCTTAAAAATTTATTGAAATAAATATTAAAAAATGTTTTTGAATTTCGCAACGTTTTACTGGTAATATTTCAATATACATTTATTGTGAATTATTTCAAAATTTTATTGTCGTATTTACGAGACAGATCAATTTTCCTTACGATGACTTGTAATATGACATCGGTACGTAAATCTCGTATGGAATGTAATTACATTAAGTGCCCTTCGAACCTTTGTTGTTTTTTTCATTGATCTCATATTCTGCTGCAGGGTGGATCAATTTCTCATGGAAGAGCGATATACGAGAATCCTATTCCAACCACTTAATCCAGACCATACATGTACATCAAAAAATGCGGCTCCCCTTTTAATATCAAATACCTACATTTACTTTACTTTTTATATTAAATACATTACATATGAAACCTTTTTTAGTAATAATTTTATTTGAACTAGCATTTACTAGACGATGAAGAAGTTTTACATCTACCACTCGTAAATGTTACATGCACTCATTTGTTTCTCGAAAAATATTATTCGTTTCTTGAATAAAGTATTAAGAAACTTGGCGCCTGAACTACGCAAAAGACACCAATATTATTATATATAGTTAGCTGATAATATAAAACTCGGTGTTTAGTGAGAGATACTGTCTAACAGTAATGTTTTTATGTGTAAGTATTCATGATGCATAAAATTAACCTTAAATAATTACATGTGTGTTGTGCGTGCATTGTATATGGCACGATATAGTAAATACAGTTTATAAATATATATCATATATATTTTAGAAATATTTGCACCTTTCGTAGTGAAATATTCAAGTGTATATCCGCAGATTTTAGCTACGATATATTTATGAGGGGGACTCACTTTTTAACACGAAGTAAATTGAAACAAGTTTTAAAAATTAAATTTCTATGAGATATAACCAAGATAATTGTACATGTGGTTAAAAATTTTTGATTAGTTTTTTGTCAATTATATCTCTATCTTTGTAATCAGATTATAAAATAGTAGTTGTTTTGAATTATTTAAATCTAAGAATGGTCAATTATGTACTTAATGTTTATTTTATTATAAGATTTGTATTTTAGCTTTCTTTGGTAACTATTGTACAATTCTATAGCATGCTGTCGAAACTTTCTACTATACTTCACACTATAATTCACGTATGGTTTATTTCGTAAGCTTTTCTAAACCCTTACTAAAACTACTCTCACAAACTATCTAAACAAATCCTCCATCATCACTATTCTTATTTCATTATTTTTTATAATCGAATTTCGTACTTAATGTGTGGCCATTTACAAAACAAAACGAATGACTTAGACTAACATGAAAGAGACATTTGCTGATTTTTTATTAGGTATTATTTTCATTGATTTTCTACATTATTATAATCTCAATGAGCTGAACAATTCATATAGAATTAATGGACGTGTAACTTTTTGGTAACATATTCAAGCAGAATATCGTATAAAACAACTAAAAACCATTATCAGTTATTACCTTCGTGTTCATAAATTAAAAGATAATCCATTCATCATCATTTCAGCCTATCACTAGTCCACTAATAATTGCCACAAAAGTTTGTAGCTCTCATTTTGGAGAGCTTTTGCCATAATTGCCGCGCTTGGCAGGCGGATTGACAAACGCGGTTTTTTTAGATGTTCCAAGAAGCTGCTGCCCATCTCCTGGTTTTCATTTTCCCTCTGTCGACTTTTACAACACCCACGGGATGAGATGGTGAAGATTCTCTTATGCCGCCACCACACGGCCACCACAATTCAAACATAAGCTATTACAATATTGCTTATTTAATTAGAACATTGTAATAACACTAAGGTGTTGTCTGCAATGACGTACAGAACCGAGACGTAGTCTTTCAATCCTAGTCGTATCAGCAAGCTCAAAGTTTCAACGTGTAGAATAGCGTCATTGAGCTTGCTCACAGAAAATGTAAGAGAGCAATGGTCGGAGCTTCCTCGCGAAACAGATTTCTATAGATACCGTAACGGTGGTTAGTTGAAGTGACTATGGGTCTGCCAAACGGCTCATTTACTGGTAACAAAGTTTCTCGGGTGGCCACCACATACAAATGAGTTAGGTTGGCCCCTGCTCTACGCGAAAAAACGACCTATCTAAGACACGGGAAAGGTGCAGGAAGTCGTGAAATGAATGCAGGTGGCAGTGGACCGTTTTTGTGGCAATATGCGACGAAGGGATATTCAGTAGAAAACTTGCGATAGGCTGCAATGATAATATCTGATATAATCACACACGTGATTCTATAAACATTATGTGTACATGTATAATACTACGATATAAGTTATGCGCTTTGGGAATTACACGTGTAGCTCTTTAGTGAACCGGTTCACTGTTCCGAAACATCAATGTGATCCGAATGTTCCGGAACAGTCGCGTCAGTGCAACTGTTTAATTTGGAACTCGGTCATTTCACCTGTCAGGCGGTCAGTGACACTAATGTACCTGTTCTATGAACCAAAGGCAAGCCGTATATTGTTTGAGATTGAGTCATTAATCCTAATAAGTTACTCTGACACGGTGTTCCAAATATTACAAATGAAACATGCCATTAACCTGGAACTTAGCACGGTTGCAGGTGCAATTGTTAAAATCGCGCTAAACACACTTTTGCCGTACATAAAAAAGCCGACCCTGATCGATGATATACATTTACACTTTCCTCTTTGTATCGGATTTTGGAGTTAATTTTTTTTGGCGCGGAAACCTTATTATTTATCGAAAAAAAAAGTAGGCTATGTTACTCGCTATGATATCAGGGAGCTGTCAGTGAAAATCCCGTCAAAATCGGTCCAGCCGTTTCGGAGATTAACCGGAACAAACAGACAGAATTTAGAAAATTGATTTTTTCTTATAAGTACCGTATATACTTTTATAAACATTGAGTAAAAAGCTGTTATTTTCTTTTTACGGACAGACACATTAATTTTATTTATTTGTATAGATCTCGCTATCACCTCGCAGCCGTAGCTCAGCGCTGCATATTCGTAGTAATTATGGAACACGAACATTGCCGAGGCGTATAACTTAAATCTTACAATACTGTATGTACATATAATATGAAAGGTAACACGCCTATTAAGATAATAATTTAATATCCAAGTAATAAGTACCCACATAAATAGATGTTAAGGAAAATATGAGCTTCATTTAGACTAACTGGTGGCTTGTGTAACGAAGTGTTGTGTATGTAAACGAAGTAGATTCCCATTAACAATATCATCTGTCTTTATTATCTCATTACTTCACAGTATTTCTTATCTGGCTTCGTTCCCATATAAATATTTATTTTATTAAATTTATATTATAATAAGCTTAACTAAATGTAATTTTTTATATGAAATGTTGACTAGAAATCTCATTTACCATCGATACCCACTATCAAGCGCACATAACTGGTGACAGGGTTCATATTTTATATTTGTCTAAAAGCAGATGTTTATTCATTTAGTGTTTTACTACTTCCTAAAAAATTTAAATTTTTCCCAAAAGTATTTTTACAATTGAAATCTACTCTGCTTTTTAAAAAAAAATCATTTTGTAGACGAACAAAAATATTTATTTAAAATTTTAACTCCCTCAAGTAATATTTTAAAACGTTTTAAAGAAAAGCTTAACTAGTGGCATCCATAAAATTAGACACCATAATTCTTAAATATCACACATTTTTCCTAATATTGCATCCACCTAAAATATCATATAAAATATAATGTAAAAGACGTCAATGCTTACAAAACGAAATCTTTACCCGATCTAACACCGACGCCGACGTCTAGATTTTTTACTTCTACAAATCCATATATCTCAGTCTAATATTATTTTTAAATCTATTTATATTTTATATTTCACTTACCCACCTCATTAATAATCCGACGCTTGCTAAATTACATTATCAATTTTAATTCTGTTTTTTTTTGTGCACTTTGTAACCTTAACAGCGATTTTCAATTTTCGATCTATCCGACATTGAATACGAATCCGACATACTAGTGTAGAGTTTCCATTAAATATCTACATTTAGTAGGCAAATCCGTCGATAGATCGTAAACTGAAACAGTCCGATAACGTTACTGACGTTATTACAAATAAAGCATGTAGTAATGTCGTATATAAACCGCGTTTACCAGTTGTAAAATAGACTATAGAAACCAAACACTGTAAACTAGATACTTTGGGCATCAAACCAATCACCTATTCACATTGGATTTGACTAATGTAAAATTATATACAATTAACTTTAATCCTTTTTTTTCTTGCAGATAAATAAAATAATACTTCTTTGAAATAAAATTGAAGTATTTTAATACGTGCGCGCTTTGCAATATAAAATATTATGTATATTTTATACATGACTTCAGTTAACCTGTAACTGTCTTGTATAATGTATGTGTGCTTCCATAAGCTTAAATAGGCAGTCGATGATAAATTTCTCTGTGGATCCTAGAAATTGTACTAATGAACATAGCTGTTTACTATTTTATAAGCTATATTACGGCCTAATTTATAGCTACGTTTTGATTCCCTCGGCAAACCATTCCATCACTAAAGAACATAGTCTGTATTAATCACTTATATTATCTGTTCACTATAATTCTGCGTACAAATGAAACGAAAAATTGGCAAATACGTTAAATGATGCCGTTAAATACTTTTCAAATATACAAAAGAATCATTAAATAAAGGTTTACAAGGTTAAAAAATAGGTTAAAAAAATTTATTACCAATAACATCCCTTCGAATGTGTCTTAATGGATGCATGTTTAATTAATCATCACCTTTTTTTTCAAATTCAGATTTAAAAAATCTAAACTGTAAAATATACGAATAAATCAGCTACGGTTGTTCTGGCCGAGACAACATGTATCTATAATAAACAAAAATATCATCATCATCATTTCAGCCCACCACTAGTCAACTGCTGAACATTTGCCTCCCCAATAGATTGCCACAAAAGTTTGTAGCTCTCAATTTGGGGGATTTTGCCATAGTTGCCACGCTTGGCAGGCCAGTTGACAACCGCAGTTTATTTAATCAGATGTTCCAGGAAGATTCTGCAGCTCATCTCCTGGTTGTTGTGATCCCTCTGTCGACTTTTACGACACCCAGAGGATGAGATGGGGTGGTAGATTCTCTCAAGCCGCCACCACACGGTTAAACAACAAAAAACTATCATTATTTTAGCAATAATTGGAGTACAGACAACTCACAACATAAGAAAGCGAATAGTACTCTGAATCCAGTTTGCCGTATACATCAACCACTTTACCTACAATGTGGTGTAAGACGCTCCCAATGCTTTCGTTTCGTCTATACACACCAATATACAGTGAAGTCGTGATGTTTTATGAAATAATAATTAATAAATCTCTACTTACGATACTGGGCATCACACCGTAGCTATACAATTGCTTTTAAATTGTCGTGTTTTCTGGGTACATACTTTTTACGTAAGTATTTTGTACATAGCATAAAACATACCTAATACTGCAATAGTAATAAGATTTAAAGAGCGTATTTATTCAAAGAAACGGCAGTTTTCAATTTTGTATAGAAATATGTTGTTAATGGCTTTCTAAAAACTGTCTCACTTATTATAAGTTGCGCCGACCAATACGATGTTGTTCAAATAAGTATAAGTTATAATTAAGATATTGTTTGTTCTGTAAAAATCGTTCCTTTAGATATCGTATTTATCATTAATCGTTTAAATTTCAAACATAAATAATTATTACACATCTCTCTTGTGGACAGTTTGTTTGCTAAAACGAATCAGCGAATTCAGTGTCCGGATTCGGTCAAGACTGTTAAAAATTTGCAAGATTTTATACCTGAATTCCTTTATTTTAAGTAATTTGTTATAACCCTATTGATTATATATTCTTAATCTGCGTTGAATTGGGAAGTTACAGTATAGAACTTCAGTCAATGGTAAATGTGTAAAGATGTGTTTTTACGCATCGTAAAAAGCAGTCCTTGTGCGCTGTTCGATAGTGCAAACGTGAATTGGATAGAGTGACCACTGTGATTTAAATGTTGATTATGCGAAGTTTATGTAAAGTCGTGTTGAAAATAACGAGACGTGTTACCGTTTAACAGCAAAAAAATTTAATAAATTCGTTTATTTCACCCTAAAGCTCAAAGTGTCAGCAATGTTAACGATTTTATAAGAGAAAATTTATGAGAATGTTTGTTTCGTATTATGTAAATAGTTGTATTTTTTTCATCATACCTAAATCATAACATCGTTTGTATTATTTATAGGCATTGGTGCATATCATGTGTATAGAGCAGATGATTAATCAAATAAATTAGAACAGAAATATAGTTGATGACAATGTTTCATTTTATTGTTTTTCCTAACTCCAATTTTCAAGAACTTTTCAAGAAGAAGAACGTGCAAACAAAAAATAAAAAGGAAAGGAATTGAAAGAAATTATCAATGTCCCATAGCTGGGTACAGTCCTCTCGTTTTCGAGAACGGGCTTTTGGAACCAGGAAGAGTCTACCATACTACTCCAGTACGGTTTGGTGAACTTTAAACAATGTATTCCTTCACCGCCGAGTACTTTGTAAATGTCAACGGTTTTTTCTAATAAAACTTCATGTCACGAAAGAAAGTTTAAATTTTGAAATTTGCACATTTTTAAACAACATTAAAACATTATTCGATATAAAAACTCGCTTTATTAGCGCGATTTCTACTGGTAATCGGTTTATAGTTTGAATATTTGCAGGATCATTTTAATTTGCTCAATACTTATTGAACGACATTTGCCGGTCGGCTCGGGACCCTAATAACATCTTGAATTCACGAGAAAAATACATTATAACATAAAAGAGGCCGATACGTTACCAGCGTTCAGTGGAGCTGAGAAAAGGCGACAATTATCGCCTTTTCAAAGGTCGCCATCGCCAATCGCTAGGATAGAGAAAACCTTACTCCGTTTACAACAGATAACGTGATCATGAATGTGTATTATGTAGTCGCTGCGTTCGGAACGCTTTCCTTGGTTCTCTTCTGGGATGAAGTCCGGATATTTGTCAAGTAATGATGTAGGCGGGTGCTATATAAGACACGCAGACGTATATTTAACGCTACCGTAGTGCGGGCAGACGTACTTATCTGGTGTGTGGTGTCTTTCCTAATTGTTTAATGAACTTGTTTATTTGTTCTTGCGTTTTGGTTGTTTTTTTTTCCGGAATTGACTAACAATCCGTACGTTTTACTAATTTACTTTTTATTTCCCGACGTAACGAGCGCTTTGCTTACATCTATAACAACATAACAACATTTAATAACAACTCAATGCTCAACTGTGGGATTCGACTTTAAAATTTTAGTCTCATCGCGAAATCGAGCGCCATCAATCGTAAAATTTACGATTATTTAATTTTATAATATTTGCGTAAATATAAGAGGTAATATAAATATTCCTGCCTTCCCCTGCTTTACCCTATCCTACTGGTAGGGTAAAGCAGGGGAAGGCAGGAATCAAATAATTAATTTGTAATTAAATGAACAGTATCAAATCAAACAACAAATATAAATGTAACAATGTGATATATTTCATTTCAACGCTACAATATTTGTTTGTTACCATATAATTATCTATTTACATAAATTATTGCGAACCTTAAACAAAATCACAACTTAAACCGGTGGCGTCCACAAACCATTCCGTATGTAATAAATAGTTTCTGTAGGATTAGTAATCAATAAAGATTTCTTAACAAATAAAGCACTTCCTTTGACACGCTAGTTCATTTATTCATATTGTGTTTTTTAATTTTTCCTAGTCATGACAGAGAAAAAATTCTCAAAGAACAACAGACACAAGTATGAACTTTCATACGTAACCCTATTTATAATGGCTTGACACTCAAATATATTATAGAAAATGTGTGTGCTTCGTTTACTCGATGCCTATAAAAAGTATAGACGGTGAATAGAAAAAATATGGACAAATTTTAAAATATGGAAAGGAAAATCTAAATAATGTGCCATATTTTTATACACTAATTGGTTTTATACCAAACCGCCACCAAACAAAACAGAATTATGTTACAAAAATACAAAAAAAAATTAAAAAGTGAGCTAAAAGTAAAAACCTGTTTTTTTTACAAAATAAGTATATTATTTTTAAGGTTCATTTCTAATTAACAGTTTTTTTTTGTCAAACACATTTATATATTTATACTTCTATGTCTGCATAATGTTTTTGTTATAATCTTAATAATGTCATCTATAGAAATTCGGCCATTTAAGGACATTGTTGAAAACGACCTAAAGATCAACACGCAAATAATTTATACAACAATAATATACATTATGTATGTTTTTTTATTATTTAAATATGTACTATGAAAATCTAACAGACACTTCAGGAACTCGTAGACTTTAATACAAAGCGAAAGAACTGCGTGTATAATATGATCATGTTTATTATTTAGACTATGGATTTATAAAGATATGCCCTGTATATAAAATAAGTCTACCCAATTTTTTGAGGATAACATGGCGACAGATCGTAGTAGTCGATGACATTTACGATTATGACAGCCGATGTAAATTAAAATTTTGACATTTGCATTAAACAAAATGGCGGAATTGGTGGGCCTTATATACGATAGCGTGATAATAATGATTTTCCAACCTAGATATGTCAAATGTCGTACTAATGCTTTCTGCGTACCAAAGTGCTCATATTATGGTAAAAGAGACTAAACTTTATTAGTATATTTATACGTGAAACTTTATACCTTTTTCTCAGCATATTGCGCGCACGGAGGAGTGTGAGATTACCAATACCTAAATTCACCAAAAAAAAAGTTAATGAAAAAGTAATTAAGTTACGAAATAATTTTTTAATGAGTATCGTATAAAAAAACTTTTATATAGGTACCACGTTTTTAAAACGAACTAAAGTATCAAATTAGTTTATAATCAATTGCAAAATTTAACCCAATAGACAAACAAAAAGACAGATAAGAAAGCGAGTTAATAATGAATTGTTTTACAGTTTTCTCGGAAAGTAAGTTTAAAAGCAATTACTAAATTAACCCCGAACAGACATACACGAAAGCGTGTTAATAAGCACGAGGTAAAATACAGATTTCTCAGAAGTCTTCGTTACTTTAATTTAATTTCAGTCGAACGTACTTCCTCGTTTAAAACGCAGAAAATAACTATCTGTTGGTATTGGTTTTCAGTCCAAATTAGAACAATGTCCTTTGAAATGTTAAATCTTTAGGTACATTTATATTACATAAATAGCACAGGTAATTGGGGCATCGCTTTGAAGAAGTAGTGTTAATTGCAACTTTCAATGCTGATCTACCACACGCTCGGCGGTGAAGAAAAATCTGCACGCCTGTGAAAATATATTTCAAAAAAATGTAGAGCCCGCTAACACGCATCGGGACGACGTAGCGAACTCTTCCCAGCTCCAAAAGGATCTTACTAATGAGATCCTGTTCTCAACAATGGGACATCTGTAGGCTGTTGTTACTTTTTTTATTTTAAATTAATGATACGAGTAAGTAGTTGTAATAATGGGTGAGTATATTCTCAAGAACGTCCATTAAAACTTTATTCGTAACATGTCAAATGTGAACTTTAGGAAAACTCCTAATATATCGGCGTCATCTTCTCACTCCAGTACTTATATTAAAAAGTCAACAAAAATTATTCTGTGGCCTATGCTATATAAAGTTTTATGAATTAAGCTATATTTTAGACTGCGGTGTCTAAAATTAATTTTTAAACATTGCCTAATTCTAAATATGACACACTTGTAGATTTTAGCACAGAAGAATATAATCATAAATGATGTCTATGGTAAATCATATTACGACGGGGAAAAAGTCTTTTCGTATATAGTATGTCTAAACTTGTAATAAAATCTCTTCGTCTGTACTATTTATTTCTGGCTGGTTTTGATGACATTAAAAAAGTTACATTTAAAAAAAAATAGTAAAATGATGTTTCCAGCTATTTTTCATTTGTTTCTCTTTCCGTCAAAATGAGTGAATCTAATGAAGAAATTCCATATAGAAAGATCGGCATATCAGTATTTACGACATAGACAAACTACTTGTCGCGGTTCTTTGCTCAGAAGGCCCAAAATTTCTACAGCAACGGGATCATGTCACTACCTTCGAGATGGCATAAAGTCGTCGAACATTATAGCAAATATATACTGTAATTAAATGTAAATAAACTTTGAAAAAAAAAAGTCTTAATTTTCATATAAAATGCGAAGAAATTTTTTCCCCAACCTCTTATTTTTTTCAATTATGACAATTCCGCAGTGCATCGGCTTGAAAACGAGGTGGTGTGAATCATATTACGTACATAAGTTTCTTTTTTAACACAAATTATGAATCAGCTGATTTGCGATTTGGTTTGAACAGTGGTTTCTAATAAAAATTTAGTCTCTTGATATTTTTTTAACACTATAATATACAAACAAAAGTTGGTAAGGAGGGATCGATACATAAATATGAAAGCACCATCACACACGCGATCAACAAGTCATTATATAAATGACAATTGTTGTAATTTTTTATAGGAGAAAATAACGAGACACCCAAAACCGTGATAATTTGAACCATATAAAGGGTTATTTGATGAGGGAAATTTTAAATCGATGAATACTGAATTTGTTTGTCACGCAATTCAAAATTCTGAACCTTATTAATACGACATAGTAGAGCCAAATATCAAATGTTTCATAACTTGGTAATTGTGTTGTGTACGGATTAAAAATAAGAGATTTGTTGCTAAACTTCATCTTTTCAAAGACACTTTAAAATGTTCACTTCTTAGGATATATGTAATTATGTTGAATGTGATAAAACTACGTGAAGTGAGACTCAAACATTAAAATGATCTTAGCTATTTAAGTAATTTAGAAATCTTTACATCTATATTTGAAATACGCAATTCCAATTTCTTTCAAATATAAATTTCAATTATTTTTAAATGTTAATTTTTTTTTAAGTAATTAGAAAACCCTTAATATAAAAGCCATAAATCCAACCATTATGAAACGAAAAAACGAATCAATACTATTCTTAACAGGTGTAACATTTGTAAGTAAGCAAATAACTTTTATACAAAGACAAGAAATTTGCAAGACAAAATTTTGGTTGGGTTTTACTGTTGGACATCTTCGTAGAGAGTAGAGAAGTATTTAAGAGGGTAGAGAGCATGTCTAGAAATTACCCCCTTAACATCCGAACCCAAATTTTTAACCGAAGTGTTGACGATTAATTGAATTTTTTAGGGTTTTTTTTTTAATTCAAACTTCAGAGACTTAATTAATAATATTAATAAAAAGAAAAGTTTGGGTTTGTCTTTTTATATATCATGGAACACATTGTTTTAAAACACGACCTAGCATTCGTTAGAGTCGTCAGACTTTTTAACGATAACTATCTATCGTATCGGGTCATTTAAAAGTTAAATTATTTAAATAAAAAAATATATGCAATTATAAAAAAAAACATTTAACTGGTGGTAGGATTCCTATACAGGAATCCGTCTAGGTAGGTAGCACCCCAGGGCCAGTTATTCTGCCGTGAAGCAGTAGTGTGCAAGCATTACTGTGTTTCGGCTTGAAAGGCACTGTGAGCTAGCGTAATCACTGGGCATTTGAGACTTAAGAACTGATGTCTCAGGGTGACGGGCGCAGTGTGGTGTCACACAGAAATCTTCTGGGTGACACAGCATTTGTTGTGGGCGGACGTTGCACTTACCATCAGGAGAACGTTTTGCTCGTTTCGTCACTTTATACAATAAAAAAAAAGTAACGTCGTTTATATGGATAAAATAGTCAGAAAATTTGCTTGTCATAATTTAAAGTTTGCATCCGTTATTGCAAAATTGAGCCCGCCCATATTTTGGCGCCAAATTATCGTCTGATACTATCAATTAATAATTCCAACTGATGCACGTAGGTCACTAAAATTCATAATTAACTGTATAAAAAAAAGAAAATCATCAAAAAAAGAAGTAATTGGAAACCTACCTTTAATTAAAATTCTTTCCTAGCAATCGTTAAATACACCATCTTAACATCGATCGCAACAAAACACTTCTACAAAAGGCCTCCACATACATAAGTAGATAACAACTTTGACACTATACAACACAGTACCGTTCCTCTAGCTTTATAAGCCACTTCTTATCTTAACGCCATCTATACAATACTATAGGCAGAGTCCCAAAAGCATCAAAGACATTTCAGAAACCTGTTTCAGATACCAGATACAGATATAATCTGTGCTCGTACAGTTACAGGTTAAAAATCCAGTGCCTACATTATACAAACGGTCCTTATTTCTTTTTCTCGTGACAGCACCTTCAATTAACCCTCACGAATCCATTCGATAATATGTCTAATGACTTTCGTGATGAAGGCTAATATCATATGGTCTCAACAATCCCCTTTCTTTTATGTCGCGGCACCTCTCCCGAGATGAAGGAAGTCTCCTCTGATGACGTACTTATTACCTTTGGGACTTGGGTCGATGTACTCGGTTGACTCTGAAAGTATTAAACGTCCAAATTTTATTTCCTAGTAATGGTAGCTCAGGGGCTAGGCGTTCGCTTTAAATTTCATAGTACGCGATGGGTTCGATTCCCGGTGCCAGTACCACTAAACATTTTAGTTGCAATTTTAAGTTCTTATTTTTACCACGTGCTCGGCGGTGAATGAAAACATCGTGAGGAAACCCGCATGTCTCAGAAATATAATAGCGTGGCGGATTCTTCCCAGCTCCAAAACCCTCTCAGAAATGAGAGGAGGCCTGTGCTCGGCAGTGGGACATTTATAGGCTGAAACTTTACTTTACTTTTTTAAATAAATTATTAAATCCACACTAATATTATAAATGCGAAAGTAACTCTCTCTGTCCATCTGTATTTTTGTTACTTATTCGTGGCTCAAACACTGAACCGATCTTGACGAAATTCAGCAAGACATAGCTTGAATCCTGGAGACGGTCATAGGATACTTTTTATTTCGGAAAATCAAATAGTTCCCACGGGATATTAAAAAAACTTCTATCCACGCGGACATAGTCGTGGTATTCACTAATATATAAACCATGGTTGATTAGGGGTAGGCCGCTTATCTTAAGTTTTGTAGTATGCGAGTGACCTGGGTCCGATTCACGGTGCTTTCACCACTTTAAATAATGAATTGTAATTTTGAATGCTGATTTAACCCGGGCTCGAAGAACATCGAGTGAAAACCCGTGCTTCTGGGAAATATCAAATATGACACCGACATGTGAACACTTTGCACACTGAAATACAGTGTCAGAACTGTTTTTTGTTCCAAGTCCCTCATAAAAATTTGAGGCCTAGAATTAGATTTTTTTAAGTTATTAAATTACCTATGAAACTTGTCTGAGAAATAAAATTATTTCGTGTATATGAGAATTCCGCCAAACCGCATTAGAGCAGCGTGGCGGACACTTTCCGGCTCCAAAACGCTCTCAGAAATGGGAGGAAGCCTATGCTAAGCAATGAGACATTTATAGACTATTAGCTGATGCCCGCGGCGTGGATGTAGGTATTTAAAATATCCCGTGGGAACTATTTCATTTTCCGGGATAAAAGGTATCCTTTGTCCGACTCCAGGATACAAGTGTGCCAAATTTGATCAAAATCGGTTTAGCGGTTTTTTTTTTGTATAAAATGACCAAACGAGCAAAACGTTCACCTGATGGGAAGTGCAACGTCCGCCCACAACAAATGCTGTGTCACCCAGAATATTTCTGTGTGACACCACACTGCGCCCGTCACCCTGAGACATCAGTTCTCAAGTCTCATATGCCCAGTGATTACGCTAGCTCACAGTGCCCTTCAAACAGAAACACAGTAATGTTTGCACACTACTGCTTCACGGCAGAATAACTGGCCCTGGGGTAGTACCTACCTAGACGGATTCCTGCATAGGAAATCCTACCACCATTAAGCCGTTTGTACTGTGAAAAGGTAACAAACAGACAGAGAGATAGAGTTACTTCCACATAAATAATACTAGTTACTTGTACTACTTGGACTATGTACTTGTTGCCCGCGACTTCGTCCGCATGGATAAAGGTTTTTTTTAAATATCCCATGGATTATTTGATTTCCCGGGATAAAAAGTATTTTATGTCCGTCTCCAGGATGCAAGCTATCTATTAGGGTGGATCGCTAATGTATGAAAAATATAAAAATATTGTTTTTTTTTAAGGATGGGTGCAGATTTTGTGCTGTATTTAGAGACTTTACTGCGAAAAATAGTTTAAAAAATGTCACGTACTAGTAAGTGCCTCCACAAAGCAATTTTATAAAGAAATAAAATCATTAAAATGAGCATCTTAGAATCTTACGATTATGTCATCAAATCACCACTAACTACATGTATTATATACTTTTTATTGTTTTTTACCATGTTTAAACTACAAAAATACAAAAAACTGAAAATAGACGTATAAGTTTGTGGTTGGTACATCACTAAAATATCGCTCATTTTACATCATTATTCACGCGCCATGTTTGTTTTAAGTGTTAGTTCGCTGTCAAACACCGCTGTGAAAAGACTCTTGTTTTAGGCGGGAAAGCGCTTATTCATCTTTGTACAGTATTGAAACAAAATGGCTTTGCGAAGAAGTGCGACGAGTTGCCCAATATTAGGAGTTGCACGCGAATTACCTCATAATGTGTTACCTACTTACAAGGACGTAATTTTGCATTTGTTGTGGCTACAAAGTTCCGGACAATCATACTCAGAATCGTGTCAACTTGTCGCAGCATGTGTGAAAGAACAGTGGAGGAAAAGTTCGATACCTATAGTCGAACACTGCAATGTTATGTCAAGAATTAGAAGCTATCACGATAAGTACAAAAATCTTCAAAAACCCTACAAACAAAGAAAAGATGTGCCTAGTTATAAAGATAAAATACGCATATTTTTAAATGAGAGCGATCGTTTGTTTGATATTGCTACATGTAAATGTGAAGTTTTTGAAAATTGCTCATGTATTAGAAGTCGTAAAATACCAACACAAGAAAGAGACTTTTTAAAAGATCAACGTACTACCCGAAAAATGATAATAGGTGGAGTCGACCTGAAAAGTACACGTAGAAACGAAATGTCTCTGAAAAGAAAACTACGGTCGAAAACTTCTGCTGCTAAAGTAGATTCACAGCAGTGTACTTCTCCTTCAGGACCGCAACCATCTACTTCTAGGGACTTTCACTCATCTACAGCTAGTTCGATTGATAATAATCAGAAAACAGAAATACCAACCCTCAATAACTATTCAACGACTACTAATACGTTTAGAAACATAGCTATGACTCTGGACAGATATGGAGTGTCCGATCGTGCTGGAGCTGCCATTATTTCTGCTACCCTTCAAGCAGTGGGATTAATTACAGACGTAGATCAATCCAAAGTCATCGATAGAAATAAAGTTCGTCGATTGCGAGACAAAGAAAGGTCGAAAGTATTATCTGAGCCAGTCGTCAATGAATCTGATATTTTTGTTCTTCGATGGGCGTAAGGATAAGACTTTGACATTTTCAGATAACAGACGTGTGGTAATATCTGAAGAGCATGTGAGCCTAATAAAAGAGCCTGGATCTGAATTTTTAGGCCACATTACACCAAAGACGGGCAATGCTAAAACGATTGCTATTAACATACTTTCTTTTACGAAAAAACAAAAAGGCTCTCATAATATTGTAGCCCTTGGTTGTGATGGGACTGCAGTTAATACTGGCTGGAAAGGCGGTATTATTCGTAGAACAGACCTGCTGTTACATTGTCCCGTGCAGTGGCTAGTGTGCCAGTTACATGGCAATGAACTCCATCTTCGCCATTTATTCGAATTTTTGGACGGGACTACTACAGGACCCAGAAGTTTTACTGGAATAATTGGAAAAGATTTGAATAAATGCGAAACTCTTCCTATTTCATCTTTTCAGAGCATGAAATGCGACTTGCCTCCCATATCTAATGCAAAAGATCTCAGTACAGATCAAAAGTACTTATGGGATATGTGCCAGGCTATTAATAAGGGTCTTTGTGATGAAAAACTATCAAAAAAGAACCCTGGTAAAATTGTTCATTCCAGATGGCTAACAACGGGAAATCGTATACTGAGACTGTATGTTTCAACTGAACGTGCCTCTGAAAATTTAAAAACACTGGTACAGTTCATCTTAACCGTGTACGCTCCCATGTGGTTTACAATTAAATCGACACCATCTTGCATCTTTGGGCCCAAGCATTTATTTAAGACCATTTTGGTTTCACAGTATCTTCCGGACACACTTAAATCTGTGTTAGATCCCGTCATACAAAGAAACGGATTTTTCGGGCACCCTGAAAACTTAATTTTAGCCATGCTCGCTGATGACCGCCCTTACATAAAAGTGCTGGCATTAAGAAAATTGTTGAAAGCGCTGTCACTGCCTTTTTCTGGAATAAGAGTATTCAAAGTACCCAAATTGAACTTTTCAGCACAAGATTATGTCGATATTGCTTCTCTAGATAATGTTTCATTTCCACCGATACTGAAATTTGTCACAAAAACTGAAATTACGACTCTAATCAGTAATCCAGAGACGGTAGAGGAGATCATGCTGTCTAAGATACGTAAAATTCCATGTCACACTCAAGCCGTAGAAAGATGCGTGAAAATTGTAACTGAAGCCTCAGCTTCAGTTTGCGGCCCTCTCAGAAGAGATGGATTTATAAAAAATCGCCTGAAAAGCAGGCAAATTATGCCTCAGTTTGAGAGCAAGCAAGATTACAAATTTGTTTAATTTATTTTTTTCTAAATGTTACCTTGTTATTTAGAATATTATTTTCGAGTCTAAAACTGTGCCATATTCTTTAATATGGCACAGTTTTAGACTCGAAAACAATAGTATTAAAAACAAATACCAAATTTAAACATTTTATTTTACTCCATGTTAGTCATAGTTTGATATACCAAAATTAGAATGTTTTGAATTTTTCGAGAGCTTTGGGGAGGCACTTAACAATATTTGTTTTTTTTTTTAATATTTTTTATGTTATTTGGATACCATAAGACACTAAATACACACCCATCGTATAAAGATTTCTGAAATTTTCTAAAACGATCCACCCTACTATCTATGTAAAGTGCCAAATTTCGTGGAAGATCGGTTCAGCGGTTGAACCGTGAGAAGGTAACAAACAGACAGAAGGGGACAGAAAAAGCGAAAGTAACTCTCTACTTTCGCTTTTATAACATTAGTACGGACTATCTGTGCCCCGCTTTTTCACCCACGCAAAAATTAATTTTCTAAAATTAAAGTAGCCTTAGTTACCCGCTATAATATCAGCTTTCTGTCAGTGAAAGTCCCATCAAAGTCGGTCCAGCCGTTTCGGAGAAAAGCCGGAACAAACAGACAGACAATTAATATTTAAAGTTATAATGATATATCGATAATGAATTAAGCTACATATTGTCTTTAGATAAATATGATAAGAGAGCATTTTCTTTTTTTTTTGAGCTCATTCACGTACGAGGAGCGTACCTGACCGCTGACCACAGAAATCGAAGGTCATGGTTTTAAATTTAATCTGAAAGTTCAACACAGAGTTTTTTCTTTTCCTGTCTGTATATACAGTGACTGTCCATAAGGCTTCGACAAAGCATGCAAACACTGCTAAATGGAGAAATTCTAGGAAAATCACGTCAGTCCCGACAAATGATCTAGACCGGAAATCTTCTCAGCGGTTACGCACAGGAGTGTGCCGTTTCAGGCAACTGATGAAGAATCTCAGAGTGATAAACAAGAATACAAACCTGCGGTACGATAACAGGCACGGCTGCCATCGCCATGTTCCTTCTTATATCTTCTAGAGGTATTTCTTCGGAACGAGCTCGCGGCGATCCGTCTCGTGATCCATGCGTACTGCTACTTCTCGACACACTGCTGAAAGTTAGAAAGCTGATAATGATATCAGTAATGTTTTATATGAACCAAATACATATAAAAATAAGAAAGAATTGAATGCTTCAGGAAGGAGATAGCAACGACCTCGTAGCCACATCACCACGAATACATAAACAGACCACATCTGTAGCCCACTTTTCGCCACCGCGGGAAACGAGTTTTGACGAGTGGCGAAGCACGTCGCCGCTACTTTGGGACAATTCAAAAAATTCTTACTCCCCATTGCGTTCCCACGAGCAGTGTAGTGAGGGCATTGCATTATGATATTCTTCTGCACAAATAAAGGTAGTCCGTACATATAATATACATATATATACCTTAGTTGCCGCTTACGACACGACACCTTTCACTACGACATCTATCACAATCGAATCGGCATCCACATCGGTTCAGTTCAGCAGCGGTCTGCCCACGATATATTTTAGTGCCTTAAGTAAAGGCTCAAAGATAGACACATATTCTCATCTTCCCGTATTTGATGAAATGCCTATGCGATACGATCGTGAGAATGTTCGGGATGCAGCATCCGACACTTGAAGCCCATCACAATATTACCAGACCAAAAAATATGCTTCATCATCATAATAACAGCCTATCACTAGTGCACTGCAGAACATAGGCCTCCCCCATAGATTGCCACAAAAGTTAGTAGCTCTTATTTTGGTGGGATTTAGTCATAGTTGCCACGCATGGCGGGCGGGTGGCATCCGCAGTTTATTTATTGAGATGTTCCGGGAAGATGCTGCTGCCCACGTCCAGGTTTTTATTTTCCCTCTCTCGACTTTCACGACACCCACGGGATAAGATGGGGTGGATAGATACTCTTAAGCTACACAAATATTGATCTTAGCTGGGATTCGCACACTAGACCCACGACTCAGCAGAGCTACTCTGAGTCACGCGAATCAAGCAAACGATGTTTATGTAAGGAACAAGGTGAGAATGGTTCCCATTATCATCATCATTGATCAGCCTGTTCACAGTCCACATACTCGACATAGACCGCTACCAAGATTTGCCGTACCACTTGGGAGGCGAATTGGTAGTTATTCTACCACTACCACAGCCATAAAACCATGACATTTTACAGGCTTTTCCCGTAGGCGGCTCTTACCACACCCACGGAATGACACGAGGTGGCATATCTTTCTTTATCATTATCATAATTTCAGCCTAGCACTATTCCACTGATGAACATAGGCCTCCCCAATAGATTGCCACAAAACACGTAAGTTTGTAGCTCTCATTTTGTAGGGATTTTGCCATAGTTGCCACGCTTGGCAGGCGGGTTGGCAACCGCAGTTTATTTATACAGATGTTTCAGGTAGATGCTGCTGACCATCTCCTGGTTTTCAATTTCTATATCGACTTTTACGACACACACGGAAAGATAATCTACTACTTCTTCGCCACGCGGCTTTATGAGAGATTATTTACATTAACACTAAAGGTCAAGCACACACAAACTTTTAGCAAAAGCTTTTAGCATTTTTGAAGCTACATAAAACAGGTTTGAACATGCAACCGTGCAATAACAGTACAGACATTTAGTTGTTTAGTCCCGTGGCTCTACAATGATATCAGTAATGTTTCACTGGTGGTAGGATTTCTATGCAGGAGTCCGTCTAGGTAGGTACCAACCCAGGGCCAGTTATTCTGCCATGAAGCAGAAGTTGCAAACATTACAGATAGATAGAGACTTAAGAACTCTCAGGGTGACGGTCGCAATGTGGTGTAACACAGACACAGCATTTGTTATAGGCAGACGTTGCACTTATCATCGGGTGAACGTTTTGCTCTTTTCGTCACTTTGTCCAATAAAAAAAAAAGGTTTTAACATGCAACCGAGCAATAACAGTATAAATACTAAGTTGTTTTCAGTTCCGTGCCTCTACCATGATATCAGTTTCCTAAACGCTAACAATTTTTTTTTTTAAATAACAATTCAAAGATAATACTAAACAAACGAAAAGCACTTACCAACACCACAAGATGGCGTCACATGAATAAATATTTATTGTACATATAATATATATTTTACATCTACTACTAAACAGATAACTAGATATGCATGCATGCTGCCATGTGTGATTTTTCGGTTACGGTTATAAAAAAGTATATCTGATATTTAGAACTACAAAGTGTTTGCAATATTTTTCCATAAAATGTCAATATGCAATAAAAATTAAGTCAAAACAAAAATTATGTACATTACAGATCATGTTAAACCGAAATAATAAACTAAACAATGTTTCCGGAATGATTCATCATCATCATTTCAGCCCACAACTAGTCCACTGTTGAACATAGCCAATGCTGACGATCTATTTTATGCATATCCATCAGGAGCTAGGCGCTCGCTTTAAATTTCATAGTACGCGAGTGACCTGGGTTCGATTCCCGGTGCCGGCACCACTAAAATTATTAATTGCAATTTTAAGTGCTGATTTACCATGTGCTCGGCGGTGAAGGAAAACATCGTGAGGAAACCT
Organism: Luehdorfia chinensis; assembly: GCA_019845155.1. Classification (NCBI taxonomy): domain Eukaryota; kingdom Metazoa; phylum Arthropoda; class Insecta; order Lepidoptera; family Papilionidae; genus Luehdorfia; species Luehdorfia chinensis. Next base: position 205,255 of record JAHVAK010000642.1, read on the forward strand.
GCATGTCTGAGAAATAAAAAATATTTCGAAGACATGTGAAGTCCGCCAACCCGCATCGGAGCAGCGTGGCGGATTCTTCCTAGCTCCAAAAACCCTCTCAGAAATGAGAGGAGGCCTGTGCTCAGCAGTGGGACATTTATAGGCTGAAACTTTACTTTACATTATAAATAAAAGTAGTTATTTTCTTTCGTTCCTTTGTAATAAGTTTTATGTTTATGTTAGTTGTTCGATTATATTTAAAATTGATGTATTTTATTTATGATGAATGATGCATTTAGTTTAAAAACTAAACGGTGTAAGCACACTAAATAATCTAATATTGTAATTGCGACTGGTGAATCTGAATAAAAAAAATAAATACGGCTCCATAACACTGTCAAGAATGAGAGGAGAACTGTGCACAGCACTGCGTCATTTATATGTTGTTACTTTTATGTAACAATGAACGGCATATGCTATTTCGACTGTATTTACTGCCTTCACATTATATTTTTTTTTTTATTGGATAGAGTGACGAGACGAGCAAAACGTTCACCTGATGTAAAGTGCAACGATTACCCATAACAAATGTCATATCACCCAGAACATTTCTGTGCGACACTACACTGCGCCCGTCACCCTGAGACATCACTTCTTAAGTCTCATATTCCCAGTGATTACGCTAATTCACAGTGCCCTTCAAACCGAAACACAGTAATGTTTGCACACTACTGCTTCACGGTAGAATAACTGTCCCTGGGGTGTTACCTACCTAGACGGATTCCTGCATAGGAATCCTAACACTACAATAATAAATAATTACAATAATAAAATAATTATATATAGTTTTTAATATATGAAAAACTATTTGCGTCTCGCTTACACCGCATGCCTTGAATATAAACAGTTAAACTAAAATGAAAAAGTAAGTCTATAAATTTCCCACAGCTGAACACAGGCTAACCTTCATTTGTACCATACCTCTGAAAAAACCACACCTTTTTTTTATAAAGTCGCATTCTTAGCTGCCACGAAACATTAAGCACATAGACGAAAACCAGCTAATTGCAATCTACATTATACCGACTTTAGACCATCCCACCACCACAACAGATTCACAATCAAACAGTCAAGTTACCTCTCCCGACTGGTCCGTTCGCGATACACAACGATTCCGTCTTTTAGCACGTGTCCACTCGGCCTCCTTAAACGTCGATCGGTTTCGTCTCCATCTGCACCTAATTAATTTATTTTTAATGTGAATCTTTTTGTCTTCCCATGAAAGTAACGTCTTGAGCAATGCGAGCGGCACGAAAGATGAAACGAATGGGGTAATTGCCTGAGAAAACGGGCAGAGTGGGAAGGGAAAATTCTCTCTTTCTCTCTCTCTCTCTCTCATACTTCTTGCTTCCTCTCTCAGGCATGCGTCACTATAATGACGCTAGTGTTTCAATTTTCGTGACGCCAACGACCACTCGGGTTATTACTTAATAAAGTCTTTTTTTTTATTTGATAGAGCGACGAAACGAGCAAAACGTTGACCTGATGGTAAGTGCAACGTCTGCACATAAATGCTGTGTCACTCAGAGAACATTTCTGTGTCACACTACATTGCGTCCATCACTATAAGACGTCACTATTTAAGTCTCATATGCCCAGTGATTACACAGGCTCTCAGTACCCTTCGAATCGAAACACAATAATGTTTGAACAGTACTGATTCACGGTAAAATAACTTATAAATTCAAAGTTGCTGCATATAAATATCTATTTTTTCGAACTACTTACTAACAAATATTTTAAATAAGTTTTTATTTATATGAAATACATTAATCTCTCAGTATAGTTCAATTATTCGCTACACCCACACTCAACACAATACCTATTCCTTACATTTATACGTACATATAGTCACGCCTCTTTCCCCAATGGTAGGCAGAGACCACATCTTTCGCTTCTTTTACTTTCATTAGCGTTTTCACACAAGTGGTCGATTGCACGCATATAATATTATATTTATACCTGAAGTTCTCCGTATTGCAGAAAGGCCGGGTCGTGTGAACAGTGGACGGTGTCTGGGCGCCATTGATGGTGCGGAAATACCAGATACTTCTAATAATCTCCCGATCTGCTGCATCTTCTTTTGACGAGCCTTTGTTCGGCCCTACAATCAAAATTAGAACTTGATATTAAGAAGATGTTTTCTTTTTTATTGGATATAAAGTGACGCAACGAGCAAAACGTTCACCTGATGGTAAGTGCAACGTCAGCCAGAACATTGCTGTGTGACACCACACTGCGCCAGTCACTCTGAGACATGAGTTCGTAGGTCTCATATGCCCAGTGATTACGCTAGCTCCCAGTGATACCCCCTCATACCGAAACACAGTAATGTTTGCACACTCCTGCTTCACGGCAGATAAACTGGCCCTGGGTACCACACCTACCTAGACGGATGCCTGCATAGGATCCCTGCCTACAGTCAAGAGATAATGATCAAACACGAAAATATTTTATTCGTTTGAATACATGGACACTTTACGTACGCGTGGATTAAAGTTTTTTTTAAAATATCATGGGAACTCTTTGATTTTTCGGAATGAAATGTATCTCATGTCCGTCTCCAGAACGCAATCTGTCTCTAAGCCGAATTTATTCGAAATCGGTTCTACGGTTGAGCCGTGAAAAGGTAACAAACAAACAGAGGGACAGAGAGAGTTACTTTCGCATTTATAATATTAGTATTGATGGATGACCTGATGAAAAAATTCCTATGCAGAAATCCGATTAGTATCTACTTCTTTGATCGCGATGAATAGAAAGTCAAGGTCAAACTTTCGTGCAACGTTTGCATTACCTATTCTAATTTAAAATCTATCGATTAATTAATAATTTAGTTAATAGAATCCGGCATTTATTTGCGGAAATACATTATAATGAAGGAAAGGAAGTTAATTTGATAAGATCTGCATGCAAAATATAAAACGGTGAATACCTTGTTTTTTATTAGCGTTCGCCCGACCACCCTCAGTAGCTTATACATCATTTTATATTTTGCATGCGGATATACTGGATATACTGGTTGTAGGATTCCTATGCAGGAATCCGTCTAGGTAGGTACCGCCCCAGGGCCAGTTATTCTGCCGTGAAGCAGTAGTGTGCAAACATTACTGTGTTTCGGTTTGAAGGGCACTGTGAGCTAGCGTAATCACTGGGCATATGGGACTTAAGAACTTATGTCTCAGTGTGATGGGCAGTGTGGTGTCACACAGAATTTTTCTGGGTGACACAGCATTTGTTATGGACAGACGTTGCACTTATTATCAGGTGAACGATTTGCTCGTTTCATCACTTTATCCAAAAAAAAAGGATATTAGCAAAATAAATTCCTATCCTTCATTAATTAATAATTGTTTGTATATTGAGTAGTTATTTTACAGTGAGTAGTTTTTGCGTGGTTGCGGGTTAAGAGAATCTACCGCCCCATCTCATACCGTGGGTGTCCTAAAAGTCGACAGAGGGAAAATTAAAACCAAGAGATGGGCAGCAGCATCTATCTAGAACATCCAAAAATGAGAACTACAAACTTTTGTGGCAATCTGTGGGGGTAGTCGTTTGTACAGCAGTGGATGGAAGATGGTAGGCTGAAATGATGATGATGATGAGTAAAATTTTTGTTAATTGTTGTCTATTTATGTTTAGATAAGTTTCACTGCTTTCTCAAAAACAAATACCTTTGTAAGTCGCTGTTTTGCCGCCATACTGCGTATATGGTCGTCGAACTTAAACTTGGCTCGCAACAGAACGGTCCGGGGCAAGGCGCCGCTCACACCCACACGCGGCTTGTGAATCGTCAATTGTAAGCAGCGGGGATCGTCTTTATCGCCTTGTATCTAAAGAAAAGTAATATAAAAATGTAATTAGTTTCAGCTTATAAATGTCCCACTGCTGGGCACAGGCCTCCCTCTCAGAAATGAGAGGGAGGCCTGTGCCCCGCGACGAAATAAAAAAGTTTCTTATGTCCTTCTCCAGCACGCAAGCTATCTCTGTGACACATTTCGTCAAAATCGGTTCAGCGGTTAAACCGTGAAACGGTAACAAACAGACAGAGGGACAGAGAGGGTTACTTTTGCGTTTACAATAATAATATGCATAAAAACCGTCCAAGTGTGTGTCGGACCACGCACAGTGCAGGGTACGAAGACAGACGGAAAATATGACAAATCTTCTTTAAAAGTGTTTACAAGATTCAGCCTATAAATGTCCCACTGCTGAGCACAGGCCTCCCTCTCATTTCTGAGAGGGTTTTGGAACTAGGAAGAATCCGCCACGCTACTCCAATGCGAGTTGGCGGACTGCACATGAGTTCGAAATATTTTTATATTTCTCAGACATGCAGGTTTCCTCACGATGTTTTCCTTCACCGCCGAGCACTAGGTAAATCAGCACTTAAAATTGCAATTTACAATTTCAGTAGTGCCGGCACCGGGAATCGAACCCAGGTCACTCGCGTACTATGAAATTTAAAGCGAGCGCCTAGCCCCTGAGCTACCACGGCAAATGTTATTAACTAATTATAATAAAAATTGACAGCCTATAAATGTCCCACTGCTGAGCACAGGCCTCCTCTCATTTCTAAGAGGGTTTTGGAGCCTTGATGAGTCCGCCATGCTCTTATGCCGGTTGATATACTTCACATGTCGTCGAAATGTTTATATTTCGCAGGCATGCTGGTTTTCTCACGATGTTTTCCTTCACCGCGTAGCACGTGGTGAATCAGCACCAATTTTAGTGACGCCAGCACCAGGAATCGAACTCGGGTCTCTGGTGGGTGTAATAAAATCTTTCATCTAATTTTATCCCGTCGGTTTCGTTAGAGTCAAGTGAGGGAAACGCCAAAAAGAACTCAGGGCCTACAATAAATGACGTATTATATGGTATCAATCCCAAATATGCCAGACTTAAATTATTCGGGCCGGTGATCGCTTCTTCGATCGCTAATCTGTCTGCAAAGCGTGGCAATTATAACAGATCGGCCCAACATGGAAAAACGATTGTCCAGCAGTGGACTATTTAGATGTTGATGGTAATGATGAGTACTCGGAAAAAATTGGGTTAAAATATTTAGTAAAAACTTAAATGTTATTGATTGTAATTGTTACAGTAAAATAATATTAGGTGTAAAAGATTCCAGAATGTTTGGAGGATACCGAATAAGATACAACGGTTTTTAGTTACCACCCCAAGCCAGTTATTCTGCCGTGAAGCAGTAATATGCAAACATTACTGTGATTCGGTTTGAAGGGCACTGAGAGCTAGTGTAATTACTGAGCATATGAGACTTGAGAACTGATATCTCAAGGTGACAGGCGCAGTGTGGTGCCACACAGAAATCTTCTGCGTGACACAGCATTTGTTATAGGCAGACGTATTACTTGCCATTAGGTGAACGTTTTGCCTTCTCCTCTAAAAAAAAAACTTGCGTCCATCGAAAATTACTTACTTCTAAATCCTGCAAGCTGCCGACCAATTTCGCGACGCCCCACCCCATTTTCTGCTTGTCGGGCTCAACTAGAATTATCTGTATATTGTCAACTGCCAAGAATCTATGATGCCATGTGCCATCCTTCTGTATTATGTCGCACGATATGAGATCCGAATCATCTGTAAGTAAAAATAAGTGAAAATGGTGTTATACAACTGTTTTTGTTATTGAAAGTAGCGAGACGAACAAATCGTTCAACTGATGGTAACTGCAACGTCTGCCCATAACAAATGACGTGTAACCCAGAACATTTGTACGGGACTACGCTCGTCACCCTGAGACCTTCTTAAGTCTCTTATGCCCAGTGATTAGACTGGCTCTCAGCGCCCTTCAGACCGAAACGCAGTAATGTTTGCACATTGCTGTTTTACGACATAATAACTGGCCCTGCTGTGGTACCTGGGAATGGAAATCGATGGGAATCCTAGCGGCAGTATTTAAAATTTAGTATGATGGTGAGAAAGTGCGACACCGCACTCTTAGCGTGAACAAAAAGTTAATATATATAAGTATTTCAAAAACTTTATAACGTTTAGTAATTCGTTTGAAAGTTTAAATATTTTTTTTTTGTTTTACGATACACGAAGAATAATAAGAGGGCCTGCCCTGCCCAAAATTTCAAGACATTTAAATACATATATACATACAGTCATGCCTTTTTTCCATTAGGGGTAGGCGGAGACCACATCCGTAGCCCACTTTTCAACCCGCTGGAAACGAAACGTGACGAGTGGCGAACCATATCGCCGCCATTTTGGTACGAGTCAAGAAATTCTTACTCCCCGTTGCGTTCCCACGAGCAGAATACATGACACCATTGCATATTATGGTATTATTCTGCACGAAAAAAGGCTGCCTGTACAATACCTCAGTCGCTTCTTACGACACCACTGTAGGAAACAGGAAGATGCTATACTTAAATAATTTCCTTAAATACGAATAATACTTACTGAGGTCCAAAACGTCTCCAACTTGAACAAATGGTGCTTGGTTGGCCAACGGCAACTGAGTTTCTGGCTTCCCAGTGAGTTTCAGGTACAAATCTCGAATGAGGAAAAACGTTCTGATTGCACGGCGAGCTCTTTCCATCTACGTATGAAGAATTCAAATAAATATGACCTCCTGAACGACAATGGCTAAATCTTCAAATTCAAATTTTATAGCGATGCAATTAGCGCAAACGGCAGCACATGCTTCACCATTCAGTATCCGACTTGATGCCTGCTGTCAACTGCGCTGACGAATTTATAGTACCACATTAGTATAACAAAACAAGTGCAAGCAAACATGTTTGCTTATAAAACAATATACATCATTAATCATTATAAATTTAAAAAATCGTTATTAAAGGAGCTCACACAACTGACCTCACCGCTTGGCAACCGCTTCGCGAACGCTATCCCTGACATGGGGGTTCGAGTGGGCGGCAACAAAATGGCCGCGTCCATACATAACCACTCCACGTTTAGTGGACGCTTGCTCATTTCGCAGTACCTGAACATCGAAGACAGACGGAAATTAAGAGATGGGCAGCAGCATCTTCCTGGAACATCTGAATAAAAAAACTGCGGTTGCCAACCCGCCTGCCAAGCGTGGCAACTATGGCGAAATCCATCCAATATGAGAGCTACAAACTTTTGTGACTATCTATGGGGTAGGCCTATGTTCAGCAGTGGACTTGTGATAGGCTGAAACGACGACAACGACGACGATTTCTTTGACTATCTTTGACTTTCTTTGACTTTCTTTGATTATCTTTGACTGACGCACTTTTAATTTACTTTTAAAATTAAAGTATTTAATTTACTTCATGTGGTATTATTTATATTTTATTATCACTTTAATTGTTATTATTGTTAATTATTTCTTTCCAACTTAATTATGTCATTTAATAATTATTAACATTTTTTTCTTTCAAATTTGATTAACAGTTTGTATGCGTAGGCAGTTGATGTAAGCGAAAAATAATTGTCCACGACGTGATAACCAGTAATTAGATGTATAATTAACCTAGTATTTATAAGTGATATTTTCTTACAAGCTTAATGTAACTTCTGTTGGTTATTCTTAATAAATAAAAGAAAGTGACGAGACGTCCGAGTCATTCATACATACATACATACATAAGATCACGACTGTATCCCATAAGGGGTAGTCAGAGACTGGGCACTCACTGCAAAAACAGATGACTGCCAAAATCCACGTTTCACCAAAACAATATAATGCACTTGATGTGATAGGTGGTGAGCCCATCGCCACCATGCGCTGTTGGGTGCACAGTGCAGTTTTATTCCTTACTCGCCTTTTACGAGATCCATTGGACGAGATGGAGTGGTAGTATTCTTTTAACGAGCCGCCACCACACGGCACCACCGAGTCATTCAGCCGATGGTAAGTGCCACGTCGGCCCATAACAGTTGCGCATCGATTTCCTTCACGTTTCAACAAGTTATCTTTGCATCTCGTAGCCTATACGGCCCTTGCTGATACAAAATTCACCACTCGAACACTTTCCTAACTACGAAATAGCAAATAGTGTGACATCATATGTTAGATATAACCTTATATACAATGTGTTCGGTTTCGTATTAGCGATAAATTAGGCACTGATTCTACACTCATCTCCACTCTAAAAGGACCCCCTAATGCGTCCTACCTCTTTTACCCTTCCAGTCATGGCCATTTCAATTTTCAGTGCGTTTTATTCTATGTCCTCGAAAAAATAACAATAACTTAAAAGTGTGTTCGCTTCACAGATGTGCAAATGGTCTTATTCGATTTGATACAATATTCTTCATCTAAATTATCGCTCCTATATTATAACCTTTTATCATCTGTCATCAATATGTTCAACTGTATATACTAATCAGGAGCCGACACTGTTATTTTTCTATTAAATTTGTAAAACTAGAATATATACATTTTTAATAAAAAAAGGTGCTGATGGTTTTCGCATCGTATAAATTTTAGTTCCACAATGAAAATGCGAATTGAAAACTTCTCATGGTATTGAAAAAAAATTGCAAAGACAAGTAACCTCTAAAACCGATATGGATTTACGTAAAATCTATATACTCTGAATGAAGTTGCGGACAGTTATTTTAACATTCATACAGTGACGCCTTTTACCTATATAAGGGGTAGGCAGGGGCCTAGGGGGGATAAGTGGGCACAAGTAGCCCACTTATCGCCCCGCGGAAAACGATACGTGACGGCTGGCGAACCACGTCGCCGCCATTTTGGTAGGAGTTAAAAAAAAATACTTCCCACTGCGTTCCTACGAGCAATATGGTGACAGCATTATATATTACGGCATTATTCTGCTTGTACAAAGGCTGTCCGTACAATACCTAAGTCGCCTAGCTCGATAGGTAAGAAGTAGGTGCTATTCTATCGGCAGAGAAGAAACACGTTTTTTTGACACACATAATAATACACGAATCCTACTTACTCGTCCTCAAACATATCGAGGAAGATGTCGTCGCACTTGTAGAAGTTTCTAGCGAGTGCTGCGGCGCGTGCGCGCAGCGTGTCGGCCGCGGCCACGTGGCGCACGCACGCCACGCCGCTCGCCCCCTGCATCGCCACACGCACTAGCCGCACGCTCAGCTCGCACGTCACCAGACGCACCTTAGACGCTGCAAACTTTGAACTGTTACGTATGTGTAAGCGACGTAAGAGAATAGGCCACGCCCCCTCGTCGCGACCACGACTACGTGAACAAGGGTGCGACAACTAGAGAGGGGTGACTGCAGCGAATCGGCGCGGACTTCGCGACTACTAAGAAATTTAAAAGTTTATTTTCGTATATATTAATGAGATTGATGATATCGTTTAAAGTACGGTTTAATTAAAAAAATAACTTATGCACTAAAAGCATAAGATATTTTTTTGTACTAATTGTATCACTATTTTGTATATGTTTGGAAAATGCGGGCATTTCTGTTTGTTTATACGAGGGTGGATTGAAAAGTACTCGGCCTAACCAAGAAAATAAACACATACTAAATCAGTTATATTTTTATTTTTCTACATAATCACCATCAAGTTCAATACACTTTTGCCACCTCCCCTTCCAAGCATTTAGACCGTTAAAAAAAATGATTCTTCCTTAGAGTCAAAATATGCGTCTACAGCTGCTTTGACCTCGTCGTTTGTCGAAAATCTTTGACCTCCCAAGTGCTTTTTTAGGTTAACGATTCAAAAAATCACCTGCATTGGCTTCAAATAACTCCAAACAGTCGCGTGAAATAGTCAATCGCGTCCTTTTTTGTTCAACTGAAAGCAGTCGCGGAACCCACCTCGCAGACACCTTGTGGAAACCCAACTCGTTGACAATGATGTTTTGAGTTCGTTCATAAGAGATGCCTATAATCTCGGCTATCTCTCTAATTTTTAATCTGCGGTCTCCCATTATTAAATCAAGTACTTTTTTAATATTTTCATCAGTAGTTGACGTCGAAGGCCTTCCAGAGCGGGGTTCATCTTTCACACTCTCTCTACCACGCTTAAATTCTACTATCCATTTTTTGACGGATGAATATGACAGAGCACAATCGCCTAATGTACTGACCATGTCATCATGGATGGCTTTTGATGATAGCCCCTTCTTATGGAGGTACTTAATGACGGCACGCTGCTCGATTTGCTCCATTCGCGGAAATTATGACCGATTACTTTGTTAATAAATTTATAAAATCACAACTAATTATCATACACGTTTCGAACTTCACACAATGAACTAGTCTGAACTGAACTAAATTATGTGGGTAGATTTGATTTTTAGAATTGAATGGATCTGTGTTAGGCCGAGTACTTTTCAATCCACCCTCGTATAGTCTACTGGTGGTAAGATTTCTATGCAGAAATCCGTCTATGAAGGTACCACCACAGGGCCAGTTGTTTTTGCCGTGAAGCAGTAGTGTAGTGTAAAACATTACTGTTCCGGTTTGAAGGGCACTGATAGCTATTGAAATCATTTAACTAATGTCTCAGGGTGACGAGCGCAGTGTGGCGTCACACAGAAATTTTCTGGGTGACACACATTTGTTATGGGCGGACGTTGCAATTACCATCAGGTGACCATTTTGCTCGTTTCGGCACCTTAGCATATTATCGGACAGCAAGCTGTGCAAGCGGAATCCCGCGATCACCGGGCGGGGGTAAAAAGCGGCCACCTAGCAGATTTGGTTCATTATATCAATAAGTTATGTTTTGTATATAAATTGTAGCATTATTCGTTGTTTAAGTTAGAGAAATTTGCCGGTTTGTTATATAGTTCTACGGTGAAGAAAAGGGACAGCGAGCTGTGCGACCGGGACTATAAAATTCGGCCATCTGGCGGCCGCGACACCTCAATCCGGAAGCAGCTCTCAAGAGGAAGAAACAAGAAGAAGAAAAAGTGAATAGTAGTGAAGTATTGTGTTATATAGCAGTAACGTCTATAAAATCTCTGTATTGTTTCTGGATAACAATAAATGTTTTTTATCGCGGTACCGTAGTCTGATTACCGGCAGCGTCCTGTGGGCTATACTGTTTGTGGGGAATGTTTAGTTTCTAAAAAGCACATTTCACATTCCCAATAGGACAGACGTCTAGATTTATCGTGGTGTGCATTAGGTGCATTGCGATCGGTGAATACGTCAAAACGCCATTTTTGGATGGCAAAACGTCATCCACCTCGGTAGACTTCCCCCGACTAAGATTAGGTCCGTGAGTAGTGTATTCGTTAGCCCGCAGTGGGTTCAGGGTTAGCTTAGGTCCTTTCAGAGGAGTTTTTTGGGTGTCGTAGGCGTCATGTCGTACCGTACCCCTTTTGAATACTATGCCGGTGCAAGTAATTAAAATTATCTTACCGGCTTTACAGCTAAGGTTAGCGATAGCCATCAACTTATTTATGAGTAGTGCATTAAAACTTTGCATAGGCCGTTTTGATGAACGCACTGGAGTTCCTTCTTGTAGCCCACTGCCATCGTTCGTTGCTTCGTCTTGATTGCTTGCATTAGAACTACCAGCATTTGTGCTTGAACTTCTCGAATCTTCTATTTCAGGGCAAAGCAGCGTGTCTAAAAGCTCAGTGTTCACTCCTGAAATGTAAAAAAATGTGTTTCTTGGTACATCTTAAACAAAGTCTCAAACATTGTAACAAAATTTAAAACCCTTACCCACTAATACCAAAGGTAAGCAAAGAAATAGAAAGAAGGAAACTATTAGTTAACAATAACATCTCACGATACAAAATCAAAACAGAATCAGATCAAATAAATTCATGCTGAATGACAAATCATTTAAAATCACGGTAATAAACTCACCTTTATTATTTATCAAAGCAAATAGTAAGCAGAGGGCAAAAAGAGCTTTGTAATCGTTCTCACTGCAATCTAATGAATCTAGAATAGTTTTTAAAAATGGTCTTTTATCAATTTCTCTAGCCTCCTTTTCTAATATATTCTCTAGACTCATGGTCTTCTCTGCTGATGTACTTGGCATAACACCTAACAACTTTTGCTTCTCTTCATCGGTTATATTGTTTAACTCTGATATGGTTTTTGAGGAGCCTGAATCAATGCCGGAATCTGGTAACGGTGAATCGGGCATATTCTGAACAGCAGCTGATATTACAGTGGATTTAACTGGATGTATTTGCGTCACTAGATCTTCTGTCGAATCGTGAGCTATGCTCGACGTCTCGCTTATATGGGAAGTGGACGGTAGTGAATTTGATACGAGTTCAGGATCAAGATCGCAGCTAGAGTGATCAGTATCTTTGTCTAAATCATCGCCAAAAACTTTCGGCCCACTATACTCTGGAGTGGTGTAGTCTCTTTCTTGACCGGAAGTTTCTAAAGCCTTTTCCAGACTCAGTTGTGGTTTTGAGAACTCCAATTTCACATTGGTCTTTGCTTTACTTAGGTACATTTCTAGAATTCTTGTAGCTCCATCCTCAAACACCGCTAAGTCCGACTGCAGTATAATCCAGGCCAATGCGTGGACAATTGGGCTATGTGTTATTATCAAAAACACTTGCGATAACAAGAATAGGGCAACTACACATGACACTGATGGCTTTGTTTCCTCTTCAGAGTCTATCCTTTGTATTGGATAGGTCAATCTTGGTGGAGTATCGGAACTTTTGCCTTTTAAAATGGCCTCCAGATTCCTTGTAATAACCTCTATGCTTTGAATATGGTCTCTGTTATAAGGCGAGGAGGTCACAGGTCGCCGGACAGATTCCGACGTCAGAGAGTAAATATATAGAGGAATGAGTAATTTATGCAACAGATGCTCAGTGAGAACATCATTTAGATCAGGAATGTTCAAACACAAAATGTCATTTATATAATGTAGGTGGTCCAAATGCTCAGCTACTAAGTCGTCCAATTTTTGTTGAGACTGATGGCTGAAAAATATAATAAAAATAAAGTACAATGCAGATATCTATTAAGTATATATTTATCAATTGATTTACATACTCAGCGTCATGCCTGACACACGCGTCTAGCTCCAATATATGTTTTCCAATAAACCAGACTAAATTACTGAAGTATGGTGCTGCAGTTCTGTAAAAAACATTTTATTTATGTTCTATAAATACCACACCATTTTGCAGTTTTGAGTCACAAGACAGTAAGTTCTTCCAATAATCATAAACAATGAAAGGCTTGTGAGTATTTCAACAGTTTATATATTCTTAATTAGGAAAACACACACACACACACACACACACACACACACTTTTCAAATAACAAATCTAAGATTCGAATTACATAAAATAATTCGATAATTAAGAAGTAATGCAACAAAAAAAATACTTACCGATCCCTTATAAAACGAAGCATGCTGGCATCTTGTACCCTGTATACATTAAGGGTCAAAGTGCGCACCGCAATTCGAACCATTGTTTCAGGGTGATTGAAAAACTTTATTGCCTCTGTGTATAATGGGAAATCCTTGGTATGCTGAAAGACATGATATTTCATTCCTAAGATTTCCTAAATTTCTAAAGTTGTCTTGAAGTTTCAATAAAAAGAATTTAACATTATCTAATCAATATATTTCAATGTAAGGTCACAAATCGTACAATAGAATAGACAAATAACATGATAAAGATAGCCTTGAAAAACAATTACTGTATTGTTATAAATACTTGCAACATTTATTGTTTGTTTATTGTGGCCACTGCTCAAGTGTTAATAAATGTTACGTTGTATGTAGCATGTTAAATGTAGCAAATCACAAAAAATTTACAAAAAAATTACAGGCAGGAATCCGTCTAGGTAGGTACCACCCCAGGGCCAGTTATTCTGCCGTGAAGCAGTAGTGTGAAAGCATTACTGTGTTTCGGTTTGAAGGGCACTATGAGCCAGCGTACATTGCGGGCGGATGTTGCATCAGGTGAACGTTTTGCTCGTTTCGTCACATTATACAATAAAAAAAAAATTATTCACCATGTTGGATGAATGAAAATTGACCAGTTTATGAATCCATAGTCATTATATGGCAAAGTCAAAAAGATGTTCAAATATAAAACTAATTTTTCATGTATACCATTGATGGTGCCAATCAACCTGTCTTCCTCTCCTTCAACAATTAACGCTCATTTCAATTAGTATTCATTAAAGGTGTATTTATTACTCATGTTTCTTCAATGGACTATGTCAACTGGTTGCAAGCCTATCATACCAAAATGCAAGGCCAAAGAAACTTGCATAGCAGAGAACACACACGTAGCCAATTTTTCGCCCCCGTGGGAAACGAGACGTGACTGGTGGCGAACCACGTCGCCGCCATTTTGGCACTAGTCCAAAAAAAATCTTACTCCCCATTGCATTCTCACAAGCAGTATGCATATTATGGTCTTGTTTTGCACAAACAAACCGTTTTCGTTTCTTACAGCACCTAGGTTGGAAAGAGGTTCTATTCTACTCTGCCAGACAGCTATCAGCCTATAAGAAGCTTGTGGTTATGAAAGGTGTCAATTAATTCTTACCTCATTATAAAAAAAATGTATAGTGTGATTATTCAGTTTCAGGCTTAGAGTTTTCAGAAATGATATATAATATGCCATAACCTCCTCATCGGATACATCAAACTTGTGAACAATTATTGAGTTCACATGGTTATTGCTTAGCAAATAATCTACAAAAAAAATAATGAAATGGACAAAAAAATCATGAAATAATACCATCAGAACAGCACAGTAACTAAGTAAAAAAAAAACAATTTTATTTTTCGCTGGTGGTAGGATTCCTATACAGGATTCCATCTGGGTAGGTACCACCTCAGGGCCAGTTATTCTGCCATTAACCAGTAGTATACAAATATGTTTTCATTTGAAGCGCACTGAGAGCTACTATAATCACTGGGTATATGAGACTAAAGAATTGATGCCTCAGCGTGACATGTGCAGTGTGGTGTCATACTGAAATGTTCGGTTGACACAGCATTTGTTATTGGCAGATGTTGCACTTACCACCACATGAACATTTTACTTTGTTTGTCACTTCTTTGAATAAAAAAAAATACAACCAGACTTTTTGCACAAATGTTCACTCCAGGTGAGACTCGTAACCAGGACCTGCAGCGCAATAGTCAAATACTCTGGCCACTCAGTTGCATGGTTGTTATCACCATATATTGTTACAAGCGATTCAGAACAGTGTATGAAAAACTTTAATACAGTGCAGCTAACAATATATTTACTGAAGAGTAGAGTTGTGAATAGGCATCTGCTTGACTAACATTGCCATAATTTTAGACTTCATTGTTGTTTTATATTAGGTGGCATTGTAGAAATACCATATCTATATTATAACACTCCTTTTATTATACTAGTTGATTTGCCATATCCTTTGTATGTACATAATTTAAAATCCAGTCTAAAATATAGATTATTATTTAGAGCCTGCCCAAAATAACCTCAATACTCTTATTACGGTCCCAAAACTAACATATAATTGTTTCCAGTTTAATGAGCATATGACAAAATTGTAATGTTTGGTAACACCATCAGCCCGATGTGATTAAACTGGAAAAAATTATATTACATAATATAGTTCTGATATCACCTTAATATCTAAACATAGGAATGATATGAAGTACAGTTGCAGTATCAAAAACAACAAGACATTGAGATCAAGTCCAGTGTGTAAGACACGAGTAGTAACTCTCTTTCACATTCTTACATCACTAGTCTATGTTACAACCAACATTAACTTTGACTTGGATCCAAACCCAATACTCATCCACCACCCATGCTTAGTAGTGTCATTATGGTGTAATAGCATTATGACAACTATGGTATCTTAACTATTAAATACTTACATAGAGATGTCTCATTCCTAATATTTTCAAACAAAATATTTAAAGTTTGAAGTAACTGCACACATACATATGAAGAACCTCCACACTTCTGTCTCATTATCTTCAGAAAATATGAAAGCATATTCTTTTCTAAAAAGAAGCTGGAAAAAAATACAGACTTTTAAAATTCAAATATTGTTGATCAATGGTGTGATAGACAGAGTATTTTGTAAACACAGATGAGCTCATTTTAATATAATGATTTAAAAATCAAATTTTTATAGATTTATCACTTTTATTAGTACTATTTAATGTATTTTAGCTTGGATTACCAGCTATTAGGACATCTGTCCTCTCTGTCCTCATGACCATAGATGCTGTAAAGAGCTCTAACATTAGGAAAGAAATAGTAATAATGTAGACTAGTGATAAAACTGGAAAAAATTGTTTTATTAAGTTAGTTTTAAGTTAAACAAATTAAAAGACACTTGAATTAATCAATATTTACAAATTATTCTAAAAGGCAATTGGGCAATCAAAAAACAAATATTACAAAAACACAGACCGATTTCAGGTTTGATTATTCTTGTTAAATTTATTCTGAAATCTCACAAAATTAGTAAATGAAACTGAAACTTTTTGCAAACAACAAGAAGCTTACTTACTCAAATACCGAGCTGTCATTCTGATCACCCCATATCAAGATCTCTGCTATACACCTCAGAGACTCCACGAGAGTACCACGATTACTCTCTGACACAGTTGTGTTTTTGCATAAAATGTTGTGCAGATATTTCAACCTTTCCAGAGAATGGGGGTTTTTGGGCCTGCCCCAAGAAGCACCAAACCAACTGCGACTCCGAAACATGTTAAAACACAATAATTCTTAGCAGGAATTAAAAAACACTGGTCATCCAACTCGTTTTGTTATATTGTACGTCACTACGATTAGAACCAATGATCACATTTTAACTTTATGGAATGATTATCCATCGTAGAGCTTAATTTAAAAAAATCGTATCTTTACTTGGTATATTTAGTATTTTTTAAATAAGGTTCTGTTTATTTTTATAATATTACTTGTTAGTATTTTTACATTTCCTGTTCTTACGCACTATTGTAATTTTGACAGTTAATGTTTCGTTCATAAATAAGTTATACAAGATGGAACTCAACCAGATATATAGATTTATAAAGTTTGGTGGTATTATTAGATTTCCTTATTGTTTTAATAGAATTAATTTTATAATTTAATAATGTGACTTAAGAAACATAATTTTTAAATAACTTGTAAATTATTGTGCCGTGTGGTAGCGGCTTAAGAGAATCTACCATCCCTTCTCATACCGTAGGTGTCGTAAAAGTCGTCAGAGGGAAAATTAAAACCAGAAGATAGGCAGAAGCATCATCCTGGAACATAGACACATAAACAAATAAAGTGCGATTGCCAACCCGTCTGTCATGAGTGGCAACTATGGCCACATCCCAAAAAAGGATAAAATCCCAAAAAAGGAGAGCTACGAACTTTTGTGGAAATCTTTAGGGGAGGCTTATGTTCAACAGTGGACTAGTGATAGGCTGAAATGAAGATGATGATGATGATGACGTTATTTATTTATTAATGACGATAATAAGTTTATAACGACAGTATTAACGAACGAACGATAGTATTAACGATGATAAGTTTTTAAGAAGATCAACAGTAAAATCATAGACTGATGGAAACAAAACAAAAATTATGATTCCGGCTTTGAATTAAATTTTCTATTAATTGTAAACTTTCAGAAGCAGCTTCTGGAACACTACTATCACTTTTCGTGTTGGCGTCAATAAGCCAAATAACAGGTTTATTATAATATCTATAAATTAACCAGGCAATACTAAAACAAACCTCAGTTTTTGTTCATAAAATGTATAACATTTTGATAAATTAAGAAAATAGTAACGTTTAAAAATACTATTAAGAGAAGTCAACTGTCACTCCCATGACTAAATTGATATTAGCAGAATACTTTTAAGAGCCGTCAGTAAACCAAGAAGTAGAAAAACATTCGGTTTTAAAGGGCCTGTTCTTCTCCTTCTTTGATTCTGGCAAGCTACCAAATCGAGCCATTTTTGCCAATATCGAGTAATAATTTAATAACAAGGACTTTGTTTCCATCGACAATAAAATGATAGTTGACTTTTACTGAAGAATTGTTAGACTGATTATTGGTGATAGAGATGAACATTTGCTGGACCTATGGAGACAGAACGAAAAGTACAATATTGGCCTTGAATTGAATTTTCCAATTACTGTACACTTTCATGAGCCAAAAGTCAAAAGTCCAAGTCCTGTCGAGAAGCAGTAGTTTTTTTTTAGTTTTATATCATAGTTGCAGACATTAGACCAGAGTCATTAATACATATTTGTTAAACCTTAAAAATACCTTAAAATATAGATAAACCTGTAACTATCAAATTAACGAAATCTTCTAATGGAAAGTGTTGTGGCGGATCGGCCACTAGGCACATTTGTTACTAGCAGCATTTTTGTTCAAACCTCTTTGTAATTTTGTATTTCTTATTCTATATTTCTAACTTTGTTTTATGAAATTGTATTGTGTTCTTACCGTTAAAATTATCCAAGAGAATCGATTCTGCTATTGCTTTGAGATGTATTCATTGTAGTTATTTAGATGTTTTACTGAAAAAGTGTACTTTGTTATGTATTTACTATTACGAGCTACTACTAGTCTTATTATTACACAGTATAGTGATCAACGCAGAACAACGAACAAGGCATGTGATGGGTTCCGTATCCACATTCTCTTTGCTACAAAATTCCCATGAACACTTTTAGCGCCATCTTCAAAAGTGATGGTTTTGTTTTTATAGAATTTTGTGATGATGTGTATATCTCGATTTATATAATCTCGAATTATATATCGTTTAATATTGGTAGTTTTTTATGAAACATATGCACGTGAAAGTCTACAATGATTGGAAAATTCAATTCAAGACCAAAATATTTATGTCCAAGAAATCTTCAGTAAAAGTCAACTGTTATTTTGAGGTTTAATACTGATATTTTATTATGCAGCAAGTGCACGTGAAAGTGTAAAGTAATTGGAAAATTCAATTCAAGACCGAAATCGGGTTTTTCATTTTGTCATTTTAGCCTACCTTAGCCCACTGTTGAACATAAGTCTCCTCAATAGATTGCAACTAAACATGGTCCTGAGCCACTTGCAGCTGCAAAGTTATTGCTCCATCTAGTGGGGGGTTGCCCTAAACTGCTCTTGCCAGTACGAGGTTGTAACTCGAGAACCTTTCTTCCCTAATGGCTTACTGTTCTACGAGCTATGGCCGGCCCATTGCCACTTCAGCTTGCTAATCCTTAGGTCTATGTCGATTACTCTACTTCTGCTGCGGATATTATTGGTACGGATCTTATCTCGCAGAGAACATCCGAGCATAGTTATTTCCATAGCTCGCTGAGCAACTCTCCTCATGCAGTCTGCAGTGAAGGACAACGTCTCGGTTCCGTATGTCATCATTGGCAACATTCACCGATTGGTTGTTTGGCTTATGTTTTGAGACATTGAAGTAAACTCGACGAGAAGATTTGATGCAGTTTCCTGAACGCTGCCCAGCCGAGTTGGATCCGTCGATTAAACTCTTGGTCGAAGTTGCTCTTAACTAGTTGGTCAGTCTCTCCTAGGTACACATACTCGTCATAACTTTGAGCGTAGTGTTCCCAACAACAACCGGTAATGGTGTGACAGGGATGTAAGACATGATATTCTTCTTGACCATGTTCATCTTAAGACCTACCCGTTGGGAGACATTATTTAGGTAATTGAGCATAGTGCTAAGGTTCTTGTCCCTATCAGTACCGTTTTACTATCAATCGAAACTTTGAAGTTTTGCTGCTAATTTGAAGATTGCTACTTATCTACAAATTATATATATTTATACCTGAATATGCTTTATATGAATATACTTTGCCACTAAAATTTTGAAGTCTTGCTACATGAAAATTGCTACTTAACTAAAAATTATATAAATATATAATTTTTGGATACGTTACTTGACACTAGAAAAAAGGTTTTCACTGTTTCCGTAGATAAATTAATAAAGTAACTTATTGGGTCACCGACTAGAAAAGTAATGGCCGAGTGTTAATATTGATAGCGTGTTATTTAGAAAGTGCTCGTAAAATTGTAATGTAATTAGAAAAAATAATTCAAGTCTGAATATGGTATTTTGGCACTGGCTTAAAAGTCTGGCTGTCGACATAAATTAAATAAACTAATAAATAATAGTCTT
This sequence comes from Luehdorfia chinensis, assembly GCA_019845155.1. Taxonomy (NCBI): domain Eukaryota; kingdom Metazoa; phylum Arthropoda; class Insecta; order Lepidoptera; family Papilionidae; genus Luehdorfia; species Luehdorfia chinensis. Next base: position 225,392 of record JAHVAK010000642.1, read on the forward strand.
ATTATTCATTTAAACGATTTTATTCGTTTTAATTTTTTTAACCATTTCAGGTTTATATCTACTAATGCATATGAACATTTAATCTGTCTGACGTAATCCAAAACACCATAATTATCTGCCTTTAAGCAATTCAATGCTTTCTTTCAAGTTGGGAGGCTTTGAAATAATCGCGGCAGGTAGATTTTCGATCGCAGTATCAAACTGCTGTCACGTGTGTAAGTATTTAAATAGTTAGTCATTACCGTATTCGCCTGCTGCTTCTAGATATATAATAATAGGCATTTGGGTAATAATATCTTCGGTAATACTCAGCTGCAGCTGATCTAGAACAGTAATTAATGAAATTAAGACGCTTAAATTATTATTATACTAAACCATCACTTATTGAAAATAAGTTGGAGGAACTTTTCATAATATTCCCGCTTTTCATGCGGATTCCTTCCACCCTAGGCGCTGCTCCCTAGACCTATACGATAAGTTTAGGTGTTGTCATATTTTAATACTTATCGTACGTACGTAATTCCATCTTTTGACAGGGCGGTGAGGTTTGCTTGATAAATTTTCCTAATCGACTTAAATGAAACCACGAAACCATCTAAAGGGATGTTAGTGTCTAATACCAAACGAAACTTAATGTAAAAAAATACCGATTATCGATATTAAGGTCGTTAAAATAACACCAAAATTATAAATCGAAATTATTTAATTATATATTTAACGTTAATTCGACTTTACAGTAGAATCATTCAAAATTTAATACAAGCCAATAATTATTCACAAAAATAATATCTCATTTTGCTGTTAATACCTATTTTAATAACTAATGGACGGATGTCATGATATGCTTATGAGTGTTTAGATTTGTACGCTCTTAACTAAAATAAATAACATACGTATTATCACTAAAGTGTATATAATTAAAATAATTTAAATATAATTATACTAATGATGAAACTGTTATTACTAGTGGGAAATTATTGTTAAATCTCATTTTTTATCAGCGTGTTAATTATTATAGAGTGTTTTTACATTTCCAAGCAATTGTTACAAGACCTTAGCACAAAATAAATAAAAATTCTATATAATCATAAAACCGTGTCGTCATGTATACATATTACACATAAGTATTATAATTTCTATCACTTATAATTCACATCCAAAAATCTCCTAATCTGCACATATTGCCAGGGGTTTTAAAAAAGTTTCGTTTCAGTGATATGAAATTTTAATTTAAACATATGGTATATAAAAATTATTATTCAATCATTACAATAACAGCAACTATGTTTCCTGTAAATAGTTTTCGTATTACCGGTATTTCGGTCGTATTACCAAAGTACGTGACGTATTACCAAATGAATTGTTTATCAAAACCTTCAGCACAGGAATGCTTATTTGGCACATCAAAAGCACTTGCAAGTGCTTATTGGTAGTTCGATATAACTATTTATACACAATACACTCGTATACTAAATAATTCCATATTACCGGGTTACTTTTTTGGATGATTTATATTTCTTATTTAAGGTAAAAATTATACACAATCTTAAAATAAGATTTGTTTATAAGTGTTTTATAAATATGATAAATTTGCACTTACACTTACTTCAGATACATGTAATCTGTAAGTTTTACAATTTAAATAATAAATTTTGTGGTACACAAAGGTAAAGGAAATTAGTTCAAACAGACTAAGTAATACGAGTAACTTTTTGTCGGAGCTACGTCATTGCAATATGACGTAATAATATCGGAATAATTCCATTACAATAATGGATAATTATAACCAAAAACAGACTTAAAAAATTTAAATGACGTCACTATGTATATCTGTGAATTTGGAAAATTATTAATCTTATGAAAGTGAAATTAGTAAATTAAAAAAAAGTCTAAGCGAACAAAATAATTACCAAGCAAATGATACTTATTTAACTCAAATTTAATTCTCTAAACGCGTAAGCTCGATACGAGCCAGTTATTAATATCCTATTTTAGTACCTTACACTTTTTAAGGGTAGAAATTCTGAAGAGCATCAGAGTATAGAGAGTTGTAAGTGTCTCTAAGTACATAGACATTTTCACCAGGTTTCCCATTAAAAACGAAGGGGCCCTTCAGGTTCGTGATCTTCGAATTGTTGGGCGATGGTTTCGGTTTATTCATTGAATAAGTGGGAGTGTTGTAAGTGGGTCTTGGCGCTGGAGGCATCATTGGCTGCGGAGGTCCGTATCCAAATGGATCGACGGGGCCCATTTGTTGCATTTGAGGGTAGCTAGCAGCACCGCTCCACTGGTATACGCCAGTTGGTTTTCCATTTGAAACGAAGTCTAACGGTAGATTAATGAATGGATCTTGAGGTACGCTTTGAGACATGAGTGGAGACATAGGCGGGCCAAGAGAAGGAGGCTGCGACACATACCCTAATCCAGGAACAAACATGTAAGGCGTGGGAGGCAGTCTGATATAGAAAATGGGTGAATTGTCGTATTGAAGGGAATTAATATTATCGTTTTGGAAGACGTTAGCATTTCCATTCTTCTTCTTGTTTTGCTGCCTGCGGCTGGATGGGATAGTTCTCGACAAGTCTTCATCGCTGAAGTTATCATCGTTGACTGCAAAAGTGACGTCATCATCGTCATCTTCAGCATAGTCAAGGCCGGAGGACATAAAGGGAGGGAAATATCCAAATAAGTTTAATGCCTTATTCCTCCTATGCGTTGGCTCCGGTGCGCTCGTACTGGTAGTGACGTCTTCTTTAAATTTTTCTTCAAGCTTGCTTTGACGATTGGGCAACTCTTCAGCTAGAGAGGCAGAACGCGATGATCTTGATCTTGGAGCACATTGACCGGGCCACACCAGCGCGATCAGCAAAAGCGCACACAAAATGCTTGACTTCCCCATTTTGTTATATCTGAAAACAGACAAGAAAACCTATTTATTATATTTGGAAGTTGTAAAAAAATAATTTTGTTCTATATATTTAAGGTGTAGCAAAGAGGGATAATTAAAACAAAAAATGTATTTAAACGTAATAATTGTAAATATATGGCCTTATTGTTAACATCTGAATATATGACTGTTGCATCGCAGGTTCGAATCACAGTCGAAGCCTGGATCTCCGATAACGTGCTGACGACGGCAGATGCAAATACTCGTATTTACTAAAATCACAAATTATCATTTTTGGGGTTCGAAGTTACTGTTATTGTACCATTTCTATGATATTGCAGATGAATGCCCCAGGAACTAATTGTATAACATCTGGTTCGGAAAGTTGAAACGGGGGCGTACCGCTATCATCATCGAGATCGTTATACAAACATTAATATTTATATAGTATATAGTTCATAAAATATAATATACATATATTCATATGTCATAAAGTTCCAGAAAAGCAAAAAATTAAATCTGCATGTCTGTGAATTAAGAAAACATTTCGACAATATTTGTCAGTCACAACAATGTCACAGTAATGGAGGAAGGATTCCTATACAGGATTCCGTCTAGATAGCTACCGCCCCAGGCCAGTTATTCTGCCGTGAAGCAGAAGTGTGCAAACATTTCTGTGTTTCGGTATAAAGGCAATGAGAGCTAATGTAATCTGACTGGTCATATGATATCTAAGAACTGACGTTTCAGGGTGACGGGCGCAGTGTGGTGCCACACAGAAATGTTCTGGTGACACAGCATTTGTTATGGGCAGACGATGCCCTTACAGGTACCATCAGGTAAACGTGTTGCTCATCTCGTCACTTTAACATATAAAAAAAATATTGAAACAATTTCTATAAAGAGCTTTTAGCAACGAGACGTTAAAAGTCTACAATTGTGATGTAAATTAGTTACGTAGAGAGAGACCCGCTCGTATAAATTTAACATTTAAATTAAAACATTTTTCATAAACTATACATCTCTGTAAAAAATGGATGACAAAGTGCCACAGGAACATTTAATACCAGCACTAATAGTAATAAAGCGGTCACTCATCTCAAAACAAATCGCGCGCAACGTTCATTTGCTTCATGATCTTATTAACCACCGAAGCAAGTGTTCTTAATTACCAAAGATTAAAGAAAAAGAAGAGGTAGCTAAACAGGTGATAAAAAATTGTTAATTATAGATAGTCGTCGCCGTAATTTACATAAAAAAAAAAACAATTTTTTCTTCGTCTCGTCAAACCACTTAAACATTTTATGTGTAATTGTTTCATCATCATTATCAACTACGAGTACCTATAAATAGTCCACACCTGGACGTAGACCATTCTTAGTAGGGATGATTTACTGTTATCGCTATGCCGGTCATGCAGATTGGCGATCAAAGTAACAGACATCTCCTACATAAGGCCCTGCTGTCCTTCATGTCATGTGTGTATTTTCGGTCCGGCATGCCTTACCGAGTAGTATATCTAAGGCTTTCTTATGTTTTTTTTATTTATACGCATTTTGCTTATAGTTTACACACAATCATCATCATCATCATCATCTTCATAATTTCAGATGTTCCAGAAGGATGCTGCTGCCCATCTACTGGTTTTCATGTTCCCTTTGTCGCATTAACAAAATTAACCCATAGTAAAAGCTGACTCTTATTGATGGGTACTTTCACCCTAATCCACATACCTGTCGGCTTGTTACACTATCCACCTACCACCTATAGACATGCGCTTATATTTACAACACTTTAAGAGGCTGGCGATTCAGCCAGTATCCTAGGCAGATAACGTCTGGTTATTAATCGGAAGATGTTGTCATGGTCAAATTCGGCCAGGGCGATATCAGATAAAGTTTGCTGCAAATCAAAGGACCCGGTTGCTCTGTAACGTACTTCTATAGCAGGAGCTTATGTATAGCAGTGTATTATTGATGAGTTGCAGCTTGATGATGACATCATGATACCTTATATATAAAAAAATATCTAATTTCTTCTACAAATTTTTTTCACCAATTTTATCATAGTCAAATTCAATTTTACCTTATTTAAACATAATAGTAAATATATGCCTATGCACAAAGCGTATTACGGCGAGAAAATAAACAAGTTTAATAAAAAGTTTCCTTTAATCTGATTAACCCTTTAAGGCACACATCAGAGTTTCGAGGCAATAATCATGAAATATTAACAGACTTAATGTATCGGATGTTTTCCGCGAGGACGAAAAGTGGGTAAAGTTAGTGGTCTCTGCCTATCCTTTATATGGGAAAAAGACGTGACTGTATGTATGTAAGTAGTTATCGTTTAGTGACGTGAAAAAATGTTATTTCATCCTGCCTCCATTTAAGTTTAGACGATACCACCAGGAATGGTCATACTCGTACATGTGAGATAGTTTCTGAAAATTGAACAAAGAACTCACGAGTACTTGAGCTGATACAGTAATAACTTAGCTGCGCGATATTCTAAATTTTAAGCTTGTTTAAGTTATATGCTATATTGTTTTAGCCGTTGACTATAAAGATGTTTGTAAGGACATTCCGAATCCGAAAGAGCAATTTGAAAAGTTCGATTCTAAATAAATATTCTTCTTAATCTGGTATCAGATAGTGGATAACTCCTTATTGTAAAATTTCGTTATATGTTGTTACTTAAGCACATATATTAATGGTATTAGAATATAGTCAGCCTATCACTAGTCCCGTGCTGAACATAGGCCTCCCCCATAGATTGCCACAAAAGCTAGTAGCCCTCATTTAGGGGGGGATTTTGCCATAGTTCCCACGCCTTTCAGGCGGGTTGGTGAACGCAGTTTATTTATTGTGATGTTCCCGGAAGATGCTGCTGCCCATCACCTGGTCTTTATTTTACCTTTGTCGACTTCTACAACACCAACGGGATGAGATGGGGCGGTAGATTCTCTTAAGTCGCTATATCTATATATCTATATATCGCTATATTCCTATGCAGGAATCCGTCTAGGTAGGTACCACCCCAGGGCCAGTCATTCTGCCGTGAAGCAGTAGTGTGCAAACATGAACTGAAGGGCACTGAGAGCTAGCGTAATCACTGGGCATATGAGACTTAAGAACTAATGTCTCAAGGTGACGGGCGCAGTGTGGTGCTACACAGAAATATTGTAAGTAACACAGCATCTGTTATGGGGAGACGTTGCACTTACCATCAGGTGAAGGTTTTGCTCTTCTCGTAACTTTATCAAATAAAAAACTACCCTTAATTTAGTCTTAATAAAGCTGGAGTCGGAAATACTAACCTATCTACTAACTTGGATTGCCCGTTTATTGAAGTTTTTATGCTATAAACCTTTATGCTATGGCCGTAAGGAGCCGCACGCTAGATCCGAGCCAAAAAGGGCCGAACAGTGAATGCTCAGATCAGCGAGTTACCATGCCTTACGGCGCAATCATGTGGTCAGTTTATTTTACGTGGGTGAAACTGCGGGGCGCAGCTAGTAAACCATAAAATTTCTAGAGAGGCGGTTACATAAATTACCCTATCCAATTTAACCTAATTCTGAAGATTAATAATTTCCTTAGAGCTCGTTTAAATTTATGCTTTATTTGCTACAATCGTTAAATGCTGAAAGTTGTTATGTATTATTCTGCTAGATAATAATTAATTTTGCCTTAAGGTAGCCATAATGCCTATATACAGCAACATAAAATTAGATGAGCAGTCGCTATTAATCGACATATAAATCTTTCCTATTATTTTAAATATTGATCTACGTCACCACATGAGAAGCTGAATAAATTTCTAATAAGTTCTACATCGCGCTATTGAAGTTTCATCTATAAAATACAAGATCTAAAAAATACTGGTAAAAGGAGAAGTTTTCCCTTAATGAGATCAGGTAGCGATCTGGCAGATTTAATCAAAGTCATTAGTAATAAAACATACATCTTGATGTTTCAGCGATGCTAAACGTTTTCTGGTGGTAGAATTTCTATGCAAGAATCCGCCCCGGTAATGTCGCAGTGCCATTGATTCTGCCGTCAAGTAGTAGTGAGCAAACATTACTGTGTTTCGGTCTGAAGGTCACTGGTAACTAGTGTATATAATTTAAAATTACTGGGAATAAGAGAGTCTGAAGTGTCAGTGTGACGAGCGCATTATAGTTTCTCAATTCTCACGGAAATGTTCTGGGTATCATCAGGTGAATGTTTTGCTCGTTTCGTCGCTATATTCCATAAAAAGAAAGTACGAGGTCGAGCACGAAAAAATGTTACCTTTCGAATAGTACCAGTTAAGTAATTACTTCGAGATGTTTTGTATAAAAAACATGAGCAGAGCTTCCGTGAGCTTATTCGGAACTAAATTTCAAAGCACGAATCAAATGCACATACGTAAAGTAAAACGTAACGCCATCATTACGACATTGGCTAGTTTTCCTAAAGAAATTCTACAATGTCGCAGCATTGAACCTTATTTTTCGTTTGGTTCAGAGAGTTTACGAAGCCAGGCTATCGAGAATTACTTATAGTATCTCACTTAGGTTTTTGAAGTGAAAGAGCTAGCGTTAAACTATCGAATATGTCACTCGACACCCTTTCAGATTTAAAAAGTTCGTGCTAGTAACTACATTTACATCTTGGTGGAGTGTGTTCGGTTTTCATGGGAAAATTTTCACTCATGAATTGTTGACCGAATTTTACTAACGCTACCTTTGATATGAGTGATTATTCCATTCTTGTTCCTTACTTGTGGTAGCGTTCCTAGACAGGAATCGGTCTAGGTACCACCAAAGAATTTTTCTGGGTGACCCGGCATTTGTTATGGGCAGACGTTGCACTTACCATCAGGTGAACGTTTTGCTCGTTTCGTCACTTTATCAAATAATAAAAAATCCACTATCTCTAAATCCCCACTACCAAGCTATTCCGAACAACGGCAGCTGGCCCTTCATGGATAAGCCTGATTATTACTGCACTCCTCAAAGAGGCTGTGCTCTATACTCGACTCGTCAAAGTTAAGCGATTTTCCTAACTTAAGCCGTCTCTATTACATTGATATTGCACTTGTAGGGCAATTAAAGTACGCAATTATCAAGAAGACACCTCCAAAAACACATTCATTTCGTTTATCATTAAAAAATACTGTTTGAAAAAAATATATTCTTGGCCTTTAATAAGTCTAACCTCCGAAAAATTTAAGGATTCAATGTGAAAATTTAAACAATTTTTTTTTATCTTTCGTTCACTTTGATATTTTTTTTTTTACTTTTTTACAAAAAAGGTGTGCAACTATGGAATAACATAAATAAATACCTGTAAGTGTTGAATTATCTTTAATTTATTTTCCAAAAAAATTTAAAAGCGTTCTTCTTCTCGATTTTCCAAACTTTTTGTCTATAATTGGCTAATAAGATACTTTTGATTTGATTTGATAATTTTGATCTTTTTTATAAAAATTGTGTTAAATAGTACATAAATATAAAAGAGGAACCGTAAATAACAATTGTCTTAGTATGGCCGGTAAATATAGAAAAAAAGTATGACTTTTAATCTATTTCTGGAATTATATTTTCGTTGCCCTTAGGAGTTGTAAATTTTAATATTTTAGGATATACATATGTGATGACCTCCTGGCCTTTATCGACCACGGCGACAACTTCCGAATATTGTCGGAAGCTACCAACTGCGCAGGAGATATTATAGTGCCACAAACACATAGGCGCCCACTGGTACCTACCTACCCGCGCCCGATGTAACACTCATGCGATAAGTTCGGAGGTAGGCTAGGATGCAGTGTCAGAAATACGGGGACAATCTCAACACAATCAGACCAAAAAACAAATAAAACGTTGGCTTCGGCTGGGATTCGAACCAAGGACCTGCGGCATAGAAGTCAGGTACCCTAACCACTAGACCACGCGGTCGTTAAATGTATGTGTAGGTACTTAATAAAATTATAAAATTCGCAATATAATCGTCGGATACTGAACGTATCAATTTTTATTAAAAGTTTACCCTGAGAATTCCCCACAGGGTTAATAATCAGTATTCTTGAAAAATTAATTAAAAAAACCACTCAGCATTGGCAACAAAAATACTGGCAACTTACAAATTACGTAGTACACTTATTAACACAGCCGTACGTGTTTGAACAAGGTCGGCTATTTACCTTATTTTAATAAGTTTGCCATATAATCAATTCGTACTTAAATGTCTACTTAACAGCTACAAATAACTTGTTTCTTTCTGTTTAACGAATGCAGCTGATTATTAATGATTGAAATGAGATCTTTTATGATCTGATACAGGAGATGGAGGATGTAATTAGTTTTCTTTTTTTTAATAACCGAGTTATATCGAGTATATTTTTTTTTATATGTATTATTTAAGGTTTTAATACTTTACACCAATATTTGCTTTTATATGTATGTTTTCAAACGAACACACAGTCCATCTTATGGTGGTCATGTGTAACTACTCAACTGTAAATAACCAAACTGTGGGTGCGTTGTTACTGCTGGGCACGGATGGAAATGTCAATAGAATCAGACGTTACTTACTACTGCTTATTTATGTCAGTATTACTTGATAATGCCTCGAGTGATCTAGTGGCCCACTGGGGCGAAAAATGAATATACGGGAAAAGGGGTGACTATATGTATGTGAGCTAGTGAGGTGAAACGCGTGTTAGGGTCTCAGCTTCAGTAGTGTATATTATGTTATTAGTTTCCTTGTGCACGTTATTGAGCGGGCGTTGCTCTTTTAAAAACTACTTAAAACAGACCACTTTGAATTTCACATGCGGATCTTAGCGAACTTTGGTACTCTCATTTTGTTATTGTATATAGTGACGAAATGAGCAAAACGTTCACCTCATAGCAATACAAAACTACATAATATTAATTATGTTATATAGTTGGTTTACCTTTTTTCTTATCGAATGAAGTGACGAGACGAGCAAAACGTTCATTTGATGGTAAATAAATGCTGTGTCACCCAGAACATTTACGTGTGACACGACAATGCACCCGTCACCCTTATCAGTGTGATCTCATCAGTTCTTAAGTCTCATATGCTCAGTGATTACACTAGCTCTCAATGCCGTTTTAACCGAAACACGGTAATGTGGACTCCTATCACCTATTAAAACCTATCTTCTTGTCAGATGGAATGTCTCCAATAGCTAATAATTAGGTCTACAGTTTTCTTCACGCTATGCTGCTATATTAGGCTGGGCTTCGTAGAAGTAGTGTAACGTAGTACTATCCAGGTGGAGCTGATGATGAGCCATATATGATCAAGCAAGTAACTGGTCGTAACGTCTGGTTTCATTCATCTTTCAGCCTATCACTAGTCCACTGCTGAACATCTCCCCCATAGATTGCCACAAAAGTTTGTAGCTCTCATTTTGGAGAGGCTTTGTCATGGCTGCCACGCTTGGCAGGCGGGTTGGAAACCGCAGATTATTTATTCAGATGTTACAAGAAGGTACTACTGCCCATCTCCTGGTTTTCATTTTCCCTCCGTCGAATTTTACGACACCCACAGGATGGGATGGGATGATAAATTCTCTTAAGCCGCCAACACACGGTGATAGCTTACTCTTACAATAATATACTCGTACAATAGCTATTATGTCCGTATCGGACAGACGGCATCCACAAATATATTACATGTATCTGTATTTGTGGGATTATTATGTATGTATGAGTACCGACTACTTGGTTCTGGGTTCGAATCCTAGCCGGTGTCGAAACTGAGCAGAAATGCAAGTAGTTGTAGATTCAGACTCGAACATCTCGGACTCGGGCCGGGGTCAGTACGCTGATCACAGTTTCACTCTGTCGACACTTGAAAACCTTTACCTTTTATATGGAATACGTAGTAAGTACGTATTAGTTTTTTTTTCTCGTTATACTAATTTCGCTTATGAACGTGTTGTTGGTGAAATGTCACATCAAGAGTAGCATTTGGCTGTCAAAATTATGAGATTTTAGAACAATAAAAAATAATAAAGTTCGTTCATTGAGTTTTTTTAATGTTTGTGGTATAATTTTGATGGATTATTGAAGATTAATGTACCGTGTGGTGGCGAAGGCTTAAGAGAATCTGCCATCCCGTGGGTGTCGTGAAATTCGACAGATGGAAAAATTAAAACCGGGAGATGGGCAGCAGCATCTTCTTGTAACATCTGTATAAACAAACTGCGTTTGGCAACCCAAAAATACTTTTCATTGGATTTGGTTTCACGGATTTTCGTGGATTCATGTGGTTATGCGTACGGGTGTGCTATAGCACTGTAGTCAGTTAAGATAATATACATGTAGTATGCTATTATGTTCTCCCAATCTAATAGTGGCAAAGTATTACCGCAGATCAATCATTTCGAAACCATTACGGACTATAGTTATATCACATTAAAGGCCATTGCCCACTGCATCGTGATGATTGAGGGTTTATTAATTATGTTGCGATTAAAAACGCAATAAAATCTAAACTCGTTTGTTATTATCTAGTTATATTAAGTAACGTTATGCGAGATATCGTATATCATTATCTTTAGGCAGTTTATGTTGATATTTAAAATATAAGTTTGCTTCGAACATGTACAATGTTGTGATTTTTACTTGTTATATAAATTATCTGGCGTTAATATAATTATTACACTACTTCTATGTAAAACATTAAATGGTAGGTAGATTTGCGGTAAGTAATACAATGAAGTTATAAAACTGCCTAATTATACTCAGGCGTAGACACGTGAAAACACTTGTACGTAAAATTCAAATTTAAAAATCTTTATTCGCTTATAACTTAAGATCTATTTATGCAGTTTTGGCTATCGTGTCGTTATCGTTACACTTAATAAAAACGACGGTTACTAAACCATAAAAGTAAAAGTAAAGTTATAGCCTATAAATGTCCCACTGCTGAGCACAAACCTCCTCTCATTTCAGAGAGGGTCTTGGAGCCAGCGAAATTCCGCCAGGCTGCACTATTGCGGGTTGGCGAACTTCACATGTCTTCGAAATGTTTTTATTCCTAGGACACACAGGTTTCCTCTCTATGTCATCCTTCGCCGCTGAACACGTAGTAAATCAGCACTTAAAATAACAATTTAGTGGCACCGGCACCGATGATAGAACCTAGGTCACTCGCGTACTATTAAATTTGCGTGCGCCTGGTCCCTGAGCTGAACCAGAGGTTCCCAGACTTTTTTCTCATCAGACCACTTTCAAAATTTGGCTGGTTCTGGTGGACCTACATTTCTACCATATTCCCAAAACTATACCTAATTAACCCATTTTTTGTCACGCCAATGTAGACCCCCGTCGAGTCTCGCATGGACTACTTTGGAAACTAAGGCTCTAAACCATGCTGATATTTAATTCATCATCATAATTTCAGCCTAACACTAGTCCATTGCTAAACAAAGGCCTCCCCCATAGATTGCCACCAAAGTTTGTACCTCTTGTTTTCGTTGGGAGAAATTTTGCAATAGTTGTCACGCTTGGCATGTTCTAGGAAGATGCTGCTGCCCATTTTCTGGGCTGGCATCATTTTCCATCTGTCAACTTTCACGACACCCACGGAATGAGATGGGGTGGTAGATTCTCTTCAGTATGTAACTTGTCGTAATGCGAGAACGCCAGACACTGGTTCACATACAAATATGTTCATATTGAAATAAGTAAGAGCAAGTGAAGCCACGGGAACATCTAGTATGTAACCAATAACACTGCTTTCATATACTTAATTCATTAACGCAATAAACGTTACGTCACGTTATTCAGTGAGCAACATTCCTAATTATGTTACCGTATAATTTCATTATTATTTAAATTTAAATAAGCTAAATTGGGCACTTAATCAGATGATTGCATTCTTAAACGAGATCTTAACTGTTATCTAAAGAACTTAACCTATCAATTTGTTAGCGTGTACTGTTATATGGGCGCCATTAACACTTTTTATTTAGCAACTCGTATTTTTTCCGTTTCTGTGAATATTACATTTGACGTTCATTCCGAAATAAATGTATAATATAATAACTGATCGATCACTAAATCATTTTACTTTTTCTTATTTACTTCAAATTTATATTGTTCTGGTTATAGATACAAAAATGATTTCTTTATATACAAAATACAAAAATGAAATACAATTCAAATCAATTGTTTCGCGTTTGTTTTAGTTTTGCAATAAAAAATGTGGTGCCTCTGCCTTATAAATTTTATTATTCTGAAATCATCATGTCGTTAACGACGAGGTAAGATCGCTATATGGTGTCAACAATTTTGAGCAATCGCTTTCTGAAGCATGCAGGATAAAGCAATGCACCTATGCAGGTGCATTGCTTTATCCTGCTATATGTGAAAGTAACTCTCTATCTCTCTGTCTGTTTGTTACCTTTTCACAGTACAAACGGTTTAATGGTGGTAGGATTCCTATGCAGGAAACCGTCTAGGTAGGTACCACTCCAGGGCCAGTTATTCTGCCGTAAAGCAGTAGTGTGCAAGCATTACTGTGTTTCGATTTGAAGGGCACTGTTAGCTAGCGTAATCACTGGGCATTTGAGACTTAAGAACTGATGTCTCAGGGTGACGGGCGCAGTGTGGTGTCAACCAGAAATATTCTGGGTGACACAGCATTTGTTGTGGGCGGACGTTGCACTTACCATCAGGTGAACGTTTTGCTCGTTTCGTCACTTTATACAATAAAAAAAAAATACGGATACAGTAAGGCGGGGTCCGGCTGAAGCAAATTTAAAGCCATTAAGATAAAATAATTAAAAATCAAAGTTACAGCTAAAAAGCTTTAGCCAGTCAAGTTTCCGCAAAAAGTTTCAATATCATAATACTAACTGGCACACAGTGGACATAAATAAGGTGAAAAAATGGCCGTCCAGAAAAAAATTTATCGATTTAAGTTCTTAGTTCAACGCAGTAAGTTTTTGAAAATGAATGATTTGAATTTGCTTAGTTACGTTTTCGTTTGTGACATCTATCAACTTTACTACTGTTTCGCCATTTTGCTTTGCCAGTTTATAATTCGTGCTATCGCAACCAATGACAGTGAATGACAACCAACAAACTGAAATAAAATTTTTTTTGTAATTTCATATATAAAAATGTAAATGATTTATTTATGTACGGGAAATCAAAATAACAAAACAATAATGTGATTTTTACGAAAGTGTTTTATCAATTTTAGATCTTGCTATCGTAATTTAAAAAAAAACTTTCAACTTACGTAAACATAAACAAATATGGCTACGTAGGCAGCAAGCCTGTTTTGGTTGAGAAGTGCTGTACTCAGTTACTTTGAACTTAACTTTTTTATGCGGAGTGTCTAACCTAGCAACTTAGTATTTTTTTCGCCCAGACACGCCCAATGTATAAATAAAATGCAAATTTAGATCATCATCATCATTTAAGGCTATCAATAGTACACTGCTGAGCATAGGCCTCCCACGTATTACGATAAAATACATGAAGAGGGTATGTTAGAAATGTTTGAGATTTGAACATAGAACCTATCACCTTAGTCAGGTTGTCATCAGCCCCGGAAAAAAGATACAACAGCTAAGTCTTAATTAAACAAAAAAGTCTATTTGTTAATTTTTATTTAAAAAAATCGTAATTAAAAGATGTAGTTTAAATGATAATTAAATGTAGTAAAATTAGATGATATGCATAATTAATTGAGTTGCTACCATCTTTGACAGACACATTTATATGGACTCTTATCATCTAATGACAAAAAAAGTATTAAAAAAGATAAACGGGGAGTTAATGTCCTCGAGAAACATAAAAAGCCCAGTCAAGTGAGCAGTGTTTCCGACCTCAATTAGTCTTTTTGTGAAACCTTTTCCATTGCACTAATGATATGAAGATTGGATTCATATGTCATTTTTTTTTGTGGCAGCGATTGAAATATTTATCATAGCTTATGAACGAAAATTGGCTTAACCCGAAGTGTCTCGGCACAGTTATTTTTTGTTAGTGCAAATTAAAGTTTTTCAAATATTTGTTCTCTGTCTTACGGGTTTTACTTGCGAATGAGTGTAAAAATTTAGGTTATATTAATAAACAAAAAGAGCAGTGGTAGTGACCAGGTGCAAAAAATATCTTTTATAGATATTACGGTTTTGTGTATTTAATTAAAAAACATAAGTTGTTTTGTATATGATTGAGATTAATTTAGTGGAGATGCTATTTTGATTTTTTAATAAACATAAAAAAGTCAATAAAAATTTTATCTTACCAAAAATCCTGTACACTTAAGCATAATGCTTGCATTTCAAAAAAACGGCATGTGAAACTAGTGGTAAGATTCCTATGCTCTTACGTGCATCCGTCTAGGTAGGTACCACCCCAGGGCCAGTTATTCTGCCGTAAAGCAGTAGTGTGCAAACATTAATGTGTTTCGGTCTGAAGGGCACCGTCAGCTAGTGTAATAGATAGTGATGAACTGTCGAGCGCAGTGTGGTGCCACACTTAATATCAGATGAACGTTTTGCGCGTCTCGTCACTTTATCATATAATAAAAAAGGTAATCCAACTATATAACATTATTAATATTATGTAGGTTTGAATTGATAATTTAATTTTCTTAGTCGTGATTCAATATTGTATATTGTATTAGTTTAATGTTTACGATGTCGGCATGGAAATCTTCATGTGGGAAACTTTTAGTAATGATGCATTATAAAATGTTGAAATGAGATTCTTTGTCATTGGGCCAAATTAAAAATATTCCTATATAGTGTGAATTTACATTGTGATTTTTTTTTAATTTTTGGCGGCAATTAAAAAGCGGTTTAACCGTCACATAGACAAATTATCCTTATTAATAGGTCTAATCAGACTGTTATTCTGCGTCGATGCCAATTTAGCGCAAAAACTTTATTTGGTCTGTGATTTTTTTTATTGTATAAAGTGACGAAACGAGCAAAACGTTCACCTGATTGTAAGTGCAACGTCTGCCCACAACACTGTGTCCGTCACCCTGAGACATAAGTTCTTAAGTCTCATATGCCTAGTGATTACGCTAGCTCACAGTGCCCTTCAAACCGAAACACAGTAATGTTTGCACACTACTGCTCTACGGCAGAATAACTGGCCCTGGGGTGGTACCTACCTAGACGGATTCCTGCCTAGGAATCCTACCATCAGTGATTTTATGACTTCCGTCTTAAAAAGCAACAAAGTTACGATAGACTTCCGTTGGCGTTACATGATGCGGCCGTATCCAGTGCCATTATTTTACGAGTTTAATTGTGTATAGGAAAAAGACCCATACCAATAGGTATTTCAACGGTGAATCTCACCACCATCCTTCACAGTTAGCTACCGTGGGCAAATCTTTGTTTCAGAGATCACAAGGGATCTGTGACAGTAAAAACCTGGCCGCCGAGCTTCAGCATGTCATGCAAGTTTTGCAAGACAACAAGCTTCGGGTTCCGCGCCTTCGTCGCAGTGACCGAGTGAAGCCGGCCACAGTCGAACGTGTACCTGCAGTCCTACCATATGTCAGAGGAGTCACGGACAAGATTGGCTATATCTTGAAGGGGGCTTCCATAAGAACATTTTCTCGCAAAAGAACACCGATTCCTACCAAGGATAATTCGCGAGGCTATTGAAATTAAAAAACATCCTAATTTGAACAGAGAAGATGGTTGGGTATTACCAACAGCTTGGGATCCTACAATTAATAAAATTAAGTCAAAAACCAAGCATACCACTGCAAGACTTCAAGACACTGTTAGCTCTTTCTGCGTAGATCGGACCAAAAATAATAATTAAAAGCTGAAGGTACTCCGGGTTACCTATGACATTAGGACATCTGTCACCTCAGTCCCCCCGTGACCATGGGTGCTGTAAAGCACTCGAAACGTCTGGTTATAAATAACAAAATTAAACGCGATAAAATCCGTAAAAATTAGTTTCATTTTAATGTGTAGTGTTCGCGTAAATATAAGAAATCATTATGAGTTTAATTGTGTTCATGTCAATCCATTTGATGATCTACGTGAAGAACGTCCTTCCACAGAGGCAACTAAAGTAAACAACAGAGTTTTGTGTTATGCGGCTCATCGAAAAGACTGACTAGAGACTGTCCGATTAGAAAATCCGTGCAAACTTAAGCATAACTATAAAATTTATTACCAAGACTTCGGAAAGCTTAATGATACCTGATATTTCAACCGAAACACAAAGTAATGTTGCGCAATATTACATAAATCAACGAAGAGCACCCACCAAGAGTGTTATGTACGACACTGTCACATGTGATAAAAACTGTATATATCGTTACTTACTTGAAATCAAGAAACAGTTGCAACCGATGATTTCCCCTGATGATTAACCTCCAAGAGTGGTGAAAGGCCGAAGTTCTGAAAAGAAAAGTTTTTTACATCATTCTGTGGTTAGATGAGTCATGGTCGGACGACTGTTGCGGATAACAATAAATTAAATTAAATAAAAAACTAATCTTTTATTAAAATAGCAAAACCTTAATTTATTTACTTAGTTGTTATTTTTTTTATTATTAAATGCATTTATGGAATGAACTATCATTATTACGAGTAATAATTCTTTCATGAGGAGGCGATCCTGGCTGCAGTCAGCATCAATCAATAATGTATTGTCCATTTGAGTCAATTGTCGGGTAACAGGAACTGATCCAAAAATAAATAGCGAGATATCAAGCTGACTGGCAAAAAAAATTATTAAAAGTAAGCTAAATGAACCTTTAAAAAATGCAGTTACTAAAATTAATAATTATAATTTCTAAGATCTTAGAAGGATTTTATGGATTTATTAAATGACAACATCAGGTGGGACCGACGGGTCTTCGAGGGTCCCCACCATGGGTCTACTCCATCTCGTCCCGTGGCCGTCGTATAAGACTAAAGTAAGAACTAGAAAAAATTTATAACTTACACATCTATACATATAATAAAATTGTAACTGGCGGATATTTAAGAAAATCATTTAAAATTAATATGATGTCTTCCTATGGGGTCTTTATAAGAGCAATATAAGCCAAAAAAATTATCTTTAGGAATATTGTTTGTCTAGATGTCTGTACGCGCATCATGCAAAAACTACTGCACGAAATTGGATGCGGTTTTCACAGTTGTAACACACAACTTTAACTTAAAATTTGGTGTATTCATCTTGTGCTTCATCTTGATAATCCGCCAAGAAGCCGTTATCTATGCATATCATTAAATTGTAAATGGACGATGTCTGTACATGTACGTTTTCATACCGCGCATACCCCTCATTTCCAACAATTGCCCTTTCAAATTGAACATACATGCATACAGTCACGCGTTTTCCCATATAAGGGGTAGGCAGAGGCTACACATGTAGTCCACATTTCGCTCCCGCGGGAAACGAGACGAGTGGCGAACCACGTCTGCAATTTTGGTAAGAGTCGAAAAAATCCTTACTCCTCTTTGCGTTCCCACGAACAGTATAGTGACAGCATTGCATATTATGGTGTTATTCTGCACGAATAAAGACTGTTAGTATAATACCTTAGTCGCCTCTTACGACACCTCGGTAGGAAAGAGATAGATCCTACCCTAACCTAGCGGCTATGCGTCACCCATGTAAAATAAACTAAGCCAGAAGATTGCGCCAAAAGGCATGGTACCTAGCTGACCTGAGCATTCACAGTTCGGCCCTTCACGGAAATCTTCGATTCTCAGCGTGCGGCGCCTTAAAGCTTTAGTATGAAGTTTTATAGTCTAAAAACCCCAGGCCGATTTTCGACCATGGCGACAACTGCCGAATACTGTCGGAAGCTATCAACTGCGCAGGAGACATTATAGTGTCACAAGTGTACACGAAAATACAGGGGCACTCAGTCGTCCCTAAAGAAAAGCGCGTGCGATAAGATCTTTAGGCTAGGATGCAGTATCAGATACAAAAGAACGATCATAACACGACCAGACCCAAAAACCAACAATTTTGTATTTTTGCACAAATGTTGGCCCCGGCCGGGATAGACTGACGGATTAGACACTGACAGATTTAGAACCGATTCCAATACTCTTTTCGATCTATATTATATATTATATTAATCTGATTTTATGACATTTCTTAAACCATAACAAGTTCGGTTGTGGATCTTGTTTATACCCCTTATAATTAAGAAGTATTGTGAAAGAAGTAAATAATACGAAGCTAGCAATGGAAAAGCAATGGTATATTAAAGGCCTTACGCAATAAATGTTTTTCTCAACAAGTGTAAGTAAAGACCGTCGCTCGGTTATCGAAGGTAACAGCACATTACGGTGCATTGGCTGCAATTTGTCTGAGCGGGGAAAGTCGACGGCCACACACAACCAGAAAACTGGATGAATATATTTTCCATACTTTACTACTCCACACAACAAAGCGTGTGGCGAGCTTAAAGGAAATTTCTTCCTTTAACTGCATCATCACCGCAGAGCTTTAAAATTCAGTATTGAACTGACATGACATTGGCACAGATTATAGATTTCTATTTATAATCTGTGCCAATTTCTAAAATTTGCTTGATGTAACTTATTTTTAACACGCTTTTATTAGCTTGACCTGCGTATGTATGAATGCAACGGATCTTCCAATTCTATTTTCAACCACGTTTCGAAGCCCAAATCCTTTGAAATTTTGCACACGTATTAAGAACACTCATAGCCATAATCTTTTCGGGCTCCATAAATTGCCACTGATCTAATATCCTCAGCCAGATCGCTGTAGTCGTCAAAGTGACAATGTCTCAAAGTAATTTCATACCTTAATCTTCCACTTTAAATAATCTTCTTTACATCCTTTTTAAGTCAATTTTACGGCCGGTATTCCATTAAGATTACCTAACCAATGGATTCCGCGCTTTCTGATTTCTACACTGGAGTGTACAATACTCAGTTTCTACCACACTTTTATCTTAATTTCAAAACGTTTATTCGAATTTCGAATGTAGGAGTAAATCTTTTGTACTTTCTATAACTTTATATATTATTCTTGGTAGATATCAATGTCGTACTAAATTTTAGCGGATGATTGATTCAAAAATTTGTTTGTTTTTCAGGCCAAAGATAATATAGTAACGTGGGTGTACGAGAAAGCATTAGTAAACGCAATCGCGTCTCTCCACACTTAAGTTAATTAATCCATTTTTTAAAGCTGTCAAAAGATCAAGTGCGTTTTATACTCTGTGCTTAGTCAAGTCAATCATACTGCTAGTTTATTTGGTGTATTAACTAATGTCACCAACTTTCGTTTATTTTTTCTTGGTATGCGACCGCTGATTTGTCATTTTGACAGGTGAAATATTAATAGGTGAAAAATAATAAACTAATGGCAGATCAATGACTGCTTTGATTGGCAGCCGTTGTAGACAGGGGGACGTTTAATGAACTCGCCATGTAATCGGATCGATTTTGCATTGTAGGTGGAAATAAAACATGTTTAACAACATGTGCTCACCGCTTTTGGCACGAAGTGGAAGTGGCGTAGATTTAATGTAATCAGAGGATGTAAAAAGTTGTATAGCTATATCGTATAAATATATGTATAAGATTATTTTATATTGCTGTGCTGGTGGAGAGGCCACGGTGGTTGTTGTCGGCGTACTCGTATTATTCCCTGAGCACTTACGCAGATGTATTATAGTATCGCAAACTTTACATGTAGAGCAGTGAGACCTGAGGGGTCCGGCTTGACTTAAAATTTTATAGTGACCTAGGTTCAACACCCGTTGCCGACACCTCGTAAAATTGTTCTGCAGTTTAAGGTGTTGATTTAACACGTGGTCAGCGGCGAAAGAAAACATCATGAGGAAATCTGCGTGACTGATAAATAAAACTATTTCACGAGCATGACAAGTCCGCCAACACGACTGGATGGACACATTTAAGCAAACATGGCTGTTAGCTTTCAAATGTTGCCGGGAGCCATTTGTTCGTTTGCCCCTTATGTTCTTAAAAAATCTTTACATAAGATGGATGTACATTTATGTCTATGGATCACAGTAACTTACAGGTGTGTGTCGAGCACAATTGTTTGGCGTTCTCACATAACTAAGATCAATCGTCAAAAAAATTATGTAGTGACAGACAACATTTATGATTAAACAAGTACTTGCCGCTGGATTAAATACTGTAAATAAGAGAAGCAACTCAACAGTGGGACGTTATTCGGCTAACTAGTGATGGATGACTAGTGACAACCACAGTCATACTTTCAAGTTAAGCATTCCAATAGATTTTTTTTTAATTGTGTAATTTTTATTGACACTAGCTACTGCTAATGTTGGTATTGTTATGTTACCCTACTCTATTAAGTTACCTTACATTTCCTAGTTCAAAACTCTTAAGCACTTGTCTTCAATTTATATATGTAACTCAAATATGAATTACCCTTTCTAAGTCCGTAGTCATTTGTGCAGTACCTGACTTCACCGCAAATTAAGGAAATCACGACTACGTAGAATCTCGTAATGACTAAACAAAGTCTGTACAGGCTGACCACAAGAATGTTTTCATCGCTTCCTAAAACAGTTGATTATGACGCGTTAAGCGTTATAATGATTATACAGTTTGTAGTGACTTTTTTGATTTTTTTCCTGCATATTAGAGATTGCTAAGCTAACAGTGACTATACGAGTCACTGTTAGCTTTTTTTTGAAGGACATAATTATTACAAAAAAGTCGAAGGTGTAATATTGTTCACGTGGATTACGGATTCGTGAAAATCGGGAACTTTTAAAGATTTAATGACGAAACGAACAATTTCACTAATTGTTTTTATTCATGTTTAAGTTCCATACAGTTTTTAAATTATGTTCGTTCGAACAGAGAAGAGTTATTTGTTTTATTTCTATGCTTCTTCGTGAAGGAATGTATTAAAAAAAATTGAGTTAGTATCGCAAGTTGCCCGTGTAGAACACACATTTACTGTTCTAGGATTAAGTAAAATTGATATGATTATTACCGACGTTTCTTATGTTTAAGTTACAGCCTATGAGGTCCCACTGCTGGACACAGGCCTTAACCCATTTTTGGAGCGGTAATGGAGCAAGGAAAAGTCCGCCAAGCTGCTTCAATACAGGTTGGTCCTCTAATTTTTCACAAAACAGATTTCGGTGTGTGATTGCAGGTAAATTTTAGAGGTGCCGATACCGGTGATTGAACCCAAAACACTAGCATATTATTAAATTTAAGGGTAGCGCCCGGCCCCTCAGCTACCGCGGGTCCATTGTAGAGTTATGAAGGTTAATTTAACACGATAAGGCACTGGTTTATTTATTGCATTATCACCCGCAGAAGTTTGCCATGTGGTGCTGACTTAAGGATAAGTCACCACCACATGCCTCGATCTAGAATATCAAGAATGAAAAATTTGTCTAAACCCTGATAAACATTTAATAATTAAATAATAATAGAAATCGCTCCTCTTCCATTTGCTAGTTAGGCTCTAATAGACGGTTGACCTCAGTGCTGAGTAAGCACGTTAGATTTTCAATGCACCGCTAAATTGGCTCACTGATTTTCCAACTGCGCTTAGACGTCTCTTTTGCATATCTATAGACTTTATACGTAACCACATGCCGTTAACTACTTCAGCTATTCGTGCCTCATTCGTCACGTGCAGATCAAAGGTATGAGCTTAGAGAAAGCTCAGTCATGTGGGTTCTTGGATTAGACTCAGTCGAAACTGATATTTCTACACACAAATCGATGTTTTTCGGATTTGAATATATTGTATCAGTTCTTCTATACTGCTTACGACCTGGTGTTATCGCATAGGCCAGGGGTGCTCAAACTTGAACTGCAGGCGATCTACCTCAATGTTGTTAGACTAAGATCGATCGACTCTGAGAGGCAAGTATGTGTGATGCAGGATTGTCGTCTAGGTAAGGCATAGATATTAGTTTTCCGCACAATGTGCATGTCTTTAGTCGTCACCGATCGCGATCGACCAATAGAGCACCCCCGGCATAAACATGCGATATCGGAAAGCTGAAGGTTAGTGAATACCCCTGACAATGCATTAATACTTAGGTCTACTAGGAGGAGATACTAGTTTCTGGTTTTTAATCAGAAGACTTCAAATCGTAGATAAAAAATTCTGTTATGTCGACACCGAGATTCCGAACTCGGGTTGCACGCGGAAAAAGTCAAAAGCGATCCGATCAAATCCCAAATCGTAACAGTTTTTTTACAAATCTATGACATAATATATGACATAATAATTTTTAGGCCCTTTGTGCCATAAAGGCTTTTTAGGTATTATTAAATTTACACATGTTTTTAATTTGGTACTATTTATGACCCGACGATTCGAGCGCTTTACAGCACCCATAGTTACGGGAGGACTGAGGTGATAGATGTCCTGATGTCCAGAACATATTTTTCATTTTTTGGTTATAGTTAACCAAAAAATGTAAAAAATGTTCTGGATAATCCCAACTATCACATCAGATTTGATAAACCACAAATCCTCTCTAAAGAACACCGATTCCTACCAAGGATGACTCGCGAGGCTATTGAAATTAAAAAACATCCTAATTTTAATAGAGAAGATGGTTGGGTACTACCAGCCTGTCATCCTATAATTAATAAAATTAAATCAAAAACCAAGCATACCACTGCAAGATTTCAAGACACAGTTCTTTCTGCGTAGATCGG
The DNA here is from genome assembly GCA_019845155.1 of Luehdorfia chinensis. Taxonomy (NCBI): domain Eukaryota; kingdom Metazoa; phylum Arthropoda; class Insecta; order Lepidoptera; family Papilionidae; genus Luehdorfia; species Luehdorfia chinensis. Next base: position 248,991 of record JAHVAK010000642.1, read on the forward strand.
ATCAAAAGCCGAAGGTACTCCGGGATAACTATGACATCAGGACATCTGTCACCCTAATCCTCCCGTGACCATGAGTGCTGTAAAGCGCTCGAAACGTCGGGTTATACAATATAAATAGTACTAAATTAAACGAGATAAAATCCGTAAAACCTCATTTCATTTAAATGCGTAGTATTCGCATAAATATTAGAAAACACCTTCTTATGTTTCAGAATCGTCTTGCAATTAGATCTGTTTTATCGTAGAAATTAATATGAGTCTAACATAATACTACATAATTATATTGTACTTGGTTAAGAAGAAAGAAAAAAAAACATCAAATAGGAGGCGATCAAGCAAAATAAATGCAACGCCCTGTTAACATGGTCCATGATTATGATCTTAACTCGTGACATATCTTTGGTTATACTTTTTCTTTTTAATTAACGTATCTAGTCTTTACAGGATGTGAACTGAAGGCTTTAAACTCTGTTACAATTTAAAAATGTTAAGTTAATACGAAAGATGAGACGACATTTCCTTTTATGGAGTACTTAATATATGTAAGGAATGTCGACGAGTTTTTTTCTACTTTCACTGCGCTACGTGTACTGAGACGAAGTTGATGTCCTTCCGAAGAAACGTTGCAATCATGAACTCAAGTGACGATTAAGCTGACCACACTGGAGTGAGATCTCGTTATGTTTTTTTATGAAAACAGGTACCAAGGGAAACGTATTGCATCTATTTTATATAATTTATACCACTGATGATTGTTATTCATGCACAATGGGCGGGAAACAATTTTTACGAATAATATCTAAAATTGAATTGAAAAGTCGCGTTGTTGTTTATTTGTCTTATTTCAAACTTTTCAGTGGTAGTTGAATGACGAACTTCGAGGCACCTTGTTCGTATCCTACCTGTATAATTAAAAAAAGTCGAATGAAAAATATAAGTACAGATTGATCATGTATTCTGCAATCAAACATCACGAGGAAACCATGTTCAAGATTATTGCTACGGAGCGGTGGCGGTCTTTCCCTCACCAAAACCTCTTAATAATTAAAGGACGCTTGTGTCCACTACATTTTCTGGATCGTTTATAAAATATTATTCGTTACAATGTTCGGCATTAATTTAATACTTGATTTTTGCGTCGTGGCAACTAAATGTCAATTAATTGACATAAGCGTGTTGAATACGTGTACTTAATAAAATGAAGTACACGGATTTAACGTCACATAAAATACTACTTAGTTCGATGTTCTGACTTTTATTAACAAATTTACCGCCGCAACATTCGATTCCTTTACATAAACACGACCATTCACTGCGCAAGGAATGCCCAAGCAAACTCTGCATTGAATATTATGTAAATGGCGGCATTCATTGAGCATATGTTCACTTAAATACGCGACGATATTTTATACTGCACGAGTAAAATTATATTTGACTAACATTTGCGATTATAATTAAATATTTATTATAATATGCTGTTGTCAATTTTAACGACACTCACACTATGAGACAGGATGGCGGAATCTCTTGCGCAGACAAAATAGGGCTCTTTCGAAACCATACATACAGTCACGCCCCTTGCCACTTACGTAGGCCACTTTTCGCCCTAGCGGATAACGAGTCGCGACGGGTGACGAACCACGTAGCCGCCATTTTGGTACAAGTCAAAAAGTTCTTACACCCTATTGCGTTCCTTCGAGCTTAATAAAACCATGACTTGAACAAATCAACAGCTACTTACGTGAAATACTGTAACCAGCCGTCTACTTCTTTTTGGTTGGTATAATATCCTCCAGACGGATTTTCGATCACTCCGACAGCGTCCAAATACCGTCGGGAGCTAGCGAATGCGCTAGAGATATTATAGAGCCAAGTGACGGTGCAAGCACAGAGACACAGCCATCCTAACCTACCCGCACCCAACGTAACACTCATGCGATAAGATCGGAGATAGGCTAGGACCCAGTTTCAGCGACACGGGGACAATCACAACATAATTAGACCTGAACACCAACCATTTGTCTTTTTAAATTAATGTTAGCTCTGGTTAAGATTTGAACCCGGGGTTTGCCTGTACCGGTCAGGTTTACTGACCACTGGGCCACGTGGTCGCGGTTAGTAAGTTTACAGAGACTAGAAACAAGTGGGCATCATATTTCCAAACCGCAAATTAGCCATTTTATAGAAGGATTTCTCTTCATCTGCCTGGGCCATTAACCACCGAAGCATCAGTCCAATGCGGTTTGGTCAAATTTCACCGGCGATATTAAGAGTTGTATCTTTTACGAGTTCATATGTGTAATATGCATGTTTAAGTTAATAGCATGTTGCTTAAACTGTCTATTATAACAAATTGCACTTGTTGGCCTGCAGGCGCTTTATTGTTGAGCTAGGTTGTAGAACAGGCTTTATATAATTTGCCAACGAGGATTTTTTGAATTTTAATTTAACATTTTAATTGTATAAATATAATGAGCTTAATATTTCATGTACCATATAATTTGATCGTATTAAAATACATTATTAGGTCTCATTAAAAAGAAAAAAAACGTCTACCAAATTGGCCTGAGCAAAACTACAGGATGATAATTAATTATTTGAAAGAAAAATTGAGGAAATTGTGCTGTAGTGTACTAAAATTTAGTAAGACTATCTTTGAATGCCTTAAGGTCAAGATTGAATGATATTTAGCAAGAAATAGCATAAAACAGTTACTAACAAGTTCATAGTTCGCAAAACAGCGGGATGATGTGTATTGCAAATGTTAGATTTTTTTAAAAAAAACATGCCCTGGAGGATTTATTCTGTATCGTGGGTGCGTCTTACAGACATTTTCACATGCACAACACAACCAGACCCGAAAACTAACAATGTGTGTTTTGCACAAATGTTGGCTCCGGCTGGGATTCGAACACAGGACCCGCGGCGTAGAAGTCAGGTACGCTAACAACTAGGCCACCCGGTCGTCGTTGTTTCATAATAACGACTCATTCTTCCTTCTTTACACGTTTCCAATCTCCTTTACGGTTTATTTGTTTGCAAGCGTTATTTGGAAAGACAGCTCCCAACACGTCTGACTGACCACACTAGACGGCATACCGTACAGTCATTGATTCGAGTCAATCAATTAATTAGGTGTGACCGTCTTGCGTTACAACAGTTGCGTAATGACAGTCGTGGATTTTAAGTATGACTGTTTAAGTGTGTAAAATTAAATGTGCAAAAAATCGATATTCAATTTGGTGCCGGCAAAGAGTCCGCCACGCTACTGCGGTGGCGGTTCACATGTCGTCGATATTTTTTTTTAATTCGCCTAGCACTTGGTAAATAAGCATTTAGAATTGCAATTAATAGATTTAGACGCCATCACGGCACCTAAGATTGAACTCACTTCCACCGTACCATGAAATTTAAGTTAATCGCCCGCATCTCAGAGCTAGCACGACTTATTAAACAAAATATAATCACTTGTTTTTGTGACTCGTAAATGTTCCTCGTCATCATTTCAGCCTATCAATGGTCCATTGCCGTCATGACGACCGCGTGGCCTAGTGGTCAGAGTACCTGACTTCTACGCCGCGTTCGAATCCCAGCCGGAGCCAACATATGTGCTAAAACACAAATTGTTGGTTTTCGGGTCTGGTTGTGTTGTGTTTGTCCCTGTGTTTCTGACACTGCATCCTAGCCTACCTCCGATCTTATCGCATCAGCGTTACATCGGACGCGGGTAGGTTGGGACGGGTGAGTGCCTCTGTGTTTGCGCGTATACTTGTGGCATTATAATATCTCCTGCGCAGTTGATGGCTCTCGATATTCGGATTCGGAAGTTGTCGCCGTGGTCGAAATCCGCTAGGAGAACATCACATCATCATCATCAGTCCACTGCTGAACATAGGCTTCCCCCATGTATTGCCACAAACGTTTAGCGGCTAGCTTTGCAGTTCTGGTATATGTTACTGAGTTATGCGTGATGGGTTCTGAATACCAGCTGAACCCAATATTTGAAAATTTGTGTCTCTGATGTCTTCTGTGACCTACTCGTAACATCGGTCAGCAGCTGTCGAATGCAGCCGGAACCTTGCCCGATCGTATCGATGTAGTGGTTTAAGCTGATAAGGACAGGTGAAGACGGGTAATGTAATTGCGCGAAACTTACGGTACTACAACATATTCTGCGCATTTTTTTTAATTCAAAGTTCGATGTTAGCCTTTTTGATTTCCAGAAAATCGGTCTCGAGGGCATCTGGTAGTAATTGGATGATCTCGTTATGGGTAATTTAATCCAGAATATATTAATTGATCTTCGAATTAAATAGACAACAAAGTAAAATTTGATATACTTTGTTTTTATTTTTGATTATATAAAATAAGGATGACGACATAACAATAAAACCATTTGAGGTAACTTATAAATAAACGAAATTGTAATGGAAAAACAAAACAAAAATAAAATGAACGGGAATATAGAACATTCGATAATAAAATCTTATTTGTGGAAGCGAGATTTCAATCTGTCATAGACTAAAAACAAGCCTCACACTACAATACCAAAAATAGAAGTGACGTAGCTAAAACAAAGTCTAAAGACGAAGTTTTATTAACAACACACGCTTCCAAACCTACCAACATTAAGAGGCTGTTGAGTAATGAAAGATTGCCGACATTCTATTAACGCTATCTCTTTTGTGTGAGAACGTTAGAAATAATCTAGTGCCCACTAATGGGGTGCCATTAACATTAGTACTGTTTAGAAGTTAGGGCTGCGCAACGGTGATCCTATATGATAAATACATAAGCGCAACGAAGATTAATAAAGATAAATACCTTAAGACAGCCCTAATGAAATACCTAATGTTTCACTCGAAACGTAAATTGTTATGTGCATTTGTAACAATAATTGTTAAGGAAGCACAATGTAATTAAATTTTACATACGTAAAATGAGTTAACATATTGAAAAATATTATCTGTGGGATTTAATAAGAACCATAATAATTATTAATTTGCGCAACGTATTCTTAGCAATTATGATGAAACGTAACGTTAACCACAAACATTAGTAAAATTTCACGTTACTTATTAGTTTTAAAATTGAATTTTATTTACGGACGAGATATCGTCGCCGCCGCCACAGGGTTTCGCCTCAGCGGCGACTTACATTTCGTCAAGGGTGATGAGTTTGAAGCCACCTTAGTCAGTCTTTATTATGTAACACATGTATAACAATAGAACCCTTAACACGTCCAACTGAACGCTGCTACAGAGAGACATTTTTCATTTACCTGGAAGTTTAATGAGGACTTATTTCTTAGTAGAACAATACTTAGTGAAGATTCACTAAGCCATTCAATCAATAGAATATAATAGAATAGAATAAATTTTTATTCAACTTAGACTATTTACATAATACTTATTGAAAGTAATTTATTTTCTTTTTTTTACACTTCACTGGTTCGTAAAAAAGCCTCTGTCCTGGGAAGAACCAGTAACAAACCCAGCGGGCAAAAATCAATAATTTCAACCTATCATAGTCAACTGTTGAACATAGGCCTCCCCCATAGAATGACACAAAACACGATCCTAAGCCACCTGCATCCTTCGACTTCCCGCAAAACCATGCTGGTCGTCGCTCCATCTAGTAGGGAGTCTGCTGGTTACCACTGCATTTGCTGGTTACCACTCGATAACTTTTCGGTTACTCTAGTTCTACTGCGGATATTATCGTTAAGGATTTTATCTGGCAGAGAAACTCCTCGTATTTTTTTCCGTAGCTCGCTGAGCGACTCTGAGCTGCCTGATGCGGCCTACAGTGAAGGACCACGTCTCGGTTCCGTATGTCATCACGGACATATGTTTTGAGGCGTTGAACTATACTCGATGAGAAGATGTGATGCAGTTCCCCGAACACTGTCCAGCCGTGTTGGATCCGTCAATTGACCTCTTGGTCGAAGTTACACCTAAATAGTCAGACAATATGTCCTAGCTATAAATATTCGTCGACAACTTCGATCGTAGTGTTCCCAACAACAACGTAGAACGTAGTGTTCACTGAGTAATGCATCACAAATGTATGTAGTAAAATTTTAAGTATACTTAATTTCACTGCACCAATATGCGATGCAGTTGAAATACGACACCGATGTGTACATGTGCGCACATACACTAAGTGATCGTTATTCAGTAAGTAATATTCCTCATCAAAAAATACATTTACTAATAATTAACAATCCGATGTTAGTTTTTCCAAAGATGCTTGATATGCGGTTACCGCCACGCTTGGCAAGCAAATTGGCGATGATAGAATCGCATTTGTGCGAAAGCAGAATCACATTTTTTTATAGGACACGAGACGTGTGAAACGTTCACCTGAGATCGGAAAGTCTCAGGGGCTGGGCGCTCGCTTTTATATTCGTAGTACGCGAGTGACCTGAGTTCGATCCCCGGTGTCGAAACGTCTGAAATTGTTATGCAATTTAAGTGCTGATTTACCACTACTTAGCGGTGAGCGAAAACATCGTGAGGAAACCTGTTTGTGCAAGGAATAAAAATATTTTGAAGACATGTTAGGTCCGCCAATCCGCAGTGGAGCAGCGTGGCGGACTCTTCCCGGCTCCAATACCCTCTCAGAAATGAGAGGTGCTCGGTGGAAATTTATAGACTGTTACTTCATATTACTTAGTTTTGATGTCGGTATTACTATCTTGAAAATAATCACATACGAGTATAATACACAGATCAGTGGCTCTCGGCAGCGTTTAAGGTATGAGGTATCAGGAACTGCTTTAACCTGTTCGCCTCCGAAGAGTAACGATTTCGACCAATCGTCCCTTCTTGGAAGAAGTCTATATTCAGTAGTGGACTATTAACAGACTGATGATGTTCAAGATATTTTGCCATTTGACGAGGACCATAATATAATAACCTTTCCCGAAGCTAGCTCGCACGATACTTACCCCTTTATTAAACAAATATATTGGGTACAATACTACAATTAAAATCTCGCCAAACTATAAACAATTTCTCGTGTTTGCGATTACATGCTTTTAAATATAAGTCATTAATTTTGTCGTGAAGCAGTAGTGTGCAAACATTAATGTGTTTCGGTTTGAAGGGCACTGAGAGCTAGTGTAATCACTGGGCATATGAGACTTAAATACTCACGTCTCAGGGTGACGGGCGCAGTGTGGTGTCGCACAGAAATGTTCTGGGTGACACAGCATATGTTATGGGCAGACGTTGCACTTACCATCAGGTGAACATTTTGCTCGTACAGTCACTTTTATGAAAAAAAAATATGCACCTACTGCAAATAATACAAGAAATGTAAAAATAAAAAAGTATGAATGATTAATAACTATTTGGTTGATAATGATGATATGGAGATGGTGTGAGGGTATTTGATTTTAGTATGCACTTAGATTTTATATAACACATTAAAATGTCTACACTGACTGCTACTTAAGAAAACATTAATTTGAATATTCTCACGCCTAGTAACAAGATAAAGCAGGAAGGCTGCATATAAACTAAGGCATTCTTAACATTAGAATAAATGCGATGCGAAATTCGCGCAGTTCGCTATCTGTTACATACAAGTAACTTTACGTACGATCCCCTGTTAATATATAAAAATTTCTGCTCGATCTTATTAATTAGATATGTCATTTCATCTACGCTTAAGATTAGATTTTAGTGTAATCTTAGACAGTTATCAGTGTGTAGTGCTGTCTGCAACAACCCATGTTACATTTTTAATTACAAGGTACTGGTGTTATCTAGACCATTCCACCGACTTCGTATGGTTAACTCAGTTCATAACACTCAGTTTTTATATTTTTATGTTTCTTCTAAAACGAAAAAAGTAGAATATTTGATATAGAAAGCGACAAATTTCTGTTCTCTTTCTCAGATGAGAAGATCATTATTATCGGGATGCGAAAGTTCTATAGTCTCTTTCTGAGGCTTATCTCTATAAGCAATATAAGATAGATCGGAATAAGGATTAGATTATTACAACAGACAAATCAAAAACGCACTATAAAACGTCATTGTATTTTTTCTCTAAATACACTACTTTTACACTAAACATTTTTTTAATTTTAAATTGTAATTTTTATATTTGTTATTGTTACATACATTAACTCTTTTACTGGTTTTAAATATACTTTTGTTAACTGTTTGCAAAATTGATTGCATATTTACTTCAGATAATCCCAATTGAGGTAGATTTATTTTTTCTAGCAATTGTTATTGTGATCACAGATAACTAATCTCACCTACATATTCCACACACATTAAACTAGAAAGCATGACGCAAACTATTAATTCGTAATAGATAACAAACAGCGATAAATCCAAAATCGTACAGGAATCTTTATGGAATATAAAGCGTGCAATGCGTGAATTACATACATACATACATACATACATAAGATCACGACTGTATCCCATAAGGAGTAGTCAGAGACTGGGCACTCACTGCAAAAACAGATCCACGACTGCCACAATCCACGTTTCACCAAAACAATATAATGCACTTGGTTTGGTAGGTAGTGAGCCCATCGCCATCATGCGCTGTTGGGTGCACAGTGCAGTTTAATTTCTTACTCGCCTTTTACGAGATTCATTGGATGAGATGGAGTGGTAGTATTCTTTTATCGAGCCGCCACCACACGCGTGAATTACGTATCCTAAATTGTTAATATGAGAAGACATTAATGATTTTTTGTTTATTTTATTTATTTAATTAAGTTTTTATGCACTAGTGCTACATATCGCGGACTTAATGCCTAAAGACATATTCTCCTAGTCAACCATAAGGCAAAGCAGAGATAAACATAATATGATAGGCGGTGCAGCGAACAATAAGAGAATAAAAAATTATTAATTAAGACCAAATATAGAAATATAAATAGATAAACAATAAAAATATATAAAAAATTAAACCAATGCATACATATACACAGATACACATATAGAAGCATAGATAAATAAATAAATATACACATTTGATAACTAAAAGCTAGAAGTTTGGACAAGCACTGACTTATAAGTCTTAGTTATCTATGTGTTATCATTTTACTCGACATAATAAGAAAATAAATCGTTCAAGAGTCCATTAAGTGTTAAATAAATTTTATTACATCATTATATCATTTGAGTAAAATATGTTAATTTGTCAATTTATGTAAAATGAACAAATGTTGCTTTTCGATTGTTTTTTGAATATTAACCTTATTAATATTACTGTCAGTCACTCTTATTAAGCTTAAAAGCTTATGCCAGGAGATGGTTTACAATAATAGTCGAAAGGCGGGCCCAAACTTGCTACGTCATGTTTTCAATCTATATCCTATACTAACTACATTATAGATATAGACGCTTTGACTCTAACAATTGCGAAATTTATAATCTATCTCGTATATTATAATTTATTATTAGGTTGTGGTATAATTTAACATAAAATAATGGTCGCCAAGCCTAAAGCTTTAAAATTATGCAAAGCACTTCAATAGAAATTTATAGTACTGATATATACTAAATAAATTGTCAAATACAATACTATAGAATGCTTATGTATGCAAAGCAGCGACTAAAATGATAATAACAGACACCATAAGGATGTAAACGGATGATCTTCAACTGTTTTTTTACAGTGATGTCATACAGTGATATTTCTTTTATTACACTGGGTGCCTTTAGTTAGGGTTAGTTGAGGCTACAATCCTCTGGAATGCCCTTCCTAATGCTATTAGGGAATGCACCCAACAAAAACTCCTTCAAAAGGCTTCTTAGGGAACATTATTTGAAGGCAAACTGATGATCTAATTTTGCGTCTTATTTTGTTAATATATGTATTATATTTATTATTTGTATGTATGTATTTATCTATGTTAATTCTGTTAATGTATATATATATATATATATTGATTATTTATATTATTATATAATTATTATGTAATAGTATTTATATTTTCACACCACACTCCATATTTTACTTATATGAACCTGCCTTCTTATTTTCTTCTTCCCTTCTGCCTTCTTAACTTCTTATTTCTATCACAGATACATAAATATCTAATGTATATCCGTATATAGCTCCGATAATTATGCTCCGATTTGGAAGATTTTTTTATTTTTCGGATTTCATATTTCCAAAATAAATTTATCCAATATAAAGGAGGTAGCGGCCTAAGAGAATCTACCACCCCATCCCATCCCGTGGGTGTCGTAAAAGTCGACAGAGGGAAATTAAAACCAGGAGATGGGCAGCAGCATCTTCCTGGAACATCTGAATAAATAAACTGCGGTTGCCAACCCGCCTGCCAAGCGTGGCAACTATGGCAAAATCCCTCCAATATGAGAGCTACAAACTTGTGGCTATCTATGGGGAAGGCCTATGTTCAGCAGTGGACCTGTAATAGGCTGTAACGACGACGATAAAAATAAGTGATTCCATATTAAATTGGTAAAATGATTTACTTGCGAAAGTCGGTTTTCTTTTCTTAAAATAATTACATTCACTGTGATCCTTCATTGACTACCGCGTCGTTTAGCAGTCAGCTTACGTGTTTATTGACTCACGTTTCTTAAATTAAAATCCCAATCGAGGCTAACATTTGTACAACAGACATTTTTGTTTACCGGTCTTTATAGTAACTGTCCCCCTATTTCTTACACTGTATCTATACGTATATTTTCGGAGATGTGATTTATGTTAGCCTTGTTGCCCTATACCTTCATCGTATACTGTGCTCGCGGGCCAGAGGTCTGCGTGCCAGGTTTACCCAAACATAAACATTATATAACCTCCTAACAAACGTTGAAATTAGATCTTTGTCGCGTTCGCTGTGTGCTTACGCGATTTCGAATACCTTAAATTTTTTTAAGTCATCTTTATGTGACCGTCCGTGAGAGGCTTGTAACTTGTAACTTTGGGCGGTGAGAACCGCCCTGGAACACTGGTGAATCGTGTGTACGCGGTGAGATTGTCGACTGTTGCTTGCCGCTCTCTACGGCGGTCGCGCATCGTTAATATCTATGTTAATATCTATCCGTCCATGTTCGTACATACATACATACATACATAAGATCACGACTGTATCCCATAAGGGGTAGTCGGAGACTGGGCACTAATTGCAAAAACAGATGACTGCCACAATCCACGTTTCACCAAAACAATATAATGCACTTGGTGTAATAGGTGGTGAGCCCACCGCCACCATGCGCTGTTGGGTGCACAGTGCAGTTTAATTCCTTACTCGCCTTTTATGAGATCTGGATGAGATGGAGTGGTAGTATTCTTTTAACGAGCCGCCACCACACGGAATGTTCGTACCATCATATATGTGGATACTAAAGTTACTATAGAAATATCTATTTATATATATTATTTCTTAAAGGTGTTTTTAGTCGGTAAGAAATACCTTCCTTAATACTGTACCAAAATTAATGTTTTTCCCACCATTTATAACATTATTATTTTCCCCTCTAATGAAAATTAAGTTAATGTCTTAAATTTAATGTGTTCGTTAAAGAAATGATTGAAAATGAATTTATTTACTGAATTCTTATTTTATTGATGAAAACGCCATCTGTTGTGTCACCATGAACGACAGCTGTCGGTTGGAGGATGATCACGATCTTATGCGAAATATTCGCATGGATCCAGCTAGTATGTATGTAAAAGCGACTTACCACTGACACATCATGAAACCGTTTGATTTGAAATTTGGCATAGGTACATATTCCTTTTCCAAAATACGCACCGACTAAGATCGGAATTTACGATGATTTACTTATAAATTGTTAAACGTCTGATGCTGTTTTTTTCTTTTTAAAGTGTTGGCTAAGATTACTAAAATTCGAACTCGACGAAATACTACTCTACCTCGAAGTTCATCTAGTAAAATCCGAAGAATGTCTTTCTCATAATTATCATCTCCATCAACATGCTAATATTCTACCGTTGGAAATAGGCCTCGCCCAAGGAGGGATTATTTGTCGCACTTCGACTACAATAGATTGACGATCGCAGTACCAGACGACGCTCACCTTAGACACTGCTGCCCGTCACCAGTCTTTGTATTTTCAACATTCTTACTACTTCACCGTAGGGATAGTTACTGGAGTCTCTTAATTATGTTATCACGAAGACGTCATCATCGTCCTACTCTAAGTATATATATCATAAATAGTTGTTAACTTACTATTTTTCTTTTTGTATATGATGAAACAGTTGCACTGGGAATCTTCGGATCTGCTTTTAAACCTGTAAAGAAATATATATCCGTTAATATCAGTTCACAGGAAATGCAAATGGTTGTGCTTGTTGAAAATATTAGCAGAGTAATTATTAAGTAGCGCGCGAATTCATAACTACTTATTCATTCAATATGGTGTATGTTGCAGTTGTTATGGTGTTATGCAATAGAAATTGTCTTTTTCAATCATACCGTATTCAAGACTTGTGATGAATATTGTAATCTGTTAGTAGATGAAGCGTGCTGAATGTGAATCTAGTCGACCAATAATCTTTAAAAGGCATTCCTGTGATGATTCCAAGGCAAAATCTCCCCAAAAATGGAAGCTACAAACTGTTGTGACAATCTGTGGCGGAGTCCTATGTTCAGCAGTGGATTAGTGATAGTCTAAAATTATGATGATGATGTTGAATCGACTCAAACACGTGACTGACTATTCACAAAATTACGTTCATTTGGCCTCACCCTGACAGTTGCGGACTTACCGGAACTTTGAAATTCTGTGTGGCATCGTACTAGGCTCGGCCATGAGATGTCTGTTCTTAAGTGTTATATGCTCTGTGCACTAAAGCCCTTTAAGCCAAAACACAATAGTGTTTGGACACTGCTTGACAGCAGAATAACGAGGTACCACCACCTATCTAGGCGAAAATAATTACCAGTACGATATTAAATGTATTATAATCTAAAACATATAAATATTTAGCCTTTGAAATAAGGAAATGTTACACCAAAATTAACAAATACAACTTGAATCAAATATATGCATATATAAAAATCTTAATCAATAAAAAAAACCGATAGGTGTCCGGAATAGCACCGAGGTATATACCGGAAAAGCTTTCCAACCGAGGTGCCGTAAGAGGCGAGTAAGGTATTGTGCGGACTCTGTCTTTATTCGTGCACAATAACACTTTTTTTTGACTTGTAACATAATAGCGGCGACGTGGAACGTTAATTGCGTATATTTTGCAGGAGGATCTTTACAAATTAGCTTTGTTCTTATTAAGCTATTTTCTATGCGCAAATATTAAATAAACTATCGATGGTGAAACGTTTGCTATTATAACCGTTTCAATACGTAATGCTTCATAATAAAATGAAATTTAAGGCTCTATGATTTAAAACCTTTGCTTGATAAAATGAAATTTATAAGCCGTACATAGTACAGCCTATAACAGCCAAGGGGAAGCAGTGAGGGCAGCTTCCTCTCACCTAGATACTCTATTTGTTCATTTAATGCCAAGTCATTTATTACCCGACTAGCTGCAGCTCGCGGTTGCACTCGCGCAAAGTAAGGCACACATGTCCAAATGCGCCGTAATATCCTGCGCCGTTGATAACTTACAACAGTATTTTTTTATTTTCAATGATTTGATTGCTGTTAGCCTTTTGGACTTTTACAGTTTCATTGGGCACTGTGACAAATTAGCCCAAACGTAAATACATGAATAAACTCCTAACTAACATTTAAATTCGGCCACAGTCGCGTTTGCTGTGTGCTTATCGGGAGGTCGAATATCTTAAAAAAAATTAAGTCGTCTAATGACCCTCTGAGACAGGCTGCGGACCTTCGTTTGGTCTAACTTATAATAGTATGACTTAGAACCCCCTGGCCCACTGGCTGGCGTCGCTCTTGGTTACAAGCGTCCCGAAGTTATGCTACCATACTTAACCAAGATTCTACGCCTCATGAATAATCGTGGCTAGCGGGGTCAACAGACTGATCCGTGAGCGTTTTACCTAAATAATGACTGAACAGTTATTTGCTGTTTGTTCGCGGGTTATTGATTAGTTACATTTATTAAGCATCTTGCAGCAGAAAGGAGTATTCATTCATCCGCATCAGTGGTGGCAAAAAAGTTTGCAATTTTTTAGCGCTTATAGAGGGATTTGTCAAATTATACAAGTCAGACACCTAAAATATTACGTACATGATTTCTTTTAATCTTTTGGTGACATCAAAATAAATCAATTGTCACGACTTTTGAGACGATTATATTTAACAGATATAGATGGGATACTTTATAGGTAGGTTGACGCAGTGACTGGCTTCTGCGCTATGAATGGTGGTTTTGATTGTTATTTCGGTTGTAGATAATATTACATGTGCAATTTATACAAATCTGTAAAATGCACCCGCAATACAGGAGAAAAGAAAAATATCAATAATGATAAATAATATTTATTAAAGAAAAAACAGAAGACAATTACGTAAAAAATACTGTAAACGCTGATTACTGTTTCAAAACAGAAACGTACCGGAATTCGTTTTTAGTGCACATCTATTGTAATTACAATTTTTGAATTAATGAAAAATCGTTGCCATTTAATTAAGGTTTCAATGCATACTAGAGTACAAAGGAAAACAAACAAACACTATTAAAGCTGGTCTTCACAACTTTCGTGATATTTCTAAATGCTGGAAGCTAAGGAATTTCGTGGCTAAAATAAAAAAAGTTAACAGTAGAAATAAGTGGCAGATAAATTAGCATTATGACTGTGAATAATTGACCAATGCCGTCGCACGCGTCAATAGTTGACGCGTATCACCAGAACCGGTATAATTCTTTAAATAAATCATTTTGATTACTATACGCTTACAATCAATTTGACACGCTTTTACCGTTAAACAAAATTTTTAGTTTTTAATGTAATTTAATTATGAATGTCATAATCAATTATTTTCACGCGCGCGCAACATTTGGAAAATTTTAACCATCTACAAAAATCGCACAAATCTACCGTTTACACAGATAAGGGATTAGAGTCGGTTTTTAAATAAAAAATCGAATATCTAAGATATAATTTTATGGTAAACAGGCCAAAAATATTTTATATTTATAACATATCGGCCAAACCTAACTCGGACAAAAAAGTTGCCTTTTTTATCCACGTTTAACTGTGCTTAATACTTCTGGTGCAAAGTTTGCAATCATTTACAAAACCGTAACGACTTAATTAACAGCCGGTAGTAGTTATAGATCATAGATAGCAAATAATTGCTCCTCTGTAGTGTTAATGATACTCAATTCTAATGAAAGCTTAACATCGCTGTCAGATTAATATCAATTAAAGTCAATGTAGATCTTTGCTTTATAGTCATTATAGAAATCAGCGGATTCTACACAACGAAGATTTCTTTTTATGCGTATTTTATAGAATTACAGTCATGACTTTTGCCCATATAAGGTGTAGGCAAAGGGGGTACCCTACGTAGCTCACTTTTCGCCCTCGCGGGAACGAAATGGGGAGTAAGAATTTTTTGACTCTTATAGAATCAAAAAGACTAATTTATTTACTAACTAGCTGATGCCCGCGACTTCATCCACGAGGATATAGGTTTTCTAAATATCCCGTGGGGACTATTTGATTTTCCGGGATAAAAAGTATCCTATATCCGCCTCCAGGATGCAAGCTATCTCTGTGCTAAATTTCATCAAGATCGGTTCAGCGGTTGAACCGTGAAAAGGTAACAAACAGACAGAGGGACAGAGAGAGTTACTTTCGCATTTATAATACTCGTATTAGTGTGGATACATAAAGAGACATCTTTTGAATGAAGTGATATCTTTTTATGTATATTGCGCGCATGAAACAGAGTGTGATTTGTCAAAGCTAAAGTTTGTACGAGAAGAAGCGAGGAATCTGAAATTTATATAATAATATGTGTTACAACTATATTAAATTTAATAAAATAAAACATTCATTATTTACAGCCAATGTCAAATAATTAATTGTCTGTGGTCAAATAGTCGCACAGAGTAGAGATAGTCGAAACAAAATTTTAAAAAGTTGCCTAGAAATAATTACTCTGACCTCTGTAACGTTCAAACTTTAAAAAAATATGAATTACGGTCGAACTTAGATCTTATTGCAACCAGTAGTTAGAATAAAAAAATATATGAAAATGACCAGAAAGGGACACAAAAGCACAACATTATTTATCTAGTGAAAAAATGGATTACTCCGTGGCGACTATGTTTATTTTGATACGATACAATATAAAAAGAAAATATTTACGACAGCTAATGGGTTTAGTGGTGTTGCATTTTACAGTCGCTCGTCGTTGTCCTATAATTCAAGGCGCTTTCGCGATAACCCATAACTGTAGGCAATCTAAGCGGATAAAATGGGAATAAATCGGAGAACAGGCACTATTAGCGGTTTTCAGCACGGGTAACAATGGCTATGAGGTTAGAATTAATGTACCATACAAACGCAAACACAAAGCATTTTATTTATCTGTTCTATGGTCACAATTTTTTTTTTAATTTTAAGCAATGAGATTAATTTTATAAATTCTAATAAGCTCAAAGAAAAGAAAAGCCAATTTCATAGTCAAAGCTCAGTGAGCTCTAGTCTTCTAGTAGGAACCAGTCTGTCAAAAGATTAACTAACGCATTTGGACTAAACACGTAATATTTCTGTTAACAATTAATTCTGTGTCACCTAGAACATTTCTGAGTGGCACCACATTGCGCCCGGCCTCCCAAAATATCAGTTGCTTAAATCTCGTATGTCCAGTGGTTACTCTAACTCACAGTGCCCTTCAGACCGAAACACAGTAATGTTTGCACACTACTGCTTCGTGGCAGAATAACTGGCCCTGGGTGGTACCTACCTACGCGGATGCCTGCATAGGAATCCTACCGCCATTAAAAACATTCGAAATAGTTAGTGCTGTTAGCCGTATTGGCTTCAACTAGCGCTAGAGATAAATTACATTTTGTTTTGAAGTTTCCATGGAATTAAGACCTAATATTTGTGTATACAATTCCATATGAAGGAAATTATTACAAAACGTGAGTCCATAATTATATTAAGGTATGTAGTTTCCATAGATAATAAAACGTACAAATCAGAGATGTGCCACTTCGGGATAAACTCGACTCGATTTAACTCGAGTTAAAATTAATGTAACTCGAACTGAACTCGAGTTACGTAACTCGAGTTAACCGGATGAAACAGAGTATTTTTTTTGTTTTAAGCAGTTTAATGACTCAGCTTCGCAACAATATTAAAAAGTTGGAACAGATTCGTAATTAAAGAGATTTTATGGAGATTTTAAAGAGATTTCCTATTAGGTTCCGGCACTTTTTCCGCACTAAGTAACACTAAAAACAAACAACAACAACCGGCACTCCAAAGTTAATTAACCTCAAATCTGCAATATTATGACATTTGATGAATGAATGAAGCCACAAATGACCGGTAAACTTCGCGCCACAAGCTCACACAACGAACGAAACGTAGGAATGAGAAAGAGTTAATCGCGTACTCGCTTTGATTCAGGTATTTATTTACAGCGCCAATCCCAATTCGAGTCAGAGAGAATTAAACTCGAGTTGGTTCGAGCTAAGCCCAACTCGAGTTAACTCGAGTTAGTAAATCGAGTTGACACATCACTAGTACAAATAAAAAAATGTACATGAAAGTTTATACGTGTCGTTCCTGCCTTAGTAACAGTGTATCTGTTGTCCTGATTATGAAAAACTGACATTTCCTAAGTTTGAAATTGTAACTTCTTAATGATTTCCTTTATTTACGTGAACACTACACATTTAAATAAAACTAATTTTTACGGATTTTATCGCGTTTAATTTTGTTATATAAACTTCTTGATAGAAATAGATTGATTGGCCTGTCTCTTCCTGCCTGTAGTCATTTCGTCCAGATAAGCTAACGGTGTTGACAGAACGCAAGGCTTAGCCAAAAGAGGTCTGGTTGTATTAACATTTAAATTGAACGTGCCTTTATTGTCAGTTGTGAAGTAACAAGACTACTGAACACGCGAGGAGGGATTTAAAGCGGTGGATACACTGACGTGACGATTTTCGAACACGCCAACGTCCTCAGACATGCAAAGAGATGTATATGTGCATGCGAATATATAATATTTACGCTATGGATGAAACTCTAGTTGCTGAATT
The DNA here is from genome assembly GCA_019845155.1 of Luehdorfia chinensis. Classification (NCBI taxonomy): domain Eukaryota; kingdom Metazoa; phylum Arthropoda; class Insecta; order Lepidoptera; family Papilionidae; genus Luehdorfia; species Luehdorfia chinensis. The sequence goes on from JAHVAK010000642.1 coordinate 267,186, forward strand.
AGTTTAGTTTTTTATTTATTAATTTAGTCTGGGATTGATTTAAGTAAAACAATCTGTATATTTAGTAACGATGTGGTGGACGTCGGTACTACTTGATTTTGACCAATGGTACTGTAGCGACATCTATGTCGACACATAAAAAGCTCAAGAAATGTCTCTTAATTCCATAATCGCGCTATAAAAATAAATTATTTAAAATACAACGAGTAGCTGAGGCCCGCGACTATGTCCGCGTAGTTTAAGATTTAAAAAAAAAACTGCGCGAACTCTTAGCTTTTTCAGAATAAAATTTAAAGTAAGTTTGTGATGGGCAAAGCCTGAATTCTTAATATACCTTAAACATATTGAGTCAGATTCCCCTGATTAGAAAGTTAATTTTGCCATAATTGTTATTACTTTAGATAAACTTATAAGTGTCACAGCTTTTGGATTGGCAATCAGTCCATATATTGTATTAAATGTACCACATATCTTATTTTTGTAAAATAGTCATTCGGTTTTGTGATAAAATAAATAAATATAAAAAAAAAATTACGTCCGTCCCCAGAGCGAAAGCTACTTCTGTGCCGAATTTCATCAGCAGTGGGTCGTGAAAATGTAACAAACAGACAGAGGGATAAAGAGAGCTACTTTCGCATTTATAATATTACTAGCTGAAACCCGCCACTACGTTTACGTGGATTAAGGTTTAGTAAAAATACCGTGGAAACTCTTTGGTTTTCCAGAATAAAAAGTATCCTATGTCCGTCTCCAGGATGCAACCTGTGTCTAGATCGAATTTCGTTAAGATAGGTTCAACGGTTGAACCGTGAAAAGATAAACAATTGGACAGAGTGACAGACACACATTACTAGCTGAAGCTCGCGACTACGTCCGCGTGGATTTAGTTTTTTTAATATTATAATATAAAGGGTTGATACGACCAAACGTTCACCTGCATTTCCCTTGGTCGACTCTTACCATATCCACGAGATATGAAAAGGTGACAAATCTTCATACGCCGCTAGGTACCTACCACACGTCTATACACGGCGAAAGTTACTCTCTCTGTTTCTCTGTCTGTTACACTGTTTCTCTGTTATCTTGACGAAATTCGACATAGATATATCTTGCATACTGAAGTCGGACATAGGATACTTTTTACTGCGAAATCCGAGTTTACTGGTGGTAGGATTTCTATGCAGTAATCCGACTAGGTGGGTGAGTACCACCGTAGGGGCAGTTTTTCTGCTGTCAAGCAGTAGTGGGCAATCATTACCTGTGTTTCGGCTTGACGGGTACTGTGAGGTAGTGTAGTCACTAGACATATGAGACTTAAGAACTGATGTCTCTAGATGACGGGCGCAGTGTGGTCTCACACGGAAATGTTCTGGGTGCTAAAGCATTTCTTATGGGAAAACGTTGCACCTACCATCGGGTGAACATTTTGTTTGTTACGTCACTTTGTGCAATAAAAAAAAGCGTGACGATAACGACAAATCCTCCTTTCTTGGGAGAGACCTACGTCCAGCAGTGGACTATTAACGGGCTGCAAAGAAATTGTATTATATATTCATTTATTTTCTGATTGATAAAAAAATCTCAGATTGATTTCCTTTTGAAATAAGTGAGTGGAATCAAGAAAGGTTATAAAATACATTTTAATTTCATAACTTTACTTAAGAAGCTTTTATAAATTACAAGCCGACCTGCCGTCTGTATAGAGAAAAACAGCACCGGCCGTTGTTCCATTAGTAGTAAATGTACATAAAATTTGTTGTTAGTATTTATCTATGTATGTCGGTAAAGGTATCCAGGAATCCATCTAGGTAGGTACCACCCCAGGGCCAGTTATTCTGCCGTGAAACAGTAGTGTGCAAACATTACTGTGTATCGGTTTGAAGAGCACTGTGAGCTAGCGTAACCACTGGGCATATGAAACTTAAGAACTGAAGTCTCAGGGTGACGGGCGCAGTGTAGTGTCACACAGAAATGTTCTGGGTGACATAACATTTGTTATGGGTGGACGTTGCACTTTACATCAGGTGAACGTTTTGCTCGTTTCGTCGCTGTATCCAATAAAAAAAAATGCCAATCTTAAAATCTATGGGTTTAGGAGATATAGTAATAAGTCAGTGGCAAATCACTTTTAAATATAGTTAGATTTATTATCATCATAATATCATCATAATAAAAACAGTACGAATAAAATAATAACTATACGTAAAATACCACCCGCAGAGCTAGGTTGCACTGTGCTAGACCAGGAGTCGAAGGCTAGATTTATATCGCTTTTGCTGTTTATAATAATATGTCATTCACTGACTACTGGCATAATTTGATCCTGAGAGCGATATTCCCTTGTATTAGACGGGCTACAGTGTCTGCATCTCATTAAAGATACTGATTGTTGATTTGTCTATCATTAGGACTCGTTCTCAGCGGTCTAAGCGCGCCTTTTACCAGTTTGTAATGATTACTACGATATACATTTATCGTTATTTAGTACGAGCTTATGAAAAATTTTGTGTTATGAATTAAATTATATGGAGTTTTAGTTAGTAAGTAGTGCCGATAGGTGTCCGGCAGTGTATAAAACCTACCTCTTTCCTACCGAGGTGTCGTGAGAGGCGACCAAGGTATTGTACGGACAGCCTTTATTCGTGCAGGATAACACCATAATATGCAATGCAGTCACTAAACTGCTCGTGGGAACGCAATGGGGAGTAAGAATTTTTTGACACCCGTCACGTCACGTTTCCCGCGAGGGCGAAAAGTGGGCTACGTGAGTGGCCTCTACCTTCCTCTTATATGGGAAAAAGGTGTGACTGTATGTATGCATATATGTTTAGTTAGTACAATGACGTTCAATGAAATGTACACTTCCTAAAATTGACGGTATCGTCGTTATTAAATATACTGACATTGTAATCCGAGTCCTTGCTAGTGTTCGCAACTCTACAAAAATCTTTTCAAACTCTTGACTACTTTATTAAGTTTCAAGTGGTGGTTAGAAATTTTATCCCCCCTTCTTGCGCCGTGGGTGGTGTAGACATAAGAAAATCCATGGAAAATGTCATTACTTAAGACAGATTGAATAGGTAAATTCATCTTGAAGAACGCCAGAAATATTATGCAGTCCTGTGACGGACAGCAGTGTATAAAGTGCGAGGCGTCTGGGTCTGGGAGGTCGAGACCGCAGTGATCGCCAGTCCTCCTGTCAAGCGTGGTGATAACGTAAATGCTCCTTGTTTGGGGGAGGCCTATATCCAACAATGGATTACTAATAGGTTAATAAAGTTAAGAAGATATTAAGATCGTAAAAACAGGGAACTCTTATAATTTCATCTTGCCCGTCTGTCCGTACGTGTATTTTACTTGGAGGCTATTGGCATTATAAAGACGAAATTTTCTAAGAATGTAGTTTTTTTATGACCCGCTGAAGGCAATGGTGTATTGAAATTACGAAAAAAAAATAGTGACGGCACACTGACAATACCTCTGAAAAAAGAATCAGTTCTCGAAAGCGTGTAAGGTTTCGTTAGAGAGGTCTTGAAAATTATGAAAAAGTTTCAAAGTATCGATTTTATTTCCGCGTAAAAAGAAGAGGGGAGAGCCATCCTCTAACTTTTTGACTATGCAGTATAAAGTATCAAAAACAATTTAAATGGTAGAACCTAGAAAACACTTTCTACGTTTGGATTGAATAAGATACGTCGTGTAGTTTTTTTAGATATCAGATATTGTTGGTTACAAGCTTCCCCACTACGGAACCCGTCGCTGTGCGTCGATCGCTTGGCCGGTTTTTTTATTTAAGTGGAAGAGCATAATATAACATTTTGCAACGAAATGGCCGTGTAATGGCGGTGTAAAAGAATTATCTCTATCACCCACCCTCGTCGCACGAGTGTCGTAAGAGTCGCTTAAGGGTATAATTACGCCCAACTATAGGCAACAGCACGTTTTTGTTGTGTAAACCATTATAAAGCGTTGACGGCCCGCCTACCAAGCGTTGCAAATATGACAATTACAACCAATCACCTTATACGAAAAGAGGAAGATCCTATTTTTTTAATAAGTAAAAATAAGTTTCGATTAGTAGTAAGAATATTACGAGGTAGTTATTTTTAAATTCAAACAGCAGAAACAGTTATATTCCTCATGTACCTATTAGGATTCGAACAAAAACATAATGATAAATATATCCTGTAATAACAGCATATCCTGGTTAGAAATAGCACCTAGTAAGGAAAAGGCTGGAAAGCGTTTTCCATCGACAAAACCGATCGGTAGCTGTCTATATATCAAATGAGCGCATTAGTATCTCGAGTGCCACATTCAATTATTTCTGTAACCTAAGTTCAGTGGAGGTTAAGCTGCGCATTTCTTCAATGTATGTTATCGTATTTCAATATAAGGTTTCTTAACGTATTTATTTATACATGTATTTCTTACGATGATGCATTAAATTGAGTTCGAAAATACTTTTGATTATAGTTTTCATTCAACAATTATGTCTTTTTCTTGGTAGTATTAAAGTGTGATTAGTTGTAATAGTTTTAAAACGAAATAATGTGTGATACACCCGTGTAATCCAAATAAAAAATAAAAAATATTTTGATCACGGTTACATTTTATAATTGGAGCCGAATATTATCGGAAGCAAACAACTACGCGGGAAATATCATAGTGCCACAAGTGTAGGCGTAATTATAACGGCACTCACACGTCCTTACTTACTCGTGCCCGAAAAAAGGTTCATGCGATAAGATCAGAGGTAGGCTAAGATACAGTATCTTAGATACGGCGACAATCAAATCACAATCAAGCCCGAATACCAACAATTTCAGTTTTTGCACATATGGTCACGGGGTCGTCAAGAATTAGAATAAACACTTCACAACAATGTTTTTTTTGTATAACAGAAAGTGACGAGACAAGCAAAACGTTCACTTGATGGTAAGTGCAACGTGTACCCATGGCAAATGCTATGTTACTCAGAACATTTTTGTGTGGTACCACAATGCCTCCGTCATCCTGAGATATCAGTTCTAAGTCTCATATGCCCAGCTAATTAAATTAGCTCTCCACAGTAATGTTTGCACACTACGGCAGAATAACTGGCCCTGCGATGCTACCTTCTTAGACGGATTCTTGCCACCATTAGTGTCTTCGATAATGTCAACATCTACCTTTTAGTATCTAGAACTAGAAGGTAGATGAATTTCCCCATAAACGAACCCGATGAGTCTCTACGAACGAAAAATCTTTTGAAAATGGCAGAATCATTTGTATGTATTTTTATGAAAATGAATTCGTTAAAAAATGTTATTTTACTGGTCGTAGGAATCCGTCTAGGCAGGTACCACTCCAGGGCCAGTCATTCTGCCGTGTAGCAGTAGTGTGCAAACATTACTGTGTTTCGGTTTGAAGGATACTCGGAGCAAGTGTAATCACTGGGCATACGATACTTAAGAACTGATGTCTCAGGGTGATGGGCGCAGTGGGGTGTCACACAGAAGTTCTCTAGGTGAGACGGCATTTACTATGGGCTGACGTTACACTTACCATCAGGTGAACGTTTTGCTCGTTTCATCACTTTATTCAATATACAAAAATAAATACATATATATCTTAATTTCAAGTATTATAATAAAATATTAATTGAATTATTTTTTATGAACGCAAGCGAAAAGACAAACAAATGGTTGCACAAAGTAACTTTAATTGGAAAACTTTGTGAGGCACAGCACTGCTCGCGTCACCTAAAAATCAATCGTTCAGTCTAACATGACCTGCGCAACTAGTATGCTCTTCAAACCGAAACACTGTGTTTTCGCACACTTCTGCTTGACGGCAAAATAACTGTAACTGTGGTGGTATGTACCAAAACGTACGTAGATATGCAACTATACATATATATATATCTATGCAGGTATACCACGACCAGTTCAAACATTTACGTCTAAAATAATTGCTACAAAGTACTAAGTTTTAATATCTCATTTTAACGAAATTTCATTTTAAGTCAAGTAATCATTTCTGCTTCCCGTTGGTATCGAAGGGAATATTTCTTCAGGCACTTACTACAATTTACATATGACTACTGCAAAGTTTATTAGGTTGTACAAGTATAACATTTACACGACATCATTCATGCCAATTCAGGCTTTAACTTCCTACGAATTAAAGGTACATTTTCTCGATCAGGCTACCATAATGGTGCAAGCAGTAAACAATTGATGTCGATTGTACTAGCATCTCAGTAAATTGAATTATTTATCGGCGTATACGTCTGGAGATCCATAATTCTGTCTTTACGATATAAGGGATAAGAAATTTAGAAGAACTTTTGGATCTGGCGTTCGAATGAGTGAACGACCGTAGCTTAATTTTTAAACGATTTCCAGTTGTTAAGAAAATCAATACATACAAAAATATATCGCTTAGTTATTTATGTATATAGCTTACACGTAACACAGAGTAATAAATTATCGTGTTAAGCAATTAGTAAACTGTAAATAAAACAGCAACACGTCCAATTAAATATTTGATGCATTTAATTAATGGGATAATTAATAGCACTTAAACGTGATTTGTTAAGACCGCGGCACAGGGTCGTAGTAGAACAGTGGCTGAGCTGGCCTTAAATTTTATAGTACGTAAGTGAGCGAGTTCGTTCCCCAGTGTCGGCCCCTCTTAAATTGTTCTGCAGGCTTAAGTGCTAATTTACCACTTGCACAGCGGTAAAGGCAAACATTGTGAGAAAATCTGCATGTCTGAGGAAAAAAAATATTTCGAGACATTCGAAGTCCGCCAGCCAGCAATGGAGCACTGTGGCGGACTCTTCCCTGTTCCAGAAAGGAGAAGTGGCCTGTGCAGTGGGACATTTATAGGCTGTAACATTTTCAGACAAAAACCAAAACGTGTAGAGGCGGCAACAGAGCGTCTTCCATCCTATCAATACCTCAACATAGGCCTCCAAAAGATAGATATGATCTAAACTAAGCCTCTCAATCTAATCTAATCTAATACTAACAATCTCAAATACAACATACTGGTGTCTGGGACGAGCGTCTCAGCTGCGAGGTATCTGGTACTACGGTCATAATACCGCCTGCTAAGCATGGTGAGTAAATGCTCACAACTTGGGACGCATATGTTCACCAGTGGGTTACTTCATCATCATCATTTCAGCCTATCACTAGTGATCATTGTCCACTGATGAACATAGGCCTCTCCCATACATTGCTACAAAAGTTTAAAGCTCTCATTATGTGGAGATTTTGCTATAGTTGTCACGCTTGGCAGACGGGTTGGCAACCGCAGTTTATTTATTCAGATGTTCTAGGATGATGCTTCTGCCCATCTCCTGGTTTTTATTTTCCCTCCGTCGTCTTTTACTACTACTCTTAAGCCACTACCACATGGTGGACTACTTATGATGATGATAAATCACAACCGATGCCATTTTTGTCACGTCGACGTATTACTTTAATAACATAGTACCCCGAGGCCACGCGGTCGAATACCACATACGACTGCGTGGCCACGTGGTCAGAGTATCTGACAACTGTCTACGTGTCTTTGACACATTATCCTACCTCAGGTCCGATCTTATAGCATAAGCTATAAGTCATACATGTTATATTGCGCGCGGGCAGGTTAGGAGTGATTGCCTCCGTTTCTGCGCGTAAACTTGTGGCACTGTAATAGCTCCTGCGAAGTTGATAGCTTTCGTCACTATTCAAAAGTCGTCACTTTATCATTACCGCGTTTTTTTGCAGTAATCTAAATATATAAATGATATTTTTTTGTATTATCTAGGGTTTGAAGAACGCCTACTGCTATCGAAATCCACCACCAAACACAATATAGTTCATTAACAATTAGGTTAAATTTAGTACTAAAAATGCATTTTCTGTCATTTCTGTAAATCCGTCTAGGTAGGTACCACCCCAGGGCCAGTTATTCCACCGTGAAGCAGTAGTGTGCAAGCACTACTGTGTTTCGGTTTGAAGGGCACTGTGAGGTAGCGTAATCACTGGGCATTTGAGACTTAAGAACTGATGTCTCAGGGTGACGGGCGCAGTGTGGTGTGACACAGAAATATTCTGGGTGACACAGCATTTGTTGTGGGCGAACGTTGTACGTACCATGAGGTGAACGTTTTGTCCGTTTCGTCACTTAATACAATGAAAAAAAAAATTGGAAATTGGTCCGTTCTGTCGCTTTATTACTTTTACTCCAATACGCCAGTATATTCATAGGCTTGATCACCGTAATTAGAGAAGTACGTGATGCACAAGCCAAATTAGTAACTAAATACTTTTCCTACGAAGGTATAAATAAACGTTGTAAAAAACTTGCATGTCTGAGAAATAAAAATCGACGACATTTGAAGTCCCCCAACTTTCACTTCCATGCATATTTAGACTTTTTATTATATAACTTATTTTGTCACTAAAAGTTAATCTTAAAAACCATTCCTAGCATAAAAACGTTCAGTACTCAAGATAAAACAAGCTTCAAGTGCATTCATAAATATTATGCCGTCTGTATCTTCCTTTCCATGATTAATTTACTTGTTGACGGGGTATACTTTTTCCCATGTTAGAACGTCGTTAAAGATTCACTGGCTCACAACTGGCAAGAAAACCTGCTTGACTCATTAAGAAAACATATATCTGCATGCGTTTTTCGTGGGAGCTTGAAAGATTATTTATAAATCATAAATTAATCTGCATTTATTGATGATTTATGATATTATTTGAGAATTTTGCGTAAATATTAAATTAAATTTGAAAGCTTTGAACATGGAGTTTTTATAGTGCGGATTCTTAATAATATTTTTTACAGCAATTAATCAAGAAGTTAATAATAATATTATAACGAAAAGTTAAAAAAAAAAACAAGTTTGCATGCTTGTAGCAATGGACCGTGCTTAGTGTCAGCTCAAAGCCAGCGCATACATATATTAAGAAGACTTGCTGACTTAATAGGCTGCAATGAAAATACGTAAGATCATATTTACGAACCTTACGTATTTTCAAAAAAGTAATGACCGCTTTACACGGCCAGTATTTAATTAAAGAAGAAATTCAAATCATTTTAATTTATTTTAGCGGATAACTGCGTACAGGTGTTGAAAATACCTCTCAGTACATAAATGCTGAGGGATGTTAATTATGCGCCTCGGTGCTCTTGAAAATTAATCTGATAAACTACCGCGACTTTTCTCCATGAAAACCATTTTTATCGGTCTGATTAAGCCAACTTTGTAGTTTATTATAAAAAGCAAAGAGCATGTCCATAGCCACGAGTTTTATAAGTGTTCCCTTCTTACATGTATTTAGATGCTGGACATCTACAATCATGTTATATAAATAAACTGTTACAATTAATCTTCTGCAAAAGTAACACAAAGTTACGTGCCTGTTACGTCCCACTACTATAGGACAAAAGTCTCCTCTTATTTTATAAATTTTGGAACCAGGAAAATTGGGGAAAAATGGAACTCTACAGCAACGTGTAGGCTTTGTATGCTCTATATTACTTCCGCACGGGAATCGAGTCCGTTGCTCAAAAGCCAATAGCTCAGCGAAGTTGGTTTATATTTTTATTTCGTGACGTTTATCTACACTGCAAAGCGTGTGATTAATACCAATTGAAATATACCAATTACATGTATCTGGTCGGAGAATCGACTCTCGTTTTTTACTGGTGGTAAGATTCCTGTGCAGGAATCCGTCTAGGTAGGTGCCACCGCAGGGCCAGTTATTCTGCTGTGAAGTAGTTAGTGTACACATATTATTGTGTTTCGGTCTGAATGACACTAATAGCTAGTGTAATCACTGACTATATGAGACTTAAGAGATGATGGGTGACGGGTGCAGTGTGTGGCACAGAGATGTTCTGAGTGACACAGCTTTGTTATGGGCAGACGTTGCACTTACCATCAGGTCAACGTTCCGCCACCCACCCATCCGCCACCCATCCGCCACCCATCCGCCTGTTAAGCGTTGTGATTACGGCTACCCCCTTCTTGGAAGACGCCAATATCCAACAATCTGTTGACATACTGATAACGATAATTTAACATTTTGCATAAGAAACTGAAAATTAATTCGCTACCACATTTTAAGTAGTTACGTATGTAAATTTCGTTGTTGATTACTATACATTAACATGTTTAACAAGCTTTAGTTTGAACTACACTTGTTAGTATGTGTGGGTCAAATAATGGAACTGCTCGTACATTTTAAGCCAGTACCACTTGACCGAAAGAGATGAAATTTGGGATGCCTATGTATGTAGCTGCGGTGACAATATTATAATATGGAGCTGGTCTATTGATGGAGCTAAAGTTGGCCATAGAAGCTCATCGACTAAGCAAGATATCTCCGTCATGTTCAGGCTCGTTGAATTGGTTTTGACAACAACTATAGTCCTAGAACATTTGAAGCCCACTTCTGGACATAGGCCTCACGAATAAAAGCTGTCAACAAAAATATGATTTTTGGTTAAAACTTATTTCTGTTTCAAATTTATTCAATGCTACGTTTAGGTTAAAGTAAGAGCTATATTTTCATACATACAGTCACGCCTTTTTTTCATATTAAGGTAATGCAGAGGCCACTAACGTAGCCTACTTTTGTAGGAAAGAGGTAGGTGTTATTCTACTCTGTCGGATACCTATCGGCTATAAGTTTTCTCCACCCAATATTCTTTTATATATCATTTAGATCTTGTTATTTTGTTTATAAACTCTCATTAATCTTTTGTTATGGACTTCAAATTGTGTGATCGATTTTGAAAGCGCCCTAGAGGTATACAATTGATAATCATTACCTGAAATTATTCTTCAATCGACCGATTTTCTATACTATTACAGACAGGTACTCTTCCAATTCACCGGGTTATAACACGCCTCGCTGACTTACACCGTCACTCTAATTTCACCTCAAGAAAATCACGATCGCCTTTTCACCAGAATCAATTTGAAATGTACCTCATTATTGTTTCAAGTTATATACTTAATATACCACTTTCATCTAAATGTAGCACAGGATACGCAAACTTATTTTTTTTTTATGAATTTGTATTTTACATTCCCTATTCTTTAAATCAGAAAACTTTGAATAATACGTAATCGATTAACAAAAAAATATATGGCGGACTTATAATTATTAAAACTGTTTCTCTTCACAAACGATTACAGATAATCGATATAGCTAAGCGTTGACTTGTTAAAACTCCAACATTAATATAATTAGAGTAATATTTCATAGGTCGTTTAAAACTTACCTGAGGCAACTGTAAGTACGTATTTATTGACACTGCAGGTTCACTTTAAGTATTAAGTATGAAATTACACAGTTAGATTTATCGACTTGAACTAAACATTTATTTATTTTACATTGGAATAAAAAAAGCCGTGTGGTGGCGGCTCGTTAAAAGAATACTGCCACTCCATCTCCTCCAATGGATCTCGTAAAAGGCGAGTAAGGAATTAAACTGCACTGTGCACCCAACAGCGCATGGTGGCTATGGGCTCACCACCTATCACACCAAGTGCGTTATATTGTTTTGGTGAAACGTGGATTGTGGCAGTCATCTGTTTTTGCAGTGAGTGCCCAGTCTCTGACTACCCCTAATGGGATACAGTCGTGATCTTATGTATGTATGTATGGAATAAAAAATCTATCACTTGTATTCTTGTTCTTGACGACCAGGTACTTGAACGTGGCAGGTTTAAACAGTATCTCAAACCATAGTCTTTACCTTTCTTCGTTTGTGTCAATTGCCGCGAAGATTAGGACGAATGAATAATGTACATTAAGTACTTGTTTTGGTCTACGACATATTTATATCTAATAATGAGCCGTGGTAGCTCAGGGGCTAGGCGCTCGCTTTAAATTTCATAATACGCGAGTGACCTGGGTTCGATTCCCGGTGCCGGCACCACTAAAATTGTTAATTGCAATTTTAAGTGCCGATTTACCACGTGCTCGGCGGCGAAGGGAAACATCGTGAGGAAACTGCATGTTTGAGAAATAAAAATATTTCGAAGTCATGTGCAGTCCGCCAACCCGCATTGGAGCAGCGTGGCGGATTCTACCTAGCTCCAAAACTGTCCCAGAAATGAGAGGAGGCCTGTGCTCGGCAGTGGGACATTTATAGGCTGAAACTTTACTTTAACTTTATATTTATATCTATAGCAGATAATTGTTCTTGCTAGTAACCATAAGATTTAGCGTAAAGAAGATTTACGTGTGCTATCACCAAATTATTTGTCAATAAAGAAAAGAATAGGTCTTTGTTTAAGAAAAGATTGCATCCCTAAAATCTTCAGTCACATGTCAAAGATTTTTGCCGCCTTCGAATATTTGATTAATTTACCGAGCGAAACGGAGACCGCTATAACTCTACCGTTCGGCATTTCGTCTGTTTGCCTGTAAATTAGTTTCTTACGCAGTAGAGACTGTTCACAGATATCGTAGTCGTCGTTTCAGCCTATCACTAGTCCACTGCTGAACATAGGCCTCCCCCATAGATTGCCACAAAAGTAAGTAGCTCTCGGTTTGGGGGGATTTTGCCATAGTAGCCACGCTTGGCAGGCGGGTTTGCAACCGCAGTTTATTTATTCAGATGTTCCAGGAAGATGCTGCTGTCGATCTCCTGGATTTCATTTTCCCTCTGTCGACTTTAACGACACTCCCTTGATGAGATGGGGTGGTAGATTCTCTTAAGCCGCCACTACACGAGGAGTTCACAGATAGACCTTTTATTATAATTTTTTATAAACAAAATATAACATCAATAACAATCATTCTCAACCTATTCTCAAATGGAAGTAACATTGTAGACGTAGTGAGCAATCAAACGCTTATCTGTGTAACTTTTAATCTTAGATCGGGATATAGCTAATGTAATAGTGCTATGGATTAATTGACGACTTCATGTAGATTTCATAGTGACAGCTGCTAGCTATTATCTCTATACGATGTTTAAGGTGCATCAGAGCATACACATGTGCCACAAGCACCATTCAATGACACAGAACAGTAAATATTAGAGATTATTGAAATTTTTCAACGTCAAAGTACAAAAAAACTACAAAAAATACACATGATTTTAAGAGATTTTACAGTTTGTCGCAACTTTTTTGAGTCAACTTTAAGACCTAATAATCTCTTAAAAATTTTTGCGATAAGTTTGTGCGCTGATGGTCGCAGATTCAATTACCGCACGGAACAAACATATGTATGTCATACAAATAGTGTATCTAGGTGTTTGTGCAATTTATGTTTGTAAAATGCACGAATGATACAAGATATAATTATGTTAGTATGGAGAATCGTTTTTTTATTTTACTACTATAATAAAGCCGGAGAGTTTGTCTGTTTGGACGAACTAATCTCATAAAATACGTATCGGATTTGAAAAATTATCCGTGTCGAATTTGAATGCAGCGTTTTCATGCAATTTTTTCTGTTATTCATAATTAATTAATAAATGTCCATATACTGAGCAGTTATTTTATAGTGAGTAATATTATTCATCATTTTCTAATATATATGTTGCAGTTCTATCACACGTATTGAGTTGAATTAACTATTTTTGCTCTAGACTAACATTTCTACCTTAAAGTGGGTTTTTTTGTTATAGTTTAGTTGTCCATCTGATAGGTGTCCGGCAGAGTAGAATAGCATAGAAATATATTACGTGCATACAATAGCACCTACCTCTTTTCTACCGAGGTGTACTAAGAGGCGAAAAAGGTATTGTAAGGACAACCTTTATTAGTGCAGAATGATACCAGAATTTGCAATGCTGTCACTATACTCATGGGTACGCAATGGGGAGTAAGAATTTTTTGACTCTTACTAAAATGGTGACGCGGTTCGCCACCTGTCACGTCTCGTTCCCGCGAGGTCGAAAGGTAGGCTACGGGTATCTGCCTACCCCTCACCCCTGTGGGAAAAATGCGGAAATGTATGCATGTATACATGTAACCCGTTCAGTGTCGCTTGCAGCTGTTATGTTAACAATGTCTTGCAGTGCCATTTGTTGTGAAATAGCTAATTGGAAAGTAAAACATTATGCAGGTAAATACAAAAATTATTTCAAAACGAAATACCGTTTCCGAGAAACCAACAACATGTATCTTTATATACTGTATAAAATAATTGTCCTCTTAAAGTATAAAATGTAAGTGAATATTCGATGTTTCAATAAATGCTGGCGGCAACTGCAATGTTCTAAAATTAAATAAAAAAGGAGGCATCCATAAACACACATATTTTAAAGACCACGCCCTCGTCGCCTCTGCGAGATTGTACTCTGTTTGCAATCGGACGAGTTGCCAGTCAACATAATATAAATAGCGCGGTCAGCGACCGGCCTCCGTGCGGCCTTCACTTGCCACTATCATTGATTAGGGTTGCCTCTCTTTTTAGATAATTACCACATTTCAGTTTTCAATGTAGTAAACCCTTAATTATTTTTAAAAATCTTTAGTTTAAAAATAAATACTTTTATAAATTAAAAAAATAAATAAGTGTTGGTCTCGTCTTATAACTATTAGTTCATGTAGTGTAGTAGTCATGAACAGTAAATTCCGTATAAAAAAATCTTCTTAATTGAGTTCGGGTAATTATAACTGGGACCTTACTTCCCTTGCTCAAATATTACATATCTCTCCTACATATAATCGTAACAACATGGAAAAACGCTCATGCTAAAAATATTTTATTTAAAAGCTTAAATTAAGACAGCTTTTTTGTATTCCATATACAAGAAAAATATTTATTTTTTATACAATAATGTGTTTTTACAGATTCACAAATATTAATAACGAACACAATTATGTGGATCTAAATAGATACACCATTACGTGCTAACCTTTTTAGACACGATCGCCGGAATCAGTACAACGCTAATATATATACTAGTATACTGCTGGTACGAGTATATTACATGGTGGATATTACTGGTGGTAGGATTCCTATGCGGGAATCCGTCTAGGTAGGTACTCGTACCACCCCAGGGCCAGTTATTCTGCCGTGAAGCAGTAGTGTGCAAACATTACTGTGTTTCGGTTTGAAGGGCACTGAGAGCTAGCGTAATCACTGGGCATATGAGACTTAAGAACTTATGTCTCAGGGTGATGCACACAGTGTGGTGTCACACAGAAATTTTCTGGGCGACCCAGAATTTGTTATGGGTAGACGTTGCATTTACCATCAGGTGAACGTTTTGCTCGTTTCATCACTTTATCCAATAAAAAAAATCTTCTTCGAAATATTTTTATTGCTCACACACACACAGGCATTCCTACGATGTTTTTTCACGCAGTAGTCAAGAACGATTTTAGAGGTGCCGGTGCCAGTGATCAAGCCCCAGTTCCTCAAATACTTTGAAGTTAATAGCGGGCGCCGGCGCCTCAGCTATTACGGCATATAAATTAATAGGGTTTATTTCGCATTTACTTATTTTTTGTCATTAGAGAGAAAAACAATCTTCAAAATAGAACATTAATTTTGATACAGGTTTAAGAGAGCTACCGACAAAAATTACCGTTGGGAAATAATATTCTTAGATTTGTCAAATTATCACATTGGCTACTTGTTCGTACAAATTTAATTTACAAACTCTTGATACTAGTGACTCGAATTTGTATAAATTATAGTTAGTATTATAATTTACCGGCTCGGTTTGCACACTGGCTGAGGTTTCAGCGTTACAGGTGGTGGAGTTTATTTAAGTATTTATGTTTGGGTCAAACCAAACCTGGAACACGGGCCCGTGGCCCGTGAGCACAGTATCCGATGAAGCTGTAAAAGCCAAAAAGGCTAACAGCAATTACATCACCGAAATTATATATACAGGTGGTGAGTGCAATTTTGACACGAAATGAATATTTGTGTGGCTTACAGATAGCTGTTCCGGTCACATGTAATTTATGTATGTATAACGCACCAACGCACGATACAGAAGTAATCTAAGCGTGGGCAACTTAAAAGAAAAAAACTTAGTTGCTAACTTAGTCTTTGTTCTGTCGTTAATTCTCAAGTGGTGGTAGGATTCCTATGCGGGAATCCCTCTAGGTAGGTACCACCATTACTCTGCCATGAAATAGAAGTGTGCAAAGCTTAATTTGTTACGGTCTGTGGGGCACTGATACGAGTAGCTAGTGTCATTACTGAGCATATGAGACTTAAGAACTGTGATGTTTCAGGGTGACGAGCGCAGTATGTTCTAGGTGTCACAGCTTTGTTATGGGTAGACGTTGCATTTAACACCAGGTGAAAATTTTACTCGAATCATGTCTCCATGCTGTCGTCCAAAGTCGGCGACAGCATGGAGACATGATTCGAGTAAAACGTTCACCTGGTTCTCACAGCCTCGCGGATAAGTAGACACAAGCTGTAAGCTTATCGAAACTTAACATAATATTCTTTCAGGTGCTTCAAAGACACCTACAAGGATAAGGACTAACGATCTTGGTTAAATCAGTACTTAACATTGCAAGTATAATTAATAGTGGTTCCAACGCTGGGTTTCGAACACAGAACGCTTTCGTACTATCTTCGATATGGGCGCCTGTCTCTTTAGCTACTATGACTCATGTTTTTTACGGTCAAATTATTAAGTGGTGATTTCCCAGATGCTCAGCACTAAAGGAAAATATCGTAATCAAAGGTGCTTCATCACCATCATCATGTCACCCTATCACTAGTCCACTGCTGAACATAGGCCTCCCCCATAGATCGACACAAGAGTTTGTAGCCCTCATTTTGGAGGGATTTTGCCATAGTTGCCACGCTTCGGATGCAGGTTGGCAACAAAAGAGTTACTTCCGCATTTATAACGTTAAGTATGCATTTATACATTTCTAAGAAATAATAAGCGTAAATAACAGCAATTTATAACGCACATTGAAAAACTAGTTAAAACGACAGTGTTATTCCTCGTCTTTTACTCTTATATAATGATGCCGACAAATAGAATACACATCGAGAAATGGTGAAAATCAACTGCGTTGTTAAAAGATACTTTCGGTTAATGAGTAAAGGTATCATTTTTGAAACCTGCTTCTAACTGCAGCAACCTATCATTAGATATGCAAAGCCTGAAGCGAAATCTAACGTAACGTGGTAATCCTGTACGTCGTACCATTATAAAAGTCCTTAGTCTCTACTGTGTTATTTTTCTCTCTTTTAGTGATTAAGGAATACTGGAAAGTGAAAATTTGCTTGTTATTGCTTGTATAAAAACACTAAGAATGAAAGGAAGTGATTATTTTTCCAAGGGATTACAAGGGGCGGATTCCCCTTTAAGAAGAGTAGGCTCGGGCCCAGTGCGGCAAAATTTAGGTAGATGTATCTTATTTTTTTCAAATATTTTCAAATACATATGTATATCCTTACCAGACGAGAAAACTAAAAAAAAACTAAACAAATATAAAGATGTACGTAATAATAATAATATTTAAGGATTTCTTATATTTACGCGAATATTACACATTTAATAAAATTTCGATTTAAGAAGATTTTGTCGCATTTAAACTACTTATTACCCAACCGACGTTACGAGTGCTTTATAGGACTAGACTAGTTAACCCACCCCGGGTGAAAGTACACCCCGGATTTTGTAAGGATTTGTGGTCTGTCAAATATAATGTAATGGTTGGGATGATCCAGAACATGGGCACAGACTACAGACTAGGAGATAGTAAGATAAAAGAATATATAGCTGATGTGAAACATCGACGACTACCAAGGATTCGCGAGACTATTGAAATTAAAAAACATCCTAATTTCGATAGACTAGACTAGATGGTTGGTTACTACCACCGGCTTGGCATCCTATTATCTGAAAAATTAATTCAAAAACCAAGCGTACCATTGAAATACTTCAAGACACAGTAAGGTATTTCTGCGTAAATCGAACCAAAAGTAATAAGTAAAAGCTATTAACTATGCAGTATAGTGACAGCACAGTATCCGATGAAGCTGTAAAAGCCGAGAAGGCTAACAGCAATTACATCACCGAAAATATAGTGACAGCATTGAATATTGCTGGTGTTAGGCACGATTAAAAGCTGTCCGTACAATACCTTAGTAGCCTCTTACGACACCTAGGAAAGAGGTAGGTGCTATTCTACTCTGCCAAACACCTATCGGCTAATAATTTAATGCAATGATGAACTGCGGTTATCACTGAAAATCACCGTTGCGCTTGTTAGCGCAACAATATGCTGAGTTATGCCCTTTTTGTCTTGACCCGTATAGCTTAGTAATTCGCATTTTTTTTATTTGTGGTTACTTTAATGTTAATTTTTGTTTTGTTCTCTTATTTTAATACCTGTTTGTACTTCAGGCGGTTTTGCCAAATAAACTTTCTTTCTTTTTTCTTTCTACATCGGAAAAGTCTCAAAATGTATGAAATTAGCAAAAGAGGTTGACAAGTACTACTAAAAAGGACAATCTTAAATATAACCATATATATAGACTTTCCTGATGTCGTAAACTTGACCCTCATGGAGTGTCGACAAGTTGCGATCTTCAGTTGTTGATAACAGTTAACAGCAACGTAACTAGCCCCGGATCAGTAATGTTTTTGCTCTTAATAAATTAATTTGCGGTTTTTCGGCAATATTTGTGAGGAATCCGTCTAGGTAGGTACCAACCCAGGGCCAGTTGTTCTGCCGTGAAGCGGTAGTGTGCAAACACTGTGAGCTGGCGTAATCTCAGGGCATATGAGACTTAAGAACTGATGTCTCAGGGTGATCGGCACAGTGAGGTGTCACATAGAAATTTTCTGGGTGACACAGCATTTGTTATGGGCAGACGTTGCACTTACCATCAGGTGAACGTTTTACTCGTTTCATCATTTTATACGATAAAAAAAACTGGTAACATGTGTATCAATTTATTTCATTGAAACATTCCTAAAATCTATTAAGTTTTTGATAAATTTCAATCACTTCTTATTACATTTTGCTAAAAATTTTAAATTAAAAAGGAAAATTAAAAGTATTTCTCGATGTTAATTATTGCGCGTAACAAATAAAATTATTACTAATTATTTTTGTCACAAGGTTATACTTTAGACGTACAGCAAAAAAATTTACATTGCTGATAATAAGTAAATAATATTTTTCAATTCTGTTGTAAAACTAATTAGGAGAAAAAATTTTTCATAATTTTGGTTACAAAATGGTTGGTTCAATTTCTCAACGTTTCCTTAGGGAAATGTACGCGATTCTACAAATTAGTACAACCTTCTTTCGTGATCATTTTAAATAGAAGGCATTTTAATTGGCATGAATTCCCACAATTGGTTACCGCAAGCGAGGGAATCGCAGCTTTGTAGGAAGAGTCTTATTACTTCAACAAAGTATCTCAATCGTGACTGCACCTACATTCATGCCACCCAATTGTCAGCCAATGTTTATTCATTACATCCTGTGCCATGTAAGCAATTAAATTGATTTTAGTTTTTTATATATTCAAAATGCGACCCAAACATATTAAGCTGTCGAATTATTATTGTACTCTTACTTTTATGGTCAATGAAGATTTAAATAAATAAATCATGTGACCGCGATGTTAAGCGAAAGTAAATTTCTATGTACAAAACCGGATATGACATGGCATTTTCTGTCGTGTTACAAAATTTTGGCACTTTATAAAGAAAAATTAAAACGCGTAGTCACTTAATTATTTATATTTACATACATACATAAGCTCACGACTGGGTAGTCAGAGACTGGGCACTCATTGCAAAAACAGATGACTGCCACAGTCCACGTTTCACCAAAACAATATAATGCACTTGGTGTGATAGGTGGTGAGCCCATCGCCACCATGCGCTGTTGGGTGCACAGTGCAGTTTATTTCCTTACTCGCCTTTTAAGAGATCCATTGGATGAGATGGAGTGGTAGTATTCTTTTAACGAGCCGCCACCACAGGGCTTCCATTTATATTATATTTATTTATATTATTTATATTTCCAACCAGTAATTTATCAAGCAATAACACCTTGCAAATACAAAAGTACGAACGTCATTCCGAAAAATAAACACACAAGTTATAAATAATCTCCGCCATTTACATTTTCATCTGTTACTGTTGTCATTTTTATAGTAAACACTACTATAAAAATGTCTGAAACTGTTGTTGAATTTAAAGACTATTTATTCTGTCTTAATGCTTTTTAGAATTCCCTGTCAGATAATAAGAAGGAATTATTTGTTAAAATTGACATTAAAAATGTATACATGAAAAATGTATATTTAAATGAAAGAAATTATGACGACCGCGGGTCTTAGTCGTCAGAGTACCTGACTTCTACGCTACGGGACCTGGGTTCGAATCACAGCCAATTGTGCAAAAACACAAATTGGTTGGTTTTCGGGTCTGGTTCTGTTGTACTAAAATTTATGTATGTAAAACAAACTCACGTTTCTAGGACAATACTAGTGTTTTTGTTTAAAAAAAAGAAAACAATAAAACTAATTAAAATAAATACTACTTAACATGTAAAACAATACTTAAACACTAGTTATAAAATTAAAAAAAATACTATTTATAAATATTTAACGGCGCACTGGCTGAGTTTCTGGCTTGCCTTCTGCGTCACAGGTTGCTGGTTCCCAGATAAAAGCCGCCCAGTACTTGGTAAATCAGCACCGAGCATCGAAACTGAGATTGCTGGAGTACTTTATGTAACACGAAAAAAAAATGTACTCCACCACTTCTATGCCATCACAGGTCTTGGGTTCGAGTCAACATTTGTGCAAAAACACAAATTGTTGGTTTTCGGGTCTGATTATGTTGTGCATGTTAAATTCATATCTGTGAAGCGCACCCACGATACAGGAGAAATCCTAGTGTGAGCAAGCTTTTAAGAAAAGATTTTTTTTGTCGTTATAAAAAAAAATCTTTTTCTTAAAAGCTCGTTAGCAGATAATATAGACATTCGATTACATTTATTATATTTTTTTTATGTTGTGGTATATCTAGCTTCTCTCTTCGCCTCTTGAGCTAACTAAACCGCTACAATCTCCACAATTCCCGCGACTGATTTACGATGCGTCCAATAATTTGTATCTCAGTTAATAGCTGGTTAACAAACCTTCATTCCTTACTTTATTTCAGAAAGATTTATATATTATATATATTATAGCTTCTTTAAATAACTTTTGAAACAATAATAAAATTAAAAAGTATCACCATCCCGTAAAAAATTCAGTAGCACAATTGATTACATAAAAATTTAAATCCTTACTGTAATTACAATATTAAATAAAAATTAATTATTAGAACAGATTAAAAAATAAAAAATGATCACCGTAAGTAACAGTCGATCGGGGTGTTCATTTAAATACATACATACATAAAGTCACGCCGTTTTCTCATATAAGGGGTAGGCGAAGACCACACCCGCATTCCACTTTTTGCCCCCGCGGGAACCTAGACGTGACGGGTGGCCAACCACATCGCCGCCATTCTGGACGAGTCGAAAAATTCTTTCTTCCCATTGCATTGTCACGAGCAGTATAATAACAGCTTTGCAAATTATGATATCTACACAAATAAAGCCTGTCCGTACATAAGTTAGTAGTAGTAGAGTTAGGTGTTATTCCACTCTGCCAGATACCATTTAAAAAACTTGTTTTTTTTTAAGTTTTAGGAACTCTTCTACGAGACGTAATGCATTAAGCAATAGGCAGGGTGACTAAATTAGCATTACAGCTCTTTTTAAAGTAAAATCTGAAAGTAGTAACCACCATTGGCAATCCAAGGAGTGTTTTATATTGTTCACATTTTGGCGACATTTCTCGGGTTTTCTTTAACCTTTGTGGGTCTGTTTTGTTTTAAAATTGGTTTAACGGGAGTTAAGCTTAAAATATTTAAAATTAATGGCAATTTTTTTTATAGGATAATGTGGCGAAACGAGCAAAACGTTCACCTTATGGTAAATGCAACTATGCTACAACTTTTTCGTGTGACACTACACTGCGTCCGACACCCAGAGACATCAGTTTCTAAATCTCATATACCCAGTGATTACACCGGCTTACAGTGCCCTTCAACTGAAACACAGTAATGTACGAAACATGTAAAGTGCGTGGTAAATAGAACTGGTCGTGCAGAAGGCGCGCGAATCGAGAAGTGCAAATCAAGCGCGAATTATTGTGTAAATGGGGGACCGTCTACTTACATATCGAAAAGAAAAAATGGGTCCTTGTTGATAGGTGCCGAGAAATACCGAGAAATGTTGTACTGTCGGAGGCAGACTGGGCATGAATATTTAAAATTTATCTTAAGCGTGTAAAAAGTGATACTCAGAAAAATATTTAGCTTAATTTTGTCTTAAAACTTATATTGTTTAAGTCAGTTCTCACGTTACTGGTTTTTCGTTAAACATAAAATCTGATAACATTCATCTTAACTATTTTATAATTATGTATCATAACGTTAATGTTGTTGTAATATTTTGAAGCCATCGTTATTATTATGCAATGATATTTTAACATTCAAAAATCTTGTGAAATAAAAAGAGCGCGTACAACTCAGTACACAGTACATACTACAAAAACGCCTTTTTCCCATATAAGGGGTAGGCAGAGGCAACACACGTAGTCCACTTTTCGCCCCCGCGGAAAATATTACGTGACGGGGTTTTGATACTTGTACTCCTCATTGCGATCCCACGTGCGATCTCTGTTTTTCTGCATGAATAGAGGATGTCTGTACAATACCTTAGTCGTCTCATACGATACCTCGGTAGGAAAAAAGTAGATACGATTCCACTCTGCCAGAACTATAAATAGGCAGATAGCATTACTGCACTAAAATTAATTTATAAATTAATTTGTACTTTTAAAATGTATAATATACGTACGAGTATGTATATGAAATCTAGTTAAATGAAAAAAAAAGATAATTCTAGTTTCACTTCAAATTTGAGAAATTTAGAAGCTTGCTTCACTAAAATATAATTTAATTTTAACATTAAATGGCTTCAATTTTGTAATATTGGTATAAAATGTACTAAACGTAACCCTAACTATATATATAAAAATATTCCATTAAACAGGTTGACTCCGTTGAGAGCTATTTATGGATAGGTAAATGAACGTAAATGAATTCTTGGTAATGAAAGTGATGGCGTTTTTTGTATTTTGCCTGCTTAGAGATGGAACCTGGAGAGATATAACTACCCGCCCGATCGGGTGGTTTGATCTAGGGAGGACGAGGACTTCTCCTACCAGTAGTCTGTAGATGTTGTATATAGTTCGTATCTCAGAATCTCAGAAACAGAAGCTTAAATAGTAACAGGTTGCAATACAATCCGTTATGACAGACAATCGATAAAAAATATATATTTTGATGCACCTTTTCAATGTTCTTAATTTTGATTTTTATCAACCGAGTTCATCGCCCTATACAAACAAATATGGCTTTGCTACCAACGAACGCATCTGATGTTGCATAATACTAGATCACCGCTCAGACGTCCGCGTGACTCAAATCACAGTGATGATTCAGCCTATTTAAGTAATAATGAGTAGAACTAAGGCCTGTCAACCAATGAATGCCAGTGGCGCAACATAGTTTTAATCTTATATTATAATTCAGTACAGAACATAGTTTGGTAATGTGATAATGAGATAAGTATCACAGCTGTCTATTGTTGACGAGTCGGCGCGTCGCTCTTGATAACTTTTGAATGATGTTAATCTCGTATTGGCTTTATCGATATTGTCCATGCACAGATCAAAATTAAACTATTTAATCTGTTGAAAAATAACATTGCGTTATAATTTCCGATATCAATCACAAAAACCATATAACTTAATTGTTGATATGCTAACACATGCCTTATAGAAGGCCTTTCGATGATTGATAATAAAAAAAAAACATAGTTCGCTTTTAGAGATAACTTGCAACTAAACTGACCATTACAGATTCTTAAGGGGTTACGTGAGTTTGGAAATTTCAATAAACCGTTTTTTTTTGTCTTATTAAAGTAAACTTACGAGTAAAGTAAACTTATACTTAAAGTAAACTTACGAGTAAGTAAACGTCTACTAAGACGTTTACTTACTCGTAAGTTTACTTTACTAACTAACAACACACCTAGAATGTTCTCAAATATAATAAAATGTATTATTATAAATTTCACAATATTCAAAGAATTTTCGAAGATTACTTGAGAATAATTGGAGATTAGTTTTTAATTATGGAGTAGTAAAATTCTAAGAGATAGAGCCTTCGGATGTTGCATCAGGCATGTCAGCCGCTGGTTGCTGGTATATTAAGGCAATTGCTTAGCTATGAAGCCATTATTCGTCACAGGCAAGAGCAAAATGATGTCCTGGATGGATATTGCAAATTTTTTTTTCAAAATTTTCAAAATTTCAAACTGACAATTTTACAAAGTTCTTGAAAAATGTGTATTTTTGATATGTTAAATTATTTGAATAAAATGTTTCACTTGATGTATTAGAGAAAAAAATTGGTAAAAATGCTTTACTTTCAGCCTTCAAAACCCACCTAACCCCTCAAGATATCTTTAAAGCAAGCGTCAGCTACAATAACATTATATTAAACTGTTAATATTCCAAGTTTATGGTGCCACTTTTCATGTATATCTAATTTAATGAAACAGACCATTTATTCTCAACCTAATCACTTTCATTCGGAATTAATTGAACTTTTAATAGTGTCGATTGCATGCAACACATTCCAGAGAAAGCGAAAATAGTAGTAACTGTCAAATTAAAATAAGAACGTGAACTAATTGAACAAAAACTCACAAATGTATCGACAGAGTTGAGCCTTTGATCTTTATTCTGTACTTAGGGCTGCCATTTGATTTGATTTAAATATGATTCTTTTTTTTTATATTTACAATTCATAATTATCGAGTATGTTTACATTCTTGGAGAAAAAAACTAAAATATTTCACATCACGATGGGAACAACACAAAAAAAGAAACAGTTCCCACAGATACCGGCGTTTTACGAGTACATCAATCTTAAAGTCAAGAAACAATATTAAAGTCGTCTATGAGTACGTAAATTGACTATGATATTTTTTTAATAATTCACTATGTGTATAATTTTTCAGTGTTGAATCAATACTGTAAGTATTCGTTGTCATCTCTTGAGGATTAACCGTTTCTTGTAATTTGGACTTAAATTCTCGGTACTTACGAAACGCAAGAACGTTATGCGGCTACTTTATGCTTAGAAAGAGAACTTGGTTCTGTTCCACTTAAGCCGACCGAGCAAAAAGCTTGATACGAAATCTTGAGCTGACTCTTGAATGTGCCTGTCAGATTTAGCACAACAAAATTATAGGATACTTTACATAAGGTACTCCAATGGTCTCACTGCTGAGCACAGCCTGATTTCTGGAAGAATTTTGGTACCGGGAAGAGTCGCCGCGTCGTGGAATATTTTTAATTTCTCCGAAATTCAGGTTTCCTATCGATGTTTTCCTTCACCGTCGAGGACGCAATAAATCAGCACTTACATTGCAATTAACAATTTTAGTGGTGCGGGCTCTTTCGCCCTCGCGGGAAATAAGACAAAAAATGGCTGCCCGTACCAATACCTTAGTAGCCTCTTACGACACCTCGGTAGAAAATAGGTAGCTGCTATTTTACTCTGCCGACACGCGCCTATATATTGATATGTTACAGAGATAATTAAAGAATGCATTTTATTATAATTTTTATGGTTTTTTTATACAAAAGTACCCTTAACATATGCATAACTGATCTATCCTGCCGGAATAAGAAGTTTATAATATACCAGGCATTTCTAAGCAGTACAAGCAGAACCTTGTTAATGCAGGTGCTCTTCTTGGGTGCTCTTCTTAAATTTAAGTACTCTTAAATTGTTAATGGAAATTTAAGATTTGATTTACCAAGTGCTCCTCGGTGTTGTAAATCATCGTGAGGTTCTCCATATCTAAGTAATAAAAAAGTCGTGTAAATGTGAAGTAAAATCCGCTCTGTTGCTTCAGTGCGGCTTGGTGGATTCTTCCCGGCTTCAAACACAATTTCTTCAGAGGATCTTCCAAATATTCAGACGACCAAGCACAAGCTGTGTATCACATTTTTTTAGGTTGTTATTCTAGTTTACTCTACGTATATTGACTATGTAGTTTTTGTTTTTACACAGTATCTAACATTCAGTAGACAGATACGAAATAATTAAAATAATTTCCAACTGGCAGCCCCAGCTGTGCGGCAACGTGACAAGCGTGACAATTAAGTTAGAGTTTTTTCTAACGTTCTACCTTCACAACAATATATTGCACGCTTTTTCTAGTGATGAAAGTGTTTGAAAAACGATCATTATGTTAGCGAGCTTTTGTGTAATGCTTGTTGCTGGCGGACGACGGATCTTCGTCGGTAACCGACACCGAATATTTAATAAAGTTTCACGTGAATGTAATTACGCTGGACAATTACATTACACGAAGTAGTTCTTTAACCACTTATGGTACTAAATTAATTGTGGGTGTGGTGAAACGTCTATAAGGTTAGTAGGTAAATTAAACAGTTATTTTTACTTATTTGTACACTGATGGATATCGAAATGAAAGTATTTCGACATTATTCGTTAACATACATTTTTCTGCGATGTGAATTGAATTGTTCGTTTAAAGATGTGTCCAAGAATACCACATAATCATCAACTTCAATATATTCGACACCTGGGCATGGACCTCCACCGTGATGTTGGGTATGACCATAATAGCCACGCTTGAGCGACGGACTGACGATTGCAGTACTACCCTTGTTATTTTAAGCAAGAATCCTTCTATATGGGTTAAGCGGTAGCAGTTATTCTGCCGTTAGCAGCAGTGTGCAAACATTACTGTGTTTCATTACTGTGTCTGAATGGCACTGATAGCTTGAGTAATATTATATTTATTAAGCTATTATACTAACCAGTTATTCTGCCATAAAGCAGTCGTGTGCAAACATTACTGCGTTTCGGTTTTAAGGGCACTGAGAGCTAATGTAATCATTGGGCATATGAGACTTAAGAACCGATGTCTCCGGGTGCGGACGCAGTGTAGTGTGACACACAAATGTTATGGATGACACAGCAGTTGTTATGGGCAGACGTTGCGATTTCCATTAGGTGAACGTTTTGCTCGTTTTGTCATTACACATACATTATAAACAAAACATTATAAACAAAACATATGGTAGGCTAGTGTAATAATAATGTAATACTGGGCATATGTGTTTATGTACCGAAATATTAAGAAGTGATGTTCTCCTAGCCGATTTCGACCACGGCGACAACTTCCGACTACTGTCGAGAGCCATCAACTGCGCAGGAGATATTATAGTGCCACAAGTGTACGAGCAAACACAGAGGCACTCACTCGTTCCAACCTACACGCGCCCAATGTAACGCTGATGCGATAAGATCGGAGGTAGGCTAGGATGCAGTGTCAGAAACACGGGGACAAACACAACACAACCAGACCCGAAAACCAACAATTTATGTTTTAGCACAAACGTTGGCTCCGGCTGGGTTCGAACCCAGGACCCGCGGCTTAGAAGTCAGGTACTCTGACCACTAGGCCACGCGGTCGTCATCAGTAAGGAGTACAAAGCATTTGTCATGGGCAGACTTTGCACTGACCATAAGTGAACGATATGCTCGCTACCTACCAACTGTTACTTGCTTCCATAAAAAATCATAGAGTATCATAAAGTCATCATAAAGTATCCAAAAGTAATGTTTAACACAACTCCGGTTTAAATTGGCAGCTATTCAATGTATATAACTTTATTATTCTTGACATGCATACCATTTTTCATTCATACATACAATCACACCTTTTTCCCATATAGTGGGTAGAAAGAGACCACATCCGTAGCCTACTTTTCGCCTCCACAAAAAACAAGACGGACGGGTGGCGAACCACGTCGCCACCATTTTTGATCATTACGTAAAAAGAGGTATGTAATACTGGTTCCAGAATAAATGAAATGCTGCTTGTGTATTAAAAATAACGCAATTGAAAGTAGTATTCCGTTACGAGCAGAAAATATGCTACCATGACAAAATACAAAACACTTTCACCTTCCTTTCCATTTAAAAAGTTAACCCATCAGAAAATTACAATTATGTAATGACAGTCATCCGGTTTTTGCCTTTGTTGATTGATGTAATAAAAAAAATAATTACTTAAATACTTATTCTTTACTGCAAACTTCTGTTTTTTTGCCGTACGTTCTACCACATTCAATCTACTCTGTCCCGTGAGTGATGGATTAACCATCTCGACCGATAACCTAGCGGTAGGATTCCTATGCAGAAATCCGTCTAGGTAGGTATCACCCCAGGGCCCATTATTTTACTGTGAAGCAGTAGTGTGCAAACATTACTGTGTTTCGGTCTGAAGGGCACTGAGACCTAGTGTAATCACTGAGTATATGAGACTTAAGAACTGATGTCTCAGGGTGACAGGCGCAGTGTGGTGACACGGAAATTTTCTGGGTGACACAGCATTTGTTATGGGCAGACGTTGCACATACCATCAGGTGAACGTTTTGCTCAATTGCTTGTTTGGTTAAGGTGGGGGCAAATGAGCAAGCGGCTCCCCTGATGGTAAGTGATCACCGCCGCCCATAAAAGAAAAGCCTATAAATGTCCCATTGCTGCTCCCAGGCCTAAGCCTCATCTCATTTTTGATAGGGTTTTGGAGCTGGGAATAGTTCGCCACGCTGCTCCAATGCGGATCGGCGGACTTCACATGTCCCCGAAATATTTTTATTTCTCAGACATGCAGGTTTCCTCTCGATGTTTTCGTTCACAGAGCAAGTGGTAATGGAGCTCGAACTCAGGTTACTCGCGTGCGCGAATTTTCTTTTAGCGCGAAACTTAAGGCGAGCACACGGATCTGAACTATCGTGGCACGGAAATAAATTTAACTGTTTAATTATTATTTCTGCATACCAGAAAAAGGTTACATTAAATTATAATATTTACTTGTGGTAGGGTTTCTATGCAAGAATCCGTCTAGGTAGGTTATGCTGCCCCAGGGCCAGTTATGCTGCCGTGAAGCAGTAGTGTGCAAGAATTACTGTGTTTCGGTCTGAAGGGCACTGATAGCTTGTGTAATCACTGGGCAAATATGACTCATGAACTGATGTCTCAGGGTGACGAGCACAGTGCTGTGAAACACAAGAATGTTCTGGGTGACATAGCATTTGTTATAGGCATCATCACTTACCATCAGGTCAACGATTTGCTCGTCTCGACACTTTCTTTCACAAAAAAGCCTTTCCCACGCTGATAGGTTGCAGTGGTTATGTAATCGCCAGGCTTGACTGGTGAATTTGCGGATATTTTAAGTTGGTTAGATGTTATTCCACTATATGTAGAAAAACTAACTAACTTCTTACATCCCTTATTCTACTTTTGCAACAAACATGCCATGAAATAAAGCCACTAGCTCTTAAGCCGCCACCACACGGCGGATAATATTATCGCATAAATCATAGATCCAAATAAATAATGTGCATCCTAAGCCATTCCCCTTCCTCATTCGCTAGCAATATTCACTTCGTGCGGTGCACCGCCCGAATACTCACTACATTGTACGAGGTAGTGGGTCGGACATACAGGGACATTTTATACCTTCCCCATTGTCACGTCACTGGCTGATTTATACCACACCAAATGCACGTACAACTTGTATCGGACATCGCTATGCAACGGGCATACTCGTAAATATTATCTGATAAAAATATCTAGACATTATTTCGCGAAACATTGTGTAATATTCCCTATCTTAAGTAACCCCTGCCTACAATTGGAGGAAATTTTTAAATTATTTTATTATATGCATCAATTATAAATTTAGACTCAATATTTTATAAGCTTCGTATCAAGAAAATTGGAATTGGAAAAGTGGCGGCTGTAACAGTTTATACAATATCTTTTAATCAAAAAAATCCAGCTTCGAATGTTTGCTTAAATTAAAGGATTGATTGGCAGTAGAAATCAATCTATGCGCTATTGTTCAAAGGAAATATAAAACATCTTACATTCAGTATGATTTTATGTAGCAATGCCATTAAATTATATTATAAATCGAATTTCCTGTTTTTAAGGGCTTATTTTATGTGTATATTACTTACAGACGTTTGTGCGTTCGTTACATCGTTAACTGCAGATTTATTTTATTACAGCAGTAACAGCTAGACTCATATATCTACTACGTACATGTAATAAAGCGGTGAAATGCTCGTCGAAGCGACAAAACGGGATTTAAGTATGTCTTTACATTTAACCTACTGATGAAAAGTTATGACGCCTTTAATATTGACATAGTACAGTACAGGCTGTAATTTAGTGTGTAAAAGTTTGATTATCCAGAAAAATGTTACAGATTAAAATATAAAAATATGATCGCTGTACGAAATACAGTAACGTTTGCCCACTACAGCTTGTCGACAGAAAAACTGGCCCTACGTTGGTACCTACCTAGATGGATCCTGCATTCGAATCCCACCACTCCCTCCACCGTATTGCTGGAAACTAGGTGGTGTTAGCCTATATTTTGATCAACAATTGATGCTGATGTCTAGTGAATAGTGACAAAATTACGTGGACTGTGTACTCGTTTGTCACCTTTATATAAATAAAAAATAATTACAGAAATCCCTTCAAGAGTCTGCATAAACAAAGAGTATAGACGTCAGTAACAAGGAGATACGAGCAAATAAAGTCGAGGACGCTTCCAGTTTCATATCAAAATTATCGCATCGGCAATTACAACGGTCAAGCTTTCGCAATGACAACATAAAGAGGACCAGATCACAGTTCAGATAGTAAGATAATCAAAAGAAATGTGTTACGTTTAAATATTATTTCATAGATTAAGATTAGATCATTTAACACGACACTGGAGAGAATTCATTCTGTGGTTTTAAAAGTAGTCGACGTTTGGGTGAGGAAGTTCATTATGGGAAATGCAATGTTTTCTTAAGCTCTAACAGATAAGGGTATGTCCATCTTAAATATACAAAACCTAAATTAGCTACACTGACGACCGACAGATGCCTAAGTTGGGAGATATCTTGTACTATGATCGCCAAACCCGCATGTGAATTGAATTTAGGGTTCGATCTTATGACGTTATGTTTCGTAGTTGGGACCCTAAACAATTATTGTATGAGCGCTTATTCAGATGCCGAGGATATATTCATCAATATAAACTTTTACCAGCAAACATACAACGCCCATAGCTACCATCCATACTAATATAATAAATACGAAAGTATGTAACTCTGTTCCTCTGTCAGTTTGCTTACTTTTTCACGGTTCAACCACTGAACCGATCTTGACGAAAATTTACAATTTGATAATTTGCGTCTTGGACGGTCACAGAATACTTTTTACCTTGGAACATCCAATAGGAATATTTAAGAAACCTATATACAGGCGGACGAAGTCGACAGCGACAGCTTGTAAACAATAGATACTTAATACAGTCAAATGTAGCATCAAAGTATTTTATAACGGCGAGTTTGTTACATTTTCTATAGAGCTAATACGATTAACAATGAGCTCGGACAACGTTGAACTTTCTACGATATATTTGTAAACAAACTATGACTCGATTTGCTCCTTAACCTAAGAAATAGTGCGGATCAACTTGATAACTGTCTGCACTGTGTACGGTCAAAATCGATTCTTGCGAACTGCCACCGGAGCCGGTCGGTACAAACGCAACGTAGATCTTCACAGCGACTGTGAAATGCCCTAAATAAACACGCGGCTTTTTCGAAAAACCGCCGTGATAATTCTCTGAAATGTGCAGAGAACATTTCAGAGAATTATCACGGCGGTTTTTCGAAAAAGCCGCGTGTTCCAGGGCGGTTCTCACCGCCCAGAGTTACCGACACTCAAGTCGGCAGTCCGAATGGAGGCCCGTAGTCTCCCTCGGACGGTCATTAGACGACTTAAAATCATTTTGAGATATTCTAAATCGCGCAAGCACGCAGCGAACGCGACTGTCCGAATTTCGAGGTTTTTGTATGAGTTTATTTATGTATTTATGTTTGGATCAAACCAAACCTGGCACGCGGGCCCCTGACCAGCACAGTATTCGATGAAGCGATATATATATATATATATGTGTGTGTGTGTGTACTGTGTACGAATAAACATTCTTAATAATAGTGTTTAGGAGTAGACTACAAACACGTTGTACTACATATATTTTGTTAAATTGAAACTTTTTTAGCATTCTTTATGCAGCGTTTCAAAATGAAACGCGTCTGACATAAAACGGACGGAAAATTGTTACTCGGCGACACTGAGAAAAAGACAAAAGTATGCTACATACGTGTCTGTGGTCGTTTTTGTTCTTGTTAATTCATGTTTATTAATTTTAATGTTCAATGCAAAGTTACTTTTCTGCGACATGCTCCAAGTAGCACGCACCCTCATTTTTTATTTTAGAAATAATATGCAAATAATCTTTGCGTTATAACCTCAGCGGTTACATATAGCCATCGTAACTCAGGGTTGGGAAGTTCCCTTTAAATCTTAGAACACAAGTCTGAGTTTGATCGCAGGTGCCGGCATTGTTAAAACTTAATTGCAATTTTATGTGCTGATTTATCATACGCTCTGCGATGAAGGAAAATCATAAAGAATAATTAAATAAAGAACAAAATAAAAAATACATTTTTCGAGAACATGAATCCGCTAGTCCGTACTGTACCACTAAGGCGGCGGAAGAGAGCGGAGAGTTTTCAAATCAATAAATATAGAGATTTGAAATATCATAAATTTGTGTTCTTAAACATACATAATCATAGTACGATTTAGGTCATGTCATAAAGAATAGGTGTCTAGAGACGTTACTAGACCACACCAGTCTAGGTCACAGACATTTGTTGGTACATAATACCGCTTAGGAGTTGTGTTTACAATACCAACTGTGCCTTATCTATAATATACAAGCACTGGCATTTTACAGAGGGCATGTCCGTACCGTTCGGAACTGCACAATGCCGGGTAGATAAGCCACGTAGGCTTAGTGTAACTAACCGGTTCTTCCTTGATTGTGTTTCCTGATAAAGCATTTTTGCCTTAAAGTTGTAAATTAAATTAAATGAGGTTTAAATATCTGTTAAGGTGACTGAAAAAAAAATAGTGTTCTATAAAATAAATAATTAATTACAACTATCGAATGCTTAACCGAAAATTCAAAAATTAAAAATATGCTGCGTCTTTCTCCACATTATCTAAGATAACGACAACTTAAAACTTAACGTAAAAGATATTAACGTCCAGACTCGTGTAACGAAGTAATATCTCTCTCACATACGAAGTAATGTATCTCTTCGCACATTCCATTAGAATAATAAGTACAGCTACAAAATTCCGCCACATAACCGGCACTGCAAAATTATAAACATTTGTTTGGCAAATCATAATATTCAAAAAAAGAACGTTTACGTCGTTCATTTATTTCTTTAAAAAATTAAGGTATATAAAGGTCGCACACAGACATAATCACTTCAAGAGATAACTTACCATTATTACAGCGTGATAGAATTCGTGCACACAACAATGTAACATTATTGTATACGTGACGTCATCAGCATTATTCTCTGAGTAGTCTATCACTAGGAATAGGTCTGTCCCAAGTTGAAAATGTGTATCACTCATTTTTTTTTTAGAAATTAAATTTATTTATCTGGGCCTTTACAAGAACCAAAAAAAATATCGCTATAATAATTTTCTTCTTGTTTTCTATTCTGTGAATAGTGTACTGCTGGTTATAGGAAGGATTTACCGTGATCGCTACGCCTTCCCATACCTTAGACGCTCCTACCTGCAACCAGTGGATAATTTAGATCTGGCGTAACTGTGGTGATTATTTCGCTATCAATCGGAGGTCATCAGATTTCTGTGGCATTTCCCGAACGAAACCCAAGGGTACTCGGTTTACTGGTGGTAGGATGCCTGTGCAGGAAGCCGTCTAGATATGTACCACACCAGGCCAATCATTCTGCCGTGAAGCAGAAGTGTGCAAGCAGTGTGCTGTTTTCGGTCTGAATGGGACTGGGAGGTAGTGTTGACAAATGAGGCTCTTAAGCCCCCGTCCTCTCGACTCATATCAGGTCTTAACCTGATATCAGTCAAGTGGACGGGCGCAGTGCGGTGACACAGAAATGTTCTGGGTGGGCCATCATTTGTTATGGGCAGACGTGTTGCACTTATCATCAGTTGAACGTTTGGTCGTCTCGTCACTTTATTCTACAAAAAAAATCAAAGAAAAAATATGAGATTCGTTTATACTGCAACAACACGGCTTGCTATAAAAATATGATAAAAAGATGAACTAAAAAAGTGTTTCAATTCTTACCCTTCTTAAATATAAAAATATGAATACGACGTACACAATATAACTAGTCGGGTCATAATTTCCGACACATTCTTATTTAATTTAAATTTCGAATACTGGCCAGAAATGTTTGAACTGATTTGGAATAAGGAACTTTTGCACCATCTTAAAATAAAAAAGAAATTGATTTTTTTCCATTAAAAAAAATGGATTGGACGCAAAAGGAAGACAGAGTCGCGGTTATTGCACTGCACCGTTGCGGTTACGCGCGAACCAAGATTTTTAAACTTCAGCATAATTTTGAAATAACGCTGAGGTTCGTATATTGTACCATCAAACGATTTAGTAAAGATTTGCCCTTTGAAGACCACAAAAGGAGCAGCCGACCTCGTAGCGTTAGGGCACCAGCGGTCATCAAATCAGTGCGGGCGCGAATTCAACGAAATCCCGCCCGCAAGCAAAAAATATTAGCACTGGGGTTAAGCAGAACTACGGTCAAAACAGTGCTAAGACCTGTGACTCCGAGCTTATTGACGAAAAACAGAGCATTATCTTAATGAGCGTCTGCTTGGGTGGTCACAGCAAATCTTCCTTTCATTACAGGGGCCTATGTCCAGCAATGGACTTTTAAATGACTACTGATTGATGACATTTTCTTTGATGGCACAAAAGTTTGAAGCTCTCGTTTTTGAGGGAATCTTGCCATAGTTGCGACGCTTGGCAGGCGGGTTGGAAACCGCAGTTTATTTATTGAGAGGTTCCAGGAATATGCTGCTGCCCATCTTCTGGTTTTTAGTAGTATCAAAGAAAATTCTACCTTCATAGGTCATTTCGAGATTATATTTTTTTGATGACAATGGACGCAATTTGTTAGAAGCGTAGCGATGAAGCTTATTTATCATAATCTCCCAAATTATAAGGATCATCATCTGGATTTTTTTTTGGCTTGTTACATAAACCTATATTTATTTTATTGAAATGATATTTTGCTGACCCAACAGACGTTTTCTATCCAAATTTCATTAAATTTGTTGGCTGAAGATTTTTTTTCTTTCAATTCAAAACATTCACTTAAGTTTTTTTCATCCTAGGAGCATAACGAACAAAACAAAAAAGAATCAACGAAATACATCATTCCTATCGTTAGTTACGATCGAGAGTTCATACAAAAAATATGATTTCATTTTTCATTTCATTATTCGAATCGAAACTAATAATCTTGAGCTCATACAAACAAAATTCACTTTCAAACTTCCCGAATTTTTCAATTTTATAGGCAACTTTTCCAAGTTTTCTTTCCTAAAAACCTAATTGGGAACTAATTTTTATTTATATACATGTTCCTAAAAACCTAATTGGAATTTAATTTTTATTTATGTAGCTATGTATGTCCGTCCATAAACTCAATTCAGTTGCATAAATTTGGAGTAATGGAAACGTAAATTTTGTCTTTCTTAACGTACCTTGTCTGTACACCATTGATCAAAACTATAGACATAAGAATAAACCAAGTTCATTAATCATTTTAAAATAGTCATAATTATCTTGATATGGTCTGGTTGGCGCTATCTTATATATCGTCTGCATTGCTTCCGCATGAGGTAGAGAAATTAAAGCAAACCTTACCTACAATTTATTTATGATTTATTGTAAATTTATTCATCCTCTATTAGTTATTAAGCTAAACGAATAAGTAACCATTAATGTATGTATCTGTGGGAAAATAAATAGTCTAGTTAATTCTTGATGAATATCTTGCGTCATAATATAAGTCCTCTTTTTCTTTATATCATCAAAGAATTACATATCGGATGACGATTATCGTACTGTGGTTTCATAATTATTACACAGTTTATTCAGATCTAGGGGCCGGCACCACTTAAATTGGTAACTGCAATCTTAAGTTCCGATTTACCTCGTGCTCGGCAATGAAGGAAAACATCCTGAAGAAATCTGCATGTCCGAGGAATAATAAATATTTCGAAAAGGAGGAGGAGGCCTGTGCTCAGCAGTGCAACATTTACAGGCAGCTATTTTACTTTTTTTATTCAGAACTATGTCACTAGTCGCAGGATTTCCTGTAGGAATCCATTTCGGTAGGTACCACCGCAAAGACATTCATTATGTCATCAAGCAGTAGTGCGCCAACTTTACTGAGTTTCGGCACTAGAAGCTAGTATAATTGCTGGGCATTTGAGATTTAAGAACATATATCGAAAGTGATGAGCGTGGAGTGGTGCCACAAAGAAATGTTGTGAGCGATGCAGCATTGGTTATGGGCAAACGTTGCCGTCAGTTGAACGATTTACTCGTCTGGTATTTTTCTTCCATAAACAAAATTAACTTTTGATATAACGGATTGACTACTTTAAAATTTAATGACACCTCGGCAGGCGGATTGACTACTTTAAAATTTAATGACACCTCGGCAGGCGGATTGACTACTTTAAAATTTAATGACACCTCGGCAGGCGGATTGACTACTTTAAAATTTAATGATACCTCGGCAGGCGGATTGACTACTTTAAAATTTAATGACACCTCGGCAGGCGGATTGACTACTTTAGTACTAAACACATCGCACCTAAGACGTTGCTGCCCATCACCGGTCTGCATATTTTGGGTGTGGCATAATTGAGATAGTCATTCCGCCATCAATCGGAGGCTTTTACTATTACCAATGGGATGAAATTGGTGATAGATTCCCTAACACCGTCACCACAAGACTAACTGTTTACACAGAGACATAATATAAAGCATTAGCTTAATGTCTTTACTCTAGTGTGTGCGTCCCGGAAATGGATGTCCAATGAACTCTAAAAGGTAAATTAATTTTGATGTTAAATAAAGAACAATTTGTTGAAATAGCCACACCTAATCCTTTCTGAGTATCGCCGATAGAGGATTTAGTTTCCATGTCAAAACAATGAAGTCCTGTTCAAAATGCTAAGCAGCTGATTGACTTTACTGGGCCAAGACGGACTACATCTAATAAATGTAAATTTCGCATACAACGGTAACTGCAGTGCCCGTCTGGTTTACAGATTCGATTTAATAGGAATTGGTTATACGTTGATCGAATCTATCTATAACTATGATACGAGTATATTAAACGAACTTTCTCGAAACGAGACTAATTATAAGCAAATACCGCAAAAATGATGAGATTGATTACGACTCTTTTTGTTTCATATAAATTTTAAAGATTACCTTCTTTATTTTTAACTAACAATAACGTAAAAAAATAATTAATTTCCCGTTAGTTATGCTGAAAACAGGAAGATCTAATATAACTCTTGGATGATTTATTGAAGTTATTAAACCTGAACACTGGTAGTGTTTGCAATAAAAATAATAATTGTAACTATAAATAAAGTCAAATTGGTCTTAAACAACGGGGAACGATTTATTATCAGTTAACATTTCTCATGCAAATTCCAATAAATATAAATATAACATTTGCCAGCAACGAAAAGCTATTCCGTGAAACAATTAAAAATTATAAAAACCCTGAACGACGCTGTAAATTTTTATAATTTTTTATTTTAGTCTTTCGAAAAATAACGTTTTTCTTACTTTAAGCATAGGTTATCAAATCTTCACAATTCAGAAAGAAAATGCTGTCAGAAGCAAATAAAGTATAATAACACGCCTTAAACAGTCCTGACCGGTATGCATGTATACATTATGTAACAATGCATTAATAAAATCTTTAAAAACAGTTTACACCCCCTTTAAGACGTCCGAATAATTTAAAATTTTGCCCACGTGTTAAGGGATCGATGACAGTATAATAATTGTATAACTATGATATGGTATGATCACCAGGAGCAGCTCATCATCATTCTAGTCTAGAGGGTTTTTTGTTTTTTAACTAGGATATGATAATTTTTAAAAAATAATGGGTGTTGGTGTAACCAATTTTACCACACCTTTTCTTATCCCGTGGTCGTCGTAAGAGTCAATTGAGGTAAATGCATGGAAAATGACTGGATCCCGACAGGAGACGAAATAACCAACTCAAAAGTACCCGATCGAAAGTACCATTCGGTAACGAAGGGTTTTACGTTAAATCCGGCCAATCGGTCTACCACGTGTGGTGAAATTACTCTTCCCTTCTCGACAGAGGCCTATGTTCAACAGTTAACAGGCTGATGAAGTTCGCAAACTGTGTCTTTCAACGTTTGTATAATATTTTCCACAGGTAGTTAGCTATTTACGATCTGAAGGCATAATAAAATGTTCACCTGATGGTAAGTGCAACGTCTGCCCATAACAAATGCTGTGCCACCCAGAAAATTTCTGTGTGACACTACACTGTGCCCATCACCCTGAGACATAGGTTCTTAAGTCTCATATGCCCAGTGATTACGCTAGCTCACAGTGCCCTTCAAACCGAAACACAGTAATGTTTGCACACTACTGCTTCACGGTAGAATAACTGGCCCTGGGGTGGTACCTACCTAGGCGGACTCCTGCATAGGAATCCTACCATTAGATCACACAAATGAGAACAGAACACGACGACCGAGTGGCCCAGAACGTTTGTGCTAAAACACAAATTGTTTATTGTAGTTGGTTTTCGGGTCTGGTTGTGTTGTGCATGTGAAGTGCATGTCTGTAAAATGCGCCTACGATACAGGAGAAATCCTGCTAAAGAGCTTCATTATTTTTAAGACAGTAAGAAAAGATTCTCGAAGTATTGCGATGGTCTGATTTTCTAACCTCTGATACTGCTTCCGATCCTTCGACCTTATCGCATATGTATTATTTAGTATTATATAATACTTAAAGCACTGCAATATATCCTGCTCATATGACAATATCCGGTTATTGACGGAATATGTCACTATAGACGTAATCAGATAGAAAGTCATCGAACAAACTGCTAATGTTGTCTTTGAAAGCATAAATCAAACTTCGTCAGTTATAACCCACGCAATAGTTGTCCATACAAAGTGTTTCATTATCTTCTAATAAGATTTCAGCCACAACGAACACATCTACAAATTCCTAATAATACACATAGGAATATGCATAAAAAAATATAAGTAAAGTAACAGCCTATAAATGTCCCACTGCTGAGCACAGGCTCATTCCCGAGAGGGTTTTGGAGCTGGAAAGAATCCGCCACGCTGCTCCAATGCGGGTTGGCGGATTTCACATGTCTTCGATAATATTTTTTACAAACTGATCCACCACAATCATCAAATTTAAATTGCAATTACCAATTTTAGTGGCACTGGCAACGGGAATCGATCCCATGTCACTTGCGTACTGAGCTACCACAACAAGTAATTTTTCTCAAGTAACGTAACTAGTAAGAAACTTTCGGACATAGCTTTGCATCGGTTAAAAATCCAGTACTACTCCTATATCGTAGGTGCGTTTTACAAACAAAATTTGCAGAAATACCCAGTCCCGATACAACTACTGGAGGATATACAATTATTAATGGCGTAGGGGAAACAAGTAAGCATACAAGAATCGCTTAGCCACAGTGCTAACCAAGCCGGAAAACTGTAGTAAAACCACATAAGGCCTTATTGGTGTCGAAATTAATGAGACGATATCATGGTCTTAATTGGAAAATGTGCTCATAAGCACATTGCGATGGACATCTTTATCGCGGAAACCATTACTTAAGAACACCTGAGTAACTGACCATTCATAACACTGCAGGCGTTTTAAAGTTACGAGTAGCTTTTCTTGTTTCTGTATCAATATATCTAAGAATAGCAGCGCATGGGACTTTTAGCACGGACTTTAGAATTTCTGCAATTCAGAACATTGAAATATTAAAGTGTAACAGCTTACATATGCCACACAGGTAACACAGAGCTTCCCTCATGTTTAAGATGGTTTTCGAGGCAGGACCATATCACTCCAGTGTGGGGTGACGGGTGACACGGGTGACGGGTGACACATTTCATACGACATCGAAATGTTTTGAATTTCCCCGACATGCAGGTTTCCTCACAATGTTTTCCTGCACAGCCTTTTTTAGCCACAGCCAATTACTTGATAATTTAGTACCTAAAAATTCAATTAACAACTGTAGTGAAGCCGGCAGCGTGTATCACTCATGTATTTCAAGATTTAAGTCTAGCGCTCAGCCTCTCTACCGCGGCTCAGGGACCGTGTCGTGAAACATCATAACAAAATAAAGACTAAGATGTATATTTTTTATAAATATCATGTCGTAACGTTTAGTTTTTTTATGAATGTAACGAGAATAACAAATCGTTCACCCGATTCACGTTCAACGGATGAAGTGCAACATCTACCCATAACAAATGCTGTCACTCAGAACATTTACTGTGTAACGCCACACTGAACTTGTCTCCCTGGGACATCAGTTCTTAAGTTCCATAGGCAAAGTAATTACACTAGCTGTACACACTGCTTACACAACCAAGACGGATTCCTTCCTATCACCTTTCAAATTGTTAAATAATACCTGCTTGGATACACAGACAGACACAACGATAATATAATGACTATACCTAGTCGTATTAGTATAATAAAGTAATTAAGGTTATCAAAGTTATTTGTTGGTAGACATAAAATACTTTTTTGCAGCGCAGTGTATCTTTAGTGATTGATTAGTAACGTAATAATATTATCATCATCATTATACGCCTATAACAGTCCACAGCTGGACATACGGCACTCCAGTGTTGGAAACATTTTTTTTTATTGTATATAGTGACGAAACGAGCAAAACGTTCACTTGATGGTAAGTGCCACGACCGCCCACAACAAATGCTGTTTCACCCAGAATATTTCTGTCTGACTACTACACTGCGCCCGTTACCCTGAGACATCAGTTCTTGAGACGTGATGATGCAGTTGCAGTGAAGTAGTAGTTTGCACACATTACTGCGTTTTGGCCTGAAGGGCACTGATAGCTAGTGTGATACTGGGCATGTGAAACTTAGGAACTGATGTCTCGGGGTGACAGGCACAGCTGTGGAGCCACACAGAAATGTTCTGGGTCCTACATCATTTGTTATGGGCAGACTTTGCACTTACCATCAGGTGAACGTTATACTCGTCTCGTCACTATCTCAAAAAATACACTTTTCACTTTGTCTTTGGAATATTCGAGATGGTCATTTATTCATAGGACATTTCATTCAAGACACACGTGGAATGAGAAACTTATCGTAACAAACGGAAGATAGTCAATAGTAATTATTACTCTTCGATAAAATTTCGTTCTTGACCGTGTGGTGGTAAAAGTCGCCAGAGGGAAATTAAAACCAGAAGATGGGCAGCAGCATCTTTCTGAAACATCTCAATAAATAAACTGCAGTTACCAACCCGCCTGCCAAGCGCGGCAACAATGGCAAATCCCCCCCAAAAGAAGAGCTACAAACTTTTGTGGCAATCTATGGGAGAGGCCTATGTTCAGCAGTGGACTAATGATAGTCTGAAAAGTGAGAGAGAAGATAAAATTCTGATTACTAAACATACTCCTGAAAATGAAGAAGAAACTATTCTATCTCTATTAAATCCTTCGGTCGTTTCTAACGTCATTCACGAAACGAAATGAAATTATGGGGTTTATAAAGCCGTATTAGTATATATGTAAGAGCGGTGGTAGATTAAGGGCCGAGTTCGATACCTTGTTCCTCTCTAAAATTGTTCTGCAATTTTGAGTGCTGATTTTCTACATGCTCAGTCCGTGAAGAAAACAATCTTGAGGAAACCTTGCACGTGTGAGGAATAAAAAAAATATCAAGAACATTTGAAGTCCGCCAACTCGTATTGGAGCAGCATGGCGGACTCTTCTCGGATCCAGAACCCTCTCAGAAATAAGAGGTGACCTATGCTCAGCAGTAGAACATTTACTAGCTTGTATATTTTTTTAAGCTTCAACGAAATAACATTTTTAATTAAACTATATAGTTTTTTAATCTTCTGTATTAAATACATATTAACTTATGCAACAAATACATATTGACTTAATATATGTATTAGTAATCACACGTTTAAGTCATTATCTTTTAGTCATTCTACACTTACTTACCAAGACAAAATAATAACCATTTAAAATCATATAACACGCGCTTAATCAAGTGCAACTAATGATAGGTTCTTTTTTCAAATTGAAAAATAAACAA
The DNA here is from genome assembly GCA_019845155.1 of Luehdorfia chinensis. Taxonomy (NCBI): domain Eukaryota; kingdom Metazoa; phylum Arthropoda; class Insecta; order Lepidoptera; family Papilionidae; genus Luehdorfia; species Luehdorfia chinensis. The sequence goes on from JAHVAK010000642.1 coordinate 309,726, forward strand.
ATACTTAAGTAACAGTTTGAAAAATGGCGTCCGTGGCATGGAAATAGCGCTCAAACGTTTTCAAACGTTTGTAATCAATTTACAAGTCAAATTGTAAATCCCAGAGCACACGCAATCACATTACGAAGTATAGACGTTTTTTATTTATATTTAAGTGATGTTTTAAGCTCATTTATCAAAATTATGAGCGCTTAAAACGGATCTACTCAGCATTAGCTTTTCATACTTTACCGTTATAGTTTAGTGAAGAAAAAAGTAACAAGAGATCGATTACGATTTGCTCGTTCATAGGTTATGTTTAAAAATCCATGCTCAATTATTTTTATAACTGTCATCCATAACATTTGTTAATTTGTTTACTGACTTTTTGCTTAATATACATGTGTAAAAACTAGTTACTAAATATAACTAATATTAAGCCGCTATCTTAATTTGGCGAACAACTGATAATTACATGCCGGCACTAATGAAACTGTTGACTGTATTTTTAAGTGCTGATTTTAACGTGTTAATCTGCGAACGAAATCATTATGGAAAACAAATCCGCACCAGCGAAACATGGCTTTGTCTCAATTAGAATTTTCTGTCCACATTCCTACTATTCTCTCTTATAGAAAGACGAAGCCTTTACAAGCTAGCTGAAGCCTAACGTTCGCGTGGATTAAGTTTTTTTTTTAATACCGTAGGTACTGTTTAATTTTCAACAATAAAAAGTATCCTATGTCCGTCTCCTAGATGCAAGCTATCTCTGTGCCGATTCGTCAAGTTCGACTCAACGGCTGAGTCGTGTAATGGTAACAAACAGACAGAGGGACAGAGAGAGTTACTTTCGCATTGATAATATTAGTAGGGTGATTTATAAATAGATTATTTTTTTCCTCACTTTAATTAATGTCAGTTAGAAGAAAAGTTAAAATCATAATACTTTGTAATATATGAAAGGAGTAAATTATTTTAGTGGTAATTTTCTTCTTCTTCCTTTCAGTCTAGTCAGAGTCTGACAAGCTTGATATGACTTACAGTTTATGTACTAATTTATCCATACATCAGATATTTTCGTTACCTAAGATATTATTGAGACCATTTATCTGATCGACGATAGCAAAATCTAATGACGATTCGTTCAGTATTTAAAAAATTTAATTTGAATTCTGCAATTGTTACTGGCATTTTTAACACAGCTGAAATACATCCGTTTTAATTGCGCTATGAGTCAATTATAAATTGTAAAACAAAAAATAGCACCATATCAATAAAACATCAATTCATCATTGATATAATTCATTAAGGATACATTCAATGACCTCTGATGCTGTTAGATAATTTTCTCATAACCAGTTTGCGCTTTTTAATATTACAATAATTAAACATATGTTTGTAGAACGTATATGTTGTAGCCTATGATTCTATGTAAAAAAGACACAGTTATATAACGTTTAAAAGATACATCTTAACAAGCTCGTAGCGGCAAACGGATCTCTTACTCCTAATAACTTCCATGATGGTCGGTTTATACCGACGGATGCAAGGTGCTGAGAGCGTCGTCTTATAGTATTAAAGCATTACTGAGGCTGCTGCAATGATGATGTTAATCAGCCATCATTGTGCTGACTGACGTAATCGACACAGACGCATCACATCTTAGACGCAGCTGACCATCAACAGCCTGGATAAAAGTGATCTGACATATTTGAGATTCTTATTCCCGCCATCTATCGGATGTCATGAGATTTTTCTGGAATTTTGAAATTTGGTGTCGTATTTTACACCTACGTGATGAGATAGAGTGGTAGATTCTCTCACGCCGCCACCGAATGGTTTATTAAAATTTCTAGTAGTAGTAGGATTACTATACGGAAATCCGTCAAAGTAGGTACCATCGCAGTGCTAGTGATTCTGGCGTGATGCAGTGGTGTGCAAACATTACTATGTTTCGGTTGGAAGGGCACTGATAGCTAGTGTAATCACTGGCCATATGAGACTTAAGAACGGATGTCTCAAGGTGATCAGCGCACTGTGGTTCTACATAGTAAACGACAGAGGTATTTCTTTGCGAACCAGTGTAGCTTAAAAAAAATGACGTTCAATGAGTATTGAGTATTATGTAAATGATCTATATTGAATAAAAAATATTCTATTCTATTCTATTCTAAAATGTACTGAGTAACACAGCATATGTTATGGGCAAACGTTGCACTTACCATCAGGTCAACGTCTTGCTCGTCACTTTCTTCCATAAAAAGTCAATAAAGAAATGTTTCCAAAGGCGAAGCCGTTAAAGTTGACATTGTCTCTGAACTCAGATTATCTATCTAAATTTTTCTTCGCTATTAATACATTTACAGTGCAATATGTCGGCCAGTATTTAAACAGACATAATTTACATATATAAACATTATAGCTTAAAAATGACTGTAGGATAATACGGCCACATAAATAAATATTACATTCGCTATATCTATAAAGCTGACAAACTGACCGACAGACATGGCTTTTATGGATATTAATACCGTCTCAGAAAAAGTAATTTCCTCTCGTACGCTCATCGAGGAGTTAACATGACGTACTTGATTGATGTACTTGTACCTATTACACGCTTTATGCTCGCAATATCGTGTTGTAACAATGTTTAATTACGTTCCTCTTTGCATTTAATTGTTTAGATTGTTAAAAAAGGAGAATTTCTTCGAATGTTGTTATTAACCAAGAATATATCATCGGTTTTATCGCTATTTTCATTATATTTTTAATTTTGTTGGCGTACGATTTAAAGTTTATTAAGATGAAAACCAGGAGATGGGCAGCAGCATCTTCCTGTAACATCAAAACAAATAAACGATTGCTAACCGGTCTGCCAAGCCAGGCAACTATAGCAAAATCCTCCCAGATGAGAGAATGGAGGAGGCCTATGGTCAGCAGTGGACTAGTGATAGGCCAAAATTATGAAGATGAAAAGACGATTGAATTGATCCCTGCGTTACTGTCCCTAATCTTTGTAAATTTGAAGTCGATTGGTCGACACTTTATAATATAAAAAAATGTACATGCATGACAATCGTATGGCTCAACGAACACATCGTATCGTATGACACATAAGTTTAGGAAGTTATAAAATATCTATATATTATCTCCACATAACAGTCATTGAAACCTAAACTTCAATAGATATTATCTAAGTACAGAAAGGCTTATTACTCGTGTACGGTAGGTATTAACGCCATTCGTTGTATTTTTAGCTTCACTCGTCGTAGTTTGTTTTTGGCCTTATCTGTGTATTTTTTTAAATGACGCCTGACACTAGGATTTATTTTGTATCGTGACATTTACAGACGTGAATACACATACCTGTCGGTGTATCTGGGTGTCTACCCACACCCGGAAAAATCCGCAGGCTATAAAAATATTACTCCCGTGCGGAATACGAACTTGCGAACCATAGCGGAAGCCAATCCTTAGCCTCTGGGTCAACCGAGCCGAATATTGGCATTTATTTTTTAATGACTGCTTTATATCATAAACTTCTTTTTACTGTTTTTTTTTTGTAATCAATCAATTTACATAAAGATTTTAAAAGATTTTTAGCGCCAGATCGAAAATTGACGGTAGTGTTTGAACCAAAATTGTATTTTTCCTTTTGTCTCTATGAGTCCACCAAATGTTCTCCTTCATTACTGTTCATATGTCCAACAAATCTTCGGTAAAACTCAACTATCATTTTATTGTTGATAAAAAATCTAATAGATAGTATATAGTAGATAGTCGATAGTAATCATTTAATTGTAACAAGGACTTCGTCCTTCATAGATTCTTAGATAGTATAGATAGGAGTAGATAGTCTTCTAAGATAGTAATCATTTAATTGTAACAAGGAGTCCTTGTTATCATAAACATATGATCATTTTACGTTATGGTGGCGGCGTATAATAATCTACTATGCTATATCGACACGTAGGTGTCGTAAAAGTCGTCCAATGAAATTGCTAGAAAATTCTAATAGCCTCTGGCTGCTATCCGACTAACTACTTCAAATAAGCAAGGAGTAAATTATCCAAACTAGTGTCGGGGAGCAGCGTCTAAGGTGTGAGGAGTCTGGTACGCCAAGAGTCGGTATTACGATAGATCCTCCCAACTTGATAGAGTCGTATCTCCAACAGTATACTATTCAGTGGCTAATTATAATCACTTTATGCATATTATTCGAAAATTAATGAAAAACATAAATAAACATTACGTTTGCAGTAATATATTCACCAGCTAGAGCTTAAGAACTAGTTTATTTTTAGTTTCGAAATCCATTTACATGTACACTTCCTGAATAACATTAAGTAGTTACATTTTAAACCATACTCCATTAAAATTCACCCAACACTCGCGAAGAAATCATGGATAAAATCGCATGCGGGTTGTTAGTTCTAAATAAACATGCAAAACAAATCCTAAAACAAATCTCGGGGACTTGACTTGGACAGTTTACACAAGTGTCGCATATTTGAATAAAAGTGTCCTGATTACGATGTTTAAATGCAAATGTACAGATTATGCATATTAAAGTCCTTAAGATGGATCTAAAGATTTTTTTTAATTGCTACCCTCCTGAAATGGTTGACATCGCAACAAAATGTATATAATGTATAAAATAGTAATATATTTTTAGAACTTGTAAATGGCTGTATGTTCAATCAAGCTGACGGCGATTCAAAGGGGAACAGAAATGTTCTTCATTATAATCCTTCTATTATTTAAAGATAGCTAACACAAGTTTTATCTTTTATCGAAGCAAATCGTAATTTTCATTCCATTTTAAATTCCAGAAGTATGTTTGTGATTTAAATGACGTTATGACCATGGCTGCTACCATCTTTTTCTGCAGTACTCATGATATCATATTATTTACAAGTACATTAAATGAAAGATAGTCTTTGTCAAAAATACTCAAAAAGTAACCCAAATACATGTACTGAAACAATAACTCGTTATATATTGTGTTAATTACAAAAATGGCAAAATCAATAAGAATTCGATAAAAGTTTCGTCATATGTTACAAGCCCTTAACACGCCTCCACACGCTTATGCTCACGATTATGTGAATAGGCCCTGAGGCAGCACAGCAATTAAACGAATTTGATATACTCACGCGTTACACCTCGCCTCTCTTCACACTTATCTCCAGATCTGTAACAGATAAGAGCAACTTAACAATGGCCTATTAGACACGAACCGAATAATTCGGTGTAACTAGAAACAGCGGAAACAAGAGAGAATTCCGCGGAATTATCTTAACATATGTTTGTGGATTAGATATGAAAGCGCAGCACGTTTAGTCGATTATTTAGTGCGCGTAATTCATATAATGCAGTGCCCTGCCTACACTAACGAGCTTGTGAAACAAGACTGTCGATAATTACTTTTGTTGAGAATATTTTTAAGCTGTTATTAATAACGGTACACATTATATAATATAACATTTACATTAACATTATTTACATTAACATTACATTATATATAATACAATTCACAAGCAGAACGTATATGGTTAGTTATATCTAGATTTGATTAGTAAACACACTCAATGAAATAATGGCAACTTTAAATTCCAATTACAAGTAACGAATCTATATATTATAGTCATTTAAAAGTGGCAACACCTACACGAATTGAGGATAGATGTACGATAAGATATCTACCAGCTTCAGTGCCCACTAAGCATCGGATGGAAAAATAACGTTACAAAATGTATCATTGTAAATTAATATTAAAAAAACTGAAGGTAGCGCGGATTAACTACAGCTTCAGGACGTATAACATATATTTCCACTCGTGACCATAGGTACTGCGAAGCGCTCAAAACGCCGCAAAAAAATATTAAAAATCCAACGCGATAAAATTCGCAGTTTTGTTTTATTCAGTGTGTAGTATTTCCGTAAATGTAAGAAATCTTTACGTAAAAGTTTTAAATAAATGTGAGTAGCTTTTCTTTTACGTGCGGATCTTCATATATTTCGATATTGAAAATGAGTATTTATGTGCCCCCGTTGTCATAATTTAAGTGACTTGCCAATTGAAGAAAGCACCTACACTGTTTCCATTTCTTTATTTTCTCGATGACAGTTCTAATTTGATAGTTGTAGTGTTGTAACCATATAAGTAATGATATCGATCGCATATATTTATTATATTTTGAAAAAAGACAAATACAACAAAACCATAACAAAATAAATAAATAAATATTACCTATCGTTATAATTATTTCGTTTCATTGTCGAGTACCTACCTATACCTACTTATTTTACAACAGCTTCGAAAATTTTAAAGAAGTTGGCATTATCAATCAAGAATTAATACGCGTAACATCTTGTAATAAAATATAATATTAGTTAATAAATTTGTACAAAGGATCCGGCAGTGGTTTAGTTTATTACATTTTTACGTTTATCGATATAGCTCTATCCCCCCTATCAGTTTCTCCGACTCTGGTATAACCTTATACGTGTGTAAACGTCATATTTTTATAAAATAATGCATACATAATGTAAAAAAGACGCTCGTTCAAGTTTTCACAGGAGCTGTCATCGAGAAAATAAAGAAATGGAAATAGTGTACAACTAAAAATACTTAACTACTTAACAATATCCTTAATATTGATAATAAATTGTATGCATGTAAATTTCTCATCGACCTTTGTACAATTTAAACAACAATTATTCATAAAAAAGGGACACTTTAATTGGCGCTGTCACTTTATTGAACATTGATTGAATAGTTGCTTCTATAAATAAAGTACACTTGTTGTTAAGCCGTCAGAATAATCTCTCTGCTTATGCAATTACGCAAAACTTCATTCAAATCATGTACCATAATCTTCAACATGATAGCTCTTGTCTGCTGAATATACACAGCTGACATTTTTTATGTGTATTTTATTCCAGTATGACAGAAACATGCTTGAAATAAATTCTGGTGTGTGCGAATAATTATTGATTATTACATTGTTCGTTGTACAGCAAAAACCACGCTGTTGGCCTGGTGGCCTTTACAGTTCGTGTCAGGAGAGGTTCACGAGCAGGCGGTTCACGAGTAATGACTCTCCGTAGCCAAATACGCTTATTATTGTAAATGAACCAAAAAAAGAAACACAAATAATAGGAGCTTGATATATTATTAACATTATATTAAGAAACTACTAAAGATTCGTGGTGGCTCGGGGCCGGGCTTCGATCATCTGTGCCTACGCCACTTTTTTTTAAAAAAAAACGAAGCCGAATTGTGAGGAAACCTACTGGTCCTAGGATAAACTTAAGGATATATGAAGACCAGCAATCCTTCTTCCCATTTTTTTATTTATCTCATGATTATGCTCATTTATTTTGAAAGTTGCATCTGCAACTGCGTTCGCGTGGAGTTTTGGATATGTTTAGATAGTTTATAAAAAATCTATGCAAAGTATAAATATTATAATTATAAGAGAATCAACCAGCCGATAGGTATCCGGCAGTATAAAATAGTATCTACCTCTTTCTTACCCGAGGTGTCATAAGAGGCGAGGCTAAGTTATTGTATGGACAGACTTTATTCGTCCAGAATAACACAATTTCACACAATGCTGTCACTATACTGATCGTGGGAACGCAATGCAGTAAGAATTTTTATGAGTCGTACAAAAATGACGGCGACGTGGTTCGCCATCCGTCACGTGTTGTTTCCCTCGGGGGCGAAAAGTGGGCTACGTACTGTATTTATGTTTTAGAGAATCAACGAAAATGGGAAATCCACAAAATCTTATTACCAGCAACTATCTATGGACTATCTAAGTCCGGTAATCAATTAACCGAAGTTTTTTTCAAATATACAGCATGAGAAAGTTATAAATAGTCAATTGTCAAGGGTTTTCTACAATACCGTAGATGCAATACTATACCGCGTTCTGTGGAATATTATCCAGGTGACCGGTGAAGCAAACACGATGAAACATAGTCTAAATTGGTCCCAGAACTATTGTTTACTAACTGAAGCCCGCGACTATGTACACTTTGATTTTCCGGAAAAAATAAAGAGTATCATATGTCCGTCTCCAAAATGTTAAATGTGCTGAATATCGTCAAGATCAGTTCAGCGGTTTAGTCGTGAAAAGGTAACAAACAGACAGTGGGATAGAGAGAGTTACTTTCGCATTTATAATATTAGTATGGATATTAGCTGTAGCCTACGACTACGCCCGCGTGGATTTGGTTTTTTTTTTATAAATACCGTGGGAACTCCGATTTTCCGGAATAGAAAGTACCCTATGTCCGTGGTCAGGATTCAAGCTATCTCTATGCCGAATTTCATCATGATCGATTGATAGGTTGAGCTGTGAAGAGGTAACAAACAGACAAAGGAATAGGGAGAGTTACTTTTTCATAATATACATACATAATGTACATTCATAATGTACATAATATGGACAACCTGTCTTAAATTAATGTCAATAGCTTAAGTAGTTCTCGAGTTAAATTCTTTGGTACAGATAGACAAACAAACATGGATGTACTTCTATTTTATGTATATCTATACTAATATTATAAAGATGAAGAGTTTGCGCTAATCTCAGGAACTACTGGTTCGAATTGAAAAATTATTAAGTGTTGGTATATAACATCACCCTACGACCCTTAGAGCGATTTTTTAAAATTGAACAGCGGGTGAAAACGCGAGGCACAGCTAGTGCATTATAAAAGAAGTTATGTGAATTCATTAATTTTGTACCAGAAAAGTAAGTAAGCACTCGCTTCTTTACATCGATTTTATCGTACCTTTCGAATGCCGATAATAATAATCGATGCTACTGATGAATCCGCTACGTTTTAAATGCTCTTATGCACATATATTCGGACCTTACAACACTTATAGGAAGTTATTACATTGAACAAAACCATTAATTATCCTCAATCACCTACACAAGGCGCAGTAAATTTCACGCGTTGAAAATAACTCAACGGCAAAAAGGTCGTTCAATGTACTGAAGGCACGTTTGAACGATGTTTCCGGACTCTTTTTTTTATTTCATTTCGTTACCAGTGAAAGTTACTCTCGCGATAATGCACAATTTACGGTTCGACATCACGCTAAGATGTTCATTATACGTACCGCTAATAAACTTGGTAGTTTTAAGTATTTTACTTATGAGAAATTATTTACCAGCCAGGGAGTACTTAATCTAGTTGCCTAGTCCGGTAAATACGGAAAGTACCGGATAAGCGACCCGGGCCTTAGTAATATAGGTAATAATATCCTACCCCTTAGTTCCTTTCCCAATTTCCTATTCCCCACTCCATGTCCATTTCCTACCTAATCGTTTTCCCTTCATCTTCACCAAGCTAGTGATTGCAGAGTCGATGGCTAGTTACTCGTGGGAACGCAATAGGGAGCAAGAATTTCAACTTGTACAAAAATGGCAGCGACGTGGTTCGCCACCCGTTACGTCTCGTTTCCTGCGGCGGCGAAAAGTGGGCTACGGATGTGGTCTCTGCCTACCCTTTATATGGGAAAAAGGCGTGTTTTGTATGTACGTATGTATGAGAAATTATCTTTCTACTTATCATCACAAGTGATTATTAAAAAATGTAAAGTAACAGCCAATAAATGTCCCACTGCTGAGCAAAGTCCTTGTTTATCGTTTAAACTATTCGTCAAACCTATTAACGTTACTATTAATATGTTTTAAACATAAGTCATAATTTGGTTACAGGCTATGGCCTATGTCCAGCAGTGGACTTCAAATGCTAGGGTTATAGAACGATCCCAAATATGCCAGAGCTGTTTTGCTAAGTGAGGAGTTCCTATAACCAACTTTTGGCTCCATCATCAGACCAGCTCCATCATACATCATATCAGCCTACCACTAGTCTACTGCTGAACATAGGCCTCCCCATAGATTGTCACAAAAGTTAGTAGTTCTCATTTTAAGAGGAATTTGGCAAAGTTACCACATTTGGCAGGCGGGTTGGCAACTGCAGTTTCTTTATTAAGATGTTCCAGGAAGATGCTGCTGCCCATTTCTTGGCTTTTACGTTCCCTCTGTCGACTGTTACGACACCCACGGGATGAGATGGGGTGGTAGGTTCTCTTAAGCCGCCACCACACGCCACCAGCTCCATGTTACCATATTATGGCATTGTCACCGAAGCTACATAGGTATGCCAAATTATAACTCAATCAGACATCGTTAGAAAGACTTACAAGATTTAAACCTGGAGAGACATACGAAGAAAGCAAGTTAAATAAAAGCTTGTAAGAAAATAATTATATTGGCAAATGGTGATCCACCCAGAATTGCACCACCCCAGGGCCAGTTATTCTACCGTGAAGCAGTAATGTGCAAACATTACTGTGTTTCGGTTTGAAGGGCACTGTGAGCTAGCGTAATCACTGGGCATATGAGACTTAAGCACCTTTGTCTCAGGGTGATGAGCACAATGTAGTGTCACACAGAAATTTTCTAGGTGGCACAGCATTTGTTATGGGCAGACGTTGCACTTACCATCAGGTGAACGTTTTGCTCGTTTCATCACTTTAAGCAATAAAAAAAAGGAAATTAAAAATAATTTTTCTTAGTGAAATGAATACTTTATAATCACAGAACAAAATGAAAAAATTAATACGTACTTACATAGCAAAGCATTACTAGAAAAGTAACTTCATTTTGTTACAAAACCTAAATATCATAGTTCCTCATTTAAGAATCTAATACCACAGCTATTATAATGTATATAATACCCACCGTTACTGTACGTAAATAAATTGTTTTTCCATCCAATAATAATAGCTAAAACAAAAACAAAATGTTAATTATACTCCGACGCAGAAATTTACATTTGCTATAACTATGGAGCCGTTGTGATCTACGAGATTGCTTAAATCTAGATCAAACGTAATAGCTAGACCGCAGACGACACTAATGCGTATTTCTCGAAAAAAAGTATGACTACGAAAGTGAATGCCTTGCAGCTATTGTTATGGTAAAAGAAAGTCAGTTATAGTAAACCAAATTAGACGAAGCACGGAGTGTATAATTTTTTGATTATCCTAATTTTGAACAAAACCCCGTAAAGGTTGTTTTGACTTTCGAAACCTCACTATTACTTTCAACCTTCATATAAATATTTCCAACATGAAATACTCAGTATATATTTGTCTGAGCTTATATAACTGTAAAATGTTATTGTTTACTCAGTAAATATGGTTACACTAGCTGTTACGCGTTCTCCTCGCTAGGCGTAATGTGACCAGCCAATGTACTCATTTAAGAGTAAATGTTCGTAAAACCGTTGTTAATGGGTGTCTGAGAGGGGAAACGTTCCAAGTTTCGAGTCAATGGTATTGTGATTCCTTAGATACCCTGATAAACGAGTATAATAGATAAATTTAATTAAAACACATTTTCTTGTTTTGCCCTACACTGGGACTTAATAACACAAATTAAACACATCCAAACCTCCCGAAAAGCTCAGAGCGAGCCGTGGTATCTCAGAATTTATTGTTTTTTTTCTTATTAAATAGGAGGCAAACAAGGAGGCGGCTCACCTGATGGTAAGTGATCACCGCAAACTATAAACGTCCGCAATACCAGAGGAATTCCTTTTTGCCTTTGAGAAAGGAGTAGGTTCCTTTCCCCGACATACAATTGCGCATGCTTATTGATTATACAATAACCAACCAATACCAATAAGGCATTTATATTTTGGACCTCGTCTAAAGCTTTAAAGGTTTATAATAATATAAATCGACATATTCCTATGCTACGAGCAGTTCGTTCGAATGCCGATTTGAATCCCGCTAGAGGTAAAGATTTGTGTGATGAATATGAATGTTTCTACCTGAGTCATACATTTACATATACATGCCTGGTGCACGCCTTTAATCTCATAGTACGCGAGTAACCTGGGTTCGATCCTCGGTGCCAGCACTTCTAAATTTGTTCTACGATTTTAAGTGCTGATTTACTACGTGCTTTGCGGTGAAGGAAAACATCGGGAGGAAACCTGCATCTCCGAGGAATAGAAATATTTCGAGGATATGTGAAGTCCGTCAACCCGCGTTGCAGCGTGGCGGACTATTCCCAGCTCCAAAACCCTCTCAGAAATGAGAGAAGGCCTGTGCTCAGCAGTTTGACATTCAAAGGCTGTTACTTTACTTTTATGTACGTAAATTTCTCGTATCACCATCCACTCCGATATTCACACAGACCATTCACAGCTTACGATTAAATTTACTATTGTGATTGAAAGTTATGTATAAATATTAATACGAGAACGGATATCATAGCATATTTTTCAAGCGATGCTTGTATGCAATATTCATACGTAACATAAATATAAATAGAACAGAAGTGTCTGGCTATGGCTTTCGCATAGTGTTTTCATATTCCTTTTGTATAATGGACCTCTCTAAGTCCACTGTACTATACAGTTGTATAGCATATGGCTTTGAACTATGGTATTCAATACTCCTGCATAAAATGCAGCTTTTAAATTCTAATTTAGCCTCAAATAATGAGTTTCTACGTAAGACAGAAATATAAAATGATTAAAAATTAATTGCTGCTCTTTAATCTAACTATAGTCCAGTGTATACAATAACTATATTACCCGTAACTATATTACCAGTTCAAGCCCTCGACTACGTCCGCGTGGATTTAGTTTTTTTTTTAAATAACATGGGAACTCTTTGATTTTCCAGAAAAAACCTATCATATATTTTAGTCTATTATATATTTGGTCAAGATCGGTTCAACGGTTGAGCCGTCAGAAGGTAACAAACAGACAGAGGGACAGAAAGTTACTTTCGCATTTATACTATCTCATCGCTTATTCTAGTTCTACTTTGTATTAATTTGGATTCTATCTCGCAGAGAAACACCTAGCATAGCCATTTCCATAGCTCGCTGAGTGACTGTGTGTTTCCTTGTGCGGCCTGCGGTGAAGGCCCAAGTTTCGGTTCCATATGTCATCACTGGCATCAGGAACTGGTTGAAGACTTTTGTTTTAATATATTGAGGTACCAAACATACACGACGAGAAAATGCCTGCCGAGAAGAGATTCGTCGATTCACCTCTTTGTCGAAGTTTGACTGATGCGTGTTGGAATGATGTACTTTGTTTTTGAGAAGCACCGCACAGTCTTCAGCACAGTGATCCTAAAAGAGTTCTGTTTTATTTATTCATTCCAAGGTACGCAACACTAAATAGAAAAATTGTATTGCAAAATTGAAATTAATATGAAATTTAAATCTTGTACAGTAATCATTTGCATACCTATGCAATTGAGTAGAGAAATCAGTTACATCTTCAAAGAAACCACAGTCTATTCGCTAAAATTATTCGTGAACGTAAAACTTTACGACGTGCCTTAAGCAGCTTCAATAGCGCAAATGAATAGGTAAGAAACATGAAATGACACGTTGCTGTGCCGATGGAAATGAACACACCATCAGTTACTGATAACCACTTCATTCCAAACGCTTTTGCATAGTACAATAGACCAGTGATATATCGCAGCGGTTGCGATATATCACTGGGCTATAGTGCGGATATCATCGAAAATTACAACAAACAGACACAGCTGAAATTACCAAAAGACCCTAGACTGGCAACGAGGCCAACCATGTTGCTTCCAGGGGTGACACACCCGAACAGGGATATACGAGTAGATAACACCTGTATCATGAGTCTTAATGAAAGATGCTTCCAATAATTAGGGGATGGTGTGCTCAGTTGTAATCTTTAGTGACGTACACAATGATAATAAATGGTAAAATGGTCTGATATTATTTCTACTTTCGATGGTTATCTTTAGTGTAGACCATATTTAGTGTATAATCAATAAATATATTTTAAGTTCCCCTCGCATCATTAAATTAATTAAAAAAAGAAAAGAAAAATAATAGTCGCGTCTAAAAAATTTGTAAACAAAATAGTTGTATAGGTAAAGTAGTAGAAGTGGTAGTTTCCCGCAACTACCACTTCTACTACTTTAACAATATTAATAAATTAATTGAAATTTTAAGAACTGTTTTATGAAGTATTTGGCGATGGCGATGAAGGAGAACATGGTGAAGGTTTCCTAGATGTCTAAGAAATAAATATGATAAATAATTTAAGAACTAGAAGAATAATTTAAGCGCGACAGATTTAGCTCAACATTTTTCTACAAAATGGAATCCTGTTTTCAGCGTGCGACGTTTTGAGGCTATTACTCTTACTTAATAAATCACTTTATTAACGAAAGTGAATATGGAGCAATATTTTCAATGCGTGAAAGAAAGAGAGAAATAAAGAAAAAGCATTTATTGTACAGCACAAAAGGACAACACACTTAGTTACAATATAACATATTGTAAAAGATACAATATAACTTAAAGTAAAAGAACATTAAAATCAAATGAATCAAACATAAACAATAAAAAAAACAAAACCAAAATTAGAATTAAAGAAAACAGTATAAAATTAGAAATGTGCGATGTGAAGACCTTTGCTTTCCAAGAGCTTTCCTGAAAAATTATTTATTTTAGTAAAGTTGGCAGTTCTTAAATGTAGATCGTGAAAGTGATTCCCATTTATTAGATACTAGCTGTGCCCCGCGGTTTCACCCTCGTAAAAAAGCCGACCCCAATCGATGATATACATTTACATATACCCTATTTGGATCGGATTTAAGGATTTTAATTTTTTTGCACGGAACCCTAATTATTTTTTCCAAAATTAATGTAGCCTATGTTACCCGCTATAATATCAGCTTTCATCATGTCAGTGAAAGTCCCGTCAAAATCTGTCCAGCCGTTTCGGAGATTAGCCGGAACAAACAGACAGACAGACCAAAAATTTAAAAATAGTTTTTTTTTCTCATACGTACCGTATATACTTTTATACGCATTGAGTAAAAAGCTGTTACTTTATTATTACAAACAGATACTTTAATATTTTTTTTATTTAGTTATTAAAATAAAAAAAATGTCTCACATGTCTTGTAAATATAACATATTTCGAGGACATAAAGAAATATTCATAAAAATATTTAGCTACTTAATTATCTTATTCTGCAATAACCCGCACCTTAAAAACATCATCATTGATCCATTTCCAACAATTCGGGAAAATTGGACATTCGTTTTAAGAAGCTCATCCTTTTTCTACATTTTGATTTAAAAAAATGCCTTTCATATAATTTAGAAAAAGTAATGACGGAAAAACAATCAATGCGAATACTAATTAGATAAAAATATCATTTCTGAGAGGGTTATAAAGAGTCCGTCACGCCGATCCAATGCGGGTTGACGGACATCAAATATTCTGGAAAAGACCATTTGGTCTAACTTTTCCGATATGCAGGTTTCCGTACGATGTTTTACGAGTACTTTACCGCGGAGAACGATGAACTTGGAATTTAAAATAGCAGGTAACAGTTGTAGTGGTGCCGGTAGCGGGGATCGAACCAAGGCCATTCGCGTAAAGGAAATATCCAACATCCCTACTAATACATTATATTTAATATTAAAAATGCGAAAGTGTGTTTGTTGGTTTGTCCTTCTTTCACGCAGCCACTGAGTAACGGATCGAAATATGGAATGGATAAGAGATAGTATATGGGCCGGAGAGTGACACAGTGTTTGTCAATAGAACACCAATCACGGGCACAGAGGATCGGTGCCCTATTAACGAAAACTCCATTTTTTCAACCACAGTAGCAATTTTTTTAACCCCGGGAGGGAACGAAGGCGCGGGTAAAAGCTAGTTAAATATAAATTATAATTCACTGCGTAATACAAATGTAGCTTCCGTATTAATAATTTATTAAAAATTACATTAAATCTTATACCATAACAATGTGATAAATGTGATAAAACCCCATATATAACAATAAAATATCTAATAATTACAGATAATGATCAATGTTAGCTGTGCGCGATGTCACCACGCAACTCCTAATTATACCATTATGGCTCTCATAACTCTTTACCCGATATTTTTTGCAGCAACAACGCTTTTTCTTACAGTCGCGTGCAACGCACCTTACCTAGTTTCACTTGTGGTTCAATCATAACTGTATTCCTCGGCTGATACACATATAGGCGCACACGAATTGCAGATTATCCACTTGGAATTCTCAAATGTCGCTGTATTGCGAAAACTGTCTAGAGCGCCGTGAGAATCTATATTTCACTTTATAACGAGACGGTGCTGAATATTTAAAATTGTCTAGTTTCAATACAAGCGTACGATACATGCGCGGCAACAAGTACGCAGCTCCAGACACCTCGTTATTAGAATTCTAGGAGTCAATCTATAAACCTCGATCGAAGTAAGCGGAAGTGTTTACCATTACAATCTCGGTATAATGGGAGAAAACAAATATTTATTCGCGTGAACGAAAACCGTATTTTGAACATGGACCTCAAAGACGAAGTCTCTTCTAAACATTTGTCGCAAAACTATACAGTTATTAATAAGTGTTTTGTCCAATTAGGTCTTGGTATAGTGGCGTAAAAAACTTCTTAGAATTGTATGTGAAGTGCTAGGCAAATATTTTCCGACGTTTGTTTGCATGCTTACAAACAATTAGACGAGTGGATGAAATAATGAAGAGAACATTAGTCGAGTGCGTTAAATCGTTCTACAGACACTCAACATAATGTGAACGCAAGACAACCGTTAATGTGGCACACAAGAGTTTGATAAAAAAAACACCAATAAGAAATTAATGTCCGTTTAGAGTTCACGACGGCCCCGACGGCCCCGACGGTATATCACTTTTTAGACGGTGACTTAAACTTAATAGTGACATTGCAAGCGATAGCTCAAGGACCGTGTGCTCGCCTTTGATTTCATAGTACGCGAGTAACCTGGGTTCGATCCCCGTTGATAGCCCCTCTAAAACTGTTCTAAAATTTTAAGTGCTGATTTACCACGTGCTCAGCGGTGAAGGAAAACATCGTGGGGAAACCTGCATATCCGAGGAATAGAAATATTTTCGAGGACATGTGAAGTCCACCAACCCGCATTGGAGCAGCGTGGCGGACTATTCCCCGCTCCAAAAACCCTCTCAGAAATGACAGGAGGCCTGTGCTCAGCAGTGGGACATTTATAGGCTGTTACTTTACTTTTTACTTTTTATTGCAAGTTTTACGTGCAACTATTAGTATCTAATATAGATTTGTGTTTCCTATATCTCAAAAATTAAGTTCCTGGTTTTCATTTTCCCTCTGTCGACTTTTACGACACCCACGAGACGACCACACGGTAA
The DNA here is from genome assembly GCA_019845155.1 of Luehdorfia chinensis. Lineage (NCBI taxonomy): Eukaryota > Metazoa > Arthropoda > Insecta > Lepidoptera > Papilionidae > Luehdorfia > Luehdorfia chinensis. The sequence goes on from JAHVAK010000642.1 coordinate 327,001, forward strand.
TGAAAACCAGAATATGGGCAGCAACGTCTATTTGGAACATCTAAAAAAATCAACTGCGGTTGCCAACATGCCCGCCAAGCGTAGCGACTATGCCAAAATCTCCCCACAATTGAGAACTAAAAACTTTTTCGACAATCATAGGACAGTGGACTAGTGATAGGCTGAAATGATGATAATTATTAAAAAATTCTGTTTTTGTAATTTTGGATAATTCAAACGATCGAAATCCAACTTCAGTATTCAACCATGTTTCATAATTGCGCTACTTAATCACTGTACTCCATGTTCTCATTATACGTGAGTACATAAATTAAATTTACCAAGAAGAAAATTAATCATGTCCTCAAAACAGCCATTTAATTGACGCGTCCTGTGTCTCAAACGGACGCGAGACACAAAGAAACGTCGTCATTACAAGAGAATCTGAAAATGAACAGACCCTTACGCATACAAATTTTAATTTTGGCACGATCCGTATACAAAACGAGTGGATCAGATTACAAACTTAACGGTTAATGATGCACCTTATATAGCGAGCAAAGAAAGTTGACAAAGTGTTGGACTGAAAAAAAATTTAATATACAGTAGCTACTGCTTCGCATGCATAAGAGAATCCGTTAGACCATTTTATCTTCATACAAAACTCTTTATCTTCTAAATGCAAATTTACGGAAAATAATAAAACTCTAGTGCTAGAGAATAAGCTGCAACATTACTATAGGTAGGATTCCTGTGCAGGAATCCGTCTTGGTAGGTACCACAACCGGGCCAGTTATTCTGTCGTGAAGAAATAGTGTTTTTTTTTTATTGAATGAAGTGATGAAACGAGCAAAACGTTCACCTACAACAAAAGCTGTGTCACCCAGAAAATGTCTGTGTGAAACAACACTGTGCCCATCACCCTGAGACATAAGTTCTTAAGTCTCATATGCCCAGTAATTACGCTAGCTCGCAGTGCCCTTTAAACCGTAATGTTTGCACACTACTGCTTCACGATAGAATAGCTGGCCCTGATGTCACTGGATGACGGGCGCAATGTGATGTCGTTGCACTTACCATCAAGTGATCGTTTTGTTTTGGGTTATATTGAAGGTAAATTTTGAATCTTTAATTTTGCTTTTATTTTTGGTTGTCGCATGTTATAGTAGGATCCTTTTTGATAATTTAATTGATCGATGGGTTTAACACATATCTCTTTTCATAGAATATACTCTGTCGGTATGAACTGAAGATCTCAAAAAAAACAAAGCAAAATAAAAGTTTGTTCAAAGATACACAAACGCATACCTATATCACTTTTCCTCTGCTGTGTCAATATTTAAGTCCAGGCTTTGCTATCCGTAAAAATGAAACAAAATACAAAATGTAATGACAATTGGTATTCAACACCTCGCTTCCAGTTGTTATAACAATTACGTGACCATGCTCAGCTACGATAAAAAAACCGCAATTTAAGGACGAGGCTATTATTTCGTTCGACTGTGTAATGCGTTAATTATTTACGTACTAGTTCTATATTTGTCCAATATAGTGATAAGGATAAACCAATGAAGCGTAAAATAAAATGTTTGAGACATTTTTATGGTGAGTCTTCATTCTGCCATTATTTTCCCTGAATAAAGAGAAAAGTAATCTATCGAGGCTGTGATTAATAATATAGTATATTATAGAATAACTTTCCTTAAAGATCAAGCGAACATTACATACAAGATGAAAGAACACAACAAGGAAGATACTTTTGTATCGTTGAAAACAAGTCAGCATTGGATCACAGTCCAATTTATGAAATCGGTTCGATTTCTTTTTTATTTTAAATACTGTTTAATTCTAAAAATATCTGTTGGATAAGGGAAAAAAACAAGAGAAGGTAATAATTAAATAATAAAAAAGAAAGGAATTCTTGGCACAGATAAACCACGAAACAGACGCTATTTCGCTTGGGCGTGCTGGAAACACCTGTAGGAATATTCTACTTTAAATCACTTTTCCTCTACGTATACTATATATTTGTGTGACTTGTACGCAGGATTACATTTTTCATTTAACGAGAATCATTTTTAAATCATATTCAGCCCAATGTTCAATCTCGATTCAGGTCAATCGTATCAGACTTAAAAGCACCAATGAGCTTTTTTTTAAATGGGACTATGGAATGAAAGTTGAACGAGAAATTTTACATTGACATACCTCAAGGTGTTTCCCAAGGTATCCTAACGTAACAAGTAAATATGCTGTATAGATTTGCCTAGCTGGTGGTGAGCAGTTACCGTCAGAAATTGCGAGTAATAGTGGTGTTGCTCGTGACAACAAAGATTAGATAAATGGATTTGTGTCTTTGGCGTGCGGAATGGGATAGTGGGTCCTGGTGGAGCGTTGGCTTAAGCAAGGTATGAGGGGGGCGGACGGTAGTCTACAAAAACATACAACTTTTTAAATTTCAGTGGTTCTTCTGCAGGATCTCTTCTTCAAATCGATTTTATTGAATCGATTTTGTTTCTTTTCCATTTTTATAATAAATTTCCGAAAAGTAATGCCTGATATAATTAACTCAAAGTTTAACAAGGTGCAGCGTAACAGATGTGATCTCTGACATGACGCCGTGAATCAAGTTGATACCTGCAATCACGGGCAAACCCATCCTATAAAATAGCAGACCTTACTTACATAAAATCTTACAACTTTACATACAACGTATTATTGTAACTGGAATTTTTATGGACATTCTTTATTTAGATATCCTTTGAAAAAATAATGTAGCGTTGCATTTTATAAGCAATGCAACGTTCATTGTAAATATGCGTTAATAAAACTGGGAACGCAAACATAAATCTATATAAATTATCGCATTATGGCCGGCATAAAGAATGTTTACTGTTTCATATTTGTTATTTGCTGTTTAGCTTATTTATATATGTTAATATTATACTGTTTTTTTGTTAAAATATCAAAAACGTCACCTGTGGCTTCTACTTTATTGTTTCCATACCATAGAAGTATCTTAATAATAGTCGAAAACAGTCGAGTTTGAATACTTAATATAGGAAATGATTTATTTAACAGGCGTAATACTATTATTTATTAAGTGAATTATTTTAAGATGTATAACAATTATAATATTTTGAGACGGTTGTTTTACGCATTTTATTTAAGAATTTTAATAACAATACACATAGCTTCTTTCTAAGTTTGAAATCCGAGCTTTTAACTCTGACAAGAATAATAATTTTAATTAGTAATAGTATACTGCCAGCTATACGGTATGGCAATGAACATGAAGATTTAAAATATGTAAAATAAAACAGCCAAGACTTATCTTAAGAAACACTTGACTTTAATAGGTAATTTACAAATATAAATCGATACTGGGTATTCATCAATATCAAATAATAGGTAAATGTGAAAACTAAGACCCAAGAGATAATCTAAAACATGAATAACAATAGTCTATGATTCTTTAAGGCTAAGTTGACTCGCCCAAAAGATTTCATTAGTCGGACGATCCTCTGAATTGATTTTTATAATATGTGGTCGTATTCCACCAGTAAAATAAGTACGGTATTTTAAACGAATACGCACACAGACACGGATAATTTAAATACTGTACGTTCAGTAATTCAAAAATAAGTCCTGCTTTTCAAGGTATGATAACCATCGAAGCTACATCTCTCGGTGTCAAGTACGGCTTCCGTGTTGCTCCGCTCTGATTAGCGTGTAGCTTGAGTAAATAACTCATCGCAGTGTTATTCAAAGAGCTCTGTACTGTCCCTAGTAAAAACACTCATCAGCGCAGATCTGCTGACCGTACATGATGTGTTAAAGTAAAGGATCGATCCAGTAAATCTATCAATAAATACGCAGAAGTTAATAATTATAGAAAATTATTAAATTTGACACGTAATCATTTCTTATATTCACGCGATTATTATACATTGAATTTACGGATTAATAATTACATCAAAACATTTGACACCTCAGTCCCTCTTGACCGTGGGTGCTGCAAAACGTTTAAGACATCGGGTATGTAAAGTAAATTAAATGTGATAAAGTCTGTAAAATCTAGATTTTTTCAATCTAATTTTTATTGCTATATTGGTTTTTTAAAGTTACAATTATGGTTTGCTGATCTACAATGCAATATTATTGTGGGTAAAATGATCTGTATGGCCTACGACAGTTGTTCCGTGTCTAGAAGTTTGAGCAAGTGTAAGTTATCTGTAGAACCATCCTATAGTTTTTGAATAAAAAAACTGAAATCAGAATGCCAATAATACACATACATTTAAATAGATAAAAAAAAAATAGACATTTAAGTGTCAATTATTTTTGGTATTTTGACTTCAGTTTTGGACACAATTCTCGAATTTGGTTATATACTAAAATCAAGAGATTTCCAACAAGCAAGCGAGGACAACAAAAATCACGAGACTAAAATGAGCATAAATATTTGAGCACTTGTATCTGTCTCCAGTATATTAATAACTCGCAAAGACTTGTTTCTTTTATAAATCGTAAGCATTAGCTTCTTTTTACAGTCTAGGAATGTGAATAATAAACTAGTTGCCCACATAGATATATTATCTTTGAAAAAAAAAACTTGCTTTGGTGACGTCTTTTACCGATTATCTGTGGGATTAAACTTAAGACTGCTATAGAAGAACAGCGGCGTCAATGTTAATCTTGAACCAGTCTAAAAAAATCTAACAGCTAATTGTTTTAATGCTACGTGTTCAATATCCAGTAAATATCCGGCAAACTTTGTAATTCACTAATGATAATGAACGTCCAGTTGAACAAAAAAGTGGTTTTCATTAAGTTACAAATTGCCCATTATTTTCTCTTGAAATGTCAACCAGCTTTAATTAACTCTCAAATAACTGAGAAAGTGTAAAACTCTAAAATAGTTGCTAACTGTCATTGCGAGTTTAATAAAATAACATGTAGTTGCACAATTCATTACAGCTCTATCTTAAATATTTTCAGTGGTTTTATTTCATTTAAACATGTTTTTTTAATTGTAATAAAGTTATTTTCATACAAGTACAGTGATTGACAGGTCTATTGTACAATCACAAGGTTATTAAAATAATAAAGCTTAACTAGACCACAGAAAGTTTTTAAAGACAGTGAGAGTTGACATTTTTAAATATTTTCGTAATTGTCTCCGCTGCTCTCCTTAAAATAATTTTCATAACAATCCGCGACAATCGCCCCACAATTAGGGTTCCCCGCATTCCAAAGACAAGATAAAGTTTTTTATTGATGTAAGTGCAACAAACGAGAATTACTGATGGTGACTGTGGCTCAGACAACGACATCCAACCTCGATGAGGAATATGTAGGTGCGTATCACGTATCACCATATGATGAAATTACTCGTTGACAGTAAGTAATAGGGTTTTGAGGTTTTCGTATGATACGCTGCATACTTGCTTCTGCTTTATGTCTTTGAAAACGCGAATTTTCCTCGAAAATTTATAGAACATTCTCAAATTGCCCTGCTTGCATGCCTTATATCAGCTGTATAATTAATTGTGTATTTGATTCCAAATATGAAAATTTCGGAGGAAGCAGTTATAATAACAACATTTTAACAACATTTCTGAAATGTTTCTCTTATTTTTTGAGCAGGACTCCAATTTAACATGTTAATTCACAACTGATGACAATAGTGATAACGCACATACATAATTGACTCGTTTTCATTATAAGTGCATTTTTCTGTAATTTAAGAGGTTCCGGTATAAATTGCTATTAATATTAACTACTTTTTTAATTAAATGGCCCGGTTTAAGCTTTACTTTCCGCTGTTATTAGCAACAACTCTCTTACAATGCTTAAAATGGTAAATAACAGCTTCGATTGAAATGTTCTTGATTTCGAGGCAGACACCGACAATTGTATTAATTATTTTTGGAATGTAATTTAGAGTTAATTTAATGATGCTTTCAACCCAGTTACAGGTAGAACATACAACAAAAAAGTTGATTTTGACATAAAACTAAGTTACATTTTTCGCAATAATCTTGATTACAAGTAAATGGCTCTGCTAATTTTTAAAAGGGTTTTTTTTTATAATAAAAGTAGACCATAAATCAATAAAATAATAATAGATAAAAAATTATAAGAAAATATTTACTTTTTTTATGTACATCTCGGTTTTGCTTACAAAAAGAAGATAATTTCTTCCATCCCTATGTTCAAAAAGCCCAGTGCTAAGTTTAGCAATGATTTAGCGAGTGGTTAATTATAGTTAGCCGTTAAACCTGTTCAACTAGACTGTTTGCTATGTTGACTAAATACGGTCTTTTGTATTTCACGGCAGCGAATCTTTAACAACATAAAATATGGATCGCATCGAAATATCTGCAATAATATAATTTACCTACTCATAAATCCATAGAAAATTACTTGCATAACTATTAACAGTAAAATATTTTTTTTAAATATATCCATAACAAAGTAATAGTCTGGAGGTAATTTGAAGGCCGTGCTAGTGATAGCCATGGGTGATAGTTCAGGGACCGGGGTTTTGTCTCAAATTTTATAGTAAGTGAACAACTTCGAGTTCGATCTTCTGCATCGATGTTCTTTAGTGAAATTACTGGGTATATGAGACTTAAGAACTGATGACTCAAGGGACGTGCGCAATGGGGTGCCATACAGAAAAAGGCAGACTTTGCACTTACCATCAGGTGCATGTTTTGCTCGTCTTGCCATGTTCTCATATAAAAAAAACCGATGCCCTAAAATGTTTACTATAGGCCACGCGGTCGTCGAGCTGTGTGTGTATATTGTAGTGTAATATTCTGACCTAGTGGTCAGAGTACTCCACTACTACACCGCGGGTCCTAGGTTCGAATCCAAGCCAGAACCAACATTTGTACAAAAACACAAACTGTTGGTTTTCGGGTTTCGTAGTGTAGTGATTGTCACCGTGTCTTTGACACTGCATCCCACCCTACCTCCGATCTTATCGCTTGACCGTCACATCGGCCTTACGACGAGTAAATGACGAATTACACTAGTGGCACTGTAAAAAACCCTGCGCAGTTAATAGATTCCTACAGATTTTTAGAAGGAAGTTGTCGCCGTGGTTGAAAATCGGCCAGGAGGACTTTGTCATCATAATATAGTCAGAAAAGTCTACATAAACTTCATCATCATCATCATTTCAGCCTATCTTAGTCCACTGTTGTACATAGGCCTCCCCCATTGATTGCCACTTTGTACATTATTTATACTTTTAATGGAGATGGATGGAAGATGGTTACAGAGAATTGGCTCTCTTTTTGCCAGTGTCAGGTCTTCCAAAATCGATGTTATATTGAATTCTAAGAGGCAAGTGTAAATAAAAAACCTAAGCTTTTCTTCGCGATTATACCGATTTATCAAACAGGATCGTGAACAAATGTTGATGTTATTATGAATAAAATAATATTTAAACGCTTTAAAAAATCACTAGCAAAATAAAATTGTTGCCGCCTCTCCCAATAACAGTGTACGAGTATTTAACGATATTTCTTACTGAAACCGAACGTAGTTTTTATGCGAATTCTGGAAAATTCTGAAGATATTAACTTATAGTTCCTTAATAGTAGCCAATGGTACAAGTTAATAAGCATTTAACATGTTTCAAAGTAAATCCTAGAAACTTCAACAACACATAAAATTATTAAAGTAAGCCTTGCCTACCACTATACGATGCTATTAAGTTGTGAACGTCTCAATTATTGTGATTCTCTATTATAGTATCAGATCATTATCAACAAAAATGGCATCAGTTCGATATACGTTTGAAACTTGTCACAATCTTAATCGGCTCGTGAATATGTGCCTATTTCTGATATTTCTTCTTTCTTTTCTTTTTTTTAATTTGATTTTGCTTGCATCTTTAACGCATATTTTCTCTGAGTTTCTTAAACGTTGGTGTAAGTTTAAAGCACCAATTAGTAGGTAGATCTTATAATTTATTTAGCTGCTATATAATTATATTTTACAATCCAAATATTTTTATATAGAGCAAAGGTGACAGCGCGCTAACAAAAGACGTGGTCAATGTCGCCTATGGCAACAGACATGTACATACCGAAAATGAATACTATCAAACAAACAATGCCTATCTATGGTCTACATTTGACATAAAGGCAGAAAAGAAAAGGTAATTAAAAGGAAAGGAAGGAAGAAAGGAACGGACCACACCACTTGAAACGTAACACCCCGACTAAACGCGTTGATAAAAGTCAAATCAATTACTACTAGAACTACATGCTTTAAAGAAACAATTTCCCACATTAGGGATTTCACCTGTATCCTGGGTGTTTGACAGGTACACACAAAAATCCAGACCCGGAACAACTATCTGTAGATCGCTTAGAGACTTCGCCGAACGAACCGACTAAGTATTATTCGAACGATTACGAAATGCAAAATTGCAGATTCGCGAGTCGTCTCGCAGCCGTCTACCGACGTTAAGTCACTGACTTAATAGCCATTTATTTACAGATTCTATCAATGATCAAAAATAAAATTTTATACCAACAAAAGAAGTTCGACAAACTTTGTTTAAGCACGCTCATTATACTGTGAAGGCGGACGGAATCTCCTTTACGCCTCAGCTAACAGTAACCATTGTTTTTAACTGTATTTTTTTAATATCCTCTTTTTATTCGGCTTTTTGTAGTGTGTAGCTCCGAGTACACTTATTTATTTTCATCGCTCTTTGCTTAGCCTTTTATAGACTGACTAAGTAACTACAATTGCTATACATACATTATTACTTATATAAACATCGATGTTAATATTTTAATAGTGGTATACCAATCCATCTAGAAGAATTATTAATTTATATTTTTTCTATTATAAGCAGTAGAACAACATTATAATGTCGGAACCTTCGGTGCTACTTATATAATATATAGGTGCTATTAATAATATTGGCTCAGCTAATCACAGTGTTACTATCTTTTATTAGTAATAAATAACTTTATAGTTTTTAAGTTACATTACAATTATATAATTTTGTGGATTTGTATGTATCTAATTCTAAGCAGCTGTATTAGTGCAATAAATTTCTAACTCTGAGTGAAACTAAAATGAAATCCCTATTAACGTCCCACTACTGGTCAACCTTTCATTTTTGGGACAGCTTTAGAACCGAGAATAGTTCGTCTTACCGCTCCAGTGTAGAAGAGCAAGTTCTCGTAATGTTTTTATGTTTTACATATGGAAATTTTCGCAGGATATTTTCTATGATCGCCTAGTAAATTAGCACTTATAAATTTAACTGACAATTTTAGATGTGCCGGCACAAGCTTAAGAAAAGTACCGGCGAAATTTTAAAAGAGATATTTCAGAGCTTGTTTGATTTCTGGTCTAGTTGTATTACAAATATCCCCGTGTCTCTGTCATTGCATCCTAGCCTACATCTGAGCGTTATTAGGACGTATGAGTGCCTCTGTGTTGGCGCGTACACTTATGTAACTATATCTACTTCGCAGTTAATAGCTTCCGGCAGTATTCGGAAGTTATCGCCTTGGTCGTACATTGTTCAGTCGTCACATATGTTTTTTTTTTTCACAGGTTATAATTGTTATTTTTTTTAATGTTAGCGAACTTGTACGTCTGGAAATCGTTGCAGTCACCATAGACGTCTTAACGGAGCCGCATGATTTCTTCGTTCAGTTCAGAGATGTCAATTAAAGTTTTTTACCCATACATGAACGTCATTAACGATATCACCAGTGAAGTACTTTCACACAAATTATGATGTACAGTTTAATTTCAGAGGCCGGGCGCTCGCTTAAATTTCATAGTACGCGAGTGACCTGACTTCGCCAACCCTCATTAACATGTGAAGTCCGCCAAGCCTCATTGGAGCAGCGAGGCGGACTATTCCCAGCTGCAAAAATGAGAGGAAGCCTATGCTCAGAACATTTATAAGATGTTGCTTCACTTTTATTCAGTTTCTAACGAACTGCGAAAATTCTTCGTACCTACCTGGTACTAAAAAGCGTTCTTTCAACATTACTTCATATCATATTTCGCTTGAAATATGCGTTTTAGGAAATAATACCGTAAAACTTGCGAATTAAGTTGTTCGTCGAATCACAATCATATTTAATATTGCCATGTGGTGTCGACGTAAGGAAACCTACCATCGTCAAAGTCTATTAAGGGGAAATGACAGTTAAATGTCGTGGCCTCCAACTTATGACTGAATGGCCTTTATTAGAGCCATTGTAGCTCAGTTAATTTTAGTGCAACGTCTACCTTTTTCTAATATGGGCTGACGTTGCACTTACCATCAGTTCAACGTTTTGCACGTCTTGTCACATTATCCAATAAAAAAAAACAATAATCAAATCTGGGTAGTATTCTTCAAATTACATTTTGTGCAGCGTGCGTGCGAATGTGGATAAATTCTTTTATTTCAGTATTGCCATTTTAACATCGAAACATTAGACGCATAAATGAATACCACCCACAGTGTTGTCGTTAAACTTCCAATATCGATCTGCGTTTGAGCAAGATACCCATCTTTTGTAAGTGTTATTGATCTAATGAACGCGATATGAGTGTAGTTTAATTTTAGTTTAAAAAAAAATCACTGAAGAAAATACAAGGAATTTAAAACTTTATAAAATCGCAAAATCGTGTATTACAAACCTATTTAAAATTATCTCGGTCGTTCCGATGTAGTTAGCATGAATAAATACGAGTAAATTAACATACTCAAGAAACTTAAAAGAGATATTAAAAACATATTTATGTCGGTCCAAATCACACAATCGCTTCATCCACAATAATTGCTTTGTTCCTTCACTTCGATTTAAAGGCTCGTTATATATTTTAATTTTAACAAACGTTTATAAATTTCACGCTGCGTGATAACGTTGAAAATACCGAAATAATTCAAATGGTCAATGTTGAAAATGACGTATAGTGATTATGATTTGAGTTCAAATAAATTATCGAAAAGGTTAACTGATCCGTGGCATAAAATACTGCCATTGTGCTGTTAATAAAATATTACCGCGTGCAAAGAATTAGTGTCACGAGAAGAAATCTGAAGAGATTTTAAATTAAAGGAGCTAGGTCATAAAAACAGAGATTAATTATGATTAATTTGGTTATTGACAATATAAAATATGAGTATAAAATATGTAGTTTATGATGATGATGATGTCCTCCTGATAATGAAGTTATCAACTGCGCAGAAGATATTATAGTGCCACAAGTGTACGCAGAAACACGGGCACTCACTCGTCCCAACCTACCCGCCCTGATCTAACTGTGACACAAGGACAACCGTTAGTGTTTTTGCACAAATGTTGGCTCCGGCTGGGATTCGAACCCAGGACTCGCAGCGTGGCAGTCAGATACTCTAACCACGCGGTCGACATGCAGTTTGTACTCGTACTAAGGTATTAATGGTAAAAAAGTCTTCTGATAGAAAAAATAAACTACACTTTCGATTTCTTTCGTTGCTATGCTTTTATTTTCACCTTTTTACATCGAATCATTGCAATAAATGTTTTCAGTAATCGATATTCATGATTAAATAGATCATCAGGTTTCTAACAACAGAAGATACCAGACGAAAAATCAATATACTGGTGGTAGGATTCCTATGCAGGAATCCGTCTAGGTAAGTACCACCCCAGGGCCAATTATTCTGCCGTGAAACAGTAGTGTGCAAACATTACTGTGTTTCGGTTTGAAGGGCACTGTGAGCTAGCGTAATCACTGGGCATATGAGACTTAAGAACCTATGTGTCAGGGTGATGAGCACAGTGTAGTGTCACACAGAAATTTTCTGGGTGGCACAGCATTTGTTATGGGCAGACGTCGCACTTACCATCAGGTGAACGTTTTGCTCGTTTCATCACTTTATCAAATAAAAAATAAAAAAATGTTTCACCCAGAACAATTCTGTGCGGTACCACACTGCGCCCATTATCCTGAGACATCAGTTCTTCAGTCCTTAAGTCATGATTACTTAAGAATCGATGAACTGAAGGGCACTGAGATGTAGTGTAATTAGTTATTACACTAGCTCTCAGTGCTCTTCAGATCAAAACACAGTAATTTTTGCACACTACTACTGCTGCATAAGCAGTGAAACTTATAGCAAAATTATTACTTTCGATAAGGGACCATCCAGCATTTTTAAGAAACAGAGATCGGCAAAGAAATATGTACAATAAGTCTGAGAGAGTCGGTTTAGCTACTGCTTTTAAGTCGTTTGAAATCGACTCCTTACGGCAGATGAAGTAGAAATTTAACTTCCAGAAGTTCCAGTTAAACAACATTATCGAACTAACCGTGAGACGATTGCAAATGAATCGTATTATGCCATAAAAACGATTTTCAGGTGACACCGAAGTTCAGTTGATGCTTACATTTTCAGGAGTAAGCTTCATATGATCGTGTTTTAAGGAAAACATTAAATTTTCCAGTATGTTAAATCTACTTTTTTTTTAAAAAATTGTTTTTTTCTACCGGCCATTATTTATTGCCCGCGATCGTACTGAAGACGCGTGAGGACGAGCGATCAAGTTATAGTTTACACTCGTGATAATAAAAAAAATATATATTATTGCGCAAAATTTAAATAACCGTTAGATAATTTTTTTAAGCAATTTAGATTTCTCCAAATTAAACATTTTAAATAGTTTTCCCCGAGGCCGCGTGGCATAGCGGTCAGAGCACCTGACTTCTACGCCGCGAGTCCTTGGTTCCAATCCCAGCTGGGCCAACATTTGTGCCACAAACAGAAACTGTTTCATTTACGGGTCTGGTGTATGGGTATGTGAATTTAAAATTGTGTACTGATTTCTGTGTTCCGGTCTGAAGGGCACTGAGACCTAGCTGAGTAATCACTGGGCATATCAGGCTTAAGAATTACTACCCTACACTATGAATTCTTCTGTTTCTGTTTGCGTGTGTTTAATATCTATGTAAATCTAAACATACGATATTTCGATTCTTGCTTTGAAAATTTTATGTATGCAAAAAGTTTTTGTGTTTTTTTTTTCAGTTATTTCGGTTCAAAGAGACAGGCAGGGTCGACACATACATTTAGCCGTATTGACTAATTATGAATCCATTTGCTTAGATACATACATTGCACGACCCAGACAGAAACCGTAGCATATTTTCACGAACTTATTAATGCAATGGAGCCGAATTCGACAAATACGTATTCGTTTTGGCGCAGCGATGCTAGTGAATTGGGCTCTTTATTTTCTACTGCAGAATTTTCGATGCAGCGTTACTTGTTCCCACGGAGTAAATAGCTAAAAACGATCGTGTTCAATATTAATGTAGTATTGCAAGAACGAAATTAGAATGTGAAGTGCGCAATGGCAAGAAGAATACGCTTACGACGGCGCAGTAGCTAAGCGATTGGCTTCTGCGATAGGAGTCGCGGGTTCGATTACCGTACGAAATGAATATTTGCGAGGCCTACAGATAGTTGTATCGGATGTTGGTGTTTGAGTACGTTAAAATTGTGTCTGTAAACGTGGCCACAATGCAAGAGAAATGCTGGTGTGGGGCAAAGTTTTGTTTTTAATTAATTTCTCGTGTTTATAATGGATAATAATAATGGATTGCTTATATTTTGATCTTCCCTGTTATTTATCTGTATTTTCCCTCACATATTTGTATGTTTCTGGGTAGTAATATCGAAAATTACTAGATCAATTTATTTTTTTTACCTGTAAGAGCTATACGTGATGAACGCAGATGTTTGATAGTAAAATAAGGTTATATACCTAGCACCTAAGCTAAGAGTGTTATAATACACTAAAAATAGAACTTCTTACTATGCTTGAACTACTATCCTGGTGGTAGGATTTCTATAGTGCAATCCGTCTAGATAGCTACCACCGCAGCGTACGTTAATCTGTCGTCAAGCAGTAGTGTGCAAACATTACTGTGTTTCGGTTAGAAGGGCATGATAGCTAGTGTTTACTGGGCATACGATACTTAAGAACAATTCTCTTAGAGTGATGAGCGCAGTTTAGTGTCACACAGAAACTTAGGTGACACAGCATTTGTAACGAACGGCCGTTGCACTTACCATTCGATGAACTACTATGGTTCGTCCCGTCACTTTCTTACAATAAAAAAAATGTTAGAAAGTCCTTAAGGTAATTCGAATTAGAATGTAGTTCTTCTAGCATATGTTAAGAATAATACTCTGTACCCTAAAATGTAACTGATCAATACCGTATTTTTAAAATATTTACAATGCCTACACCCCATCTCGAACCCGAGGGGTCGACAGAGGGAAAATTCAAACCAGAAGATGAGCAGCAGCATCTTCCTGGCAAATCGGATTAATATGCAGCGGTTGCCAACTCGCCTGCCAAGCGTGGCAACAATGGCAAAATCCCCCGAAAATCAGGGCTACTAATTTACGTGTTTTGTAGCAATCTATGAGAGAGACCTATGTTCAGCATTGGGCTAAAAGGCTGAAATGATGAGGATGATGGAGTAGAATTCTTGAAATATAAAAACAGTAATCCTTTCAAAGTAGGCAGAGAGCCAACGAATTATAACTGAACCTGAATAAGCTGTAACAGAAACATGCACTTTTGGGGGCAGTAATTCTTTAATTGCAAGGGTTTTAAAATTCGTGTGATGCTGTTCAGTAAAAGTAGACTGCAAAGTAGTAATCTTATATTTTTCATTTTAAAAGTGAAATTTCTTTGGGCGCGATTACAGTAAATTTTTAAGGTCGAATTTGAGTGCATCGTTTACGTGTCTGTTATTATATAAAGATTGATAAATAATTAATAATTGTTTATATCATCATCATCATAATTTCAGCCTATCTTAGTCCACTGTTGAACATAGGCCTCCCCCATAGATTGCCCCAAAGCACGGTCCTGAGCCACCTGCATCCATCGACTTCCCGCAAAATCATTGTTTATATACTGAGCAGATATTTCACAATTAGTAGTTTTTTGTCAACTCATTTTTTTTATTTTAATCAAACTTCTAATATGAATGTCAAGTGTACTGAGCAGTGCTGTCTAGCCGGCGCTCTTTTTTATCATGTACTACGTTTGGGTTTGTTTATTAAACACAAAAAACGCAAGAACAATAAAACTGCGTCCAAAGTGATCTATTGTGATCGCTGCTACGGCTTTAGGTTTTTACTTCATCTGGGCTTAAAGCATATATCCAGATGAATGCGCTTACACGTTAAGACTCCGCATCCGGTGAGAACATATAGAAAGAAAATATGGAGTTTGTATTGTAAGTTGCAGTAGTTCATTAATTTATTAACGACCGCGTTGCCTAGTGGTCAGAGTATCTGACATTACGCCGCGGTTCCTGGGTCCAATTCCATCCGGAGCTTTCGGTTCTGGTTGTGTTGTGATTGTCCCCGCGTTTTTTTAAATATTGCATCCTAGCCTACCTCCGTTCTTATCGTATAAGCGTTACATCGGGCGCGGGTAGGTTGGGGCGAGTGAGTGCCTCTGTGTTTGCGCGTACACTTGTGGCACTATAATATCTCCTGCGCATTTGATGGCTCTCGACAATATTCGGAAGTTGTCGCCGCGGTCGAAATCGGCCAAGAGAGCGTTTTTAATTTAGTAACCGACTTCTAACAAGAAGGAGGTTCTCATTTCGTCTATATATTTTTTATGTATGTTCGTGCATTACTTCTTTGTGTATGAACCGATTTGAATTAGCCGTTTTATCAGAAAGGGGATATCGTAATTGTGGTCACATATCAGTCAAGTCCTGATGACGGGATCCATTAGAAAATAATGAAACTCTGTTTTGAGCAGCTTGTTGAAGGTTTTTTGTTTAATTAATTATGCTTATGACACTCTACATTCGGTAACTTCCAAGCTCTAAACTCCTCTAAAAAAGCAGTGAGACATTTATAGGCTGTTACTTTACAGTTATCGTTAAAAATGCATACATACATACATACATACATAAGATCACGTATCACGATCACTGTATCCCATAAGGGGTAGTCAGAGGCTGGGCACTATCTGCAAAAACAGATGACTGCCACAATCCACGTTTCACCAAAACAATATAATGCACTTGGTGTGATAGGTGGTGAACCCATCGCCACCATGCGCTGTTGGGAGCACAGTGCAGTTTAATTCTTTACTAGCCTTTTACGAGATTCATTGGATGAGATGGAATGGTAGTATTCTTTTAACGAGAATTCTAAATATGCAAAATATAAATAATTCATAATCAATCAATTAATGAATTCACTACCAATAACTAATAAAGTAATAAATTGCGTCCAGTCTTGCGCCATTGCTCCCGCCGATCTAATGGCCAAGTTACCCTAGCACGGTACTCGGACAGTTACTCATTTAACGAGGCGTTTCACGTACAACGCGTTACGGATATTTTAATTTTCACCTCACACGGCCGTGGTCTCTTTCAGACGACGCATTAATATTAACAACGTGGGCCACGGTAAAGTGTAACAGTACTATTTTGTTTGAGCGCTATTCCTATAAAAATGTATTAGTCACTTTTGCGACATACCGATATGTCGTTCCACACTGCTTCACACAGACTTAAATGCTCACATGCGCAGACAGCGGCTTAAGAGAAACTACCACCGCATCTCATCCCGTGGGTGTCGTAAAAGTCGACAGAAGGAAAATCGAAACCAGGAGATGGGCAGCAGCACCTTTCTGGAACATCTGATTAAATAAACTGCGTTTGCCAATACGCCTGCCGTGCGTCGCAACTATGGCAAATTCCCCCAAAATGAGGGCAGGCCTATGTTCAGTAGTGAACTAGTGATAGGCTGAAATGATGATGATGACAGACAGTCTCACACACACACTCGTATATACGCGTATCACAAAGCACTTGTTTATACAAATTGTGATGTTTTCTTAGCCGATTTTCGACCACGGCGAAAACTACCGAATACTGTCGGAAGTTGTCAACTGCGCAGGAGATATTATAGTGCCGCAAAGGTACGCGCAAACACAGAGGCACTCAGTCGTTATAATCTACCCGTGCCCGATGTAACGCTCATGCGCTTAGATAGGAGTTTGATTAGGATGCAGTGTCAGAGACACAAGGACAATAACAACACAACCAAAACACGAAAACGAACAAATTGTGTTTTCGCAAAAATTTTGGCTTTGGCTGGGATTTGAACCCAGGACCCGCAGCGTAGTAGTCAGGTACTCTAACCACTAGGCCAAGCGGTCACAATCCCGGCCTGTTTCTACAAATTATTTATTTGTCGTCATCACTATCAGCCTGTAAGCAGTTCACCACTAAATATAGTTCTCTCGCAATCAATCGCTGCGTTTTACAAGTGGACGGACTATCAGAATCCTTTAAATCAGCTTCTTCGCATCATAGGAGGGTTGCCATACGTATTTAATATGTAGTAAGCAAAAATATTATTTTTACGATATGTAAATGATTTATATCTATATGGTGTATTTAAAATACAACTGAATGAAAATGAAGAATAATTCTGCATTCATTTAATTAAATATTCCTTTAAAAATTTATATATCTCTCGAAAGAAGTTGGCAACCCTACCGTAGCTGCTGCAATCAACCATTACTCTGAACATTGTTGACGTATTTTTAATGATTAGATAATTTTCAATTGTTAAAATTCAATTAATTTAATTCTAGTTAACTTTGTAGCACTTTTGTGCTATGTTGCATAAGCCAATATATAATAGCCAGACAGCCAATAAACATTAAAGCTGATTTGTCTTGAAGTCGCGTACCTAACACATACTGGTATCTGCTAATGGTAACATGTCGGTCTCTGGATAGATTGCTTCGATCATGTTCGTTCGCCGGAAGTAATCTGTTATTTATAGGTCCATTTTAATTCATTCCTTATCTATCTTATCCTTACGATACCTAGAAAGAAACACTGTTAATTGTTTTATATACTTAGAAGCTATGTTCGTACTGGTATTGGTGGTAGTACGTTACACTTACCACCGTGTGAACGATTTGCTCGTCTCGTCACTTTCATCCGCATTTTTTTTAACTTATTTCGAAAACTATAGTTCCGACTTAAGTCGTGATTTCTTTCACATCTACTACTTACAAACAGTTAATAATTTTTGTAATGATACAATTGTGTAACGGTCCAATAAGCGTAATTTTTTTATTCGTCGATTCGTCGAAAGTCAATAAAAAATTATAGTGTCAAAAGTTTTATTTTTGTTTTTCAAAGTAACAGTCGATAGAAACTCCGCATGTCTCTTTATATTATGATTGTCAACATTTTGGTCAATTACAATATTATTTTTCGTTTCTCACTTATTTTTATGAAAATGCAATCTGGATTCTTTCTCTAAGACGTATCCATTATCGCGGGTGCGTTTAAAATGCACATACAGAAACTAGCTACGTGTAACGTAGAAGCCAAACGCTCATTCACTGCGATATCCGAATAAATGTTAAATAATAATATAATAATAATATATTCACTGCATTATCACCATAAATAGATAGTAAATAAACGAAGTGGTGGCGGCTTAAGAAAATCTGCCACCTTATCTCATTCCGTGGCTGTCGTAAAAGTCGACAGAGGGAAAATAAAAGCCAAAAAATGGGCAGCAGCATCTTCCTGGGAAATCTGAATAAATAAACTGCGGTTGCCAACCCGCCTGCCAAACATGGCAATAATGGCAAAATCACCCCAAAATGCTACAAACTTTTGTGGCAATCTAATGGGGGATGCCTATGTTCAGCAGTGATAGGCTGAAATGATGATGATGATGATGAAATAAGCGAAGTTATTAAAAGCAACTTCAAAATACGAGTATTATTTTTACAAACAATGCCACTGTAACTTTTTACAACTTTTTATAGGGAAATGTGATGTGTGTGTACCTGTGTAATGTTAATATAGTAAATCAAACTATAGTCGTGAAATTAACAGAAGCTCTAATTGAAAACTAATTGTAATTAAAAAGCTGCTACACAATAACGTCACTTTGGCAACAAAAGAAGATTTCTTTGCAATCTGAAATTAAACGCCTTCAAACGTGCTGAAATAACCGTTAAAATATTTGAAATATACAATGACGGCTGTTCCATTGGAAATTCTAAGTATTTCCGATGCAACAGACAAGTCATAACATTTTCAATTACAGACCCAAGCCACGTACAAGCACCTGCATTGTTTCGAAAACGAATTATCTTCTAACGCCTCCGCTATATTATTATATGTTACAATAATGTTACTATGTGGATGTACTTGGATGTTAATAAGAACAAATTAAGTATCGGAAGCAATATAATTTGAACGGACGATTATGTATTTTGTAAGTACTAATTTAATATTGTTTTCACCGCGATGCCAATGACCGATCCGGCGCCACGGGCCTATTATGACGCTATCGTAAAGTGCGATTGCTTAGTGATATCAAACTAGCGATAGTCCGGCCGGATAATCCGGTATTTTTGTACCGTCCGGTTAGAAAGAATTTAGAATAATCTTAGTTTTCTTATCTACTGATTATATTCTTCGTTCAGTAAAGATATAGATTAATGTGACTCCTTATTACACTTTACTCTTTTTTCATCTATGTATTACATTAATTTGTTGGCAATATCTTCTTTACTATATCTTTTTTATAAGCTGTAAAATTGACAAAACTATAAGTTGTCACTAATTCCACATATGTATGATCCGCCCCGGCTTTCACAGAAATTATTTTTATGTTAAAGTTTGTATAGAGAAAAACAGCACAAGCCCGTTACCCACATAGGCGTAAATGTTCGCAAAATCCGTTCTTAGTGGGTGTGTATGTCGAGAAAGGAATATCTATGGCAAATTTCAAGTAAATAAGTCTTGTAATTTCGGAGATATCATGATGAGTCATATAAATGTATAAATCTATATAATCCTACCACAGGTAGGATTCTTATGCTGAAATCCGTCTAGGTAGGTACCACATCATGGCCTGTTATTCTGCTCTGAAGAAGTATTGTGCAAACATTACTTTGTTTCTGTTTGAACGGCACTGAGAGCTAGCGTAATCAAGATCACTAGCGTAATCACAAATGACACTTAAGAACTCAGGTCTCAGGGTGACCTCTGTGTACACTAGTGGCACTATAATATATTACTTGCTTCATCTTGTAAGGAATTATAACATGCAAACATACATACATTCACGCCTTTTCACCCGTAGGCCTCATTTCGCCTCCGTGGATAACAAGACATGACGGATGACGAACCACGTTTTTTTTTCAATGAGTGCGGTACACGGCTCACTTGTATTTCGAATAACCATCGATAGATGATGCTTTGAGGCCAGACTAATTATGTTATAAAAAGATTGCTGCAGCCAGATTCATATTAATTAAAACTTTAATGGAGAAAATAATTATTCTTAGCCAAGTGCACATTGTGCGATTTCATCTCGTATAAAAATTGCTTTTCAACATGAAACCAGATAATGCAACGTTCAACTACCTCCTATAATAGCACGCATAACCTTGAAATACAACCCGGGACCACTAGATCTTTACTCTCCATTTAAATGGACTCAACGAGCCGTTGAAACAAGTTACCCGATACAAAAGTGCTACTGAATATTAGCTTCGCTCAACACTAATTGAATCACTTATCGCGCTTTGTCTTAAATGTTACAGAGCCGAGAATGTGTGCTTTTTCAACTATTCTTTCTCCCTTCCTTCAACTCGTTTTATTCGTTCACCACTATAGTAATTTACAATAAGTATTTTGAAATCTCAGACAACAGTTGTTTAAAGGTAAAGAAAATAACTGATTCGGGAACAAGAGTATCGTTTAACTTAGTCCAGTGGTTAAGTAACTGTATACTAAACTATTGATATTGGTTCAAAATTCAAATCAATTCATGACTCGTCATGACCTCTGGTCGATACTGAGGTGTTCCATCGGATTCAGCAACGTAAAACCTACCTAAACCTAGTATTGTATACTTTAACGTTATAATAAACTTCCCAGACAACCATTTATTAGAGCACTATTAAAGTTGCCTAGTTTACAAAGTACCCAACTTCTATGTCGCGGGTTCCGGGTTCATGTCCCAACCGGACCCAAAACTTTTTCAAATTAATATATTGTAAGTTTCGTGTCTGTTTGTGTTGCGATTGTTAACGTGTCTCTCGACACTGCATGTTAGTCTACCTCCGATCTCTGTGCTTACGCATAAACTTGTAGCACTATAATATCTCCTGCACAGTTGACAGCTTCCGATAGTATTCGAAAGTAGTCGCCGTGGTCCAAAGTCGGCCCGGTCTTCATCATCGTCATAGGTAGAATATTTCGCATAGATCTAAAGTGATCGGAATTTAAATCAATGACCAGTAAAAAAATTAATAATGTTTCGAAAACACATCACCTTCCAGTTCATCTGTTGTGTTACACATGAAAAACATTATAAGAAATATTTAAAAACATTAAAGAAAAAAGTTTTCGTTTAATAACATGAACACTTTATTTTTACGCCAGATAAAATCCTATTTTACAAAACATCATTAAATGATTATTTCGAATTTGGAATGGCTTTTAGGTTAATAATAGTTTTGCAAGAGAAAGTACTTACATTAATAAAATTAAGGTCAAAATATTTTTATTCGACAATTAATAAAATTCGCAATGGAAGCACTTGCATTTACTTTCACCAGCATCACCCTTTGTGTGTGACCGCTGATGAATATTGAAATAAATTACTCATGAACTAATCTGGTCCGAATTAATAATAATTGAAACGCGCATAAAAATAAATAGAATTCTAATTAAAATTAAAATGTATAATACTCTGTTTTGTTAGTCTCGATCTTGATCTTTATTTGTATTGGGTCTCTAATTTGGAAGGTTATAGTGTATCTCTACCTTCTACACGTATGAAAGAGGCTCCATAAATCAAAGTAACATTTAAGTTTCCATTTTTTAAAAGAAACTGTAGTGACGCGTTAGTCTCGTTCGACCTTAATGACACCGTAAAGTTCTAGATTAGATTTAGTTTTGGTCCATCTATGAAAAATTTATTGAACAAATGCTCCAAGTTAACCGAAGTTAATGACCACTGTTATATTATCCTTGAAATGTATGACGAGAAAATATTTACTGAAGTATGTGTCTTAAACAATTCCTAAAACAAAGTAACGTCAATATCACAGCCTTCATCTAAACATGACTATAATACTAGACTTACACCATTACATGAGAAACTGATTATGTTCGAATGTAGATCTCACCTGAGGCGTGATACCCCAGGGGCCAGGCCGAGTGAACTGAGTTCGATACCCAGTGACGGCACCTCTAAAATTGTTCTGTAAATTTAAGTGCTGATTTACCATGTGCTCAGTGAGCAATAAAATATTTCGAAGACACGTGAATTTCGCCATCGCCACGTTGAAGCAGCGTGGCGGACTCCTCGTTGCTCCCAAACCCTCTAAGAAATTGGAGGAGGCATGTGCTTAGTAGTGGGACATTTATAGGCTGTTACTATACTTTACCCAACCTTCAGTATCAGCTCCAATAGAAATAACAGTCGGACCTCCCAGCATTGCCTCAGTAGAACCCGCCAACGGCGGTACACAATAACACACGGGTGACATATTTATATGCTCTGATGGTCACACTTAACCTAAGTGGCTACCGTTAGAGCATGTGCGTTCTAGAGTAGCGACTGCGTTCAGCAAATGAAATATGTCGTATTAATCGAAGTAAAGGACTACCTTTAGTTCGATGGAGCGATGATCTTTATAAGGAAATTACGGAAACTGAATCCGGCAAACTAAAAATCGAGCTAAGTGATGTTTTTTGAGAAGGACTATGTACAGCAGGAGCCCTCCGCAGGTTGATGATGATAAGACGTATTACCATCAAATCCACCGAAGCAATTCAGTAACCGGGAATGTAGACATTCTTAAAATATTAAGGACTCTTCTAGGAGACAAATACGGATTCCATCAATAGGTTATCGGCTGAGGTTGTCTACTCAGAGATTAGGTGAGGGTCTAGTTTAGGAGAGATGAGAAATGATCGAAGTCGCAATGCACTAGTAAAGCTACGCAATAACAAGCCTAAGATACGATTTTAATGTAATAAGAGCTGCTTTCTTGTTACATTAAAATCGCATTTTAGCCATTAAATCCGCCACATGGGAGGTCGCCTACTTCAAACATCGAAGAAATATTTTTAATTTCACAAATCTGTAAGTTTACACCCAATGGTTTCACGAACTCGTGATAAACCAGCACATAAAATTTAATTTGTTTATTGAAGTAAGTGGAAATCGTTCACCTCATGCTGTGTCGCTCAGAATATTTCGTGTGACAGCACACTGAACTCGTCACCCTGACATCAGTTCTTAAAGCTGATACCAGCACTCGACATCGGACCGTACCATGGAATTTAAGGCCAGCATCAGACCCCCAAACTAGTACCATGTCTCTAGTAAAAGAATGAAGATTCCTCTTCCAAGTGTTAAGTTGGGTTTTCAATGTCATCAGTAGTTATCTATAAATGTCAATAACTCACAGTTGTTTAGAGTAATTTATAAGAAGTGTAATAAGAAAGTATAAAATGAAAAGTATACCCATCACTATTATGACTGATTCGTTTTTCACAGTCTCACGGCTATTGTGCCCGTAAGCGTAACATTAAGATCGTAATGTCAAATGATATAAAAAACTGAATTCAAGTATTAAAGAAAAATAATTTTGACTGCCGTACTTTGTAATATTTTCAATGCTAGAATATTCATCTATAGACATCGATTAAATATGTAGAATTTATTGTAATCATTTATCACCATCGTCATTTTTATCGTCATCATCAGTACACACTACACTACCGAAATCTCCCAAGTTGTAATTTATACAGGAAAAATCCTAGTATGCCCTGGGATTCATCCTTTGTCGTATTTTTTTATACAATATAAAATGTAGCTGCTCGCTTCTTGTGGGCGCTGTCTTATGAAATTGTTCAAAAACCCCACATTTTTACATATACAAAAATATAATCAAGTATAATATGTCTAATTTTTAAGTACATAAACCTTATCTATTAATGCGTAAGCGATCTCAATAAAAAAAAAGATGATCGGTCACATCGGTCAAATGTCATAATAGGAACATCAACTGTCGATCATTATAAAGTCATAATTTACGCAGCGAAAGTGCCAACTTGCGGCAGCGCGTCGTTTAAAAACACAATGGAATGATCGCATCCTCTCAGTTACGGAATGATTGCTGCGAACAAAAAATCGATTATGCCTCCACATTCAGACTAAACATTTTATATTATGCGACTAACTAACACCTTCGGCGACGTCCGAATTAAAATTAAAATATTAAATCGTAATTACTTTCTAAAACTGAAGCAATCATCTGTAGAATGGGTCTGGACACTTTCCATTCAGCTGTAATTATATAAGAAATAAAGATACACAAACCAAATGCTCCACTACGTCCAATAGTGAGCCAGATCGATTCACCAACCTACAGATTGGCCCAGCATGTGGCTAAAGTACTCTCATCACTCAGAGGACACACTAGAGCACACACAAAGGATTCATACCATTTTGTCAGTGAGATTAAAGACCTACACCTGACTGACAATGAAACTATGGTCAGTTTGGATGTCCAGTCTCTATTCACATGCCTACCAGTAGACGACTGCATCTCAATTGTATCTAGGAAGCTAGCTGAAAACAACATGCCAGCGGAATATGCAGAACTACTCTGGAACTATTGTGGAAGGAACAATACTACAAGCAAGTAGATGATGTGGCGATGGGCTCCCCAGTATCTCCCATTGTCGCCGACATCTTCATGGAAGACTTTGAGGAGAGAGCCCTCCGTACTTCTCCAGTAAATCCAAGATTCTACAAGCGGTATGTAGATGATACTTTCACAATTTTACCATCAGATAAAGTAACTGCATTTCTAGACCACCTTAACTCCCTAAACTCTTAAATTCAATTTACAATGGAGTTAGAGGCAAATAACTCTTTAGCTTTTCTAGATGTTTTAGTAATTCGGAATCCTAATAACACCTTGAGTCACACTGTGTATAGGAAAAAGACCCATACTAACAGATATTTAAACGGTTATTCTCACCACCATCCATCACAGTTAGCTACCGTGGGTAAATCCTTGTTTCAGAGAGCACGAGGAATCTGTGACAGGAAACACCTGGCCGCCGAGCTTCAGCATGTCAAGCAAGTTTTGCACGACAACAAGCTTCGGGTTCCGCGCCTACGTCGCAGTGACCGAGTGAAACCGGCCACAGTCGAGCGTGTACCTGCTATTCCACCTTATGTCAGAGGAGTCACGGACAAGATTGGCTATATCTTGAAGCGGGCTTCCATAAAAACATACTTCAAGCCGCCGAAGAAGATAAGTCAGTTTTTACCATCTGTCAAGTGTAACATCCCTCTACAAGATGCAGGAGTATACAAGCTGGATTGTGAATGTGGTCTCTCTTACATAGGCCAAACAAGAAGATCGATAAAAACCCGCGTAAAAGAACACATAGCTGACGTGAAGCATCGTCGCTCTAGGAAGTCTGCAGTCTGTGACCATGTTCTGGATCATCCCAACCATTACATCAGATTTGATAGACCACAAATCCTTGCAAAAGAACACCGATTCCTACCAAGGATGATTCGCGAGGCTATTGAAATTAAAAACATCCTAATTTCAATAGGGAAGATGATTGGGTATTACCACCGGCTTGGGATCCTATTATTAATAAAATTAAATCAAAAACCAAGCATACCACTGCAAGGCTTCAAGACACAGTAAGCTCTTTCTGCGTAGATCGGACTAAAAATAATAATTAAAAGCTGAAGGTACTCCGGGTTAACTATGACATCGGGACAACTGTCACCTCAGTGACCATGGGAGCTGTAAAGCGCCCGAAACGTCGGGTTATAAATAGTAAAACATTAAACGCGATAAAATCCGTAAAATTAGTTTCATTTAAATGAGTAGTGTTCGCGTAAATATAAGAAATCATTTACAGAAATAAAGAAGATATTCAGCTACCTTCTATTAGAAATTCATTTAGATGGAAAAAAAATATACAATTTGAGGGAGCTCAGCAAGTTACTTGAGCGCTTCAATAACTTCTTGACCTTAAGTACTAACATACGTTTCCGATAGTCTCAATACCAAATGTATAAAAACCTAAGTTTGGTTTAGTATCTCTTCGTTTTAAATGAGCTTTGTAAGGTTTTTTGTGAGAAATAAATTTCTTTAAACCGAAATATACTTCACAGAAATATTTTTTACCTAACGTCTTAAAATGTTTAAGATCTCCATTATCGCCGCGAAAGAAAATAATCGAACAGGAAACGGGCCACTAATAAACATAAGCATTTCCCATAAATATATTAAGTTTACAATAACCAAACTGATATTGATGATGGTGACGATGATGATATCATTTAAGTGGTTTCTGGTTTTGCCTTTCCGGTAGTCAACGTAACGTTTATGCTACTAAAAGGAAGGCAGGTATGAGATGCAAAGTTAAACACGCCGGATATTTACAAAACATCCACAGCTGAAAAGTAAGGTGTATTATTTATAAGATATTGGCATCATTTGGGATTTGAACCCAAGATCCAGACGGCACAGCTAGTCAGTACGCTCGTCACTAAACCACGGTTTCGCCATATATGACCAAACAACATAGGTACGTAAAAGTTTTATCAAATCAATAAATATTTCTTAAATATTATTCAACATAAAACAACAGACAGACATTCTAACTTCATTTATACATACAAAAAAGATGAAGATATAACAGCCAATACGTGTTAAAGATTGCGTGCTTAAATAACTCGGATAGTGATTTTGGCAATTTATGATCGCGGGTAGCACACATCTACGCCAGACGATTTAAGGCAATTATACGAGTAAATGGACTTTCCAACGAATAGTCGTGTGAACTACTGCTTCGGTTGGCGATGAATAGTTTGATGCTATCACCGTGTCCGTGAAAGAAAGAAACAGGGGAAGACCACATAAAAGATTGGAAGATGACCTTAAGCTTACCGCGGGTCCTAACTTGAGAAGAGTTGCCAAAGACAGGCGAAAGTGGAAATTATTAGAGGAAGCCTCTGCCAAGAGGCACACTGAACTAAGATACATCCTGTAACTGCACTACAAAAAGATATTATAATATGAAGGTTCAGGAAAAAGGGCTTTAAATTAAATTATAAAATCACTGTGAGCCGTAGTGGCTCAGAGGCCGGGCGCTTGCCTTAAAGTTCATAACAAGCGAGTGACCAGAGTTCGAACCCCATTGCCGGCACCTCTAAAAATGTTCTACAATTTAAGTGCTGTTTTACAGTGTGCTCAGCGATGAAGGAAAACATCGTGAGGAAACCTGCAGGTCTGAGGAATAAAAATATTGCTGGCTGTGTTGTGCACTCACGATTGACTAGAAATCAGACATCGATTTAAAAAAAGGTTATTTTTTGGCTAATCTATTAATTGAATTTTATCACACCTAAGGGAAGAGATGAGAGTAGATTTTCTTACGCCAAAACCGATTTCGCTCCGTACCTAATGTGTTCATCGCTTCAATTGTACGTTTCTATCAAGGAATGAAACAATAATTCGTAAACATGGAGAATTTGCACCGCTCCGATCAGTAAGGTTGGATTTAACGATCCCAGTTTATAGGCACTCAGCGTCCATTACGCTGTGCGCGTGCGCTGCTTCAGTCCCGCCGTTTCGAGCCATATTTGCACAGCCCATATCAGTACCGCTGCGTGTTGAAACAATATTTAATAAATTAACGACCCTTAATTAATTTTACGTCTTTTGCTTAATCTAAACTATTAAAATTTTACATTGGTGATTTAAAGTTTGACTTAACGTGGGTTCTAATATCTATAAAAATACTAGCTGATACCCGCGACTAGGTCCTCGTGGATATGGATATAAACTGTTTAATTTTCAGGGATAAAAAGTATCCTATGTCCGTTTAGAGGATGCAAGTTATCTCCGTGAAAAATTTCGTCAAGATCGGTTCAGCGGTAAACCCGTAGAAAGGTAACAGACAGAGGGACAGAGACAGTTTTATATATTTTTGATACGAGTATGGATTTATGAATTTTGCAAATTAAATTTCTTTTACCGTTAAAACCTATTCTCTGGAAACAAAATTACCATTATATTAAAATACACCAAGTTGTATTACAGACAGCCGAAATGGAAAACAGTTATTAATTTTCTCGTTTCACTTCAATCTTATTGCAAGTCATTGAAACAATAAAAGAAATGTTACTGTCAAAATATTATTAATTTGTGCTTATCTAAAGAATAAAAATAATTTTCAGATGGCTTTGTTTCTATGTGACGGTTCTACGATTTGACTCCAAACATTATAACATGAGAGAATCTTTCGGGAATAGATCACGCTGTCGCAGAATACCAACAAACGTATGTAATATAATAATATTAAATATGGTGGGCATCTAGAACCGGAGACCGAACTACTGGCATTAATACCAATTAATCAATATATTAATAGTGTCAGTGACTCATTCATGGGACAATGTTTACAACGAAATCCCAGTAAGTGCACAAGATTTACCTATTCTTAGGTTCAAAAAAATAAAGACGTCACACGGTGGCGAGCGCAGTGCGGTGTCATGTCACACAAAGCTGTCCAATTCGTGGTTTTGTATGAGACCGCAACTGATAGGAGCCGGCGTTACACTTGCCATCAAGTGAAGGATTTGATCGCCTCGTCTTTTATGTGGACTGTGAGCTCGTATATCAAACTCGTTTTATAAAATAAAATACTTTCTAATTTAGAGATTGTTCACTTAAAAAACTGTAAAATCTATAATCATCATCATTTCAGCTTATCACTAGTCCGCTATCGAACAAAGGCTGCCCCCATAGATAGCCACAACAATCTGTAGCTCTCCTTTTGGATGGACTTAGCCATAGTTGCCACGCTTGGCTGGCGGGTAGGCAACCGCAGTTTATTTATACAGATGTTCCAGGTAAATGCGGCTGCTCATCTCTTGGTTTTTATTTTCCCTCTGTCGACTTTTTCGTCACCCACGGGTTGAGGCAGGTGTTAGATTCTCATAAGCCGCCACCACACGGCAAATATACTATATATGGGGTCAGCAGCCTCGACCAATGACCAAATTTTTTTAGCCATCTTGGTCGACTGGCTTCCCCAGTCGACCAAGATGGCTAAAAAAATTTGGTCATTGTCTGATGTCCGTCAGCGACACCACTCATATATATTATTACAATATTATATTATTAGTATACACGGCGCAAACATTTAGAATAGACTTTCAATATTTCATTGATTATTATAATTACACTAGCTAACCTGTGCGAATATTTCGCACAGTATCGTGATCATGAACAGATGGCACCATCTACCTTTTTTAAGGAATATAAAATAACTGAAACCGACAGCTATTGTGCATGTTAGTTGAAAAGAATGCCAACAGATGGCGTTTTCTACAATTAAATTAAATAATTATATTTTTAACGTAAACATTAATTTTAAGACATTAACTTATTTTTCGTCATTAGAGGGAAAGATTAAAGGAAGAGAAGAGAGAGAAGTATTAAAGGAGATATTTCATACCGATAAAAACATTTAAGAGAAATAATATATATAGTTTCATAATTATATACATAAATAGTATACATCACTTCTTTCATATAACAATTTATCTATAATAGGTTGTAAAAGTTAGAATCTTTAACGGCCGACATACGTTGATTACTGTACTCAAAGACTTCCGGATATTGTCAGACGATAAATACCTATCCATTCTTAAAATTAATTGCTAACTACTACTTGTTATGCTATTCTGCCCGTTTTATTTATTCGCATAGATATGAAAATCTCAATGATATATTTTATGTAACACAATCGAATTCTTTATCGTAAACCTGTGTTTCTTCTATCCTTGGATGAAATTGATTTTAAAATTAATGTTCCGATTCTTAAATTTTGTTTCCATTAAACAAAAGTCTAATAATCACTTACACGCACATATACTTTATTTAATTACATGTAATAAATATATATTTTTAACGATATGTTATTTAAAAGGTGTTTCGAGTAATAATGAATTACATTACTTATTTGTCAATTTCACCAATATGCCCAATCTTATATGGTTGTGTTGTAATATTTAAATATTGCGCAATCTGGTGAAAACGATTATTTATTTCTGAAAGTTGGCAGAACACTAATGTCATCATGACTGGTAACAATACGGAAAATAAAAATAAAAATAAAAATACTATCTTAAAACTTATATGCATATGTGACAAAATTCCTTAACTTTACTATGAAACCTTACGGTTGATACACACTTTCATTTGAAGGGTTGGCAACGAACACGTGACCCAAGAATTAAAAAGTCATTTTTGCAACTAATTCTTTGAAATTTATTCATCGGTACGAGATTAGAGTCTATTATGGCGCCGTGTTCAATAAGTACTTGTCATACCCAGCTTGTTTCGGGAACAACCCGAGCTCGGCTCCACAAACATTTTTAAATGCTGATTTAGTATATGCTTTTTGATGAAGTAAAGCATCATGGGAAAACAGACGCCTCTGAGAAATAAAAAAATAGGATCTGCCTACCAACTCCGGAGCAGGAAGCCATAATGGCTTCTATTCTATGCCCTGGAATGGGATGTTTATTGACTGTACCTTATGTGCTATCTTGTATTACCAGCTGCACAGAAGGAAGTTATTTAATGAGTAACTTTCATTCGATCGATTAATTCAAAAGGTACAGGTATTAATCGGTCTCGATATACAACGAATCTTGGTGCATAAACTTCACATTACTACACTGCTCTCAGCTTCTATAAATTGATTACAATACAAGACTTACAACTCTTATAGAGCAGCTTATAATGAAGCTTATATTGCCGGTTATCAGACTGTATAACCTATGGTATATAATAATTTCTAAACTGGGAGAAATCTGAAATTCAATTTATATGAATTTTCTAGTTTGATATAACATTTAAAATGTTTTATGTGGGACTCCATTTTGTTTAGAATTTAAGAAGAATGCGAATATGCAGACTCCTTAATATATGTTAATTCCTTGTGCTTAACATTGCAGTAAATATTTAAAAAAGTAAAGTAAAAGTCTATAAATATCGTACTGCTATCCAAAACCTCGTCTCCTTTTTGTCGCAGCCGAATACTTTAATAAGCGCTTAAAATAACAATTAACAATTTGTGTGAATTCGACCCCTAAAGTACCAAGACAATAGTATTGTATAATCATTTTTATTATATCAATAACTTTATATATACTATGTCTTCTAATTTATGTGGTCGGTGGTGGTAGGATTCCTATGCAGGAATCCGTCTAGATAGGCCACCGCAGGGCCAGTTATTCTGCTGTGAAGCAGTACTGTGTGAACATTACTGTGTTTCGGTTTGAATGGCATTGATATATAGTGTAAACTTTGGGCATATGAGAACCACACACAAATGTTCTGGGCGACACAGCATTTGTTATGGACAGACGATACACTTACCATGAGGTGAAGGTTTTTCTCGGTTCCTCACTTTATCCAATAAAATATAGTTACGACTTTTTCACGCGTCGATTTCTTATGAACTATAGGGCATAAGAAATTTTTACATAATTCAATTTTAAATAGGTTTAGCATAATATGGTCTCCTGCCATTACTTGAAGACAACTCCGTTACTTCGAAGCCCTGTTGATCTACTTCCAGTTTTATGGTACACTGTCTCTAGCGACGAACTACAGACTTAATGATCTATAGGTAGGTTGTTACAGTCAATAAAGTAGCCACCTATTAGCAATTATAGAGGTTTAAGTGGCTGTTTTATGCTAGGACCTGAGCATACACATTTATATTTCATCTGGGTTATTGCAAATCATAAATAAGATTACAAACTTACAAAATGTATATTATAAAGTCGGCTCGGTTGGCGCAGTGGCTAAGCCCTTGGCTTCTGCGCCGCGGGTCGCGGGTTCGATTCCCGCACGGGACAAATATTTCTAAGGCCTACAAATAGTTGTTTCGGGTGTGGGTGTTTATGCATGTGGAATTTATGTCTGTAAAACGCACCCACAACACAGGAGAAATCCTACTGTGGGGCATCGTTTTTATAAAAAAAATTAAATAAAAAAAAACTATTTACGATTAAAATAACGTATCAGGCGTTATGTTCTTACTGTGAGTATATATTAATTACTATTACACAAAGATTGGATAAACTACAATTTAGTCATTAAGTTCCTTCGTAATGGCTAAAGAACATTTCATTCACAGACGTTTAAGAAATGCAGTGTGGAGCCATATAAAAAATTTGAAATATTTAGATCAACTACTACATAGTAACTTATTGAGATATATAAACACGTATGATTAACGTATATATATGGATTTGTAACTCTACTGAACATGAAAATATTGTAGGTTCCTAATACGCTATTAGGAACCTACAATATTTTCATGATTCATTCTTCGCAATCAGAAAGAAAAGGGTGCAAAACTGCCTTACATTTTAACAGAATGTAGAAGATAAACTTACAACATTTCGCTACCGTTGATTTTAATTACTTTTACATGTAAATATTTAGTTTAATAATAAAGGATATAAAGCTGCTCTTAAATTTGCAATGTTTGTAAAAGGTGACTAATGTACTCGTAATAAGCTTAAATTTACTCTGAGCCCGCATTGTTGCCACACATGGCTTGCAAATAAAAAAATAATATGAATATAAACCCGAAGGTACTCTGTCCTCTCACATTTACTCCATAAAAATATCAGACACAGTTATTTATAGATCGTTAGTAGTAGAGTCGCAATGTATTATTCCTGTTCATGTACTACGGACAGTTTTTTCGTGCAATTTTCCGTTTATAGAAGTTATTAAACCGTTCTATGTATACGTTCATAAGGAACAGAAATAATTCGGAAACAATGCACCAAAATTATCACTTTCTACGTCCGTACCCATAATCGCCTGACACTTTCGCGGAAACGTGCGTAAAACGATTTCTTAATCGATTATCGTCAAAACGGTAACGTCCACGAATGTAGAATAATCGATTTGAAATCATATTCGATAGCACAGAAAATTGATTATTATATTTTTTTAGGATATTAGGTGCTTCCGATGCCTTTCAGAATGCTCTACAATGTAATAAAAGTGAAACAGATGAAGTGTATTAAATAGTGCTAGTGATCGAGGTTACACATTTGATTAAACTGTTTCTTCTTAACTTCTTAACTTATATTATTTTCTTTCTATATTCAAATGAACAGAACATTACATAAGATCTTACTTTAATTTTATGACATTTGATTTATTTAAGAAATATTATGAAGAAATTTATTAGTATCGTAAATAAGCATACAGTTGAATTATAACATTTTCGTGACATTAGAATTAGTTAAATATTAAATAATTGAATTAAAAATTTAAGGCGCGTTTTAAATTTCCTCACAGATTTAAATAAATTCCCTATAATGTACATAAAACTTGCCTTTATATCTATAAACCGATGTGATAAATATTACTAATGTCACACATTTTTTTTAAGTTAAGTTTAAAACAATAATAAGTTTTTAATAATTTCAAACTTTAATAAAATAAATACGATATGAATTTTCTTACAGAGTTCAATTTTAATTCTCTCTTTATACAACTGTAGCAAAAAATGTATTATATAAATATAACTGCTCATATTTATTTAATAATAAAATATTTTTTTTCTTTTCAGGGATATTTGTGTTCAAAATATAATTAAAAATGTCTTACCTTCCCGAAATACTGTCAATTACCACGCAGTAAATAAAAAAGCCTAATTTTGTACACTCTTCTATGTTCGGAACACAATTTTCACTGATATTTTTCAGTTTTGCGCATAGATAGGATAGTATATTAAGCGTTTTGCGCAACGTCGTTCGCGCTGCGGGCGGGCGTCGTGCGGTCGCGCGCGCACCTCTAGAGCTCGTTTCGCGAGTGGCGCGCGACGTCTTATGCTCGCGTTTATACGTCCACAAGTTCAGGGTGCGTGCACTTTCGCCATTTCATGCAGGGTAACCTGCGACAGGGTAGAAGTTTTTACTTTTGTACTTGAAGCTTGAAGAGCCAAGTATGCCGCAATACATCGTAAAGGTCTCAAGTTTTCACTAATTAATACTTTAATTTAAATGTAGAAAAATTCTTGGGATACATTAAGAGTTTGTTGCATTTACACAATACAAGTTTTTGTTTTTGTTTTGTTTAAAAAAACGAAGCCCCACAGTAGGATTTTCTCCTGTATCGTGGGTGCATTTTACAAACATATATTTCACATGCACAACACAACCAGACCCGTAAAGCAACAATTTGTGATTTTGCACAAATGTTGCCTCCGGCTGGGAATCGAACCCAGTACCGGTGGCGCAGAAGTCAGGTACGCTTAACCACTACTTCAATTATTCAATTTGTATGTGAAACTAATAAATATTATCTTTTTCAATAGTATTCAGTCTTTGCCGCTAAGTGTTATTTAAATGGTTACATAACAATACTAGAAAATGAAAGCTTAAAAACACCCTGTAAAAAACCACCTAAAAAACCATTCATTCAAACGAAAAAAAACTTTTCAGTCTTCTTATTAGTTATTACCAATATAAAATAAAGATACATTCTTTACACTGTAATTACATGTAAATGTTAATAATCAGCAAGGCATTGTTAACTGCTTATATAATAAAAAAAATCTCTGGTTCATAAAATATTTTTTTGTAAAAAGAGAGTCTATAAACTGTTACACCATAATTATTTAATTGCAGATTGTAAGGTAGTAGAAAAACAGACAGCTGCAATTTATTTTACTACTTTAAGTAAAGCACTTAAAATAGACAAAGATAGATTTTAATTTTACATATTACATACTTTTACAAATGCGATGCTCTATATTCTGACCATGAAGTAGATTTTATTACTTTTTTTGTTACGTATTTTTAGATAATGAGGTTATGGAAATAATACATTTCGTAATCTTATTACGAGTAACTTTACAAGATCAGTCACAAGATGGTACCTCAGCATTTTTAAAACTTAAAAAAACATCATCATCATTACAGCGCACCGCATTGATTCTCACCGTTCACCGCTAAAAATATGCCTTTCAATAGACAAATGCATGCGTCGAATTCCCGCAAAATTGGTTATGTTGTTCAAATTGTGTCTCTAATGACCGACCGCGTGGTTGAATGGTACAGAGAACCAGGCTTATACGCCGGTGGTTCTGGGGATCTACGAGTACTACGAAAATACGAAGTTTCAGCTGAAGGATCGCACGTTTCCTAGCACGATATCACCCTTAACTAAACATTCATTGTATTAGTTGTATATAGATCCGAAAGAAGGCTGTCCTTAGAAGTTGTATCCGTAGTAATTTTATAGTAGGGTTTAAGTTTGACGTCCGTCGTTGCTTTGAATCGATCCGAAACTTCGTACTTTCATTTTTCATATTACTGGAGCTAACCTTTTTGCAAATTCAAATACTTCTTCAGCATGTTTATAAGGTACCTATAGGCACTTTCGGTTACTGGAATTCTCCTTGCAAATGTAATGGTAACCAAAACATTATTTAATCCGCAAACATTTGACGTGTTCGTTTTCTTACGCTTAAGAATGGATGCCACTAGGGAATAATGACTGAGTAAAACCTCCGAATAATGTCTGAAAAAAACCGAATCAAGTGAGTGTGCTGTATACGTCCATAGATGACCGTGAAAGAGTCCCTCCACTTACCAAGTAGATAATTTCATCACTATCTCCATCATTTCAGCCTGTCTCAGTCCGCTGTTGAACATAGGCCTCCCTCATAGATTGCCACAAAACACGGTCCCGAACCACCTGCATCCATCGACTTCCCGCAAAACCGTGCAGGTCATCTCTCCGGCTAGTAGGAGGTCGCCCTACACTGTACTTGCCGGTACAAGGTTGCCTTTACGAGCTTTAAAGCCGGTCAATTGACACTTCAGCTTGCTAATCCTTAGGGCTATGTCGGTTACTCTAATTGCGCTTCGGTTCGGCTTTAATTCCTCGTTAAGATTTTTATATCGCAGAGAAACTTCGAATAGTCCTTTCCATAGCTCGCTGAGCAGCTCAGAGCTTCCTCAGTGCGACCTGCATTGAGCGACCACGTCTCGTTTCCGTATGTCATCACTGGCAACAGGCAATGGTTGACAACTTATGTTTTGAGACATTAAGGTATAGTCAACAGGAAGATGTGACGCAGTTTCCTGAACGCTGCTCAGCCAAGTAAATAATTTGTTTAGTATATTATTATTGTAAAAGAGTTTTTATAGATAATTATTTGTTGTTCGCCGCGCGTGAGAGAATTTGCCTTTTAGTTTCATGGGTGTCGTAAACGTCGACTAAGGGAAAGGACCGGAAAAAAATTGTCGTAGCTTCCGACAAAAGGCGATATAACATTATGAAATGTCCAGGAAAAATTGGCGCAACGGCTTTATCGGCGTAGTTGTTATGCGATTGGATTCTGCGCTACAGGTAACGGGTTCGATTCCCGCACGGAAAAAACATTTATGTAAACTAATTTAGGTAATTTTTATAACATATTTTTTGTAGATGAGAGGTACTCTCAGTTTGTATGACCGATTAGTTTCAACGTATGTGCGATTAAACGCCCTCACGATTCGGCAGAAATCCTGGTGTAAATAAAACAGGTCGCGTCCCGGCCCAACTGAGGTGATTATTACAAACCTTTCCACTGGATGAAGATTATGTCCATCAGTTGACAGTCTTAGCCTGCTAAAGAAGGAATTCTTTTCACATAACATCTACTTTGTATAATAATTTCTTATATTTACACGAATATTATACATTGAATAAAACTAATGCGACCTATATTTTTTGACTCTCTTTTGGACTCAGATATTTGACATTCTAAGGTTATAGTTAACACGGGGTATCAACCAGTATTCAGCCTTTATTTATAATTTTTCGTCTGATCTGCGCCGAATGAGCTTACTGTGTCTTGAAGTCTAGCAGTGGGATGCTTCTGTTTTTATTTCATTGTATTAATAATAGGCTACCAATGTAATGGTAATGTAAATAATGTACGAGTACATCCAAACTAATATTATAAATGCGAAAGTGACTCTCTGTTTGTGACCTTTTCACTATTCAACCGCTAAACCTTTCTTGACGAAATTTACCACAGTGATAGATTGCATCCCGGAGACAGACACTGGATTTTTTATTCCGGGAAACCAAATAGTTCCCGATATCCACGCGGACGAATTCACGGACATCAGCTAGTTGTGTATAAAATTGATTGTCTGGTTAAGTTTTGCATGTGAAATTTATGTATGTAAAACGCACCCAAGATACAGGAGAAATCCCAATGTTCACAAATGAGCACGTGGTAAATCAGTAAAAAAATTAATATATTATTCATTTAAATTATAAAATTGCACAATCGCTTCAAATTATAGGCGAGCGCCAGGCCCCTACCCTACCACAGCTCTTCTGGTGTATTACCCCGTAAATAATCAAACGTCACGTCAACCTTTTATAATTTTTAGTTTATAGCAGTTCCGTGATAGCTCAGAGGCTCGCCTTTAATTTTGATAGTAATCACCAACACCTCTAAATTTGTTCTACAATTTTAAGTGCTGATTTACCACGGGCATAGCGGCGAAGGAAAACATCGTGAGGAAACCTGCATGCTGTGAAATAAAAAAAAATATTTCGAAGACGTGCAGTCCTGCCAACCCGCATTGGAGCAGCGTTGCGGACTATTCCCAGCTCCAAAACCCTCTCAGAAATGAGAGAAGGCCTTGTGCTCAGCAGTGGGCAGCTACATTTATAGGGCACATATACAGGTAAATTGATAGAAAATGTACATCTTTTTTTTATTGACAAGATGATGCAAATCGTTCACCTGATGGTAAGTGCAAGTCTGCCCATAACAAATGCTGTCGTCAATAACACAGAAATATTCTGGGCGACACCACACTCCGCCCGTCACCCTGAGACATCAGTTCTTAAGTCTCATATGCCCAGTAATTACACTAGCTCTCAGTGCCCTTCAGACCAAAACAGTACTGTTTACACACTACTGTTTAACGTCAGAACAACTGGATCTGGGGTGGTACTTACTGGTGGTATTAAATGAACCGCTTCCTGCATAGGAATCCGCCTAGGTAATACCCTCAGACTAAAGACTTATATGTATAGTCCGTTTCGGTATCCTCAACATTTTCCGTTTATAAAAGATTCTAATCGTTATTAACTTCTTTTAACCGATAGGTGTCCGGCAGAGTAGAATAGCACCTACCCCTTTTCTTTCGAGGTGTCGTAAGAGGCGACTAAGATATTGTAAGGACAGCCTTTATTCATACAAAATAACACCATAATATGCAATGCTGTCACTATAATGTTCGTCGGAACGCAATGGGGAGTAATAATTATTTGACTCGTACCAAAATGGTGGCGACGTGGTTCGCCACACGTCACATCTCGTTTCCCGCGAGGGCGAAAAGTGGACTACGTGAGTGACCTCTGCCTAACACTTATATGGAAAAAAGGCGTGCCCGTATGTAAGTGCTTGTATGTATAAACTTTTTTCAGAAAGTTGTAATTGACGCCAAAACTACATTTTTGTTGGAAGCTGTTCATTTCAACAATTGAAGGAAAGTGATCAAACTATACTGTATTGCTACGCCAATCAAAATTAATATCTGTGACCAGTTTTAATCGTGTAGTAGTAAAAAAACGAACATTTAGACAGTCAGGTTTTCAGGCGAATGCAGTGAGGTAGGTTGTTAACCTAACCATTTTTAAAACCTATGCAATTAGCAATTATGGATTTTCGAGTCTGGATCTGTAGTGAAATTTCCGTGTCTTCGACTCTGTATCTGTCAGTTTCTCCTATCATTTTTATTTTATTATTTACTAGCTGTACCCCGCAGTTTCACCTTCATTTTCCTGGCGTATCCCTTAGTCTACTGTTACGATACTCATAGGATGAAATGGAGTAGCAGATTTTATAACACCGCCACCACACGGCAATTGTAGTTTCTGACCAGAAAATTTGGCCGTGATGATATTTTTGTTAATGTTGTTATACTTACAGAAGGACGGTAAAGCACAGACAAGCGATTTCTGGACGTAGACTTTAAAAAAAAGTCTTTCATTCAGAACTGAGATGAATTTCGAAAGTTATATTGCTTAGAGCGGTGTTGTCTGGCTTGTATAAATCAATAAGAATTTCATTCTCGGAATAACGATAACTATTGTTACATAAACTCAAAAAAGTCGATACATTTACGCACGTCTTTTATTAATATTGCTTTCATCGTATGTCTTTCCGGTTTAAATATTGTAAGTAAATGTTGACCTACATTCCGATGTCCGATTGAGATAAAATTTGGCATACAAATGCAGCTTAGGTGACAATGCAATAATATGTTACCATGAAGCTGGTCTGATGATGGAGTCGGAAATTGGCCATAGGAACTCCTCAACTAAGCAAGATAGCTCCGTCATGTTTGGACTCGTTGATTTTTTTTGATAAGTACTATAGCCTTAGCAACATTTTAAGTCCACTGCTGGACATAGGCCTCACAAATAAAAGCTTTAAACATAATATGATTTTTATTCAAAACTAATTTAATTATATAATTTTATATTCTGCGACGTGATAAAGAAAGAATTTTTACGATAAATTGTCAGTGGCCAGCGCTTAACGGTGCTTATTAATTAAGAAACATTTTGATATTTTTTTTTATAGTACTGTGTGGCTGTAGCCCACGCATTCATTTGATAAATTATTATGATAATGTTGTCTTAGCATGTAGCGAAATCAATGTTACCACATGGGAAACTCAAGAAAAAGCTCATATGTATTGCAACCTGTGTGCGTACCAGAGTGCCGTGTGGTGGCGGATTAAGAGAATCTACCACCCCATCTCATTCCGTGGCTGTCGTAAAAGTCGGCAGAGGGAAATTAAAACCAGGGGATGAGCAGCAGAATCTTCCTGGATCATCTGAATAAAACAACAGCGGTTGCCAACCCACCTGCCAAGCGTGGCAACTATCGCAAATCCCCCCAAAATGAAATCAACAGACATTGGTTGCAATCTATGGGGGAGGCATATGTTCAGCAGTGGGATAGTGATAGGCTGAAATGATAATGATGATTGCATCCTGCTATCGAAGAATAATGTATGATACACTATAAGTTTTAGAGATTTCTGACAGGAGGAGCGGGCAGCTACCCTGCCCCACGGCATTTCAAACGGTCTATTTTGGCCAATGTGATTTCTTCAGTTTAAAAACTTGTAAGTTATAATCTCCCGAAAACCAACAATTTTGTTAATGGAAGAAAGTGATGAGACGAGCAAATTGTTCACTTGATGGTAAGTGCAACGTCCGCCTATAACAAATGATGATCAAGCCCGAACATCTCTCTGTGGCGTATCACTGCTCTTCACCCTGAGACATAAGTTCTTCAATCTCATATGCCTTTATTAGGCATACACTATACATCAGTGTCGTTCAGGCCAAAACAAAATAATGTTTGCACACTATGACGGCAGAATAACTGACACTGCGGTGGTAACTAAATGGATTCCTGGAAGGAATCCTACCACTAGTAAAATTTAAGAGTGTCTCACCCTGGATCCACGACCGGGTCCGGGTCGAGAGTAAGTCATAAGGACTATGTAGTATATTTACGTTGCTATTTTTTTAATAATCTTTATGTACTTCTTTTTATTACTTAGTAATCTCTGTTCCTCTCTAAATTACTAATTACATTCAACTAAATTACAGGTAACGTCTGACCTTTTTAATAATCTCCCTTTCTAATAATCGCTATAAGTTTAGGCAAACTTCTTTTTACTTCCATACTACATAATTTTTAAAATAGATATAAATGTAATTCAACATATTTAGAGCAATTTCATGGTTTACTATGTACATATATTTTTCATCTCAAGGAGACTAGCAAATCGTAGATGTAAGATTTTCTAAAATTTCTTATTGAAATATAGGATTCCTATACAATGAATCCGTCTACGTAGGTACCACCACAGGGCCAGATATTATACCGTGAAGTAGTAGTGTCCAAACATTACTGAATTTCGAAGTGACTGTGAACTACAGAGCTAAAATAAATACTGAGCATTTGCGACTTATGAACTGATGTCACAGATTAACGGATGCAGAGTGATGCCACACAGAAAAATGTTCTAGGTGACACAGAATTTTTCATTGGCAGACGTTGCGCCTACCACCAGGTGATTATTTTTTTATATGATAAAGTGACGAGACGAGCAAACCGTTCACCTGATGGTAAGTACAACGTCTACCCATAACAGATGCTGTGTTACTCAGAATATTTCTGTGTAACACAACATTGCGCCCGTCACCCTGAGACATCAGTTCTTAAGTCTCAAATGCCCAGTGATTACGCTAGCTCACAGTAACCTTCAAACGGAAACACAGAAATGTTTGCACACTACTGCTTCACGGCAGAATAACTGGCCCCGGGGTTGTACCTACCTAAACGGATTCCTGCATAGGAATTTTACCACCAGTAAAAAAACTACTAGCAAAATACCCCCAATTTCATAAAGCTAGATTAATAAATGATTACAAAAATCATAAAATAATTATAAAATTAGGTAGAATATTCCAACACACCGATATAAATAGCTAAAACCTTGCAATGATAATGATCCGGCTGTAAAAAAAAATTGTTAGTAATTGTACGATTAGCCAACTTTAGAAGACTTTGTATCAATTCCAACATAATAAATTAAAAATCTGTGTAAGCATCAAAATGTATTATAGTAATACGAGTATATACTCTTTAGAAAACATTCAATAAATTATTAATCAAAACAATTACCTAAACTAATATTATAAAGAGGAAAGCTTTGATTTTTTGTATGTTCGGTTGTAATGAATAAACTCAAAAACTACTGAACAGATTTTAAAAATTCTTTTACCTATATACAACTACATTAGCATCGACTAACATGAGCTGTACTTAATTTTAAAAAAAAAACGAGATCCCTACGAAAATTGCTATAACGTAACTGAAGGTATCAAAAATTTACTGATTATTATTTGCCGTGCGCTGCCGAAACTATTGATGATAAAGAAAATACTACATTTTCATAGTACTCATCATTACTCAGAAAAAAGTCCGCGAGGCTAGATGTCCAACTATTATAGTTAAGTCACAATAACCGCTTTTTGTTCCAATTAGTCTATCAAAACACGGGTAGTTATCCTAGACAATAGTTTCATAGACAAGGTTGATTATGTACATGTAAAGTCCTCTTTAAATTATTCTAATCAGACCTATCGTTCAGAAGTTACGACGGGTATAAAAATGCCGCGGTGTGAGTGAACAGCCCTACGCTCGCCTGCGCTACACGCGATTAGACTAAATTCTATTAATTACCTACTCATATTATTTTTTGTAAACTAGAAACAATTGAATAGTTTTTATTTATATATTTTTTTTTATTTTAAACTTTGAAACGCTCTATAAAATATACAGCGGCCGCGGTGTCTCTCGAAGGCCTCGCCGCCGCCCGGCTTCATGCAACTTGGGCGTCATCGAGGAGCGCGGCTCCCTTTGCACAGCGGTCGAGAGCGATTGTTTTATTTTGCTACCACGACATCAAATATTGGCTATATTTCATGGCTTATGTTCCCTTAAATAAAACATTGTTATGGTAAAATAACGTAATCTTATCTGACCACCTGCAGAGCCGCCGATGAGAATAAAGAAAAGAAAAAGAAAATAAAGTACTAGTTTATCTTTCTAATATCTATCTACCCATACGAAGTTGAATGGCTATCATGTAAATCAAAAAGATATTCGATTCAAGATGTCCATGAGACATAAGAAAATAGCCAACTGCTGGTGGCCCTATCAAATTAAAAAAAACACTATTAAAAAGCTATATCAAGTCGATAAC
Source organism: Luehdorfia chinensis (assembly GCA_019845155.1). Classification (NCBI taxonomy): domain Eukaryota; kingdom Metazoa; phylum Arthropoda; class Insecta; order Lepidoptera; family Papilionidae; genus Luehdorfia; species Luehdorfia chinensis. The sequence goes on from JAHVAK010000642.1 coordinate 370,034, forward strand.
ATTTCAATTATTATGTGTATATATTGTGTGTGAAAATGTGTGTATATGAGTATGTGTGTGTTGTTTGAATTGTATCTTTGTGATGTAATTTCATTATATGGATTTAGATTATTCATTAATATATTTGTTGTAGTCAAAATAATACCTTTATTTTAAAGCATAAGCAGCAGCTTACGCGCACTAACTATAAGTGCATAAAAACGTCAGTAGAAAAACTGATTCCCACGCTAGTTGAATATTCTGTACATTGGTATCTGATGTTTGACTTTAATAAGCTATGTTTAAAAACAACACTAACAAAGCGGGAGCCGCTGCAAAAATCAATATATAAAATCATTTACTCTAATACACGATCCTTCTTATTCAACGTCCTCTCTTTCTACTATATTACGTACAGATATCTCAAGCCCATATTCAGCCCTATTAAAATACATCCTAATTAACACATGTTCCCCTTGATTTATGTGCGAGCGTAAAAGTCTCGCAATTAAACACGGCGGTTTCCTCAGTAAATACCATTGTAATTATAAAATGGTTTTCTACATACTAAGCCTGTCTTAAATATGTCTAACTACAGCAAAGTCAAAGATTGGGGACCGTAAAACATTTTTTAAGCTTTCCACTGAATTGAAATCGAATCAATTAATTGAATTCCTTTTTCTTTAAGATATTTTTCTTAATTTTTTCGATTCACCTCATTTTTCTTCTAGGTTGTGCAACGTTTTGAACGCAGTACTTCCCCTCGGTCTCTTTTGTCGCAGTGTCCATCTGGTCTTAATTTGCGTAATTCATTCCGGGTCAGATATTATTCGCTTCTACTGAAGTAACAGTCTATGAACGTGTCATTGCTGAGCACAGGCCTCCCATTTTTAAGAGGGACTGAGAACAGTACGCCACGGTGCTCCAAGGACTTTACATGTCCTCGTTTGCTTGCCCACGTTTTTTTTTCTCTGAACTGCAGGTTGCCTCACGTTTCCTTCACCGCTAAGCGTGTGGTAAATCAGTACTTACAATTTTAGAGGTACCGGCATCGGAGATAGAACTCAGGTCATCCGCATACTATGAAATTTAAGGACAGCGCCCGGCCCCTATGTTCTACTGAGTCAAAAAATTCTTTGCAAGCTTCTGTTCGTCTCGGGTTTTTTAGGTTACGTAAATGTAAGTCACAACTAGTTTATTGATCTATGAAGGTTCTGTATTGTAACCTAAACGACGCTTCATATTATAGTACATGTATTACTAAGAGACAGTGTAATTAAAGTCATGAAACGAACAACATCCTCTCATTGACCAAGACATTAATACATGGGGACCCTGCCAGGCGATGCGCTGCAACAATGCACGCGCACCGATTTTACAAAACATTACTGCGACGAGAAGAGAAACTCACACAACACACAACAACAAGATCATATTCATAAGAAGGCCAAAAGTTTACTAAATTATTTTAAGGAAGGAGCCGTGGTGGCACAGGGGCTCGCTTTAAATTTCGTAATAGTACGCGAGTGATCTGGGTTCGATTCCCGGCGCCACTAAAATTGTTAGTTGCAATTTTAAGTGCTTATTTGCCGCAGAGGCGAAGGAAAACATCTTGAAGTACACCTGCATGTCTGAGAAATAAAAAATATTTCGAAGACCTGAGAAGTCAACCCGCATTGGAGCAGCGTGGCAGGATTCTTCCCACCTCCAAAAACGCTCTCAGAAATGAGAGGAGGCCTGTGCTTAGCAGTGGGACATATAAATGCTGTTACTTTACTTTACTATTTTTTGGAAGCCACGCAAATTAAACTTTGGGAGGTAATATTAGTGTAAACGAGCTTTTTTGTGGGTAAAAGAAGGCAATTTTATATTTGTAAACAGAATTCAGATATTAAAAAAAAACAAGAATATGAAGAAGTCAAGCGTGAACTTTAGAAATCTGCAGATGAAAAAAGAAGAAATTCTAATACACCGAACAGAAAAGTAGAAGAAAATTAGAGGTAATATCGCAACTTTCACGGTCGAAATTAGTTTTAAATTATGATTTATATATATTTTTTTTTAAAACACGACTCTCTTTCCCTCCAGATTATTACAGTTTGGTTATGATTCAGTCACTGAGATAATTAAGACATTTTAAATAATATTAATGAATAAAGTAAAGATTAAAGGCACCGATTAAAATAAAATTTATACACGGTATTACAGTGACTGTAAAAACTACCATATAACAGATAATGGACCGAAATTAAATGCTGTACGCAAAAGCAGCAGTTTCAAATTTTACGGCTGTTGCTTTTAATAACATATAAATATATACTGTATTAGAAGATCATTCAAACATAGTCCCCGGTGATCATTGAGATTACAGTGTTGCATAACGACCTAGGAGCACAAGTTTATAGCGCCATCGAAGCGGGTATATAATATGGGAAGGGAAGGAAAGTCATCATCACTTCTTTATATATGACTTTTCTTCCTGCCTTTAAAACAATTAACCTGTTTAATACGCAGGTCTAATACTGTAAAATCATTAAAATTTTATTAGTTTATGATTAAAATTACGCTATTATTTCAATTCGCGATCCGTCAAAATCGTAAAGCCTTTAATACAATGGCCTCAGACTTAAAAAAAAATAATAGTTAAAAATGCCATCTTTGTTATTAACAGAATGTTGCCGATTATCATTTACTTCTTATGTGATTCAATTTGGTCCAAAATGTGAGCATTTTTAATCCGTTTTGCAAACATAGTATATGTTTTATGTTTAATTTCCCCGGGGAACGTAAACTATATGACATCGAACAAGACTTATTTTATCGCTACTTAGTCGCTTAATAATAATCAAGATTGATTTTAAAATATCTTCTACTGTTGTAGGTGTTATTTAACCATAAATTACCTTTTTAAATTACGACTATCGAAGAACATGGTGGAACAAATGCATTTTGTTCTTTCAATATAACTGAAAACTGTTTTATAATCAAAATTGCAGTAAATAACAACAAAATTTCAATAAGCAGTAACACATAAAAATAGACAAGAAGCGGAACATTTATTCTTTCTCTCAGTAAACTAAACGTCAAGTCGTCAATTGTATTCATCTCTCCAGTCTATTGTAAATTTAATTCTATATCAGTAAAAAGCACCACTTTTGTAACTATCAATCAATCTTCAGATTGATTTGCTTATGTAACGTAACACTGGAATTTATCTGAAACGATGTCTACTACCTTTCTATTTTCGATATAAATCGACGGTGATTACTCAGGTTTCATATTTTGCTACAATGATAAGAAATATAAAGAAATTACTGGCGATTAATTTTGACACCTACGAATTTATCATATGGTTTTTTAAATCTGCTTCATTAAAATGAGCTACTTTTGTAAATAAGCGTGTTTGATAAACTAAGTTTATACAAAGGAAAAAATAAAAAAAAATTGTTAAGCATGGTTACGAGAATTACCGTTGGTCATGATTACTCAATTGTATGGAGGGCATTAAAAATGTCCTCCATACAATATAATTATTTTAGAAGGTTAACATTTGAAATAAGAATGGTCTTGATAAACTAATAAACTTTGCTTTTGTTTCCTTTTACGACATTCGCGGGACGAAATGATCTACGAGATTAATTGATAAGTTTTGTATGTTATTGACTGTTAAAAACCCAAAGTGAAATTAATCTTTGACTGACTCTGAATGGATTCTCTTTCCGGCCACCACAAGTGACCATATCTTTTTTTTTATTGAATAAAGTGACGAAACGAGCAAAATGTTCACCTGATGGTAAATGCAACGTCTGCCCATAACAAATGCTGTGTCCACACTGCGCCCGTCACCTTGAGACATTAATTCTTAAGTCTCATACGTCGAGTGATTACGCTAGTTCTCAATGCCCTTCAAATCGAAACACAGGAATGCAAATAACTGGCCCTGACATAGTATCTATCCTAAACAGGAATCCCTGCATAGGAATCCTACCACCAGTAAGTATAAGATATAATACTCGTATTACGTCGTATATTTACGTGTGTAGATTACACGTAAATTAACAAGCAGATTTAAAAAGTAAACTTACTTCTATAAAATCGAAGCAAGCAAAGGGGCTTGAATCCTAAGCCATTGATTCCGTTAGTCAACGAAACGAAAATAGTAAAATATATTTTTTGTAATAAAAAATAATATGCAAATCTTCTACTCTATATTTCAGATTAATTGATCAAATATTCCTCCAGAGTCCAGATTTATTATTAACACTATTTATAAAAATTAAAGTCGAGAAAACTTTCAAAATCATTTGCAAATACAATTAGGCATCTTACCTTTATGTAAATTATTTAATGAGGGCATTGCTAACATATTTTTCTTTCACAAAATTAATTTTGAACTTTCCTTAACGGTACTTTAACTAAAATAAAAAATATTAAGAAACGGAGAATAAAAAATTAGTATGTAGTAAATAAATATTACAAAACGTTGCATAAAACGTATTTTCTATGTATGTATACGTTTTTTCATATTAATATTAGTAACAAAGATTCATTCGCAACACAAATTAGAGGGAAAAATAAAGTACTAAATAAATATATGCAAACACGCGATAAGCTGTTTACAAAATTAGATTTTAATTTCTGTTTTTCAGTAGAATTAGTCTACTTGTCATTTATGATAAGAATCTATTCATTATTTGCGCGCGCCTTGCCGCAAGATCTTATAAGATAAGGATTTTTGTAGTATTATTGTTATTAACATAATTAGTCAAGAAAATTACCTGATAATTATTTCTCACGTTTATTACATTGAGTAATTTATTTGGAATACAAGGCTTTTTTTAATGGAAATAAAATTTGTGGAGTTACTCGGAACTCATCGTTGAAAATTACTAAGTCGTATGTTTTTACTCTTTACATCGATTCTTAAGTCTCGTATGCCTCGTAATTATATCGATGCAATTTAAACAGAAACAAACTGATGTTTGACGGCAGTATAGCTCGTACTGCCAACTGTACTGGTAGTACCAACCTACTACCTAAACCGATTCCTTTGTTGTTTGTTTTTTTTTTATATTATATGTTATATGTTTGTTATATGTTATTGTTTATTATGTTTTATATTATGTTTTTTTTTATATAACTTGTGTTTTTTTTTATATTATGTTGGAGACACGTACTCCTCGATTACAAAATCAATCGACTCTAAGAAATACGCATGGAATCCAATGCAGGAATCCGTCTAGGTAGATACCACCCTAAGTGCCAGTTATTCTGCCGTGAAGCAAGTGGTGTGCAAACATTACTGTATATCGGTTTGAAGGGCACTGAGAGCTAGTGTAATAACTGACGGGCTCAGCGTGGCGCCTACAGAAATGTTCTTATGAAAGAAGAAAGAAATGCACTTACCATCAGGTGAACGTATTGCACAAACAAAATACAAGTTGAGTCCTCGGTTTTCGTCAATAATTTTTCGAAACACAGTTGCCTTATGCATCGTATTGCATTATAGTCCTCTCATACCCGACGGTACGCGAATAACACTTATAATGTAATATTTAATTATTCAATTTTAATTTTTTAATTATCAATCGGCCAGACCGACTGACAGACAGAAAATACGTACTATCACATTTATCTACACGTGTATGTGTATCTTACTGTGTTCAAACTATACCAAAAAATTGAGTACGATAAACATTATGCTAATAACTTTTAACCACCGTAAGTTTAAAGAGTTCCAGCCTGTTTAGTTCACGTTACGTCCTTTTCCACTCAGCTCCTTTGTCTGTTGAAACAAAAGTGCCCTTCTATAAATTCTTAAATAACCATTTAAATAGAAGTATGTAGTAATGCAAACCCCCAAATCGATGGGAAGGCGTGCGCTTATTTAAATAAACTCATTTTGATATTATATTTAACATATAGTAAGAAACCGACTCCAAAAAACGGGGGTTTGCAATTTTACTGGAGGTAGGATCCGTACCACCGCAGGGCCAGATATTCTACCGTGAAGTAGTGTTGTGAAAACATTACTGTCTCACTATGAAGAGCACTGAGAGCTAGTATATCACTAGGTATATGAGACTTAAGAACTGAGGTTTCAGGGTAATGGGCTCGTGTGTGCCATATAGAAATGTTCTGGGTGACGGCATTTGTTACATACGGACGTTGCACTAACCATCCGATAAACGTTTTGCTCATTTCGTCTCGCTCACCTATAAACAAACTGTATTTTTAGATAAAATATTAAATGTATGTTAAAGACGTGATTATTTCATTATCGCCCTTATTGAAATTTCATGCGTAAGAAATCAATGCAAAGTTGGTTAGTAACAATTGCTAATTCTCATTATAAATACATATGTCGTCTCAGTAAAGCCTGATTTTATATTACAGCTAGCTGGCCCGGCAGACGTTGTCCTGTCCGTTCCGGTATGTGATGCGATGAGTTTTATTTCTGAATTACATTTAAGTGTGAAACTATACAGCCACGCGATCACAGCGCCACCTCCAGGTCTCGGTCCGATTTTGTAATTTCCTTTTTTTGGTTTCTACTTAATTTTTAGATTTATATTAACGATGTGCCAGCGGTTAACGATTCTCTACAGTTCATATCGACGACGATCGACTATACATTGGATAACCATCGTTGCCAGTGATAGTCTCCACCGTCAAATTTCGTAGATAACGCTTTGAACACTTGCCGTCCACCATGCACGGCGATAACGGTAGAACTATCACAACGAAAGTGAATGGAAACCGATTTTGTGGTCGACAACACTCGAATTGTTCCGTATTCGCCACTTGTTTCCAAAACATTCAAGACGTATTGCAAATCTGCAGTGGATTGATTCTTAATATTGCGAAGTCTTCTTTACGGCTTCGATGTGAAAGATTAGATCTTCGGGCTCGCGGCATTGTAAACAACACTGGAAAATTGGTCACATAATTCAAACTAACATAATGAAGCAATTATCAATTATAATGTTGATAACCTCACAAAGTGAACATCGTCGAAGTAACTTACCGTTTGACTTACAAATACAATAACATTACGGTGTTAATCTGCATGATTAAAGGCTGTCCGTACAATAACTTAGTCGCCTCTTAGGACACCTTGGTAGAAAAGAGGTAGGTGCTATTCTACTCTGCTGGATACCTACTACACAAAGACTATAAAAAGGGTTATAATCATGTTAAAATGTGATGTAAAAGTGGAAAATGACATCCTTGGGAATGAGGTGATCGGTTCCAATTTATATTGTTATCGCCTTATCTCAATACCGCCAAGTAAAGGACTTTTCGGGTGACGCATTTAATAAAGTCCCTGAATAATACGGGACAGTCCCAGACAGAAGATTTTTTCGAAGAACTATTTTCTGTTTATTTTATATTATATGTTCCTTTGTTTTTTTTTTACTTGTAATCGAAACGCTAATAAAAGATGTGCAGGTTTATTCGTTATTTTCGTTATTCATAAATGGAGATGCCCGTCACGATCTCATGCCGTACAAAAAATGAGTGATGATCTGATATCTTTGTTTGGCAGCTTTGGCTGCTGTCTATTAAGACTTCACTTTCATTTTGTCTGTATCCTTTTCAATTAGCCTTTTTATGTTTTCTTTTTTAATATTTTAAATCTAAGACAGGGTTCCCAATATAATTTTAAATTTTATTTCACAATCACATTTCAAATGTTAACAATTATAACTGACATAGTTTACTTTTGTTGTAGCGGCATAATAAAATCCAACGTCGTCGCTTTTCGTAGGTATTGTAATAAATGATAAATCCAGGGGTGGTCATTACTTCATCAAATCATTATGTAACGGTTGCATACCATACCAAACTACATTTACTATTAGTATTAGCTGTAAATTTTTAATTGCAATTTTAAGTGCTGCTTTACCACGTGCTCGGCGGTGAAGGAAAACATCGTGAGGAAACCTGCATGTCTGTGAATTAAAAAAATATTCGAAGACATGTGCAGTCCGCCAACTCGCATTGGAATAGCGTGGCGGATTCTTCCTAGCTCCAAAACCCACTCAGAAATGAGAGGAGGCCTGTGCTCAGCAGTGGGACATTAATAGGCTGAAACCTTACTTTTTTTTACAATTTCAATTGCTTTATGAAAGTACCCTTTACTAAGTTTTTACTCTCGGTGTAATTTGTAACAACATGATTTTCAAAAACTTGCTAAGATTTCAAAATCGACATGTAATAATTAATGAGTACAGAAATTCAGCAACCACAATGTTCAACGTGTAGTCTATAAACTTTCGAATGAATTAAGGTCAGATACAGAAAACATGAGCATAAGGAAGCATAACGTTTCTTAGCATCTGCTTTATTTAAAATTTTATTAAGTGTTACAAACGAATACACAGTCCACCTGCTTGTAAGCGATGTGACTCATACACACTTATACTATACATACATTACTTATAACCTACACTACTTATGAAGACTCCAAATATAAGTACGTTGTCACACCAAAGGTCTGCGATGGAATGTCTCGTTGCTCTGTGCATGTCTCTATTTCATACTAGGATTACTCCAGTATCGTGGGTGCTTTTTACTTGTTTTTGCACAATAGACCCGGCTGAGATTCGAACCCAGGACCCGCAGCGTAAAAGTCAGGTAGCGCACCTGACTTTGTCTGATAAAAAGGCCACGCGGTGTCAAATTGGGTCTCCGCTTTTCGTCACTTATCAAGTATGGTAATGGCCTAAAAGAGTAATTTCATCCTGCTACTTGACGCCGGTATTATGTGAGAGTGTGGTCTTACCCCAGTATAGCCTACCCATTCATATGCTAAAGTCTTAATCAAATTGAGACAAATGCTATTCGCATATTAGACTACATCAAAAAAAATCTATTTTTTGTTTTAATTTAATACTTTTCTGATAGAAAATAATACAACTTTCACATAGTTTCACCACTGACTATGGAACAAAAAGTCCGAATTTCAACTTAGTATCAGATATTAGTGTGTAAGCGAAATAGTAGCATACAGCTATGGTAACGATGCTGCCAATTAGCCTACAAAACCAAATGCAGCCCAAGTCAAAGCACACAGGTCTCTGATTGGGCTCTCGAACTTTGGTTTTGCCTTTTTTATTTCCGACATTTTGAAATCTGAAACAATTAACAATGTGTTAAGCGAGAACAGTGTCGGGTTATAGATTTGTAACGTTTAAATAACAAAATAATAACGACTGACAGAAAAATTAAAGATTCGGCGTCATCTGTAAACGGTAAGTTTGTGACAACGGCAGTGCCATTTATTCTGCCGTGAAGAAAATAGCAATGTGCAAACATCAGTGTGTTTCGGTTTCGGAGTTTCGATAGGCACTGATGGCTCGTGTCATTATTTGGCATATAATACTTAAGAACTGATATCTCTGGGTGAAATGTGGGTGGCACAGCATTTGTTATGGGTAGACGTTGCACTTACTTTCAGGTGAACGATTTGCATGTGTCGTCATTTTCATAATAAAAATATAGCTGTGTTGAAAAAGGGACATCTAAGTTGAGAAGCGCCTGTTAATGTGAACACAATATGCCTTCCAAGTTTTGATTACGGCGAATCCTCACAACAATGGGTAGGTCCTTGCTCTGCAGTGGACTGTTAGCGGACTACATATACATCAGGTATCTCTTTATGTTGTTAATGTTTTGCTATTAATATTTTTTATGGATGTTGCCTCCTTTTTTGACGCATAACTGCAAAGACACCGGCGCAAAACTTTAAGTCTACCATTTTTACAGGCTACATTTTGAAAAAAGTGTACATACGTGTACAAGAGACTTATTAATTGATTCCTCCATCCCCTTCTTGCAATCAAACGACTTGACGCACGGATGATTCCATTCACATTTAGTTGTAGTGACCCGGACACGTATAAAGCGTCATTTTACCAGCGACGACATTTCCAAACGAAGAAGATTTCAACATCCTCATGGTAAAAGTGTGCGTCCATCTCCTAAGCTAACGTGCTCATTATCTAGGACCTCATCAAAGCTTAACATCAGGTGGGATTGCGGTTAAACGTTAGCTTATTTGATATAAACAAATATGATAAAGATTATAAAAACTTATACTATGATGAGAGAAGACCAGTCAGTTATTTTGTCGCTAACACTTACGCTTGATAACAATATTTATTTTACATAACTTGTTTAATACACTTTTTAGAAATCTGGACTATCTGTGGGTTCTATCAAGAATAACACACGCATTTAAACTACTTAACTTGAATTAAATACTAAAACAGAGAGCTCAGATGTGACACTTCGTAACAGACCTAAAGGGATACTTTCGTTTAGACAAAATCTACACCATAATCCCGTAATAATTTTTAGTAATTTTCAGGTAACAATGACACGTTTTTTTATTGACCTTTTTATCTACTTTAAGAATTTGTAAACTTAGACATCGGATTAACATCAAAACAAAAAGTAAATAAAAAAATTGTTTCTCAAAACATTATATTTACGAATACATTTCTTTGTAAAGCTAATGACAATTTATGTAAAGGAGGATAAGTTGGTTTAGCTAACTCTCCTCTCTTATTCATTCTAATCAAAAAGTTAAACAGAAAAACGCATAATATTAATTAAAACAAAGTACTATTTTTTACTCTCATCAACTCTTAGTAGTAAAGCGTTACTCACACGATTATTTTAACATTAATATCAGCTTTTTTCATTACTCTAACTTTGAAGCAACCAAGTTCCATCCGCCATGTACCTAAGAACACCAAGGAGAAATCAGAATAAGCAATTAATTGCTATTAATGACCTCGCTTGTATGAAAGTTACGAAGAAACCGTGCAGAAACCCAAAAAACTTTTAGAAGATTTTTGACGAATACAATATTTGCATTCGAATTAGTTCTGCATTGTATTCAAAGATGCGATAACATTAAAATATGATTAATATAGCATTAAAGTGGTTTGAATTACGTATCGTATCACCGTGTGGTAGCGGCTTAAGAGAATCTACCACCCCATCTGATCCCGTGATGACGTAAAAGTCGACAGAGGGAAAATTTAAATCAGAAGATGGGCAGCAGCATCTTCCTGGAACGCCTACCAAGCGTGGCCACTATGGCAAAATTCCCCCAAAATGAGAGCTACAGACTTTTGTGGCAATCTATGGGGGAGGCGTAAGTTCAGCAATGGACTAGTGATATGTTGAAATGGTGGTGGTGATGGTGGATGGTGGAATTACGTAACTTGATAAAGTAACATTTTAAAACCGATATCCACTTATTTTTTTCCAAAGGATGCAAGCAAAAAGTCAAACTTTTTTGTAATGGATTTCCAATGAGTAACGCCACATTGAGTTGTTTCATGAAAGTCCGATTTAATATCCAAGTTGTCATGCCTGTTTATTGGCTTCTGCTATGATAATTCTAACTGACTTTATAAAGGATATTCAGCATTTTAATAGTAAAAGTCAAATAACAGCCTATCACAGTACACATATATATACACAGTACACTTATCACAGTACAGTATACAGTCTCACTACTGAGAGCTAGCGTAATCACTGGGTTTAAGAGACTTAAGAACCTATGTCTCAGGGTGATGGGCACAGTGTAGTGTCACACAGAAATTTTCTGGATGACACAGCATTTGTTATGGGCAGACGTTGCACTTACCATTAGGTGAACGTTTTGCTCGTTTCATCACTTTATGCAATAAAAACAAAACTATGAAATTTAAGGCGAGCGTTACTTACCTTACCTTATCTAGCACATAAGTCTACATACATTTCACTAGATGAAAAAGTCGAAACTTCTTTTTCTAAAATCTATGAACTGAATATTTTAGTCGTTGCATTTTGCGTCCGTTGCAAAATGGATGTAATAGTGAGACTTGCTGTCAGAGAAAAGATTACCTTTTTTCACGCAAAGGCGTGGGTGGTCACAATTATTTTATAAATAGTTACACGCTTTATTACGCGAATTTCCGTAAATTGACGAAAGGCAATTACAATAGACAACAATATTTTTCGAGATCTCCAACTATGACTATAAATAAAAAACAATCCACATAACGCTGTCGCCGATCCAGTGGTTCGGCGATCAGCGCACCAGGACTCTAGGTAATGGCAGTCGAAGCGGCGTAAGAGAATCTACCAATCTATCTCATCGGGAAAATTAAAAACAGATAGCGGAATAACCATCGTAAATATGCCAGATTTTTACAGGTGATAGGTGGCGATAGGATTCCTGTGCAGGAACCCCTCTAGGTAGGTACCACCACAGGCCAGTTATTCTGCCGTGAAGCAGTAGTGTAAATATTACTGTGTTTCGGTATTAAGGACACCGAGAGCTAGTGTAATTACTAAGCATGAGACTTAAAAATTGATGTCACAGAGTGACGGACACATTGTGGTATCACATAGAGGTGTGATACCACAATTTGTCCGTCACGCTCTGGGTGACACCGCATTTGTTATGGGCAGACGTTGCGCTTGTCATCAGGTGAACGTTTTGCTCGTCTCGTCACTTTATGAAATAAAAATAATATCTAAATTATCCAGATCGGTGACGGGAAACGGCGTCTCTAAGGTGCAGCTTTAATTTATTGTATTTTATACGACACTCACGGATAGATAAGATGGTTCGGTAAGTTCTCCTACGTGTAACTGTATTTATTTATGGGGTAAGTAGTCCTACCAAATAAAGTACGGTCGTCCTATAAAAGCCAAGAAGACAGTGAAAACTTCATCTATACAATATATGCAGCGATTTCTATCACGTGCTGATTTCTAAAACCTGTGTAAATAAACTTACTTTTGCCTCATGTCATGCTGAACATTGTAGTAAACGTAATTAGTGCTAGCCAAGTACAAAAATAAAATAAAAAACCCAATTAGCACAATCGCAAACACAAAGAACTCAATATACCATAAGGAATTTGTGAATATTCCTTGCATGATTGGTTTTGCACCTTTTGCAGTAACTTTTTTTGTTTACACCATTTTATTCGTAGTCTTAGTACTCTTGATGTTAGGTATTTGACATATTTATTTTTAAACTTAATCTAATATGAAGGTCAACCTACATCGTCACACTCAACTGTATATAACTGATCAAAATATTTTATCTTTTTATGTATTTATGTAATAGTGGTAATAGGCGTAAACTCTCGTGTCTATAATATATATATGTATATATATATATATATATATATATATATATATATATATATTATATATATATATATATATTGTTATATAACTACACTACTGTTTTAAGATAAGTAGCATTCTTCAAGCAGATAGTCTACAAAATTTCGACTAAATTATTGTTCACTTTTACTTAATTTCTGGACTGATTGTGGACAAAAAATCAATATTTTTTAATTCTTTGAAATAGACGTTGAATCACGATGTTGCCGTGCAATGACGAGCACATTTAATCAGCACTTAAAATTGAAATTAACAACTTTACTAGCTCCAGGAAACTTTGATTGCACGCAGACTATAATATCATTTTTTTTGTAATATCTGTTACAATTAATATTTTAACGCAGACTTAACATTTTTTACTTATTAAATGATTGAGAAATTAGCAATTATAATGGAGCTAAAAAGCCGATATTATTATTTTAGAAACATCTATGGACGTTAGAACATACACTAGAATTATTTGTAGTATAATACTGTCAAGCGGATATAACGATCTCGAATCAATTTGAAAAAAAGACCAAAACTAAAATTGACAGATTTCGAGCTGTTCAATTTTATTTTATTTCTTTTACGTTTTTTGTACAGGATATCTATGAGGAGAATGGTAATCACTTTTGAATATATTTCGTTGGTGAAAGCTGACGTGCCATATTCTTTATTTCTCCTGTGCAATTAACGTGCGACTCCTTTGTTGGTTTTAACTGGTAATTATAGTAATTATGTTAATAAATAGATTGGTACAGTTGCTACTGCAATAGCCTTAACAGATGAAAAGATAGTTCAACTTATTTACTCTCATTTATTGTTCGCGATCTTGTTTCTTCTTTCATAACTTTCCAAATAGATCGTATCTTTGTTAGCGTACGTATATAAATCAGTTTCATTTCAATCTGGTAATAGTCCCGTCGGCTCAGTTGGCGCAGTGGCGGATGACAGTCGCAGATTCTCACACGAGAAAAATATTTGTATGACCTACAGATAGTTGTTCTGGATCTGGGTGTTTGTGAAGGATACATACACAGTCACGCCTATTGTATATATGCATTCGCCATACAGACAGATTGCTCTCAGACTAAAGAAGAGTCCAAGAGACTGTACTAGAAACTTGATTTAACAATATATAACTTGATTGAATTATAACAAAATATGAAAAAAGTCATTTATTCAGAATGCAAATAATAATAAACAAATTTGGTGGTGAACAACTGAACACATCAGATGACCCGTCTTCAGCCGTTACAACAGTTAACAAATTGCGAATATTGGTAAACAATTAGCAGATAACGTTGGCACTAGCAGCGGCACAAATTCCAATAATCAAATTCCTCGTCTTGTAAATTCTCTAGTGTTACTACCTCCAGATGAAAGTGAAATGAAATCCCCTATTATGAATTTAAAAACAGATTGTGCAAGTGGTTATGACGGAATAACCAATAAGTTTTTAAAAATTCCAAAAAATATTATTCTGCCTCCCCTAACCACACTTTTTAAAGTATGCTTGGTAAAAGGGGTTTTCCCTAGTTTTGTAAGAAAGCAGGCTTTTGACACTGTCTCTATTCCGGTTCTCGTGGACAAGCTGGAAAGGGCTAGTATGGTATTTTTAATTTATATTATTGATTAATGTCAGATTTCGCTTACTCCTTGAAAGAAGTACGCATTAACGCAGAGACAGGGTTACACAAAATCACTGGAGGGCTTAAAAATAATCGACTAACAATAAATGCCTCTAAATCAACGTTCTAGCAATTTACAACTTCGAAATCTCAGTTTCCTAATATCGATTAAATGAAACTAATTTTACGGATTTTATCGCGTTTAATTTTACTATTTATAACCCGACGTTTCGAGCGCTTTACAGCACCCCTGGCCACGGGAGGACTGAAGTGGCAGATGTCCTGATGTCATAGTTAACCCGGAGTACCTTCAGCTTTTAATTATTATTTTTGGTCCAATCTACGCAGAAAGAGCTAACTGTAGCTTGAAGTCTTGCAGTGGAATGCTTGGTTTTTGATTTAATTTCATTAATTATAAGATCCCAAGCTTACGAACATATAGCTGATGTGAAGCATCGTCGCTCCAGGAAGTCTGCAGTCTGTGACCATGTTCTAGATCATCCCAACCATTACATCAGATTTGATAAAACACAAATCCTCGCAATAGAACACCGATTCCTACCAAGGATGATTCGCGAGGCTATTGAAATTAAAAAACATCCTAATTTTCATAGAGAAGATGGTTAAGTATTACCACCAGCTTGGAAGCCTATTATTAAGAAAATTAAGTCAAAAACCAAGCATACCACTGCAAGACTTGAAGATACAGTTAGCCCATTCTGCTACGCAGAAACTACTCACCGAAACTAGTGCTCCGGGATAAGTATGACATCATCATCTGTCACATCAGTCCTCCCGTGACCATGGGTGCTGTAAAGCGCCTGAAACGTCGGGTTATAAGTAGTAAAATTAAACGCGGTAAAATCCGTAAAATTAGTTGCATTTAAATGTGTAGTGTTCGCGTAAATATAAGAAATCATTATTTCTTATATCGAAATATATTATTTCGATATTAGGAATAATATTCATACTCATACTCATACATGGAAACTACAAACAAAAAAATCTTGCACGATCCCATTCATTGTTAAAATTAATATTACAGTTAAGTACATAGGTGTTCTCCTACATGATAGAAACATTACATAATCTTTCTGTTATAATAAAGCTGGACGGTTTATATGTTGGAAGGCGCTTATCACGGGAAATACTAATCCGATTTGAAAAATTATTATGAGCACTACGAGAAGTATAAACTTAACTGCCAAATAGATGTATAGGAAAATAAATCTTAAATAAAAAAAATGTTCGTCATACTTCAACTTTGATGTTTGTTCAACATCATCTGCATGCCGATGATTTACAATTTTATGCTCAGGCTGAAGTTACATGGTATACTGGTATTAACGAAGTAATAAATGAACTGAATTGTGAACTGATCAAATAGATTGGTATTGAAGTCAATTCATCAAAGTGTCAAGCCATTATAGTCGGCAGTCATCGCCGTTTAAAGAAGCTAGATTGGAATTCGCTGCCGCCTACAACCTTTAATAATGTAATCGTTCTCTACTCTACAGAAGTTAAAGATTTTGGGCTAGGTTTTGACAGTATACTCAGTTGGTGCCATGTTGGTGCCAAGTTGAGATGTTGAGAGGTCAGCAAGAAAACAACAAACACTTTCCAATCGCGACAAAGAAAATGTTAATACATACATTAGTGTTTACTCTACTTGATTACGCGGGCGTTTGCTATATTGACGCCTCTCAAGAACTTCTAAACCAAGTGGATCATCTTCTCAATAATTGAATACGTTTCATTTTTGATGTACGTAAACGTGTTCGTAAATATTTTGTCATTTCGTTCTCAGCTGGTAGAGTACGAAGTACGGAGAGGTATCCTAAATGGCTATCTCGTAACATCCGCACTACTACCAGCAAGGCTTACTTCAAACGCTGGCTTTAGAACCACGACGTTACACTGCAGGAATAGTTAGTTATACCAAAAATTTCTTCTGTTTATTATAAATTCCTACTTTCATATTAGTTATTTAGTTACTGAATTCATTAGCTCTATCTATTTTCTTTGAAAACGGAAACTGGCCATATTATTGTACGTGTATCTTTTATGTATGCATGTATATATATATATATATATATATATGTTTGTAAATTTCTGTCTTAATCTTTTTTCTTTTATATTTTGATTTGTCACTTACTACATCCTATCTGCTTAACCCGAAGGTACCACCACCATTTCAGCCTACCCTTAGTCCACTGCTGAACAAAGGCCTCCCCCATAGAGTGCCACAAAAGTTTGTAGATCTCATTTTGGGGGGATTTTGCCATAGTTGCCATAGTTGGGTGTCGTAAAAGTCGACAGAGGGAAAATTAAAACCTGAAGGTAGACTGGCAGATAATGCCTTGTGGCATTAGGTCCGCCATTTTGTATTTTCCAAATAAATGTTTTGTTACCCGACATCGGTGATTAGACAAAATCGATAATAAGGTACCTACACGTCCCTACTCCAATGTCATTAATTTGACATCAGTCAATCGGTTTCTTTTCTTCACAAAATTGTAATCATAATCTAAATTGGCCAGAGATTACTTCCAAAATGTTTCATGTTTTCGCCCGTATCTTCTTCGCTACAAAGACCTGTTTCATTATCAGTAAATTTAGACTCGGAAGTCTTACAGCTGTCGTACTTTGCTAGTCCTAGTTTTATTGTGATATAGGGAGTGAATTAAAATAATAATGAATTAAGTTATTTTACGTTATGTATGACTATTACGAGTTGGAAGATAATAAAATGAAAGGTACCCTTCGTGATTGGCGGAAGGCTCTTCGCACTCCTGCCACGTATAGGAATCGGCAATGCAGTGCGAGTTCAACCTCAATTCGTGCTTCTTGTGGCCTTAGTCGGAATATTTTTACTAATTTTATTTTACTATAATTGGTGGACAAGTAGTCAGACCCACTCCACATATCGATGGACAAATACTGCGAGAACGTACAATACAACATATCCATTTTCACCCCCAATAAAGTCAGGTGAAGCTATTACATATAGAATAGGTATAGTTGCAGACTTAGACACTAACTCTAAGAGTAGTGCCAATGCTTACACATTCAATAGTTTTTTAAAAAAAGGGGTTTTAAGTTACAATCCTGTTAAGCAATATGTATCAGTTACATGGAACACTCAACCAGCAATCCTACTCTCTTCAACATTTTCCCTTAAAGGAAGAGGAATGGAACTGTCTGAACTGATTGTGTTTGATGGCAGATTGCTTACTTTTGATGATCGATCAGGAATGGTGAGTTGTTTTTTCTTGGACTTGAAAATGATATGTAAAACTCTTTGTTAGATTAGCATTTCTCTGCAACTTGAGTAAGTGCTTTATTTTTGCTACAATATTATTTTTTAGAGCGAACTTCTTTGGGTGTGATAAGAGTAAAAGTCTAATTTGAGTGCAGTGTTTACATGTAAACTTTTCTGTTTTTCTTTATGAATAATTGATTGAGTAGTTATTTTAGTGAGTAATGTTTTTGTTAATTACTGTGTATTTATTCATATTTTTAACAATTTTCCAATATTATTTGTTTCACTTTTGTCACACATACTGAGTTAAATTCACTTTTTTCTCTAGACATAATTTTCTCCTTTGAAATATTTTTGTTGTAGTTTTGTTGTCTATGTTTTCCAGACTAGAGTGAAAATTGATAACCAGAGATAACTATTTGCAGTTAGCACACATATTTATTCCCTGCTAAAAGCTGAACTAACCGAACCATCAAAAGTTATTCATTTTTAAGACCAACAAGTTTGTGCGCGACTGTCCTGCAGGGTGATAGTAGTGAGACAAGGTCATTCTAATGTCTGACTACACATGTAGTGAAACATTGTTACACAAGCTTCCCTTCCCCGCTACACTACCTATTCCATCTAATATCTAGAGTAAATGGTTCCTGCAACTGTGTGTCACTCCGCTGGAAATGCTGAATAAATGTCCTAAATTTATATACTTATTCAGGCAAATTCTGTTGAATGTATTCAATACTAAGGCTTATGCAAATGTGTTTAAAATGTGTATTTTTCTTATACTTAGGTCTTTGAAATTATAAACAATAAAATGGTGCCATGGGTGATATTGTCTGATGGAAATGGTCGTGTAGAAAAAGGTTTCAAGTCAGAGTGGGCGACAGTAAAAGATGAGATTCTCTACATTGGTTCAATGGGCAAGGAGTGGACAACAGCCAGTGGAGAATTTCAGAGCTATGATCCTATGTGGGTAAAAGCAATAAATGTGCATGGAGAGGTAAATCTTTGTAACTATTGAAACAACTAATCATTCAAGTACATGTCTGTATGTTCAGTATAATAATGGTCTCGGGGCGCTGATGGGGCTGCCGTATTAAATTTATGCCGTATTAAAAAAATTAATTGTTAATTAATAGAATTATTTGAAATAAAACTTTCATCATCATCTTATGCGCCTATCACTAGTCCACTGCTGAACATGGGCCTCCTTTTACAACACCCCTCCTGGATTAGATGCGGTGGCAGATTCTCTTAAGCTGCTACCACATGGCAAAAAAAAACTTTAATTGTTAATTACGAGGGTGGATTGAAAAGACTCGGCCTAACACAGATCCATTCAATTCTAAAAATCAAATCTACCCACATTATTTAGTTCAGTTCAGACTAGTTCATTGTGTGAAGTTCGAAACGTGTGCGATAATTAGTTGTGATTTTATAAATTTATTAACAAAGTAATCGGTCATAATTTCCGCGCATGGAGCAAATCGAGCAGCGTGCCGTCATTAAGTACCTCCATAAGAAGGGGCTATCATCAAAAGCCATCCATGATGACATGGTCAGTACATTAGGCGATTGTGCTCTGTCATATTCATCCGTCAAAAAATGGATAGCAGAATTTAAGCGTGGTAGAGAGAGTGTGAAAGATGAACCCCGCTCTGGAAGGCCTTCGACGTCAACTACTGACGAAAATATTAAAAAAGTACTTGATTTAATAATGGGAGACCGCAGATTAAAAATTAGAGAGATAGCCGAGATTATAGGCATCTCTTATGAACGAACTCAAAACATCATTGTCAACGAGTTGGGTTTCCACAAGGTGTCTGCGAGGTGGGTTCCGCGACTGCTTTCAGTTGAACAAAAAAGGACGCGATTGACTATTTCACGCGACTGTTTGGAGTTATTTGAAGCCTGATGCAGATGATTTTTTGAATCGTTTTGTTACTATGGACGAAACATGGGTTCATTACTGTACACCGGAAACAAAACAACAATCAAAACAGTGGAGAAGACCTGGTTCACCACCCCCTAAAAAGGCTAAGTCGATTTTGTCGGCAAATAAGGTGATGGCTTCAGTATTCTGGGACTCGAAAGGTGTGATTATGATTGATTATCTTGAAAGGGGTCAGACTATAAACTCTGATTACTACTGCACCTTACTACGTCGTTTACGAGAGGAAATAAAAGAAAAACGTCGAGGAATGCTCAGAAGAAAAGTCCTGTTTCATCAAGATAACGCCCGTGTTCACATGTCAGTACAGTCAATGGCTGGAATTCACAACTGTGGCTTTGAATTGTTACCGCATCCGCCGTATTCACCTGATCTGGCACCATCAGACTTCTTTCTGTTCCCTAACCTAAAAAAGCACTGGGGAGGTCAAAGATTTTCGACTCTAAGGAAGAATCGTTTTTTTTAACGGTCTAAATGCTTGGAAGGGGAGGTGGCAAAAGTGTATTGAACTTGATGGTGATTATGTAGAAAAATAAAAATATAACTGATTTAGTATGTGTTTATTTTCTTGGTTAGGCCGAGTACTTTTCAATCCACCCTCGTATTAACAAGCTGTATTTAAAGCTTGTTTGTGTTTTCTTACACTTTAGATTGCAGGTACACATTTTGAGATATTACTATGAATTTTGGGCTATGTGGTAGTGATGTAAGAGAATTTGCCATTCCTTTTTCCCCATACATGTTGTTAGAATTGATTTAGGGAAATAACTTCAAAATCTCAAAGCTTACATTAGCTGTCAGAAGAACTATCACGAAAATATAATAAATATGTATATAAGCAGACATGAATGATGGCAGCGGTTTTGGTGAAATTTGTTACTAAAATTTAATTGTAATATTAAGTGAATAGAATATGTCGTCCATAATTATAATAAAACAAATTTTCATCATTGTGTGTGGTGCCTCCCAGATTACAACTTTAACTACTACAATTTGTATAAACTATTATTTTAATTAATTTCATTTGTCTGTAATAAGTTGTTGCATCGCAATGTTGCTGGACACAGGTTTCGAATGGAGTTCTCTATTTTACTGTTTACTCCTTTCCTTTTTTTATTCTAAACAAGCTGTGCCTGGCGGTTTCAATCGCGCTGCGTAGGATTGCACCCTACGTCATGGTACCTCACTGACATGAGAGTGAGACACATTAAAACCTTACAATGAAGTTTTATAAGTGGAAAATCTAATGCAAAAATATTTTTGCAAATTTGATTTATTCCTGAGAAGAGCGAGTTCAAACATTCATTAAATCTAAAGTTGAGTATGCTGCAGCAGCTGCAAAACATGTACAATATGAACTAAGATTGTTTCCTGAGAATTTACTACTTCAGCCAGCTTGGGCGAGGCATGTTGGTTAAGATACCCGCTAGATGGCAGTAATAAATTAATTACAAACATATTAATATTAATTATTATGGCAAAATTTCCCTAAAATGTGGCATAAACTTTTAGTGGCAATCTATCGGGAGGCCTATGTTCAGCAGTGGAATAGTGATAGGTTGAAATGATGATGATGAATATTTGTAAAAGGTAATAATCCAATTCTTTAAGTAACATTTTTACACATAAGACAATTTTTTTTATTCATATTTTCTTGACTACAAGATAATTGAAATGGAACACACAAAAATTTTAGTTGAAATTCCAGTTTTGATTGATAAGTTTTGATAGAAATCTCTAAGTTATTTCAGAGCCTATTCGAGACAAACTTTCAGAAAGACAGACATTTTCTTAAATTTTGGCATTGATTTTGAAATCACAGACAGAGACTTCAAATTTATTATTGGTATAGATTCCTAACAAAGGTTGCTAGCAGCTGTCTGCAGTGGTAGTGTTAGTAGTTTTACTTTCTAGTACTAACTTGTCTTGAACCTCCAGTTCAATTGAGAGTCGGTCTCTTCAACAGTACAAACAACCTATTCATTGCTATGTTTACATCACTGAACGCTGCCACCATGTTCATAACTCTATCGACAATCAAAGAATACCAGAAATTCTGAACTATTAAATTAGGTCTGACAGTTCTAGCCAGTTCTTGTCAGAATTTATCAAAATACAATATGTATG
Organism: Luehdorfia chinensis; assembly: GCA_019845155.1. Taxonomy (NCBI): domain Eukaryota; kingdom Metazoa; phylum Arthropoda; class Insecta; order Lepidoptera; family Papilionidae; genus Luehdorfia; species Luehdorfia chinensis. Next base: position 392,169 of record JAHVAK010000642.1, read on the forward strand.
CAAAAAATATTTATAAAGCAGTTGATTAACAGTAAAAAAATTCACATATTCCAGGTACAGCATTTAAACTGGGTTAATCAATACAAGGCCGTAAGAAGTTCAATTGGTATTAACTGGCCTGGGTATATGATTCATGAATCTGGAGTCTGGTCCCCTATTACCAAGAAGTGGCATTTCTTACCGCGACGATGTAGTCATGAACCTTATAATGAAACAAAGGATGAAGTGATGGGTTGTAATTATTTAATAACAGCGGATAGTAGTTTTAAAAACATTCATGCGGTAGAGGTAAGACGATTTTGTTTCTTTTGTTTCTCTGCTTCCTTTTTTCTTTTTAAGGAGTGGAAAATGTCTTAAAACCGGTAGTAATAATATTTTCTAAGTGGTAAAGAAAAAAAGTATTGGATGACCCAAAAAACACAGATCTCGTACAGGCAGCAGCTACCTAAGATCCGATGTCTGATTCTGCTACTGCCAATCCACTTAGCATATCTTCCTATGTATCTGTCTAGCAGCGGACCATTAATAACAGACTCGTGGAAAAAAGTGTGTAAATTTGTGTTATTTTAGTATTTATTTTTGGACAAAAATTCAATGATATAATAAACCTTACTCCATTTACAAGGACAGTGACAAGGATAAACAGTGCCTGATAATGAATATGTTGTCCTCTGCGTTTGGAATGCTTTGTTTATTTTTTTGTATTCTGTTAATATGACATCTACATAAAATATAATATCTATATATAAACATTATCATATCTATATATAATATAATATCTATATATAATATAATATCTATATATAAAACTGAGTTTCTTATCATTTAAGCTATAACTGCTGTGTTCATAACTATAGTCCGGCTGCTGTGAGAATGCATGTTTGTCGTTTAACAGATTGTCGCAGTTTTAGAGTTAAATGTGTACAATTATTGCAAAATGACATAAGTATATTATTTCTTGTGTAATTTATATCTGACGGCGCATTGCTAGCGCCATCTGTTAAAAGATACGCCGGAACGAGATTTGACAGCTGTCTGGCGGAGCGTCGAGGCGATGGTCGGCGCGACCGTGTTGGGCGACACTCGAGCGTCCGCGGCGGGCGCACCACGTTTTCGACGAATCGCTTTTGATTTTAGAAATAATTAGAACCGATTGGTTTAAAAAAAAAAGTAAAGTTTCAGCCTATAAATGTCCCACTGCTGAGCACAGGCTTCCTCTCATTTCTGAAAGGGTTTTAGAGCTAAGAAGAACCTGCCACGCTGCTCCAATGCAACCCGCATGCTGGCGGACTGCACATGTCTTCGAAATATTTTTTATTTCTCAGACATGCAGGTTTCCTCACGATGTTTTCCTTCACCGCCGAGCACGTGGTAAATCAGCACTTAAAATTGCAATTAACAATTTTAGTGCCGGTGCCGGCACCGGGAATAGAACCCAGGTCACTCGTGTACTATGAAATTTTAAGCCCCTGAGCTATTCCCTAATTAATAGTGCAGGGGCAGTTGAATTCGAGACACCGACCTTGTCACTCCTTCGAAACGAAACTGTCGTTTTACCTAGTTAATTGGTGGTTAAGCGTAGTAAGGTGAAATTATAACACAAGGTGCATTAGAAATTGTTATTCTGAGCTATCTACACAAGGAACCCTATACCGCCTAATCAAGAGGTAGGCGGCGCTATCGCTCAGCCATCGCTGACTCCGACATATCTTTTGTTAATTAGTGTCAATTTAGGGTTAAAATACTTTCGTCCTAACGTGTTCGCCGCTTCAAAGTTATATCGTACATTCGATAACGAACTGAAATGTGCATTCTCTCAGCGGCCGGACATTACCTACTGTCTTTTGTGGATTCATACTAATTATGAATAATTACAATACTTATTATTAATCCTGCACAGGAATCCATCTAAGGTACTACCACAGCACCACTTACTGTCGTGAAGCAGTAGTGTACATACATTAATGAGTTTTGGTCTGAAGGGCAGTGAGAGCTAGTTTAATTACTTGCTGTATAAGACTTAAGAGTTGATGTCGCCAGGGGCCCTTCCCCTGGTGGTTTAATGCAATACAGAAATGTTCTAAGTGACAGTATTTGTTATGAACAAGTGCACTTACCATCATGGGACAATTTTGCTTGTCTCGTCACTTTCTCTTATAAAAAAATACTAGGTATCGGAAGAATTGTGACAACCACAAAAATTAAAATTTCAAGTTCACAAACTACTTAATAGAATACATTTTATCTCTTATGAACATTTTTAAAGATATGGTTATAGATAGAGCAAGGTATTCATCGAGAATGTAAGAATTAGTAACTTATAAACTATAGATTTAATATTAGTTATATTTAATTACATTGGAAATCAATGATATTAAATACATTGTAACCCACAATATACTTTACCTTTGATAATCTTAATGTAAGGGAAATTTTAATAAATAATGGTAATGGTTAATAAAGTAATAGTTAATAATAATTAATGGTAGTGACTATTGGGTCTGGCAGAAGAAGCAAGAAAGTATAATTACTAATGTTTGTAGCTGGAGTGACTTTGATGTACAAAATGAGGAACAGAATGACCAGGGAATATAGGGGTGTGGTAGAAGATGTAGTGACGAGGATAGAGAAAGAGAAGATAGATGCTTTGGACACACAGATAGGATGGATGAAAGAAGATTGACGAAACAGATTTATGAGGCGAGTCTGAATGGGCAAGCCGGTAAGGGTCGACATAGGCGAACGTATCACGTTCATATCGGAGATCTTTAAGGAAAAGCCCCATCAAAAGCACTTGCAACCGACGAGCTTGTATTAAAACTGTAATGGCTGAATTGTTACAAGCTGTTACCCTAATTTTTGGTTGTGTTACAACATACGTTTTCTATTATACGTTGTATTCAGCTGTAGCAGGTGCCTTTAATTTGAATTTATTTTGTAGATCACAAAACATCAACCCAAATTTGGCTTCTCTTCATTCAAGTTCATTCCTGGGTCAAACGACGAAGCTATAGTTGCTTTAAAAACAACAGAGTTTGAAGGGAAAACGGCAACATACATAACTGCATTTAAAACTGATGGAACCTGTATTGCTCCAGGACACATTCATAGAGAATTTAAAATATGAAGGCTTAGAATTTATATGAAACAGAGTACCTGTATTAGAAAAATCATATTAATAATTTCTTCATGTAAATATATAAAAATATAGTATTGTTACTGATCAACAACTTTCAGTCAATTAAAACCATGTTTATAATTTATTCTTTTATTTTTTATTAAAATATTATAATATAACAAGGTAATTGGCAGTAGGTCTTAAAAGACGACCACAGATTCATTATATATTTTTTTATTAATTTATATTCTGTAACTCACCCTATTGGCTTATGACTTAGTAAGTATAACAAATGTAAAAAAACAAAAATGAATATAACAAAACGATAAAATAGTTTCCTAAGGAAAGCATAAAATATAGTACATAGACAAAACAACTTCTTAACTTATTTACAAACAACGAACTACCCCTACCAACTATTTAAAGATTGGTGCACTTGGTGCTATAAATAAGGCACACAATTTTGTCCCACTAATCGCTCATTGCCATGAGTTTTACTGTGATGTCATTTTAAGCCAATAGATCGAGTTATTTCTTCAAACACCGTCCAAGCCATAGCTGCCATCAGAGTCCTGCGTAACATTCTTGGTACAGCGCCTTTGAAGTAACCGCGCACGCCGTAAGTCTGAAAAAATCATTTATTCTCATAAATTATTGATGAAAATCTTATAACTTTTAAGATGAAAATTTAAAACAATAAATTTTAATCTTTTGGTAAGCGCCGCATTGTGATAGTGGGAAAGAATTCCATAATGGCGTCGCAAAACTCCACAGGGATGCCAGAAAAATCTTGTAACCTTCATATGCATTCTACTGTGTAATGTAATGTAATGAGCTTCATACGCCAATATAAAGTTTTTAAGAAAATTAATTTAGAAATGGTTACTTAAATAGAACATTAATTACTCTGTCGAATAGTGACATCTAAGACTGTTTGACCAAAATTCATACGCCAAAATAAAGCTCATTCAATCGTTAACGGGATCAAATGAAACCGACCACGAAACCAACCAGAGTACCATACAAGTCGTTGCAATGTGAGAACTATGAGTTATAGATTTGTCCCATACTCTGTAGCAAGAAAACTAAAGGATGCTTATATGCCCAATTATTGTATAACATAAGCTTAAATGTAAGATAATATTGAACACAAATTGCTACTTGAATAATTTATACAATTTGGAATGTTAAGAATTATTTTTGAATACAAAGTCCGTTGGCTGATAGATAACATTATTATGACTATTGCATGGTAACATACAACATTTTTACCTATTGTCGATGAACTCCGGCCCGTATCGATTTGAATGAGGTCGGTACTTATATTATTAATGAGTAAGTGTAAAAAAAAAGCAAATCATCTTGACCCATGCACCACACGCAGAGGGCGTGTGATTAAAATTGCGTCGTATTTATCACATACCTAAAATCTGTCTGGTGGAGTAAATGTATTATTTCTTCAAATTGGTCATTGTTGAAGTACAAACAGCCTTAAATGTCGCACTACTCGACAAAGTAATTCATGTTCTATTTAGGTAACCATTTCCAAATTAATTTTCATAAAAAAACTTAAGGTTAAGTTATGTTATTATTTATTAAAGGAAACTGTCGTAAACTATTTTCCAGTGTCAAATAACATATTATCCAAGAATGCAATCTTCAAGCACCGAGACTTCTACATTTCGATCGACAGTAGAATGATAGTTTACTTTTATTGAAGATCTGCTGGACTGATGAAGACAAAACGAAAAGTACAAATTTAGTCTTGAATTGAAGTTTCCAATCACTGTACACTTTCACGAGTATTTGCTGCCTAATAAACTATCAAGATAAAACATCAAAACTCAATATATATACAGAAATTACAGAATTCAATTAAAAACTCTACTACTACTTTTCGAGTTGGCGCCAAAAGTCCTATAGTTTTTGAGTTCAATATTTTAGCGGCTTATTTTGCGTAGTGGCTATTGACGAGAAAAATCCTAGCAGGGGGCAGCGTTAAAAAATATCTATATTTATTTGACTAAATCTACGACTAAAAAATTGTCTTTAAAACTACTGAACATTTTTAAATGAAATTTTGATAGGTTTTGGTGTTTCATAACGTGCAGAAAGTCGTTAGCTCTTTCACGTTAAATACCTAAAACATAATCTCACCTGATGAATGTACACAGCTGCACTGAACGCGTTCGGAAACTTGTCCGGGTAGAGTTGCATTTTCGTCTTGAGAACGTCGGCCGGGTTCGTCGCTAGAGAGGCGGCGATACCGGCCACAATGCCAGCACGAGAAATGTATTACGCTCGCTGTGCTTGGTGACTGAAGGTATTCTGTAAATAGTGACGATTATTTATATGTGGTCTATTTCTCACTGCCATTATAGTTTGTTAAGAGCCGTGGTGCTGGTGGAGCCGCGGTAGCTCAGGGGCTAGGCACTCGCTTTAAATTTCATAGAACGCGAGTGACCTGGGTTCGATTCCCAATGCCGGCACCACTAAAATTGTTAATGTCAATTTTAAGTGCCGATTTACCACGTGCTCGGCGGTGAAGGAAAACGTCGTGAGGACACCTGCATGTCTGAGAAATAAAAAATATTTCGAAGACATGTGCAGTCTGCCAACCCGCATTGGAGCAGCGTGGCGGATAGTTCCTAGCTCCAAAACCTTGTCAGAAATGAGAGGAGGCCTGTGGTTAACAGTGGGACATTTATAGGCTGAAACTTTTAAGATACGTGATAGCTCAGGGGCTAGGCGATCGCTTTAAAATTTCATAGTACGCTAGTGACATGGGTTCGATTCCCAATGTCGGCATTACTAAAATTGTTAAAAGCAATTTTAAGTGTCTATTTACCACGTGCTCAGTAGTAAAGGAAAACATCGCGAGGAAACCTGAGTGTCTGAGGAATAATAAATATTTCGAAGACATGACAAGTCCGCCAACCCGCATTGGAGCATGGCGGACTCTTTCCGGCTCTAAAATAGCCTCTTGGAAATGAGAGGAGGCCTATGCTCAGCAGTGAGACATTTACAGCCTTTTGCATTACTTTTTTATGTTAAGATTTAGTGTAATGATAATGCGGTCCTGACCATTTTTCGACCACGACACTTCCTAATACTGTAGGAAGCTATCAACTGCGCAGGAGATATAGTGCCACAAGTTGACACACGAACACGAAGGAACTCGTCCCAACCTACCCGCGCCTGATACAACGCTATGATTCTGGATTTCTATGCAGGAATCCGTCTATGTAGGTACCACCCCAAGGCCAGTTATTCTGCTGTGAAACAGTAGTGCGCGAGGACTACTGTGTTTCGGTTTGAAGGGGGCTGTGAGCTAGTGTAATCACTGGGTATATGAGACTTTAGAAATTATGTCTCACGATGACAGGCGCAGTTTGGTGACACAGCGAAACTATAGACGGACGCAGTGTGGTGTCACACAGGAATGTTCTGGGTAATACAGCATTTGTTATGGGCGGACGTTGCACTTACCATCAGGAGAACGTTTTGCTGGTTTCGTCACTTTATCAAATAAAAACTAAAATTATAATTTCGAAATGTTTGCTCCTAAAATATCGCTGCCTATCATTCCGAAAATGGCTGCCTCACTGATATTTTAAATCTAGTATATTTGAGATTGTTATTACGGATATCTGAAGATCGTGACATTTTTCCTTTCCCTTATACGACACGTAGGGAATAAATTGAGGTGGTAGATTACCTTATGTCGGCTCTACAAAGTGGATAAACAAGTTGACTTCCGGACAAAACGTTAGTAGATTTAGTTTATAGTATATTCAATCAGCGTATTCCGCTGATTGAATATACTTTCAATTTATTTATGTTAGTATGTAAAGGTTTGCAATTACGCCATTATTAAGTGCAGTAGTACTTATAAGAAACTATAAACACTAAATCGTGTTATGATACACGCTATATGAAATTATTACTTTGTATTTTAATTCATTGGCAAACATAATAATTAACGTTTATAACAAACGAACGGTGCGTGCAGGTCACGCGTGTTATATAAGTAACGATATCTACATAGATTGATATTTTTTAAATATCACTTGACAAAGAGGTTTACCGCCAAAATAAATTACCGCCAATAATACGCAGGAATTGTAATTTTAAGAATATATAGATAATAATTTAACTTTTTTTGGGAACAGTTAAAGCAGCGTCATAATAGGTAAGAACTAAAATAATATACAAGACGCGATCCGCGATTACAATGTTTTTTTTTTTGTGAAAAAAGGACTATTTGTCTCACTAATGAATATGTTCACTAACGATATAGATCGATTATCGATATCGATAAGGGAAAATAAGTTCGTACTCATTTATGATAATTAACAAAATAATGTTTTTGATATGCATTATAACTTTAATTACATTTCAACTAAAACTAAAATATTCGCCGTGGTCAGCTATTATTATTCTTAAAACGAAATAAAAAATATATATTCTTACCTTTTGAAACAGACTGTTTGGCTTGTGTGTAGAACATCAAGTACAAGCCCGAGAAAGGTGCATCACGGGCTAACGTCGGTCCCAAACCACAGACTAGACCTCTCATGCCCTCGGCTTTGTATATAGCTTTTAGCGCTCCGCTCAAACTGTTGTATTTATAGACTCCCGATTCGTATCTGTGGACGAAACGTTTTATGTAACAGAAGTCCTCGGGGGTGACGGTTTCCCAATATTAATCTTAATTGTTCATTGATGATGAAGATTATCAATATTAAACATCAAAACTTAAAAATATACACAGAAATTCAAACATTAAACAAAACAACATATAACAAAAAAAACAACATCCATTTTTAAGATTTGGCGCCAAAAGTCTAAAACTATATCATATATTTTTTTTTACTTCTACGAAAGTGACGTGAGACGAACCAAACTGGTGGTGAGTGCCACGTCTGGCCATAACAAATGTGTCACCCAGAACATTTCTGTGTGGCACCACACTGCACACGTCACCCTGAGATATCAGTTCTTAAGTCCATATGTCTAGTAATTACACTATAGTTCGGCAATTTGCAAAGCGCGCGCGACCGTCCTGAGGACCGACAGACGTTGGGGGAGGAGAAGGTTTACCTCTCCTCCCCCAACGTCATACTAGTGCCCGGCTACCAGGGGCGGATTTCTCCATATGCCGACTGGGCCCAGGTCCTAGTGCTGGCAAAACTTAGTAAGGTATTTTTTATTGTTATTCATTGTTACTCACAAATAAAAATAGTAAGCATCAGTATCCAAAGACACTGATAGAGATAATTTTACAGATTTTCGTGCTTTGCAGGGAGTAGGGGTGGGGTAATCTTCCGTATGCCTAGCCAGCTAGGCCAGGGATATCATGTCTGACCCTGTCGGCTACACACGCATGTAGTGCCGCTACGCTACCCAACCGCTAACCCCTCTAACATCTAGAGTACCTCAGTCCATGCCACTATCTGTCGCCCCGCGATTCGAACGTGCGCAAACATGTCCTAACTACAGCTATCAGTACTTTTCACACCGAAACATAGCAGATCAGACGGATTCCTGCATAGGAATCCTGCCACGAGTAAAAATATTAAAGTATTCAAAACTTCCATTCATCATCATCATCATTTCAGCCTATCACTGCCACAAAAGTTTGTAGCTCTCATTTCAGGGAATTTTTGTAATATTTGCCACGCTTGGCAGGCGGGTTGGCAACCGCAGTTGATTTACTGAGATGTTCTAGGAATATTTTCCCACGGGATGAGATGGGGTGGTAGACTGTCTTAGGAAATTAATGGTTCTCACCGAAGTTCTTGTACATCTCACTTTGAATTTATTTCTCACATTAGCCTTCAGTCTTTAACTTTGTATTCTAAGTTTTTTACGATTGTACGAATCGGCGCTCGGTTGGTGAGGTAGCTTAGCTATTAGCTGTTGAGCTACGACCCGTACCCTACGGGTTGCGGGTTTCATTCCCGCACGCAACAAATATTTATAATACATACATATAGTAGTCCCGGATCCAGATGTGTGTTAATGTGACATTTGGGGTTGAGGTTTAGAACTATTTATTTCTCATAAAAAATTATTCACTTACATGAGAAATTACACGATAAATTATTTTACATTATGTCTGTAAATTTATGGCTTTAAAATGCACACACGATACAGGAACAATCTTAATGAGGTAAATTAAAAAAAAACGCGACAATCGAGCACTCAACCGTATCAATTTTCTGAGTACGGGCGGGAGCTCGGTACTACTAGCGATAGCGTTTGTTGCTAATCAAAATTTGTTACTAACGCAAATACCGTCCAATGTCGTTGAACTGTATTTCATACGTACGAGTACAAACATAGACACGCTTTTTTTCCATATATGGGGGAGACCACTCACGTAGCCCACTTTTCGCCCTCGCGGTAAACGAGACGTAACGGGTGGCGAACCAAATCGCCGCCATTTTGGCAGCAGTAAAAAAATTATTACTACTGTATTCCATCTCTAGAGAATATCATCTCTCTAGAATTATTAAGAGCCTATTGAATTTATAGATGCATTAATAATGACAGTAATATCATGATGATAAGGGCACAATAGTTTACTGTCTGATATCTTTAACCTAATTATTACGCCAGTGGCGTCTGGCTTTCATTAAAATTACTCAACTCTAAACAGAGACTGCTTGCCCCTTTTAAGATTAACAAATTTAATATGAAACGGTTGGCGTAATACTGATAACCATCTAGCAACAAGCTATCTGTTTCTTCTTTTTCTTTATGATTCTGGCAATCAGCTACCAAATCGAACCATTATGCGAATGTCGAGTAATAATTTAATTATGACAAGAACTTCGTTTTCATCGACAGTAAAATGATAGTCGACTTTTACTGAAGATTGCTGGACTAATGAATGATGATGGAGATGAAAATTTGCTGGACTGATGGAGACAAAGCGAATAGTACATTTTGGTCTAGAATTTAATTTTCCAATCACTGTACACTTTCACGGGCACTTTCTGCATAATAAACTATCAATATTAAACACCAACACTCAAAATATACACAGAAATTACAAAATTCAATGAAAACGCTACCGCCACTTTTCGAGTTGGCACCAAAAGTCAGCTATCCGTTTAATTGATATTAATTCACTTATTTTTTTAATTAAGTGTAGTAGGCAAAGGATGAAGATGCAGGCAGAAGGAACGATATCTAAGCCCTACAAAGCCTAATCTAGCCAAAAGTCTGTACTTCTGTATTATAAATAATTAGCCGTAAATAAATCGCAAGAATAGTCGCTATGTCCTTGTTAAAATCCATGTTTTTCACATGGCCAGTTGTATGTCGCCTGTTCCCGTGTCGGAATACCAACAAAACTATTCATATACGCGTCCAGAAAATCAAACTAATAATGTTGTGTATCAATGCATTAGAATAATAAACATTATGTTTTTGGAATAGATTTTTTTTTTTTATGAATTATACTAATTCGAATTCAATATTCATAGTTACGACAGGACAACGTCTGTACGGGTCAGCTGGTTTATTATAAAATCTGTCACTTTAAGTCTCATGGCACCGGAATCTTGTGCTTAATATAATGCCAAGTGTGATCTAAGACTGTGAGTCTTATTATTTAAGAGAAGGTGTAGGCTTTGCTGGTGGTAGGATTTCTTTGCAGTAATCCGTCTAGGTAGGTACAATCGCATGACGGTTTCCCTGTCCTTAGGTAGTGTGCAAACATTACTGTGTTTTGGTATGAGGGGCGCTGAGAGCTAGTGTAATCAAAAATATGAAACAGTGTAACTAAATAAAACTTACCTAGTCTTTATGACAGTCATGGGAATCAAGGCAACTCCACTCATAGTCCTAGCCAAGACTCCAAGAGACACTGCCTCCATCGGTCCGAGATCCTCTCTTCCCAGTTTGGACTTCAGCCAGTGAAGGGATGAGAAATAAAGACCCACTCCGGGTACGCAACGAGCGATTGATGGTACCATGCCACGCCATAATCCAGCGATATGCTCATGACGTACGATGTTGGCGAAAATTGATATCATTCCAGGCTGGATTCTGCCGCTATGAAGAGATTTAGTATATTAATACATGATACGCATCAAATGACATTTAATATATAAGTGAATAGTTTTAAAAATAAGGACAGGCCAGAGTCGGGAAGAAGACAAACAGCAGTAAGAATATAAGACAATAAAAACAACTATATATAAATAGTTATTCAAAAACCGATTAACGGTTAAATAAGCACAAAACTAGGTAAACATTTGTCAATCCTAAACTTTCCCCTTATTATCCTATTAACATAATTTATTTATTTGCCGATTTCTACCACGGCTGATACTTTCCGATTAATAATCAGAAAATGTCCGGATAAAATATACTAGGTAGGTACCGTAAATAGTTTATATTTACGGTACCTACATATTATATTTTATCGTTCTCACCTTACCGATGTAACGCTTATAAATAAAGTATACACGCTCGAAATTCGAGAGCACAAAATTCATCGTTGCCTGGGATTCGGGCCTGGGACCCACGACTCCGCAGACAAGTGCGCTGAGCCTCGCGTCATAGCGATGAATAAATTCAAAATTTAACATTGTAGAATGTTGTGAATTGATCTCCGTTAAAGACAAATACGAGTACATAAAAAATCGTATGATATATTTCACTCAGCAATGCAATGATAAAACTACAATGTATTTTATTATTGTTAGTTTCTCTATATCGGTTATATTGATATACTCACTTGACTGCCGCCGCAACAACATGCTGACTTGGGTTTTGCAACCTCGTCTTAACTAGGTCCAGTGGTTGAAACAGTATAGTACTGAATGTTCCCGAGAAAGATCCCGCAAGAAACGCCTTGAAGACTGGGTGGTACTGCGAACAAAATAATCCATATCACCACTAAATTCAGGTGGGATTTTGATCAAACTATGGCCTATTTAAAACATTAAAAAAAATCCACCATCAACAAATTCTATGTGTTTCTATTCTACGTTGCGAGATACACTTTGACCTGGACTCACTTGTCAACGCATGACAAAGCTCGATAACATACGATAATATAGCTGATTGAACCTAATTGGGTTGAACATAAAGTGAATAACTTACATTTGCTACGATATCCATTTCTTAGTTCCTTTTTGGAAAGAGTTGTGGAAAAGAAGCGTCAGGTGATATCTTTTGGATAGACCCCAAACTTATAATACTCGAAATTATAGAGCCAATAACAAAGGATTAATTTTGTTTGGAATAATTTGAAGGGCGATTCTAGATCGTATCCGAATAGTCCGAATAATAGATAGGGTTGACGCGGTACTTTAGAGAAATTGTCATTTTTTGGAGAAGCTCGTCCAAATATTGATGCATGTATGCTGCTGCCAGTGAGAATTTTAAAAAAACTTGAGCCGCTGTAACACTTTGTAACATTCAGTCTTTAACCACAAACACCGATAAATTAGTACGGAGACAGAAAATCGCAATGGACGAACTTAGCCATGAGGAACGAGATAAAGGGATGCGAAAGTTCAAGATTGACGAGACACGTAATTAACTGGAACGTTTAAAATAGCTTCAATTGAAACAGAAATATCGTGAAGTGTGCTCGATAATGTGTCTGAACACGTACTGGCGTCTGGGGATTGTTATCGAGAGATATTATTAGGTAATTTATAGGATTCGTTATCAGCAGACGACCACGGGTGAGCTGGGGCATAGGTCGCGCTCAACAATCTCTGCTGATAAACGCTATCTGAGCTTCTGCTAACTAGGGGGTAGCAAATACACCGCCCTGTCGTGTAGTGTAAAGATAACAGTGTAGCATGATTCCTTATTTAAAAACAAAATACTAATAATATCGATTAAGGGGCCTACAGTGGACATTTGTTTAACATTAAAGAGGCAAAACTAATGATTAACTCCTCGAAATTTGATTAAAATAAAAATAAATTAACAAAAATATTACCCACTGTAAAATAACTGGTCAGTATATAACCAATTATTAATTAATCGATAAATATATTTATTAACGTTCCACGAAAACATTGCACGCAAATTCTCATCGTGCCCACATTAGTTTCACTTCAAAAACTAGGTTCTGCTAACTCCGGCAGGAGTAATCTTCGTGGAATTTACTAGAACTATTTTTACTAGCTAACGCGCCATTAATTTCAGTAGTATGGTCAACATTATTGACATGAAATCTGACCTTAAAACCCTCCCAAAAATAAGAGGAGAGTGCTCAGCAAAAGGACCACTATAAGCTTTGACTTGAATGCTGTTAGCAAATCGGGATATTAGTTACAGATATAGAAGATAAAAGCAAAAATATATTTATTTATTGCACTCCATTACAAAATACATATAGATAGCAAATGCTTGATGTATTTTAGACGACATTATTATCAAGCAATAAACGTCTAATTCACTTGTTATCTTCGTCTGATGCAAATATTTTCGACGATTGATATCAATCTACGTAAGCAAATACGCAAACAATAATTAAGATTGATCATAACAACGTTGTTTGAGGGCGTGTCTTAATGTGTGGCATGTATTATAGCAAAATCCATCAAAATATTTTGTTTTACGTAAGGCTGACAATCAAGCGTACATATTGATGCGTAATAGTGATGTCATTGATAAATATTATATTACATTCAATACACTCATAGGACTTGCCTATGCCATCGTTTAACTTAGGGTACCTTCCTTGCTATACTTCCGTGCAACTTCTCATCCACCAAACGCCTTCGAATAGTGAACGCCGAGATTGCTTAAGGGTTACTTTCTCCGAAATATTATTTTCTTATCTCGTTAGACCCTCTAAACTTCATAGTCTAAAGGGACTTTGTTTTGCTAAACGAACGATATTTCGATCATCTTGACGAGATGTCTTTCTCTGTTTAGGTATAGGCGAAATATTTGAAGTGGTTGATACGTGTTTAACGGCTATAGAGCGTGTAAAACCATCGTTTTCGAACATTGCAGATGATAAACATTCATCTTATGCAAGTAATTTTTCTTGATAAGATCATTAATAAAGATTTGTCGCAAGTTTTTCCCCCATAGGTTTTTGAATGAAGTAATCACTCTTTACTTTTAAATGGCGCCAAAATTATACAAAAAGTGACTTAACCATAGTCTTCTCTATTAAAATTTGAATAAAAAAACTGTTCAACGTTCCTAATTTGTCGACCAGCAGTAAGTAGTAATACCAGGTTCAAATGTTAGGTTTATCTAAAGTATAAAATTTATCTGTTTATTGTTTAAGTAATCTTGTGTTTAAATGAATGTACTGCTAGTATGGAAAAGTTTTGCGGTACCCCGAGAAATGTAAAATAATACATACAATCAATTTTACTAGTTAGTTTGAAAAAAAATCTTGTTTTTAAATATAGATTCATAATTGTAAGACCACCACTAACCAAATTGTTATTTGTAATTATTTATACATCAGAAATAATTATTTCAAGTGCTTATATTCATTAAACGGTTAAACATTTTTGTTTGTTTCAGCAAAAATAAGAAATGTTTATACTTAGTTATAAATTTTTCCAAAATAATTATAAATTTACCATTTTTAATTACTAATATTAATAACAAACTAGTTCAATATAGGACTGTGAACAAAATTGAGCACTCCCAATGGTGAACTATTATGCCCAAGACAAGATTATTCGCATTCGCATTCGCGAATGTCGATGACCATTATTCGCGTTCGCGAATACTTAAAAGTGTACATTTGTTACATCACTAATATGATGGTCCAATGTTAATAAGATTATGCTTTGCACTATGGCATCTTAATCTTCATCGTCAGCAGTGGACTATCTATTGTCATCATTTCAGCCTAATACATATAGCATAAGCTTCCCCAATAGATTGCCACAAAAGTTTGTAGCTCTTTATGTGGGATTTTGCAATAGCTGCCACGCTTGACAGGCGGGTTGGCAACTGCAGTATATTTATTCAGATGTTTCAGGAATGTGCTGCTGCCAATCTCCTGGGTTTCATTTACTCTCTTTCGACTATTACAACACCCATGGGGTGCGATGGAGTGGTAGATTTTTAAAGATAAATGTAACTGGAACATACTTAAGAAATGCAGTCAAGCTACTCATGATAGGATTCCTATGCAGGAATTCGTCTGGGTAGGTACCACCCCAGGGCCATGTTTGAAGGGCACTGAGAGCTAGTGTAATCACTGGGCATTTGAGACTTAAGAAGTGATGTCTGAGGGTAACAGGCGCAGTGTGGTGTCATACAGAATAGTTATGGGTGACAAAGCATTTGTTATCAGCAGATGTTGCACTTACCATCAGGTGAAAGTATTGCTTGCTTCGTCACTATCTCTAATAAAAAAAGGACAAGTTCACGTAATGGCAGAAGCAGTAGCCAACAATTGATAAGCAAATGTACAACTTGCTTGCCAATAGTAGTGCTTTGGAGTTGTAATAAAAAAAATTGTAATAAGGTACAGCGTTACGTTATTATATAACAGGTCATTTCATTAATGTTTTAAAACTATCTTCTTCTGATTAAAAAAGTATGGGATGCAACATTCTGTAGTGTAGACAAATTCTGCTCATATTATACTACATCTTTTACATAATATGCTCATTTTATTTGAATTAATTTACATACATTAAGAAAGAGTTTTATGTGTGACTGTCTCTTTTTATTATTCACAATACTCTTTATGGATTGATGAATTTAAACAAATAATTTAGTTTAAGCTTTGTATTAACATACATACATAGGTGTCATGCCTCTTTCCCATTGATGTAGGCAGTTCAAGCTTGTCGCTTGTGAGTATTTTTCACATGGCCTTTCCTTAAACGTTTTTACCTGATCGTGATATGTTTGGTTACATCGACCCTTACCAGGTTGTCCATTCAACCTCTCATTATAAATCTGTTTCATCAATCTTCATTCATTTATCTATTAATCAAACCATCTTTGTGTTAACAAGCTTCATATACAAAATTATTGCAAATTAAAGAGATAACTAGACAAAGATTTGATTTTGAGTGATTGAATATAATATTTTTAAAAATATAAAGTAATATCTACTATCTACCTTTAAATTCCAAACACTATAAAATTGTAATACTTGCATCATTATGAAACAAAAAATAAAATCTCTGATTTAATATTAATTTCAAAGAAAAGAGCATCTGCCTTTTTAAATATTTATTCCTAAACAATATCCAGAAACATTATTAAGAATTTATTTAAACACTAATTTTAATGATACCTATACATTTTTCAGTACCAATTAAAGTTTTTGTTTTATAATGTTTAATTTTTGATGTAAAACTTATCTGTGGACACCATAAAGAAAAAGGAGAACATGTTTGGGTGTGATGAGAGTAAAATTGCAAGGTCGTACAGAGATTTGCTTGCATCCCTCTTGTACCACAGGTTCTGGGTTTCAATCACACTTAAAGTCAATATTGAAACAGTTTGTATGTTACCATGTCCACTTTAACTTTTGATTAAATTATTTATGGCTAGAGCACTAGAACACATTATCTGATTATTTCTTCCCCCTGTATATCTGGCACTGCATGAGACCATAGTGAATGCATGTAAATTTTCATTACCCCTGGAAAATGTGTCACAATGATAAACATGTCAAAACCAGGGATATTCCGGTTAAAGTTAACAGACCATAGTATAACAGTATTAACATATATAAATAACTATTTACATTGACTATCTGCTACTGAATTGTTTCTGTTAACAGAATTGCTTAATGTTAACAGAAACCGAAATAATATGAGTTATTGCCTAAGCTGACAGTTCATGTGAAAACCTGGTGGCTAATTTCACTGCACTGCAACCCATCTGAGTTGGTGTTAGAGTGCAAACCTCTCATATAAGAAAAAAGAAACATGAGGAGAGGGAGGTGTAATGTCAGAGAAACTATGTGCAACTGCTGTGATAACTAGATTTTCTTTAGATCTTTTTATTAATTTAGTGTGAAAAGGGTTTTCCAGTCCCTGATTAAAACCAGCCAAGATGACATGAAACAATAATGTTAACATAAAGAATCATGAATTAGAGTCAATAAATTATCAGGTATCTAAGCATAAGCATCAAACTCCAAATTTAATGTTTAATTTATTTTATCACTTTTAACAATTTTGTTAATTATAAACATATTATAATAAATATTTAGTAAAAGTGAAAAAACAAAAAAGTCTTTGCCATCTAAAACAGACTTTAAATTTGAATAAGTTCACACATGTTTATTTTCTTTATCAGCTGTACCACAGAAATTATTAAACATGCTCATAGACTAAGTCTAACAACACAATGTCATAGGTACATCATTTAATCACAGTTTTTTTTTTAATTAGTCTCTCCTTAAATGCTTAAGAGCATGGGTTCCCAAACTACGATCAATATAGAATGCAAGTGTTCAGTTAAATCTGAATGGGTATTCCATGACAATTTGAAAAGTAAATACACTGACTGGTACACATTTATAGATCTTCCACTTTAAGCTAAGTGGTCCACAAATAATTCTGACCTAAGTTAAGGGTTCTACAAACATTTCCAGGTTTGCGAAGTGTTCCATTGCAGGAAAGTTTGAGAACCCCTGCTATAGCACTAGCTGTGCAACTGTGCATACATACCTCACAATAAGCCTCCATTTTATAAATATGGTATAACAAGTATGTACTAGCAAAGACAAAACTGGACAAACTATTAATACTTACTGAGAGTATTATTCATATTTTTATAATACTGATGACATACTTAAGACAGTTGCAGGAGCTTTGGTCAGATAAGCGAGGATGCACGACTTCGAGGGCGGCTTATGACGATAAGGTCAGTAAGGAGGCTGTTATCGAAAGACAAACAAGTCCGCAGGGGGCTATACTTACGTTATCGTTCGAGTTGTTCAGGTCAACAGGCGCTGTTGTATCTATTGCCCATCCATTCGATAACACACCCGATGACTGCAACATCGCTATTTAACCTAATTATTATCATTGCGCCGCATTGTAATTTTGTAACTGACGAAAATCACTTGCACTTGTTCAAGGTTATTTCGTACCTAGGAAGTTTCATTACGTGTGAATAATATGCTATAAATTAATAATTATCAGCTTTTCAGTTTTACACTAACATTGACAGAAAACCGTGTTACATATTTGCAGTTTTATCAGTACCTACGACAATGTAACATAAACTTAGAAAAATATTCTTCGTAGTATTTTATTCTTATTTTGTTTTCAAATTTTCAGTTTCGTGACGTTTGCTATCAAAACAGAAATTCTGCGTTCAATATATTATATGTCATTTCTGCGTAATTTTGGTTACATTATTACCTTTTCTAAGAAATGATATTAAAAATTCTCTATGCAATTGTAACATAGAATTAAATAAATTGCTTTAAAAATAATTATAGTACGTTTCTTTAATGTATCATAGTCATAGTATTATATATATATATATATATATATAACTATAACCTATATAGTATTACATAGGTTATAGTATGTTATTAATACTACTGGTATATTTTACAATTAATGAACTTATTTATATTTTATTGGAACATTACTAAAACATTTTTACAATTTAAAAATATAATATTTATCAGAAAGTATTTGCTAATTTATGATATATTATTTTACAGATTTTAAATAAATTTAATACTTATATTTCTTTTTATTTCAGTAAGATACACGATTATACAGTTCATCTATTGTTAAACAGTCACTGCCGTTGCCGTCAAGTTCGGTTCAACGAATTAGCCGTGAATAGGTAACAAACCGACATTGAGACAGAGAGAGTTACTTTCGCATTTATAATATTAGTATGAATATACTGGAATTCGGGGCAATTGACTTGAGCCCCCAAAACGTACACGTTATATTAAGATTTTCAGGCATCTGACTATAGTATAGAAACGACGTTTCAATTTCGACGTAGTTTATATCACTTTAAAAGTATTAGTTATAAAAAAAGAGCACGTGCTACTCGGTACAAATGATAGAAAATCTACAGTGAAACTTCGTATGTTTATTAGAAACTAACTGAAGCCCACGACTACGGGCAGTCGCATTAACAGTCATCCAGAACTTGAATTGCTAAGTCATTCTTGACACTGCACTAAGCTCGTGATATTGAGACTTCAGTTACTTAGTCTCTCTCTCATATGCCCCGTAATTTTATAGTTACAGTTCCCTTGGTATAGGAACTCAGTAATGCATGTACAATACAATAATACTGCTTCGCGGTAAAATAACGGAGACTGTGGTGGTGCACCTACCAAGACTAGACGGACTTCTGGATAGAAGTCCTACTACAAGAAAAAATATTTATGAAAACCTACGAGATCAGTTACGTTTATTATATCATAAGCATTAGACAGTATCACAGTAATGCCAAATCGCCTCGTGCTCATCATACGAGATTTTCTACGCAGTCGAACCTTCCGCTACCGCGTCGAGGGGGTGCGATCCAAATCACATCCCATCCACGCCGGCGTACTTCACGGCTCAGTCCTAGGTCTCGTGCATTACACCCTCTTCACGAACGAACATACCGCACACCAGCCGTGTCGAACTCACCCTCTGGACTCTATCTGAACGTAATCCAGTCACTTACAGTCTTCAAACGCCTCCAATCCGCAACCCGAACCCTCGGGAACTGGTTTCGGAAATGGAGGGTCGAGGTCAATCCCACCAAAAGTGCAGCCATGTACTTTTCGCGGCGTATAACGCCACTTCTCCCTACCATAAAGTTATTTGATCGTCCAATCCCTGGGAAAAGACAGTCAAATACTTTGGCGTCCTATTAGGCTAGAGACTCAACTTCGGTCCACACAATAACCGAGTAAGGAACAGAGTGGCGTTTGTCCTCGGCCGATGACACCCGTTATCAAATAAAATAGTAAAATGTCCCTTCATAATAAAATTACACTATATAAAGCCTGTATTCAGCCAATTTTGACATACTACCCGCCTCAAATTCACCGACTTCTGATACTACAAAATCGATTCATGTGCAAAGCTGCATAAAAGTAAAGCACCGTAGTTCCTGCGTAACGTAAATCTTCACATCGATTTAGAGCTTCCTACCATAGCCCAATATCTAAATTTGGCCTCCCGCCGAATCTTCGAATCTGCCGCCACATAAAACCCCCTCGCGTCACACCAAAACTCCACTCGCGGAAAAAGGAGACCGAGGCACGTCCTCGAGGACCCTGATGACACGATCACTAGGTCCCAAGCGCTCTACTCAGCACAACACACACACACGACACAATCACGATCATACCGCCCCCGCCGTCGGTGAGGGCATATCAGACACACTTATCTCTTTCGCCATAGTTTCTTGCGCCATTTTTTCTCTAGCGGAATCGCATTCCGAATTGGTGGTAAACTTAGTTAATAATAATCCTGATAATTTCAATAGTTTATGTAATTGAATGAGCCCTCTCGATGTAATTACTTAATTCTCATCCCGTGTGTGTCGTATAAGGGTGCCGGCCTCGGCGCGGTCAGTTGACCGAGCCGAGACCGGCCCCCTTGGAGACCCTCGAGTCAGTAACTAAGAGAATCTACCACCCCATCTCATCCCGTGGGTGTCGTAAAAGTCGACAGAGGGATTAAACTGCGGTTGCCAACCCGCCTGTCAAGCGTGTCAACTATGGCAAAAATGAGAGCTACGAACTTTTGTGGCCTATATATGTAATGGGGCAGGCCTATGTTCAACAGTGGACTAGTGATAGGCTGAAATGATGATGATGATGATGAAATCTGATTCCTGATTCCGCATAAAATAATTGATTGCATTTCTTCGTAAAATCTAAAAAACATAAATTATGCGGATGTACGTGTTACGGCCAGTTTTATTTTAATTTTGGTCATTATTATTACTGTTTATGACAGTTTAAATATTGATCATATTTTACTTATTTACCTTATCTATATATATATAAGAAATCTGACAACTTCACGTGTCTGTAGATTTTAAAATTTTGCGAAACAAATGATTGAGGGAGGCTAACAATAAGTAACTAAATACATTTCTTTTATTTTTAGAAATGTCTCTCTGTCTGTCTGTTTGTTTGTGAACGCGTCACGCCTAAGGTACTAAATTTATTCAAACGACTCAGTAAGAAAATCATAAAGGGTATCTTCCTAACACATTTAGTCATTGTTTTATTAAAATCGGTGAGTTTTTACGCATTTTTCGCCCTCAAAGTTGAATAATAGTTAATTAGCATTATCAATAGATGGCGACACGAATTTAGAAGGTAACGTTGAGAGTTATTTATGTATATAAGTTTAGGTTAAACCAAATATGGCTGGGCCCGCGAGGACAGCTATCCGAATCCGATGAAACTGTCAAAGCCACAACGGTTAATAGCAAAAACATCACCGAAAATAGAGCAAGTATTTGTCGTGTTTGTGGGTGCTGAGTGTTGCCTGATATATCGTATCTTAAAACTCTGTGTGTTGTTGATCACGAACTGGGAATTTATCGTTGAAATTTTTATAATTTGTTTATTTATTTAATTAATTGTAGGGTTATTAATTATTATTATAGATCAGTTAGTTTAGGTTTACACATATTTCATTAGTTGCAGCAAGACTGCAAAACTACCGAGGCATTAGCTTGCTCAGTATCGTCGGCAAACTGTATGCAAAGGTTTTGATTAAGAGAGTGATGAATGAAACTGAAGAGAAGATATGGGATGTACAAGCGGGATTCAGGAGAGGAATGGGATGCATGGATCAGGTCTTTTCCTTACGAAGCATAGCCGCAAAATTCTTGACTCAAAGTCAAAAGGTCTATTGCGCATTCGTGGACTTGGAAAAGGCCTATGATAGGGTAGTAAGGACTGAATTGTGGTCGACATTGCATATGTATGGGGTGAACGGCAGCTTGATACGAGCACTGAAATCACTCTATAAGGATTCCAGTGCTTGTGTCAGGGTAAACGGGGCTTAACATCACACAGACACAGTACAACAATATATACAACAATACATAGACACAGACTGGTTTAACATCGAAAAAGGTGTTAGACAGGGATGTGTGGCTTCGCCGTGGCTGTTTAGCCTATTCATAGACAATTGCTTAAAAGATTTGAAAGAGAGTGTGTTTGGATTAAGAATGAATGATTTGACCGTCAAATGCCTCCTATACGCCGATGATCAGATTATATTAGCATCATCGGAGGAGGAGTTGCAGGCGATGGTTAATATTATGCACGGTGCTCTACAAAGCAAATGAATGAAAATTAATGTAGATAAGACGAAAGTAATGGTTTTTGAAAGAGAAGAAAGTATGTCGGATTGCAAAGTTCTGATTGAAGGAGAAAGAGTGGAACAAGTGAAAGAGTTTGTGTACCTGGGTTCTAAATTTACGAGAGACGGAAAGTATGACTGTGATATTGAGAGAAGAGTATTAGCAGGAAATCAAGTAAATGGGGCTCTGCATAACTTTATGTGTAGCCAGAACGTATCTAAAAAGGCACGACTGGCTGTACATAGGGGAGTTCTGGTCCCCACACTTATGTATGGTAGTGAATGCTGGGTCTGGCAGAAGAAGCATGCAAGTAGGATTAACGCTGTGGAAATGAGAAGTTTGAGAAGTATAGCTGGAGTAACTCTGATTGACAAAGTGAGAAACAGCGTGATAAGGGAACGTTGCGGTGTGGTTGAAGATGTAGTGAAAAAGATAGAGAAAGGCATGCTTAGATGGTTTGGACACGTAGAGAGGATGAATGAAAGGAGATTGACGAAACAGATTTATGAGGCAAGTGTGAATGGAAAAGCCGGTAAGGGTCGACCTAGGCGTACGTATCACAATCAGATCGGTGAAATTTTGAGGAAAGGTCACGTTAAAAGTACCCGCAACCGACGAGCGTGTGTGAAAACGCTAATGAAAGTAGAAGAAGCTAAAGATGTGTGTCAGGATCGTAGCAAGTGGAAAGATGTGGTCTCTGCCTACCCCTATGGGAAAAAGGCGTGACTGTATGTATGTATGTATGTCATTAGTTGTATTTACTTATTTAAAATTTGTGTTGTTAATCTGTGCCAATAAATAAAATGGAGAGCACTGTCTGTGATTTCGCAATAAAGTTTTTTGTTAGACTCAAAAAAGTATATTGTGCAGGGTATCAAAAGCCAAGCACGGCTTTTTAGAATTTTTGTGTCCCATTGTTTTTTGCCCGAGCTAATCTCCGAAGCGGCTGAATCGATTTTGACGCGACTTTCATTGCCAAGGGACTTTTCAGAGAGCAATCTAAGGTATTTTATATTTCGAAAAAATTCAGGGTTCCTGCGTAAAATCTGAAAAAATGTAGAAATTAGGGCCTATGCGCGCGGGTTTAATTTTCATTTTGGTCCTCATTATTGTCGTTAAGGGCAGTTTAAATATTTGTCCATAGTTACGAAAGTATGTCGGCTCGGTTGGCACAGTGGCTAAGCCCTTGGCTATTGCGCCGCGGGTCGCGGGTTCAATTCCCGCACGGGACAAATATTTGTATTTATAAAACAAAAAAATAGTCTCTGGCCGTCCAACTATTTGTTACCTTTTCACGGTGAATCGATCTTGACGAAATTCGCCACAGAGATAGTTTGCATCCTGGAGACGGACATAGCATACTTTTTATCCAGAAAATGAAATGGTTCCCACGGGATATTTAAAAAACCTATATCCACGCGGACGAAATCGCGGGCATCAGCTAGTCTATAATAAAGCTGGAGACTTTGTAAGTTTGAAGGCGCTAATTTCACAAAATATTAACCGGATCTGAAATATTATTTTTGCATTAGATAGTCCGTTTGTCTACGAAGATTATAGACTATAAAATTGTATGCTACGGCTTTAAAGTGCCGCATGCTGAGAACAGAACGCTAGCGAGAAGGGCAGAACTGTGAATACTCACGTCATAAGGTGCGGAACAATGATATGGTAGGCTTATATTACGCGGGTGAATACGCGGGGCACAGCTAGCTATAAATGATAAGGAAATAAGGACAAGGATAAGCGATCGCAACTTCGTGCATAGTGCACGTCGATGATTTACAGCCACCGTAGATAAATAGTTTCCTATGCGACTACTTCGAGCTTCAAAAAACCTCTATGTTGTTTTTTATCCAGATTATTGCTTATAAAAATTATCTAGGCGATAAAACTGATGTCAGTCGTAAGTCTGTTCTGCAAATCCAACCAAGAACCAAATGTTACAATACAACGCTTGGAACCTAAAATTATGAGTTATAACATTCTAATACGTACCATTTACGAAAAAATACTGTAGTAACATTCATACTAATACAAAAATAAAATACGACTGAAGATTTCTGAAAGCTATATTTCTTTTAACATAACTAATACACTACATTACATTCACAGATTTGTTTCTACAAAACCTCTTCATCGGTACGTCATTGAATGTTAAAGAGTTACTTATTAAGAACTTTATACTTATCGAAAAACTGTTTTGATGAAAAAATCTATTTTAAATAATAAGGATTCGCGAAATAAATCCACAACGACCTCGGGTGTAATTGTGCCTTTTTAAAAAAATAAAAATATTATTGTTAAATAATCTGTTGTGTGAGGTAAGTTGCTAATTAGGTATAAGATTCCGGCACCTACCTATGCTACTTTGATTTGATAAGCACAACGGTGAAGCTTTAATGACAAAATTAAATATTAAAAATTATAGAATTTTTTAAATTACAGACTTTAAAATTATTACAAAACTTTAAAATTATTTGTTTTGTAAAACTTTACGCGACCCTAACTCGTTGCCTCGAACCAGACAAATTCAAAATAAATTTCTTTACTATTCACTATTTCCTTAGGCTTCATGTTATCCTAGTACCTGCGAGTTATTTCGATGGCAGCTCAATGGAAAACTGCCCAATTAAATTTACTGAGTTCATTGCCTCCTATGAGTTTTAAGCAAATTCTTTAAGTCGACATATCTCCTACAGGTATCATGCTACGATTTTATATTTTTGGGGATATATACATCGTCCCTAAGCCCAGCCTGCCGGGATGTATAGGACATTACGGATGACCCTGTATAACGTAACAAATAAGATCAGGCCTTGCTACAACCTACAATAAATACTCGTACTTTAAACAAACATCACTGTTACTAGCCGGCAGACAGGAGTCATTTAATTACTTTGTCTTTGTATATTCCTTAGATTGCCGGGTTATCGTGGGTCTAGAAGTTATGTGATAAACTTGCCGCTGGGGGTACCTCGTATCAATATCACGAGACGCTGGTTGGGCGAACAACAGGTTACTGCGCACTTTATATTTGACAGACAGTTAATTACAATATTTACACTTTCACGACGAACAAAACAAATAAATTATAATTAATTATAGCAAGAACACAAATAATCTTTTCTTTGTTGTGAACTGAAAATAAAATGAGCTATAGAATGGTAAAAGATTTTTCTTTAGAAAATAAAGTTATCTATTCAAAGAAAAATTTGAAAGATTCAGTGTTTTGTCATAGACTAGGAAGTTTGTTAATAGCTTAGCTCAGCAGTTATTAGATGTAAGTCGGGTTCGAGTCCTAATCGTAAGCAATATTTTTGGATTGGGGCATCTGTTGCAATTGCCCCGTGTCCCTGATTTTATACTAACCTTGCTGCAATCGTATTGCAGTGACTTACGTTAATAAAGAAGAGTCGATAACAAAGTCTGTTAGTGTTGTTACCTATGGCACTATATCTTGCGGAAGTGACAAGGGAGATGCCCCATGTTTGTATGGACCTCGTCCCCACCTAAGAACTAACATACATATATACATGTATAGTACATAAAAAGTATGATCTTCTATAGAATTTAACCTCTAGGCACATGACAACAACGTTCAAATGCGCTTTTACTATTTTTAGTTAAAATTTTTTTGGAAATCACTATATAAATTGTCTTTTGTATGTTAAAAATATCAATTATATTTTAGTAACTTTGAACTACTATATCTTTATAAATAATGTGAAAGATTTTTATATATAACCTGTATTTCAAATAGTTATCTTTTCCATTTCTCATCATCATCATCATTTCAGCTTATCTTAGTCCACTGCTGAACATAGGCCTCCCCCATAGATTGTCACAAAACACGGTTCAGAGCCACCTGCATCCATCGACTTCCATGCAAAAGCGTGCAGGTCGGTGTTTACCGATACGGGGTTGCCACTCGAGAACGTTTCTTTCCCAATGGTTATCGGTTAATATCAGCGCTAGTTTATAAACAATTATAAATTAATCGATAAATATATATATATATATATATATATAATGATAGAAACGTTGCATGAAAACGTTCGTCGAATGCACTTCTCACTTCAACTCATGGATTAACCATTTTTAGTATGCCAGACCATAATTATGTAGTGGTCACGGCCATTAACCCCTCTAAAATGGTAGCGACGCGATTGGCCATCTTTCACGTCTCCTTTCCCACGAGGGCGAAACGAGTGGACTACGTGAGTGGCCACTGCCTACTTATATGGGAAAAAAGCGTGACTGTATGTACGAGGGTAGCGATTTTAGTAAATCTTCTCAACATGGTAGACTTATAATGTTTTCTTTTATTAACGCGAATATTACACATTTAGATAAAACTAGTTTTTACGGATTTTATCGCGTTTAATTTAGAACTATTTATTTAAATGGTAGACTTATTCTACACTAGCGACCCGCATCGGCTTCGCACGGGTGTAATTTACTAATGAAGAAAATGAGAACAGCCCAATTGTTGAATTTCACGGTTTGAGTGGACCAAAGATATGATCTGATAACACACTAAAATATCGCTTTCAATTCAATTCTTTTTCGCAAAATATCTATATTCAATCATTGAGTTATAATGCACTACGTACTACAGAAGCTATTTCAAACAAAATATGTCCCGCAATTTAGTCAATTTAGACATAAAAATAGTGATCAAATAAAGAAAATTCCGACAGAGCCAGATCTTCGTAGAGTTTATTTCAATTGTCTAAAATGACCGGACTAACTCGATGACATGCGGCGCATGCGCGAGGCGGACGACGGTATATGTCATCCTAGATAAAAATGAGGGTGAGCACATTCAATTTTAAGCGCATGCACTTCAACTTGTGTTAGAAATAATCAAGTTGAGATGTCTTCATAATAACTATTCAATACTGGTGGTAGGATTTCTATGCAGGAATCCATCTAGGTAGGTACCACCCCAGGGACAGTTATTCTGCCGTGAAGCAGTAGTTTGCAAATATAAGGGTGTTTCGGTCAGAAGGGCACTGACAGCTAGCGTAATCACTGGGCATATGAGACTTAAGAACTTATGTCTCAGCGTGAAGGGCGCAGTGTGGTACCACACAGAATTGTTCTGAGTAGCACAGCATTTGTTGTGGCCGGATGTTGTACTTACCATCAGGTGAACGTTGTACTTATCTCGTCACTTAAGACAATAAAAAAATGAGGAATTTGTTGTTGTTATGAAAACATGTGATAGCGGAACTGACAAACTGAATGAAACATTTATTTATTGAAATTTTGATACCATCCAAATTTCCGACTTTTCCGGTAACTTTCTTTCAATTAAACCTTGTCCTGACTATTACGAACTCACAAAAAAAAACAATATAGGTGTTATATTTGAACATGATGGCTGAACTTTAATAAAAAAATAGGATTGACATTTTGAAATGAATGAGTGGGACTGGGAGTTTTGGCGCTAACTCGATAAGTGCAGGTGTTTTCATTGAATTTTGTTATTACTGTGTATATTTCGAGCTTTGGTGGTTAATATTGAATAGTTTATTATGAAGCAAGTGCTCATGAAAGTGTACAGTGATTGGAAAATTCAATTCAAGACCAAAATTGTACTTTTCGTTGTCTCCATCAGTCCAGTAATTCTTCATCTTTATCATCATTCATCAATCCAGCAAATCTTCAGATAAAGTCAACTATCGTTTCACTGTCGATCGAAATTAAATTATAATAAAATGATTGCTTGACATGGCAACATTGGCTCAATTTGGTAGCTAATTGTCAGGATCTAAAAGAAGAAGAAGATGGCGATTGCGATATTATAAAAACACAACACGTGGTTTTAAATTATATTTTATTCTACGTACTTCCATAAAGTTATAACGTACTCTATGCAACTTACAGTCCTAAAGTTAAGTGTCGTGGAATACACAAATATAAGAATAAAGAATGTTTTTTTTTATAAAATCGTTAATCACAGTATGTACTAACATATAATATGGAATGAAATATTAACTTTTTAATATTAATTAAAAACTTCAGGGTTTCCCTGTTTTCATATTAAACAATATGTATCCTTTCGTTAGTTACTTCAGAAGAACAAATTTCAAAGCTCCTATGGAGGTCGAAGGCACAATAGTATTACAAAAATAGATACATATACAAACTTTAATAATAATAATAATTGTACTGTACTAATAACAACTAAATCTTATTTGTGGGTGATCAAAATTGGCACAATTCATTAAAAAAAAAACAAATGTGACTGCTAACAAATGTTTCATCTGCTATTACTAAGAAAATGCTTGCTGTCTTAAACTAAAGGTAAGTTTGAAATACACTTACGACTTATGTCATTTATAAAAAAATATGTTATACAAATATAAATTTCAAATATGGAATGAATAAAACATATGGAATGATAAAAATATCAATAATTTTTGAAAAACTACACCAATAAATAGAGATTCGAATGACTTAACAACATTGGTTCTTCAATATTATTACCCTTATTTTTATTGACTTTATTACCTAAGCGAATAAGTACAGAGCTATGCATGCTGAAATGCCAAGAATAATTTAACGAACTTAACATTACAGTTCGTAAATACGCTTCCTTTCTTATTTTACTACGTCCTTTTTTTATAATAATCAATTAATTTTCTAACTTACACGTAATGTTCGAAAATTAATTAGTTTTATTGTAAAGGCACGTTTACATGTGTCGCGTGTTGCCGAAGTTGATCCCGCTTTGGTTAGCTCCCTTGTTAGAGCCGTACTGTAGTGAGATGACGCCTTGTCCCGCTCTGAGTTGCTCCTCTGTGAAGTTACGTACATTCTTCTCAGCCTCTTTTGGCCCTATTGACGGCTTGCCGTAGGTACCGGCCTGCAAGATAAAAATAAAATTAAAGAATATATTTTGTTTAAGCTTTTCGATTATCTAGATTTTGTGTTTGTGGGTAAACAAAGATTTAGCGTGATAATCTAGGAACCTAGTTATCAAGTACCGACTGCGTGGCCAGATGAATTGAGTAATTCGTCGCGTGTCTTGGGTTCGAACCCAGCCGGAACGAACATTCATGCAAAAAACACAAATTGTCGAGGCTCTTTTGCGATTGTCTTGGTCAAAAACGGCCCGTAGGCTGTTATTATTAAATTAAATTATTTAACTTTATGCTCTTATAAAATTACGTGTTTGCATTATGTGGTTGTGGCTGACTATGACCGTGGCCTAGTGGTCAGAGTACCTGACGTCATTTACATCGGGCGCGGGTAGGTTGGGACGAGTGAGTGCCTCTGTGTTTGCGCGTACACTTGTGGCACTATAATATCTACGCGCAATTGATAGCTATCGATTTTATTCGAAAGATGTCCCCGTAGTCGAAATCGGCCAGGAGAAGATCATCATCACTTATGTCTTACACGATATGCTGATATTAAGAGTGTCATAGGAGCTCCTTGGCCGACCCATCTACTTTTTTTAATAAAAGCTTTACGTTGTTATGTGTGTATATGACAATGAATATTAAGAAGCCAAAGTTGGAATATCTATTTCTAGCTTCACTAATTTCTAAGCGTTACTCTAAGATTTTAGGTTATGTATAGATAGCTTTAATAGTCCTCCTTCATTAATGACAATGCATAATGTAATACTTTTGTAATCCCGCCTTAATGTATACAAATAAATATAATTGGAGTGTCTGTCTCTGATTTGTGGTAAAATGCAAGACACTTAAACCAAAACACGCAATATTTTTAATTGACAACATTTGATTAACACCAAAAGTGCCACCTGCATATACAATTTACCATAAATTCCGCGAGTACCCTCCATTCCACAAGTTCTTTCCTTCCCTTATCCGATGGAAGTTCAGATATTGAAGATAGTTTTGAATATATTGTGGGAAACAATGACACTGTCATAACATATTCACATTTTTTTAAATTGGATATTGTCGATTGGATTTTCGAAGTGACGAAACGAGCAAAACTTTCACCTGATGGAAAGTACAACGTTTGCCCATAACAAATTCTGTGTCACACAGAACATTTCTGTGTGACACCACACTGCGCCTGTCACCCTGAAACGTCAGTTCTTAAGTTTCATATGCCCAGTGGTGGCACTAGCTCTCAGTGCCCTTCAGACTGAAAATGCTTGCACACTACTGCCTCACAGCAAAAGTACCTTCCTAGACGGATTCCTGCTTAGGAATCCTACCACTAGAAACCTAATTGGAACCCTGAAGCCGTTCCTTATAGATAGAAAAACAGCTACGGAATCATCAAATATGCAATTACCTTTTTCATTGTAGATGACGGGACGAGCAAATTCTTGATCTGACAGAAAGTGCAGCGTATAATACAGTTGCCTCGTAAGGCCAGTATGAAAGGTGTGTGTTGACTCGTAAGGCACACAGATTTATCGATAGAGCTAGTGATATTATATTATTTTTAAAAGCTTTAGATTAACCATTAATGGAAATTTCGTAAAATATCCATCACTGTAATAAAAGTAACGTTATTAACTATAAATTTGCCGTGTGGTGGTGGCGTAAGAGAATCTACCTGTTTCATCCCGCGGGTGTCGTAAAAGTCGATATAGGGATAGTAAAAACCAGGAGATGGGTGGCAGCATCTTCCTGGAACATCTGAATAAATAAACTGCGGTTGCCAATCCGCTTGCCAAGCGTGGCATCTATGGCAAGATCCCCCAAATTGAGATCTAAAAACTTTAGTGGCAATCTATTGGGGAGGCCTATGTTCAGTAGTGGACTAGTTGTGGGCTGTAATGATGATGATGATGATGAAACAATAAAACGTCGCAAGCATGTTTCTTTTCAATTTCTTTTTTTCTTTCTTTTATGCAACACATACACAACACAAACGATATTTTTTTACATTAACAGATATAAAATGTCATCCCTAATCAACAGACACAATTATTTATTTCATGTAATCCAGTTTCAGATTTGAAACATTACGGATTTGTGTTTATGCCTCAGTACATTGTGGATTCCGAAAATCTATGTCAATCGTCATTGTTCTCTCCCACTGCTTAACACAGACCTCCCCTCATTTCTGAGAGGGTTTTAGAGCCGGTATAAGTAGTCCGCCAACCCGCAATGGAGCTGCCTGGCGGACTTCAGGTGTCTTCGAAAATGTTTTTATTCTTCAGGCATGCCGGTTTCCTCGCGATGATTTGAGCGCACGGTACATCCGCACAATTTTAAAGGTGCCGGCACCGTGGATCGAACTCAGGTCACTCGCGTACTATGAAATTAAAGGGGAGCGCCTAGCCCCTTTGCTATTAATTGCAAAGGATTACATAAACACGTGGAACCACTTCTTATATATATCTTATTATTCTTTAATGCTATTTACTAAACAAATTCTACTTACTACATATATTATTCATTTACCATGTGGTGGCGGATTAGGAGAATCTAACATGGCAATCGCTTGGCAGTGGGGTGGCTGGCAACCGCAGTTTATTTATTCAGGTGTATTGATGCATTAACATGGTCTCAACTAATGTTAATGCACAATAACAGTATCATATTATCGTTAGTTGATATCGTTAATAACGTTTGCTTGGCTGATGAACTACCACGGCAACAACTTCCGAATACAGTCGGAATCCATCAACTGCGCAACAGATATCAAAAATCCGCAAGTGTACGCGCAAACACTGAGGGAGTTACTAGTCCTAATCAACCTGCTCGCCGCAGATATTAAAGTGCCAAGTCAACCTGCCTAATCAACCTGCTCGCCCGATATAATGCTCATGATAAGATGGAAACTTACCAGGCTGCAGTGTTACAAACGGCACAAACTGACCAGAAAACGAGCATTTGTGTTTTGGCACAAATGTTGGCACCGGTTGGGATTCGAACCCAGGACCCGCGGTTCAGTTATCGGATACTCTCACCACTTCTTCAAAATTGGTTGCATTCAAATAGTCTCACTGAAGTCTATCACTGGACATTGATGTAGCTTCTCCAAAAGTAAAAAGTAAAATTGCCGTCATCATTTCGCTTATGAAGTGAATTACCTCGACCTAGACAGAACTATCGGAAGCCATGATTTCCCTCACGGATCATTTACACGAGGCCAATTGTTAAGACAATCCAATAAGCTAATCCAATGTTGGCATAGTGTGAGCAAAAAAAGTTTAACCTTTTTATACACACAAACGAAGTCATCTCTCTTATATATTAATATATTTATTTATGGTATATATTTTTTTAATAATTTTTCTTTTAGTTTTATCTTCTTCAATGTTAAATACGTGTAAAATATTTATCACATAGTATATTTATGCTAAGTAACGTATGTAACAAATCAATTGGTAAAATCACAGGGTCCTGAGAACAAACTGTGATTAGTTTAGGACTCGAAGAGAGAACTCACTGATGTCAATAAAGTGTTATCTCTCGCGACTAAATAAACATTTTTCTTTTGTTTCAAAACGAAGCCAGAATTTCTGCGGTATCGTAGGTGCGTTGTACAAACATAAAACCTCATTTGATGTCATAACCCGAGACTTAAACAAAGATGTGTAGCCTATACAAATACTTGTCCCGTGTGGGAATCGAAGCCGCGCCTATGTAGAAAACAATTGCTTAGCCACAGCGCCATACATGCAGACAAGAAAATCATTAGCCATGTACAACAAACTGCCAGACTTATATATTAATACGTAAAGAGAATTTTTTTTACTCATTTTTAAGCATATTGCGGGCACGAAGTAGCGTGAGATAGGGTATAGTTAAGTTTGTATGGATAAGAAGCGAGAAAACTAAAATTTATATATAATATGTGTTACAAATACATTACATTGAATAAAACAAAACATTCATTATTTACTTTCATACTGAAAATGTCAATAACAAGACAGTCTGTTTTTTGTACACGTTTGTCAAACACGTTAAAGTCTGTGGTTAGATGTCGCAAAGAGTAGAGAGATTTGCCGCCTTAGAGTTTTAAAATGTTGCCAATCAACCAAAAAAAACTCTAACTTCTATAACGTTCAAACTTAAAGATTTTAGTATTTTGTAATTTGTATAACAATTTAAATGACAACACTAACAATGGGGTATTCAAAATAACAATAAAATTATTGCTACTTACGATTTTATATATTTTTTATAAATTTGATATCGTGTTTTCAAAACAAAAAATACTTTAAAATGATAAAGTTAGGTGCTGATGTTAACATGAACTACTATGGCTATTTAGTCAGCAGCCTGTTTTAGTTGAAAAACTAGGTTGGCTGAACGGTCGCATAGAGTACAGATTGTCCCCATAAGATGTCAGAATGTCCTACCTTCGTCCATGGAGCATTGGGACTGAGGTTGCCAGTTAGTAATTAGGTTGATGGTTCTTTTCACTTACATCCGACATATAGTCACGCCTCTTTCCCATTAGGGTAGGCAGAGACCACGTCTTTCCACTTGCTACGATCCCGACACACATCTTTCGCTTCTTCTATTTTCATTACAGCGTTTTCATACAAACTCGTACATTATACGTGGCTATTTATCAAAAGATCATCGATCTGATTGTGATACGTACGCCTACCCATTCACACTTGCTACATAAATCTGTTTCGTCTACCTTCTTTCATTCAACCTCTCTACGCGTCCAAACCGTCTAAGCACCCTTTTCTCTATATTTGTCATTACATCTTCAACCACACCGCAACGTCCCCTTATCAGACTATTCCTCACATTGTCCATTACTCACTCCTGCTATAAATTCTCATTTCCACACAATTGACAGGTCCAAAGTACTTCACTGACATAAGTGAGTGGACAAGTACCCTCTCTCCCCGACCTATGAGCCAGTCGTTACTTTTGGATACGGGCTGGCAACTCATAAAGTTATGTAGGGTCCCATTCACTTAATTTCCTGCCAACGTTCACAATATGTTATACTTTCCGTAAACTATGTATATGAAAAATATGGGTGCTTTTTTTACTACTATTCTCTTCTATACGGAAACGTGAGAACGAGGCGAGCGTCTCCTTGATTATGCGACCGTTAAATTTTTTTATGATTTTTTCATAGTAACATGAAGATAGTGCCCAGGTGGCTTAGGGGCCGAGGCCTTAAATTTCATAGTGACTTGGGTTCGATCCTCGGTGCCAACATCGTGAGGATGCCTGCATGTATGCGGAATAAAAATATTCCGAGGACATCCCAACCCTCATTCGAGCCGCGAGGCGGACTCTTCTCAGCTCCAAAGCCTTTTCAAAAATGAAAGGAAGTCTGTCCTCAGCAGTGGGACATTTATATTTTTTACTTTTTTAAATAAAGATGGTCCTTTGGTCTCAATCAAAAGAGAGGACATCATATTCGTAATTTTTTAAGGACAGGAAGAGACGAGTCGAACTATACGTTCACCTGATGGTAAGTGCAACGTTTGTTCACAACAGTTACGGTATACCCAGAACTTTCAATTGCAAAGTTTAAAACATCGTACTGCGCTAGACACTCTGAGACATCAATTGCTGTCTCTTATGCCCTGTAAATACACTGGCTACATTGCCATTTAAAGCGAAACACCATAATATTTGAACGCTACTGCTTGACATCGGAAAAACTGGCACTGCAGTGGTACCTACTAGACGGTTAAATAATCCGCGAGAGAATTTGAGACAGATGTAAGCAGTTCAAAGAATATCTTTAGCCATACATAGCCATACTAAGGGGGCAATATGGCTAGAGTCCATTGAAATTATTTTTCGTTATTTTATTTTACTTTGTAAGTACTGTGAAAACTCACTAATATAGAAAATGTGTACGCTAAGTCCTTCTATATATCCGTATCATATCAAAGTAAATGAAATGAGAGATCTTTGAGATTATAAATGAGTCTTTATTTACAGTAGAGTAAAATCGGTTATTGGATACAAAACCTTCATAAAATCAGCAAAAACATAAGACAGTCTTCGTCTTATATGATAAAAGTAAAAAAAAAGTAAAGTTTCAGCCTGTAAATGTCCCACTGCTGAGCACAGGCCTCCTCTCATTTCTGAGAGGGTTTAGGAGCTAGGAAGCTCAGGGGCCTGGTGCTCCCCTTTAATTTCATAGTACGCGAGTAACCTGGGTTCGATCCCCGGTGCCAGCACCTCTAAAATTGTTCTACAATTTAAGTGCTGATTTACCACGTGCTTAGCGGTGAAGGAAAACATCGTGAGGAAACCCGCATGTCCGAGGAATAGAAATATTTCGAGGACATGTGAAGTCCGCCAACCCGCATTGGAGCAGCGTGGCGGATTCTTCCTAGCTTATATGTTAATTGCAACACATTAATCAATGTGATGTTTGAACTTGGAAATTTTTTACATGTTGGACAATTATGGGGCTAATGCTGTTGCTCAGAGCTACACGAATATCATGACTGTCTTTTAACCGTTTTTTGGTCTTGTTTTTAATCATATGCCTTTGCCTAAAATTTGTGAATAGTGTGTGACTCCACAAATTAAGTGTTACTAATTTTGTTCCCCGGAACCTAATTTACTTCTGGAGGAGTCTTTAACTTACAAAGTACTACTGACGTTTTTTTTTATCGGAAAAAGTGATGAAACGAACAAAACGTTCACCTGATGGTAAGTGCAGCGTCTGCCCAACGCAAATGCCGTGTCACCCGGAACATTCCCCGGTGACACCACACCGCGCCCATCACCCTGAGACATTAGTTCTTAAGTCTCATATGCCCAGTGATTACACTAGCTCACAGTGCCCTTCAAACCGAAACCCAGTAATGTTTACTTATTTTAATATGAACAAAGTCGCGAGCCTAGCTTGTTGATAATAAATAGCACATTAACAGGATTGAGTACACGGTTTGCGAGAGCTCAAGGTTCTGATTAATTTTTATTCAATAAAACTGTTACATTAACTCCAGTTTGCATAGTTGCTTTCGTTTAAAAATTGTTGTAATATTAAATGAATTGTAAATGAAATAAAAATAGGGGCGATATTTTACTACAACTAGAAGACTGTCATCTGTATACATAATATAATAGTGCCGTAAGTATAGTGCAAGCAATGACACTCAATCGTCCTAACTTTGAGCGTCTTCAAAATTTCGCTATAAGGTTCATATTTGGCCTTCGCAAATATGATGATGTTTCCGAGTTTCGCACTAAGCTCAAGTGGCTTCCAATTAGACTTCGTCGGAATGCTCACATTCTTTCTCTACTGTACTGTGTACTATTTGATCCGAAAACACCGAAGTACCTTAAAGAAAAGTTTGAGTTTTTGGGCGGAGATCAAAAATACTCAAGGCAGCCAGATATCCTTATTTTACGTATGCCCGCTCATAACTCAAAAGCTGTAGTGCTGTGGAATTCGCTTCCGTTGCATGTTAGAAAGGCTCAAAGTATTGAAACCTTTAAAAAACAAACTAAGTGTTTTTACTTAAATCAGTGTTTTATGTAATATATTCTGTGTTGTTTTTACGTAGTTTTCTTCTCCGGTTTTTTTATGTACATGTTTTTCTATCTTTAGATATATATATTTTTTTTGTACTTAATTTTTTTAATTTATTTACTGTATATGTGTTTTTTTTCTTCTATTTACTTTTATCTTGTGTGCACAACTCCGTCCTTTTTCTGTTTTTAATAAATCTCCTTTATCGAAGGTTTGCCTGGAAGAGATCGCTGTTTAACGATAAGGCCACCGGTTGTACAAATTTAGTTTCCATAAGATTGTATTTTGTTTTCTTTAATGTGTGCAATAAAGAGTATAAAAAAGTTTGAGAGTTTGTATGTTTGAATGCGCTAATGTCAGGAAATACTAATCTGATTTGGAAAAAAAAATTGCGTTTAATTGACCGTTTATTGCGGAAAGTCGTAAGCTATAAAGCTGCATGTTAAACAACCGCAAGTTGAGAACCTAATATTATAGATCGGCTGGGTACCATACCATACAACCGTTTGACGCAACCATGTGCCCGACTTATTTTAAAGAAAAGTAACAGCCTATAAATGTCGCATTGCTGAGCACAGGCCTCCTCTCATTTACGAGAGGGTTTTTTTTAACCCGTTAAGAGTCCGCCACGCTCCTCCACTGCGTGTTAATGGATACCACATGTCCACGAAATACTCTTTACTACTCAGACATGCGGGTTTCCCCACGATGTTTTCCTTTATCGCCGAGGACGTGGTAAATCAGCGCTTCAAATTGCAATTAATAATTTTAGCTAGTTCGAACTCAGGTCACTCGCCTTCTATGAAAATTAAAGCACTGCTTATTTTACGCGGATGAAATCGCGAGGCACACTTAGTATAATTCGACAAAATCTAATTTTATTCCTATGCATGAATCCGTCTAGGCAGGTACCACCCCAGTGCCAGTTATTCTGTCGTAAAGCAGTAGTGTGCAAACATTACTGCGTTTGGCAGACGTTGCACTTGCCACCATCAGGTGAACGTTTTGCTCGTATCATCACTTGATCCAAAAAAAAAATCTCCAGTTGTTTTGATTCAAGGCTCATACAAGACTCCATAGTTCAGTGATTCCCAAAGTGGTCTATATCGACCCCTAGGGGTCTATGACAACCTGCAAGGGGTCTACGTCAGCGAAAAAAAATTTGGGGGTCCATGAAATGAAAATGGGGGTCCACGATAGTGGATCTCAACACATACACTGATAGTACATATTTACTAACATCATACTATCTTATAATATCAAAACATATACATTATTTATAAAAGTACATATGAAGATACAAAATTTTATTTTGAGTAGTTTTAATTTAAATTCAATTAATAAATGTATAAATTAACATGTGTTTTTACTTTAAGTTTTTAACACTAAACTTCACTACAGTTAGAAATTTACAGGAAATCAATATCAGGTAAGTAGGGGGTCTACCCAACACGGAAAAACATGGCAAGGGGTCTACGACAAAAAAGTTTGGGAAATTCTGCCATAGTTCATCCAGTCAGATACCACAATACCTAACGTGACCATACGTTCAGCTTTTAAGATGTGTTTGTCCCCAAAATATTGAAAAATGTACCGCTTGGACAGAACAAGAGCGTAACACCAAGAAATCAAGGCAACAGTTCCATTCATATTTAAAAACTGAACCAGATAAATTGAACAAAATTTGCTCATACAAAAAATATAAAAAGTCAGTGCACCACATTATTTTAATTCTAATTTTCATTTTTGATACTTAAACAATCATAACTATATTATAAACTAGTGTTTTATTTTTAAAACAAAAATAATTTAAGGGCGTTCCCATCTTGCATAAAGTGATGAAAGGAGCCAAACGCTCACCTGATGGTAAGTGCAACATCTGCCCATAACAAATGCTGTGTCATCCAGAAAATTTCTGTGTGACACCACACTGTGCCCATCACCCTGAGACCTAGGTTTTTAAGTCTCATATGCACAGTGACTACGCTAGCTCACAGTGCTCTTCAAGCCGAAACACAGTAATGTTTGCACACTACTGCTTCACGTCAGAATAACTGGCCCTGGGGTGGCACCTACCTAGACGGATTCCTGCATAGGAATCCTACCACCAGTAAACCAGTGGTTACCTTAACTATACCTCCACGTCAATGAATAGTTATAACATTACCAAAACAAAACATGTCGTGTTTAGAACTGTTCGCATTGATTCTATTTATGTACCACATGCAATTATCTAACAACCTGTCAGTATAAATGTGTTCACGTTTGTTCACTCTCTACACTATGTTAACTACGTAAGTAAAAACACGTGTGCTTATCAATTATAATTTAAATATGAAACATTATTTTAAAACAATTAAATATGGAAAAACTGCAACTATTTACAGTTTTATTCAATGAATGTAACATTTGAATTTCTCTACTATGATTATGTTACAATTTAAATATAATGGTTTTAAGTTGAAGTATGCGAATAATAATTGCGTATGGGGTGACAACCTGTAATTAGATGTAAAACTCACCCACTAAACCTCACAAACTCACTCAAAGATTTCAGTTTTTTGCAAGTATTATAACCTCTTGTTACCAACATCCTTGATAAATAAAAAGAAAATGCGTAATTTATTGAAAAGTGTTTTTTGGTTGAATATTTCATATTCTGAATGGTTATAAACTAAAACGTAAAAGTCAAAAGGGAACCGAATCTGCAACTTTAGAAGGCATAAAAGAGGCTTTTACTAACAAATTTCTGGAAAATCTATAAACATCAGCACAGGTCTAGAAATAGAGGAAAAATGTCGTAAGAGGCGATTCGTGCAGATTAACATCATAATATGTAATGCTGTCACTATACTGCTCGTGGGAACGCAACGGAGTCAGATTTTTTAACTCGTACCAAAATGGTGGCGACGTGGTTTGCCACCCGTCACGTTTCGTTTCCCGCGGGAGCGAAAAATGGGCTACACGTGTGGAATTTGCCTACCCCTTATATGGAGAAAAGGCGTGACTATATGTATGTATGTAAACTCAACCAGTATCGTCTTACCTTTCTCCCGAGCGACTGCAGACAAATAACCACTGAGTTCAAGTTCTGCCTCTCCCACAAGTCGACAGTTTGGAAGGTCTCCTGAGCCGGAACGCCGAGCTGGCGCGCCGCTTCCAGGAATGCGTTGATGTTCTCCATGCATTTGAAGGCCATCTTCGACTCGTTCACCTTCTTCACCATGCCTGGTTTGATATTGTTCACGAGCCTGGAATTGTCGAAATGAAAATAATTAAAATTTGCACTGTTTATGATTGTAAGTCAGATTTTTACTATCTCCTTAAGAGCAATCACTTTTGACCTTGAGGAGTATAGTCTTTTTTGTAATTGTATAATGTAATATATTGATTGAATGGCCCTTGATCGGGGGGGAAATGCAAGATGTCCAGAAATTAAATTGGAATAATTTATTACATTCATAGATGCCGTCAAGCTAATATGATCGTGTTAATAGGCCAAAGATCCAGTTCCGTTTACCAAACCATGGGAAACATCAAGATTAATATTTCACTAATTAAAACATATCAAAGAAATCAATTTCAGCTTTAATTTATAAATACTGAAACTTCGTCAATATACGAAATACTTAGTATGTTTAGAGATAATTGCCAAAGATTTTAATAAAAAAACATTCGAAAAAAATACTTAAACAAATTTACAGAAATACTAATAAAGCCCTTGCCTTTAAAAATATTTTCACGGGGGCTAGTGCAATAAAGAGCCGTGCCCACGCAGACACACCCATGCTTGCACCCGTTTTTCTAATAAAAGGGAAGGGTTGATTCCATTAATGGATAAACTGCATATTTGATAATATGCGTCTGATGAGCCTACTAACATTTTATTAACTATTATATATTTCAAAAAAGGTAGAGGGATTAAGGATGTGGGATAAGGCTGTGCTTTGACCTTTTCAGTTAAAGATTTTAGTTATATAAATTTATCAGACCAAAACTATGTAACAAAATGTTAATCTGAATAAATAGGTCTCGGCTACGGAA
The DNA here is from genome assembly GCA_019845155.1 of Luehdorfia chinensis. Lineage (NCBI taxonomy): Eukaryota > Metazoa > Arthropoda > Insecta > Lepidoptera > Papilionidae > Luehdorfia > Luehdorfia chinensis. The sequence goes on from JAHVAK010000642.1 coordinate 433,054, forward strand.
ATTTACATTTCGTTCTCTTCGTGCCTTTATCTAAAGCCCCAATGGCTTTTATATAGTATATTCGTACTGGTGGTAGGATTCCTATGAGGGAATCCGTCTAGGTAGGTACCACCCCAGGGCCAGTTATTCTGCCGTGAAGCAGTAGCGTGCAAACATTACTGTGTTTCGGTTTGAAGGGCACTGAGAGCTAGCGTAATCACTGGGCATAAGAGACTTAACAACTAATGTCTCAGGGTGACGGGCGCAGTGCTGTGTCAAACAGAAAATTACTGTGTGACACCGCATTTGTTATGGGCGGACGTTACACTTACCATCAGGTGAACGTTTTGCTCGTTCCGTCACTTCTATAAAATAAAAAAATAAAAAAAATCGTAGACCACGTACATATGTTGTACGTTGTATATAAAGGCAAAGACAATGTTCCGGCGCTAAGTATAGCCTAAGTGGACTATTTCTACTATACCTACTATTTATCACCAAATTTATCGATTAATTTGACATTTGCTACATCTTTTAAAAATATATGTTTTGTACATAAATTTAAAAAAAGTTTGTAAAATCCTAAAGTGCACGTCTCATGACATGATGATATATAGAAAAACCACAGAGCAAATAACTTTGAAACCTAACAAGTTAAACTTAACGGATATTAGTGGGGTAAGAAAATGAAATGTGTGTGTTGAAATGTTGAAGAATGTGTGTAAAGCTGATGAGCATCGGTTTTCGGTTACATACATTCTGAAGCGAGTGTAAAACATAAACGCAATAATATCACTGACTTGCACAGAAGTGTGCCATCCTTCAGCACTTCGAAGAAGTTGTCCATGTCCCCCGAAATGTTGTCGGGCTCGCCGGTGATCTGCCGGATCCACACCAGGCTTTCTTCCGCCAGCTCCTCGCTGTATTTACTGTTGATCTGTAAGAATGCATATAATTTATGTGTCGTGTGTAATTTCGATCAGTATTTTACTAAATCGTAATTGTAACTAAATTTTCAAAGCGAATAACGGTAAAATGATGTATCTGAGCATATTATTATAACACATACTTGTACATTAATATGATATTTCAACTTTCTGAACTGAAATTTTAATAAATGCTTTAAAACATTGGTGGACTATTTTTGACGCGGTAATTTTATAGTATATTTATATTACGGATATTAATAATCAAACTGCGCGGTCAGACAGCCGTGGTTACTTAGGAGCCAGTTGCTCGACCTTTAATTTTATACTACATAAGTCGCCAGGGTTCGATCCCGTAGTCTGTTAACCAGATGCAAAAAAACCAAGGCTTCGATGACATGTGTAGTTCAACCCACACTGGAACAGTGTGACCACTTCCCGCTCAAAAATCGTGTCAAAAATGTGAGAATTCATGGGCTCAGTAGTGGGAGATTTATTAGCTGATACTTTACTATTTAGGACAAAAGCGTTGAACCATTTTATTTGGCATAACATTTTTGTTAATTTATTTTAACAATAGGTTATTAAGCATTCAACCGGATAATATTAAATTACGACTAGTCACGTATAATACAATAGATCTATAAGAATAACGAGAAGGGTGCGACTATAATCGTTCCTGTTATGAGAGTCGGGTGCAGCGAAGCCAATGTCAAGGAGAACGGGTGACTCGTTGAGTTTACAGTACAGCGAATATGGAGGTCGAGCTAGTGCCGCCATATCAGCGTTATTTTAGGGGAATCGTCCTAGTCAAATGTAATATAGTAGAAATATAACTAATATAATGGCTAGTGATAATTTCAAAATTAATGTTTTTCTGGCCGATTTTGGACTATGGCGTCAATTTTGGCCATCAACTGCGCAGGAGATATTATAGTACCTAAAGTGTATTTGCTAATATAGTCACTTACATGTCATACCCGTACTCGGTGTTACGCTTATGCGATAACATCGGGGGTAGGCTAGGATGCAATGTAGAGACACGGGGATAATTTCAAAATTATCAGTTAGGTAAAAAGTTTTGCAAACAATTCATGTAGCGTTAGAAGAGTGATTATTACGTTAATGAGCGGGTGGCGCAGTGGTTAGCTTCGATTTTTACTGAGTCCTAGGTTCAAGGTTGGTATCGCAACTGTTCCAAAAAGAAACATACAAATTATTATTGTCGATTCTGGTTGTATTATGGTTGTGTATGATTATTCTGTGTCTCTGACATTGCATAGCACCTTTCCTCCGATCTTATTTCATAAGCGTTACATCGGAAACAGGAAGGTGAAAACGTATGAGTGCCTTCTACTTGCGCTGTTTGCACTATAGTGCAAATTCTATTATATAATAGATCCCGCGCAAATGGCATTTTCCAGCAGTTAATCTAAAATATTGCTTAAGTCGGAAATGGAGGATGTAATTTTAATTTAACCATTGCTGCACCTCGCGGTTTCACCCGCGTAAAAAAATATACTTCCCTATTTGAATCGGATTCTGGGGTTTTAATTTTTTGCGCGGCACCCTAATTTTATTTTCTAATATTAAAGTAGCCTAAGTTACCCTCTATAATATCAGATTTATATCAGTGAAAGTCCTATCAAAATCGGTCCAGCCGTTTCGGAGATTAGCCGGAACAAACAGACAGACAGAAAAATATTCAAAATTTGTTTTTTTCGTATAAGTACCGTATATACTTATATAAGCATTGAGTAAAAAACTGTTATTACAAATACACACTTCGACTTTATTTATTTGTTAAGATTTTACGTACAGTGAGAATTCCAGAATCTTGATCTGCGAATATTGGAACACCACACTAAGTTTCAGCGTTGTTTGGTGCGGTGATGGTATAAAAGAAGCAATTACTCAGTCTCATACGGTGGAATGAGGAGGTGGTTACCATAAAAAAATACACCTATGAACAAACAAATATACTGAGGTTCCCTACCCGCCGGACAACAGCGTGGCAACAATGGTATTATCCCTCCCAGGAGTACATCTAGGGGAAAATCTATGTAAAGCAGCGCATAATAATAACGGGCTGTAAAAATGAATGCCTTGCTTTCATTTTAGTACGGGATTTATTGTACATGGAATCATTAAATTTCGATAGGTGTATAAAATGAATCAAATATTATTAATAAACAGTGATTAATTATTGAAAAAGTTAATGAATTATTCAGAAAAGAACAGACGTTAATGAAATTATGATTCACAAAAATCAAATTCTCATTGATTGCAATTGATATCATAAAAAAAATCGAGCATAGGTAATGAGAAATAGGGTGGCAGAAAGCTATTAAAAGCTTTAGCCTAGCGGATCTTAGCAAGTTAACTTCCTTTCCCTCTAAATAACACAAAGTTTTAAGGATTTTATCGCGTTTAATTTGGAACTATTTCTAACCCGACGTTTCGAGTACTTTACAGCACCCATGGTCACGGGACTGAGGTGACAGATGTCCTGATGTCATAGTTAATCCGGGGTACCTTCAGCTTTTAATTATCATTTTTAGTCCGATCTACGAAGAAAGAGCTTACTGTGTCTTGAAGCCTTGCAATGGTATGCTTGGTTGCCATATATATGCATAAATTAAAAGAAATTCCTTTCACTCATTATAATGAAAGATAAATAATAAGGTTTACTTTTGATAGCTTGTTTGGCGCTAAGAGAAAAGAGATTGGGTTTTGCGCAAAAATGCTTGTGGTTATGAAAAACATTTGTATGACTTACAGATAGTGGTTCTGGGTCTAGGTGTTTGTATTTAAGTCCGTAAATGCACACTAGTTACAGGTGAAACCTTAGTGTATGTATCGTTTATTATATAAAGAAAGGATAGAAGAAGTAACATTGTTTGGTCAATAAGTTAAATATTAGTTTGTTATAGTTTTTAAATACAATAGCTAACCATCCGTCTTTCAGTTTTTAGTTTTTTTGGTAACATTCACTCCCCATGCCCTCTTTTTTAGCCTTTGGTCGCGACAAGAAATTAGTTCCGCGTAAACGGATATGACGACAACAAAATCCCATATAAGCTTTCGTCTCTTATTTTACCCCTTTGGGGGATGAATTTCAGTTTAAGTTGATATTTTTTTATAAACAGAAGTTTAAATACCAATTTTCAAATATAACTTTAAAAATGAAGAACTTCTTTCTTTCATATCCTATTTAACCCCTTTAGCGAATGAATTTTCAAAAATCCTCTACTAACTTACGTTTAGAAATTTCCGTGCAAAAGTCATACTTCTACATGCACCGGTGTTACAAACAAAATAAAAATTACAAACAAACTTCTACAACGTTCTTATCATTTTATCCTCTTTAAAGATTGTATTTCAGTTCTTTATCGTAATGGGCCCGGGGTGCAATCTTGCTTAAATCAGCTTCTGATCAAAGGGCGTGTATTACGCATTACAAAATTTGCAATGTGTATTAACTATACTCGTTATACATGTCGCCGCACACGCTCAAGGTCGCGCTGATAAGGCAAGGGCGACTAGGCAGTTTCACATAGTACGCCGAGATAAATTCACGAAGGCATAATACTGAATACAGTATCGCAATGAACTTTACCGAAATGTAAATTTTCTAAGCATAAGTGGTATTTCTCTGTGGTGTAAGGGATTCGCATCCAGTGATGATTTTAGTGGCCAGGTGCTGGCGGCGTTAGAGAATCTGCCACACAATTTCCTCCGTGGGTGTCGTAAAAATCGACTAAGGGAAATTTCAGCAAAATATGACCGCCTCGATTGACGGAATAATATATAATTGTTGTTCACCACCCATCACGTCTCGTTTCCTACGGGGGCGAAAAGTGGGCTACGGAAGTGATCTCTCCCTATCCCTTATATGGGAAAAAGGCATGATAGTATGTATATATGTATCATTTTAGCCCACCTCAAGCCCACTGCTGAAGGCCTCCCTGGCGGTCCTGTACCACTTGCATCCATCGACTTCCCGCAAAACCGTTCATCACAATTATCATCATCATCGTTTCAGCCTATCACTGGTCCATTGCTGAAAATAGGCCCCCTCCATAGATTTCCACAAAAGTTTGCAGCTCTCATTTTTGGGGGACTTTGCCATAGATGCCAGCAGCGTTTAAGTTGCGAATAAAGTGACAAGACGAGGAAATCGTCCACCTGATTACAAGTGCAACGTCTGCCCATCAAAATTTCTGTGTCACTGCACTCGTCGCCCTGAGACATCCGTTCTCAAGTCCTATATTCCCAGTTACACTAGCTCTCAGTGCCCTTCAGACCGAAACTGTAATGTTTTCACATTTCTGCTGGACGGCAGAATAACTGGCCCTGAGGTGGTACCTACCTAGACGGAGACATAGGAATCCTGCCAGCAGTTAAACAGCCTGATACTGCGTTCGCCAATCCGCCTGTTAAGCGCGGCGATTACTCCAAATACTCCCAATGTGGGAGGGGCCAATACAGCAGTGCACTTTTCAGGTTTTTTTATTGTATAATGTGATGAAACGAGCAAAACGTTCACTCGATGGTAAGTGCAAAGTCTGCCCATAACAAATGCTGTGTCATCCAGAACATTTCTGTGTGACACCTCACTGTGCCCATCTCCCTGAGACATCAGTTCTTAAGTCTCACATGCCCTGTGATTACGCTAGTCCACAGTGCCCTTCAAACCGAAACATAGTAATGTTTGCACACTACGGTTTCACGGCAGAATAACTGGCCCTGAGGTGGTACCTACCTAGACGGATTTGGGCCTTTTCTGTCGTTGTTACGTCTGGAAGATTTTCTTTATGGCAGTGACAAGACCAGCAAATTGTCCACCTGTTGTTAATCATGTGTAAAGTGTCGATTTACTGCCTTGAGTACGTTTTCTAAAATGTTTTCGATTCACTTCCTTGAGCAATGGAAAACATTATTTAAGAAAACGTACGGTCTGCTGACCCGCAATGGAGCAGCGTGACAATCTACGCTTTAATACCCTTTCGTAATGGGAGAACGCCTGTGCCCTGTAGCTTGACGAATTCATGAACGAATTAGTGTGTATCCTATAGGGTTGCCACCATTTTTTGAAGAAAAATAGTTTCTAAAAATTGCAAAAATATAGTACTTTTGGGAAATTCATGTGTTTTCATGAATGCGGTTATTAAAGTGTTTAAAAAAATATATTAAACTTTTCTCAAGACAACAATTGTTGTTGTTAATAAGAATATTAATCTTACTTGAAAGGTCGGGATTTTTTTTTCGATTTTATTTGTGTCATATCCAAAGAAGTGGTACTAAAATCGAGCGGTATTCATCGCCATATTGACAATGACAAAAAAATTACGTTTAGTTGCCGTGACATGAATAAGAATTAAGTACCATAGACTTATACTGTCGTATATTCTAAGTCTATGGTAAATACCGTAAATGCCTTTTGTTCTGAAATATGTTATGCTGCGCTGCGGGGCCATTCCAGTCACAGTTAATATTAAAAAGCGCGACAGTTGAATTAGCGATGAAAATATAGTATTTTTCGACTAAAATATAGTACGAAATTACAGTACGGGTGGCAATCCTACCTACTCGTATATAATAAAACCAGTATTTCTTGTTTGTATATTTATATAAATATAATATATTATAGGATATTTTTTTAAAGAACACGATGCTGCTCACTACGGTCGTTCTACGATCTCCCGTATCGTTGTACAGACATAAATTCCTCACCCACAAATACCCAGGCCCGGGATGATTATCTATAGATCATACAAAAAAAATAATCGAAAAATGGGTCACGACGCAAACCACAGAAGCCAAAAGATTTAGTATTGTTGCTTATTTTATTTAATGATTTTGCATTAATTTGTACAATTAAAGTATATTTTAAAACTTAGGTACATTTAACACTAGATTTACGGGCATTGACGGACGGGTATATTACGAATAGGTAGACAACATCTAGATATAATAAAATATAGGTGTTTCAGATAAAACTGCTAGACATATATATTCGCTCCATAATATTATATTAAAACCCAATATATAATCGCTATAAAATAATATTTATTTGTTGGGAATTTAAAGAATAAAATTGACAATCCGTCAAATTGACGGGTTTCCAAAATCTAGTGTTAAAAACATATGTTACAAAATATATGCGAAACACTAAATGTATTTGACACAAATAGTTAACAATTTTTTTTTAAAGTCTGTCCTGTACACAGGTCGTGCTTCTATGGAGTGAAGCAGCAACGCTACGTGTATGTAACGGTAAATTCACACGTGCTTAAAATTATGTATTCGAAACTATTAAAATATAATTATATATTTTAATTGGAGCCGGTCATATTCGGTGTGTGTACAGTTTGGTGGCGGTGAATGAATATCTGTCGCCGTGAGTCGTAACAGTTAATTTTTTTTTTATTATTGGATTAAGTGATGGGACGAGCAAAACGTTCACCTGATGGTAAGTGCAATGTCTACCCATAACAAATGCTGTGTCACCCAGAAAATTTCTGTGTGAAACTACAATGTGCCCATCACCCTGAGACAAAGTTCTAAGTCTCATATGCCCAGTGATTACGCTAGCTCACAGTGCCCTTCAAACCGAAACACAGTAATGTTTGCACACTACTGCTTCACGGCAGAATAACTGGCCCTAGGGTGGTGGACCTACCTAGACGGATTTCTGCATAGGAATCCTACCACCAGTACAATTGAGTAACCATCTCGATAAATGCCAGGCCAAGAATACATAGAGCAGTGGACAGACAGCAGCGTCTGCAAAGCGTGGTGATTCTTGGGAGAGACCCATCAAAGAACCGATGTAACTACTGAAAATGGTCTCTATATAGAACTCTATAGACCAGCAGTTAAGTTTGGTTTTAATGAGACGTAAGGTGTGTAATGTTTTTTCTATATACTTAAGTATTAGATTATGCAATATTGAAACCTATCATTTTCAACCAGTTCTGTGAACAATATTTCAAAGCTTTTAGATTTTGCAATAATAACAGTTGCACAATATGTCCGTTGATATTGAACCAAAAAAAAATGCAAAACATAACTATCTCGCAGTTTATTAAAAAAGATTCATTATACAAATTCGTAGTATAGTTTTTGAATCAGAGTTAGGAAATATTGAAAGGATATTTTTCGATTAGAGGTACGAAAGTCTAAAAACTGTATAATTTATGGATACTACGATGATTTTGTTCGTAAGATTGTTTAAAAATAAATATTTTTAATCACAAGTTTTATTCTTAAGTTTCTATTCTTAGAGCATACATAGAGTAAATAACTCATAATTTAAAAAGTGAATGCCTTCTTAATGTTCTATGTGGATCGGGTCTCGTTATAACGTTACTTGAATTCTGGAATATTCCATGAACAGTGTTGGCTAATTGTCATAGGCAGACTGCGTCACCGTAGTGACTTGTTAGTGAGAATTGAACAGCGTTATTCTGTTAATACGAGTATGTAGTTGACAGACAACCCAAAGTCAACTCACGCGCTAAATGACGTAATCAACTAAGGATTCAACGTGACTCAGTGTTTCTTCGAGTCGATACCGGCAGACGTACATTCTAACGATTTAAAGACTTTCGTTTATTTTATGTATTTTGTCGTGTGTTAGACTCGTCGTTCGTCGTTTCAGCCCATCACAAGTCCACTGTTGAACATAGGCCTCCCCAAAGATAGCCACTAAAGTTTGTAGCTCTCATATTGGAGGGATTTTGCCACAGTTGCCACGCTAGGCAGGCGGGTTGGCAACCGCAAGTTGTCTTAAAGGTTTACAAAAAAAATAACAAATGATTCTCCACTGCAATTATTAAAAAGGCCCTTTTGAGAACTGGCAGTGTACAATTGCGCAAAGATATTAAAAAAATAACGGTCTACAATTATTCCCCTGCTAAATGGCCTCCTTTCAAATAGTACGAGGATTTTTGAATGGGAAGTCAGACCTCACATGTCCTCAAATATTTGTGTACCTTCACCTCAGCCGATCAGTTGGGTAATCAGCATTTAAAACAGCTACTAACAATTTTAGAAGATGGTTGGTGCTGGTACCGAGGTGCACTCGTGTACTTTAAAGTTCAAGGCGAGCGCTCAGCGTCTGAGCTACCACGGCAATAAAGAAGACTTTGAAAAATATATTTTTCTTCTTTCTCTTTTTAGTTTAGACATTTTTAAAAGATATATCTGAGACAAAAAACATTGTTTTTACTGGCCAACAATTTTTTTTTTCTTAGCAATGCCGTATGTTACAATTTGAACTAATAAATTACGTAGATAAGTCCGACTGATATGAACTGTGGCAACTATTCGGTCACTAAATTATTATTCCGCTACGTTATCTAATTTGTTTTCGAAGACAATGGAAGTGGTTCCAGTTGGCGATGTCCTATTTTAACAGTTTTCAAACACCTGCCATAAACTGACGAGCTAAATATTTCTTGTATAAGTTTCGAAGCTACAATTCTCATTCTTCTTACATTTATTAAAAATATTATTAAAATAAAAATTTATAAAAAACAAAATAACTGCACAGTATATAAACAATTCTTAATAAAAACGAGGCTAGAAACGTATTTACGTAGCATGGTTCTCTTTTTTTGTATCTCTGGCAAGCACCTATTTTCAATGTTGCACTCAAATTAGACTTTATTACGATCGTGCCCAAAAAAGTTGCACTTCAAAAAAATGTATTAACGACGTTTAGGCCGAATCAAGCTAATCATTATTATATTTTTAATCAAATTTATGCTCTCTATCAAATTGTTGCGAGGTCGTTACAGTGAAAACGTAATGAACTCGTTAGTATAATAATAAAACCGATAAGCGCATTTATAAACGCAATGTTTGATCAATTAACTAAAAACAAAATTTGGCATTTAAATTTGAGAACCGCGTGGTCTAGAAGAGCATATACGCCGCCAGGTGCCGGGTGGAATCTCTACCGGAGCCAGTGTTTGAACAATATATGCTTTAATTTAACTTGTGTGTGAAGTAAAATTTTACAGGCCAAATTTTACCTACATTCTCATGTCTGATTGAGCTACATTTTTGGATTACTATGTAGTTTCGGTGATAATGCAATAATATGGTACCATTGAGCTGGTATGATGATGGAGCCGGAAGTTCTACATAGGAACTCCTCAACTAAGCAAGCTAGCTTCGACATACTTGAGCCCGTTGGATTTGTTTAGGCAAGTACCATATCAACCTAGCAACATTTAGCCTCGCAAATAGAAGCTTGTTACAAAAATATGATTTTTTTAAACTTCTTTAAAAAAAATGTGATGTTCTCCTAGCCGATTTCGACCACGGCGAAAACTGCCGACTACTATCCAGAGCCATCAACTGCGCAGGAGATATTAAAGTGCCACAAGTGTACGCGCAAACACAGAGGCACTCACTCGTCCCAACATACCCGCGCCCGATGTGACGCTGATGCGATAAGATCGGAGGTAGGATGCAGTGTCAGAAACACGGGGACAATCACAACACCACCAGACCCGAAAACCAACAATTTATGTTTTAGCACAAATGTTGGCTCCGGCTGGGATTCGAACACAGGACCCGAGGCTTAAAAGTCAGGTACTCTGATCACTAGGCCACGTGGCCGTCAACAAAATGTAATTAATACATTACTAGATCATGACATGTATAGATCGTTATGATGCATAGAAATACTGATGCCAAATTAAAGAGTCCATTCATCGGTCCCAATATGCAGATAACCGTATAATAACAGTAAGCAACAAAAACGGTTTGTACTCACAAATAGGCATGACTCAATCTCGACGGTCTTATCCGTTTCAAGTTTAACGTTCCGCTTATAGTTATAATATAGTTATGTCGTGAATAACGTTTCTCAACCGAAATTTGTGAATTCGATGATTGGTCAGGTTTTTAAACATTTTATATTGCCTTCCTTCCGTATAGCTTTGACCAATTCAAAGCTATACGATTGGACGGCAATATAAATTTGAGTCAACATAGTCAATTATTAGGTAATTTTTTGGTAATATCCTGCGCTTTTAAATAAAACCAATTTTTTAGGATTTTTTCGCGTTTAATTTTGCACTATTTATAACCCGACGTTTCGAGCGTTTCACAGCACCAATGGTAACGGGAGGACTGAGGTGACAGATGTTCTGATGTCATACTTAACCCGGGGTACCTTCAGCTTTTAATTATTATTTTTCGTCCGATCTACGCGATCTCCTGCGCTGTTGATAGCTCCCAACAATATTCGTAAGTTGTCGCCGTGGTCATCCAGTCATCCAGTCACCCAGGAGAACGTCATAGTGATTTTTTGTACATCAAATACACGGAGGTTTACAATCTCTCTTCAAAAGTTTAAATATTTTATTTAAACAAGAAAAAATGGACTCTATAAGAATACTAGCTGGCTTAGCAGACGTTGTGCCCTTTCCGTTGGGTGACGCGATGAGTTTGACATTTTAATTATGAAACTATAAATACAATTATAGCTTTCTTAATAGCTTGCTTCCTGGAGACGGACATAGGATACTTTTTATCCCGAAAAAGCAAACAGTTCCCACGGGATATTTAAAAAGCCTATATCCACGCGGACGAAGTCGCGGGCATGAGCTAGTATTGTGTAAAATTCTAGAGTGTTAAAGACATTTGAACCTTTTTTACTAGCAATAGCGTACTACATAGAACGGCTCACTCAGTGCACAGGCTCAGCGTTAAGTCTGCGCTTCGAGTCGGAAGTTCGATTCCCTTACGGAGCAAACATTTACATGACCTACAAGTAATTGCTGTGGGTTTGGGTGTTTACGCATGTGCAATTTATGTGATACAAATTAGTAATTCGAGCAGGAATCTATCGAATCCGGATACGTAGATCAGAAGGTTGCCGCACAGACCGTCCGCCACCAAAACCGTTGTTGAATAATTAAGGTTACTATAAAATATCTATAATAATCTCGTAAGCAAAATAATATACAATACTACATAGCCCCGTACATACATACATACATACATACGATCACGACTATATCCCATAAGGGGTAGTCAGAGACTGGGCACTCACTGCAAAAACAGATGACTGCCACAATCCACGTTTCACCAAAACAATATAATGCACTTGGTGTGAAAGGTGGTGAGCCCATCGCCACCATGTGCTGTTGGGTGCACAGTGCAGTTTAAATCCTTACTCGCCTTTTACGAGATCCATTGGATGAGATGGAGTGGTAGTATTCTTTTAACGAGCCGCCACCACACGGCTAACATAGCCCCGTACCCCGTTCAATATTACATCGTTGAGTATTCACGGGAATAACATTCTTTGATACCTCCTTCCCCATTTTACAATCTAACTAGTAGGCGCATGGATGGATTCCACCCACACATAGTTTACATATCCCGGACACGTACAAAGCCTTTTGATTTCGACCGGTGTGCATAGCCAGGGCTCTTTCCCGTGTTGTCTTTTAAAATGTGTGGCTCTGCAAAGCTATTTTGTAAATATAATAGCTTTACATGCAACAGAAAGAAATCTATACTAATATTATAAAGCTGAAGAGTTTGTTTGGTTCAACGCGCTATTCCCAGGAACTACTGGTTCGAATTGAAAACTTCTTTTAGTGTTGGATAGCCCATTTATCGAGGAAGGCTATATAACATCACGCTACGAACCTTAGAGCGATTTCTTTTAAATTAAACGGCGGATAAACCGCGGGGCACAGCGAGTATGTAATAGATTGTTAACTCTCATACAGTTTTTTCACTTTGATTACAAATGTAGATAAAAAATAACCGTTTTTCCTTGAAGCACTTTTCACTATCGAAATATTAAAACAAATGTTTTTTCTCCTAGCCGATTTCGACCACGGCGACAACTTCCGAATCCGAATGTCGCGAGCCATCAACTGCGCAGGAGATATTATAGTGCCACAAGTGTACGCGCAAACACAGAGGCACTCACTCGTCCCAACCTACCCGCGCCCGATGTAACGCTGATGCGACAAGATCGGAGGTAGGCTAGGATGCAGTGTCAGAAACACAGGGCCAAATACAACACAACCAGACCCGAAAACCAACAATTTGTGTTTTAGCACAAATGTTGGCTCCGGCTGGGATTCGAACCCAGGACCCGCGGCGTAGAAGTCAGGTACTCTGACCACTAGGCCACGCGGTCATCAAAAAACACGTGGAATACATGAGTGAATAAGAAATTTCTAGACTAACTTGCTATTAATCTTGTTGTCATCTCTTTACATCAACAAAAGTACTCGTATTTGCGACGTTCATTTTATATGTTGATTAAAACAAAGCGTTACTACTCGAGACAATTTTTCGCTACCGAAAAATAAAAACGAACACGCAATGTGCTGTTAGTTGTAACATACAAAATCCTCGACGTGTAATCAACGACAATAACTTCGAGACTGCGAATAAGGTGCAAGGAATGGGGTCAACTTGTGAGGCCGGTTGCCAGACGGGGTCAATGCAATACAGTCGATTTGCAGAAAGGGACGAATTTAAGAGTCGGTACTCACGAATGCGCAAACTTGTGTTTGCTTCGTTGAATTTGTATATAGAATTCGAGCCACATTCACCTTCAGAATGTATATGCAAATTTTAAGTAGATATGTCTGTTGTCTTAAAATAGTAATGCTGCGAAACGACCGTTATTTTTTTAGATACTATGGAATGAATCTATTAGAATATAGTGAACAAAACGCGCATGCGATTTGGACTTTAAACATCAAGTGAATCTATTCTTATTTTTTCTTACACAGACGATGTGACATGATCACCTGATGGGAAATAATCGCTGCCATCCAAGAACAATCAGCAATACCAGAGGAATTGCGGGTCGTTGCCGACCTTTGAGAAAGGAGTAGGCTCTTTTCTTGATGGTCCCTAAGTATTATCCATACTTAAATAAAAATTATTCTTATTATTCTTCCGTTAAATTATTATCATTCTTCCTTATGGTGGCGGCCCGTCAAAAAAATACTACCACTCCATCTCATCCAATGGATCTCGTAAAAGTCGAGTAAGGAATAAAACTGCATTGTGCACTCAATAGCACATGGTGGCGATGGGCTCACCACATATCACACCAAGTGCATTATAATGTTTTGGTGAAACGTGGATTGTGGCAGTCATCTGATTTTGCAGTGAGTGCCCAGTCTCTGACTACCCCTTATGGGATACAGTCGTGATTTTATGTATGTATGTAAATAAAAATTAAAAATGACAAGAATAATTAAAATACCCACTCAGGAACGTTGTAGCCTGTGGCGGCAACACGATTTTCAGAACGAAAAATATATAAATAAAAATCAATAAATAATACCGCGCCTCATTTTAAATATGTGCACTTTTCATGATAATGGTTTTGAAACTTTAAAAGTTAGATCCTTTTGGACAGATGTACGTACACCTTTGATAACTGTTATTTAATCGGATCGTCATGAATCTTTACAACAGTACGAGATGGGCAGAGTTCCTAAAGATCTAAATCCTTATTCGTAATAAAAAGTTTTGAAAATTACGTTTAAAAAACTAGTTAGCAACAACATTTAGAGCACAAAATACTGTCAGATATTCAATGGCGTGACTATCAGCGTCTTTTCTACATTCCGCAACAATACTTTTGAAATGTCTATTGAACAACCATACATTGGTCTGTCGTAGAGTGTGTACCTACCTACACAGTAAAGATAAATTGATAAGATTTTTTTTTGAAAAATTAGTTACATACGAGAATTCTATACACTAGCAACACTGACATAAGCCATCACGACAGAGTGAACCCGCCAAGGAATTTCTCCACAAGAATTTCAAGTACTAAATTAAACATGCGTTAGGAAAGCCATTACAGAAAGTATTCCGACGATTCGAACTTGTTATTGACAAGGTTCGTGAAATGCAAATTTCCTACTACAGAGACCTCGTATAAAAGCTGGGGGCTTTGACTTCACAATAAGCTGGTTTAGTTTATTGGTCGTTCTAATAAACAGTTATTATAATTGTTGCATCCATAAGCGTTCAACTTAAGTTTATTATTTAAAATAAATCCTTAAGTATACCGAAATAAAACTCATATTCATGAATTTCAGTAGATAAGTTTGTTTGTTTAAGGCAGACGTAAAAATATTTCGAAATTAAAACCGGAGAATAACAGAAGTTATGCTAATTTTACTCGAAATGTGTAACGATTAAGCACTAGTACGGTTTGATAATTTGTGGTTTAAGAAAGATACCTTTTATAATTGCTCTTCCCTGGTCCCTGGTTCCCTGGTCCAACGTATAATAATGGGAACAGAAGGGTATTTTAGAGGGTCCATTAGGTTGCGAGCCGAATTAATTGTCCTTATCGGAAATAGCAACCTTAAATGTATGTATTTAGAGTTTAATATTTCCTACAAATATTTCAAACTAAAGTTAATTTATTAACCTCTATAACTTATACAGTCTCGAGCCCAGAGACCGTTGAAGCTGTAAAGCGGTTCACAGCGATAGCATCACTGGATCTGTATAAAATTATTAAATGATTTTTATACTTAATTACTACACGATAATCACCATTAATGTACCACGTCTTTCAAAAATATTATAATTGCTTATTAACGGTAAAAGCTTTAAAGTATGTTATCGCCTCCAATATTTAGGTCGCAAGAATTCTCACGATAAAGCATTTTTATTCGATGAAAGTGGAGAAACGAACAAATCGTACACCTGATGGTAAGCGAAATGAATGCACACAAACGACTGATATGTCAATGTCACCCATTACGTTTCTGTTTCGCAAAACACTGCGCTCATCACCTTGAGATATCAGTTCTTAAGTATTCTCAAATGCCCAGTAATTACACTGGCTATCAGTGCCCTTCAAACCGAAACATAGTTATGTTTGCATGACACTTCTTGAAGGGAGAAACAGGCATTCCCGTTACCGGTTATCCGGTACCTACCTAGATACTACCTACCGGATTGCCTGTAACAAGAATTAATGGAAATCCAGAAATCCTAAAGAAAATAAGTTACATGCGCAATGTTAAATGTATGTATTTAGAGTTTAATATTTCTTACAAATATTAGAAAAAAAGTTAATTTATTGACCTCTATAACTTATCGAGTCTGGAGCCCAGAGAATGTTGAAGCTGTAAAGCGATTCACAGCGATGACATCACTGGATCTGTATAAAATTATTAAATTGTCGTCTTTTTGGAGCCGAGTAAGACGAACAGATTTCTTTATTACAGTAGACAGCTGTCTGAAAATGTATTAAAAATCAATAAAAATCGAAAATCACCGGCACAATTTTTTCTACTGATGTATTCATATGCACTACAATGATAAATTATTAAATATAGAAACGTACACACGCAACCATAATAAAGAGAAATTTGGTCAAATGTCAATCTTCAACATATGGCGCAGTTTTGAAAGTAGCCTATATATTTAAGCCTTATAAATACGTAAGACGTAAAGGCCGTACCATATAAGGCAAGGATCGGCGTGTTGAGCAGACCGTGCCTTGTATGAGTCATTGGCCGTTGAATTAGTACGAAATAAATTCTTTCACAAAAATTGAACATCTGTTACTATGAACACATATATAATTTGCGTATTAAAAATTTCATTATGTAAATTTAATGTGTGATGAGAAACAGACCAATTTAATTCGTACCATATTAATTTCTGACACCTATATTTTTTTTTATTGTATAAAGTGACGAAACGAGCAAAACGTAACAGTAAGTGCAAAACGGTAAGTGCAACATCTGCCCATAACAAATGCTGGGTCATGCAGAACATTTCTGTGTGAACTGCGCACACTGCGCCCGTCACCCTGAGACATCAGTTCTTAAGTCGCATATGCACAGTGATTACGCTAGAAATGCAGGAATCTGTCTAGGTAGGTGCCACTCCAGGCCAGTTATTCTGCCGTAAAGCAGTAATGTGCAAACCTTACTGTGTTTCGGTCTGAAGGTCACTGAGAGCTAGAGCAATCACTGGGCATATAGTAAATCATACATACATACGCCTTTTCTCTTCATAAGAGGCAGGCAGGGGACTACACATGAAGCCCTATTTTCGCCACCGCGGCAAACGAGACGTGACGAGTGACGAACCGCGTCGCCGCCACTTTGGTACAAGTAAAAAAAAATCAGACTCCGTTGCGTTCCCACGAGCAGTGTAGTGACAGCATTGCGTATTATGGTGTTAATTTGCACGAATAAACGCTGTCCGTCCAATACCTTAGTCGCCTCTTACTTCACCTCGGTAGGAAAGAGGTAGGTGCTATTCTACTCTGGACCCGGACACCTATCGGCCACAGTAAATCAACACTAAAATTTCATTTTACAATTTCAGCGGTGGCAGCATTAGGGAATCCCGGTCACTACCAAGACATGTCACTGGAGATAGTCCAGGAACACCGGATAACATTCGCCAGCTATAAAATTTAAAGCGACGGCTTGGTCCCTTCGCTTTCACGGCTTAACTATCATCATCATCAACATCATTTCAGCCTATGACTAGTCCACTGCTGAACATAGGCCTCCCTATAGATTGCTACAAAAGTTAGTAGCTCTCATTTTGGGGGGTTTTTGCCATAGTTGCCACGCGTTGCCAGGCGGATTGGCAACCGCAGTTTGTTTATTAAGATTGTCCAAGAAGATGCTGCTGCCCATCTCCTAATTTGAATTTTCCTTTTGTCGACTTTTACGACACGCACGGGATGAGATGTGGTGGTAGATTCTCTTAAGCCGATAACTATAATATTAAAAAAAACTATACTATTGACTAATACGGGACTGTCCCGTATTATTCAGGGACTTTATTAAATGCGTCACCCGAAAAGTCCTTTACTTGGCGGTATTGAGATAAGGCGATTACAATATAAATTGGAACCGATCACCTCATTCCCAAGGATGTCATTTTCCATGTATTCTTTAACATGATAATAACCCTTTTTATAGTCTTTGTGTAGTAGGTATCCAGCAGAGTAGAATAGCACCTACCTTTTACCTACCAAGGTGTCGTAAGAGGCGACTAAAGTATTGTATGGACAGCCTTTATTCGTGAAGAATAACACCATAATATGCTATTTGTCACTATATTGCTCGTGGGAACGCAATGAGGAGTAAGAATCTTTTGACTCGTACCAAAATGGCGGCGACGTGTTTCGCAGGCCGTCAGTGGCATCTGCCTACCCCTTATATGGGAAACAGGCGTGACTGTATGCACGTAAGTTTCATGAAAAAATTAAGCATTTAGGTTGAAAGGCTGCATTTTATGGGATTTTATTGTAAAAACGTATAAATTGCCCCATGAAGGAGTTACTTAAGGACTCTTTTAGTATAAGTAATATTTTAACTATGCCCCCACACATTTCTCCTATGCCGTGGGTGCATTTCACAGACATAAGTTCACATGCACAACACAACCAGTGACCCAAAATCCGTCCATTTGTTTTTAGCAAACACTTTGACTACGGCTAGGATTCGAACCGGACCAGAGCCGGCGGCGTAGAAGTCAAGTCTCTGACCACTAGGCCACGCGGTCGTCAATGTGCACGTGACATAAACAATGGAAGCTGTTGTTGTGGGAATAATCTATAATACAGCGTGAACGTTTTGTAATATTGTTTCGTCAGGGAATTCATGATAAGGATTTCGTCAAATTACCATGGTCCTATTTCAGTTGTATTCGTCGTATCGAAATTCCGTTCGCCGAAACATTTGCAAGTAGCATGAGTAAGTGAAAACAAACACCGCGGCAAGGCATTTTATATTTGACATTGAAATTAAAAATGTGCTCATTGATATGAACAAATTAAAAAAAAAAAACATAGTCTATCGACCGCGTGGACTGGTGGCAAGAGTACCTGATTTCTATGAAATGAAAATTCTTTATTTTTCGACGTAAGAAATATAAATTTTGTATGTCAAACATCTTTTCTTTACAATCTACCGCCGTTTCGTAATGAGGTTACTCTAATGGAGAAGAAACAGGCGAAAGAAACTCCGTAGGTACCCACTTTTTAGTAAATCCTTTTTTATCTCAGTCAAAAATACATTATAATTAAATTTACAAATAATAGTCTCTCGGAAAACCAAAGCACGCTCCATGTTCAAATCTTAGACAAGATTAATTCAATCGATATATAAGTAAATTGTAAGCTCGAGCAGACCATCCTCCACCAACAGCACCTGTTCACAAGTATAACGCATGTGGCAGCCATTCACTTCTATGCCACAGATTCTGGGTTTGGATACGAGCTGGAGCCAAAGTTAGTACAAATCACGTATACTTGGTTTTGGGGTTAGGTTATCTAAGCCTTTTTTTTTAAATGATGCCAAAGGATTTCTCCTGATTCGTAGTCGCATATGCGATGTATACGCATATTTTTCAGGCATAAATTGCACATGCGCAACACAAGCAGACCGGAAAACCAACAAATCTATGTTTTGCACAAATATTGGCTCCGATTGGGATTCGAGCACGGCCCCGAAGCTTCATGGAGGTGAATACTCTGAACACTAACAACCAACGAGACAAACAAATAAAAAAAAACAGATAGAAATAAAAAACAACTAAAAATTCCCGATGGAAATAATTAATCTGTATCTTGAAATCCGTTAAAATGCGCGCTTCATTTTAAGTGCGTACTCACAAATCAGTTCATTCAGGGATATCAGTTCTTAAGCATGGTCTAGGTAGGTACCACCGCAGGGTCAGTTATTCTGCCGTGAAGCAGTAGTGTGCAAACATTGCTGTGTTTCGGTTTGAAGGGCACTGACAGCTGGCGTAATCACTGGGCATTTGAGACTTAAGAACTGACGTCTCAGGTGACGGGCGCAGTGTGGTGCCACACAGAAATATTCTGGGTGACACAGCATTTGTTATGGGCAGACGTTGCACTTAACATCTGGTGAACGTTTTTCTCGTCTCGTCCCATTTTCCAATAAAAAAAAATATGCTCAGTGATTATACTAGCTCTCAGTACCCTTCAAACCGAAACCCGTAGAATAACTGGACTGGTGTTGGTACCTACCAAGACGCATTCCTGCATCATAATCGGGCCACCAGGAGAACCAGCCATCACTTTATGCTATTATTTTATAATTATGCTATCATTAAATTATACATACTTCAAAGATACTTCTTTAAATACTTTATTATAATATTTGCTCTTTTATTCCTTCTGGTATGCTGCCTACTCTCTTTTAGGGAATGTTTGAATGTATACAATTGTATATTTACTAAAGGGTAAAACCACTTCTAATACTTCATTGATTAAGCATACCGACGCGTAGTGCGCGGATAAGTTGTTTGTGTCGTATGGAATTTACTGAGGTTGTAAAATAGGTACAGTTAGGCATTGTATAGCGCAGAACGATCTTATTGTGTACTAGCTGATGCTAGCGACTTCGTTCGCGTGGGCATAGGTTTTTAATTATCCCGTGGAAACTATTTGATTTTCCGGGATAAAAAGTCTACTATGTCCATCTCCAGGATGCAAGCTATCTCTGTGTCGAATTTCGTTAAGTTCGGTTGGATGGTTGAGCTGTATAAAGGTAACAAACAGACAGAAGGACAGAGAGAGTTACTTTCGCATTTATAGTAATAGAATATGTTTTAGATAAGGACCAAGTTTCTTAGTAAAACTAAAAAAAAATCGAAATCTATCCAGTAGTTTTTGCGTGATGCGCGCACAACGGCAGACCTCCATTATTTTGTTTATATAGATTGTAAGCTGATGCCCGCGACTTCATCCACGTGGATATCGGTTTTTTAAAAATCCTGTGGGAACTATTTGATTTCCCGGGTAAAAAGTATCTTATGCCCGTCTCCAGGAAGCAAGCATGTCTGTGCAAAATTTCGTCATGATCGGTTCAGCGGTTGAACCGTGAAAAGGTAACAAACAGACAGAGGGATACAGTGAGTATTTATATAGTAATATAGGATACAGTTTAGTAATATAGGATACAGTTTATTAGTATGGATATGATTTTCTTTAAATTTATAAAGAACATCAAATTACCGAATGAAAGAATAAAATTAGACTTTAATTCTGGAGAGAGTTTGTAGAAATTTGGTTTTTTTCATTTCATAATCTATTACCACTAATTAATTAAAAAAAAGTCGCATACTTGGAATTAATATCAGGAGTGCGTTTTAAAGGCATACATTTGACACGCACAACACAGCTCACACAGGTGATGGACATCAGTGTCAAAGGTGGAAGGCATCTGTTACAATGATCGCAATTCCGCTTGCCAAGCGTTGCGATCATGTTCGATAGGAGATCAGATCCATGGGAGAGGCGTGTAAGGCTTACACTTCCTACGCAAACACATACACACATGTACGTATGTTTTATATAATGTCTTCTGCTTCTTTTTTGATCCTGGCAATTAGCTACCAAATCGAGCCATTTCTGACAATGTTGAGTAATAATTAAATTATAACTTCATTTCGATCGACACTAAAATGATAGTTGACTTTTCTGAAGTAGTAGAATTTGTCTGAAGATTTGCTGGACTGATGAATGATGATAGAGATGAAGTTTTGCTGGACTGATGGAGACAAAACGAAAAGTACAATTTTGGTGTTGAATTGACTTTTCGAATCACTGTACTTTCACGAGCACTGGCTGTGTAATAAACTATCAATATTAAACATCAAAACTCAAAATATAAACAGAAATTATAAAATTCAATAAAAACACCACCGCCACTTTTCGAATTGGCGCCAAAAGTCCTTATATAATGTCATTGTATTTTAATGTAGTAAAAAATTTAAATGTAGTAGGTACGTGGATAGCAGTTTTTCGCCTACCACGTGTAAGTTAGGTAATTTGTTATTTTATTTACAGGCTTTTGCTGTCTTATAAAGAAAACATGAAATAGACTAAGGACTCTTTTCATCATCTTACTTCATCATATAATATTAAACAATTACCTACGTTACAGGAATCCGTATTTATTCTATTAACTAGTGGTGGATTAAGATTATTACGAATTGAACATTAAATTTAAATCTTTAAAAAAAACATCTGCGTGTATCAAGTAACTTATTGAGCAGCCCCGGAAAACACACCACCAGTACCAAAATATTTTATGTTTGACAACTATTGGGAAAGACTGAGAATGAGTTTTACTAATATTTAAAAGCTACCTTCAGCCCGGATTAACTATGAAATTAGGGCGTAAAGCGCTCAAAACATCGGATTTAAAGTTAAAAAATCAACTCGATGAAATCCTTAAAATATTAGTTTTATTCAATATAATTGATTATGTTAAGTATGTTAAAAAAAAATTCGTAAGCGTAAATTATATATAAGACTAGAATAATAGGTCGGTGACGGGCGGCAGCGGTGCGAAAAGCTCTGCTTTGTCAACCTGCTTACCTAGCGAAGCGATTAGGGCATACGCCTTAGAAGCCTGAGAGGTATTTGATACGCTATTTATTTGTTTATTTATTTATTAAGTAGTAAAACATTTTCCAGTGTCAAGTAACATATGCAGGTATACAATCTTCAAGTAATTTTAAAATTTCAATCGACAGTAAAATGCTAGTTAACTTTTACTGAAGACTACTTCATCTCATCTCATATGTGTCGTAAAAGTCGACAGACGAAAAATTAAAACCAGAAGATGGGTAGCAGCATCTTCCTGCAACATCTGAATAAATAAACTCCGGTTGCCAACCCGCTTGCCAAGCGTGGCAACTATGGCAAAAGCCCCAAAAATGAGAGCTACAAACTCCAGCTGCTCCTGTCCAGCAGTGGACTAGTGATAGGCTGAAGTGGTGGAAGGTTTTTCTTGGACTGATGAAGACAAAACGAAATATACAGTTTTGAATTGAATTCTCCAATCAGGTTTACACTTTCACCAGCGCTTCCTGCATAATAAACTATCAATATTAAACATCGAAACTCAAAATATGCACAAAAATTATAAAATTCATTAAAAAGACTACCGTCACTTTAGCCGAGTTGGCGCATAGTCGTTACCCTAGTAGTGAAAATTGAAGAAATCTGCTAAGAAATAACTTTTTTATGTATGTGTTTTAATTTACTTGCCAAAGCAAAATATTTATTCACACATCATTTTAAATCTTAATAATGTGTAGAGGTTTTTTTATGACTTCAGCAACAGGTGCTGATTGTTAACAAATTATTATTTTTAATTTAATCTTTTATTTGATTTTTATTACAACATGCGGGAGATTGTAATATGAAATGATGAATTTTGCTTTTTTAGTCATAAGTTGAAGTAATGTTTGTGTAACAGTTTATGTGAATATGACAAAATTACAGAACATCTGTTTCTTTTTACAAAACTTAAACAGAGAACCGGTTGAAATATGTCGACCGACTCCCCTTGACTTATAAAACCTAGTGTTACCAGCGGCAGGAAGAAAGGTGGTTTTTAACGACCGTAGTAAATATTACTTTCTAATAATAATAAAAGACGGTCACGGTATTTTCGGGCATAGGGCATATCTCATTGTGACGGATTATGTCGTAAGAGTAACTAAATCGATACTTAGGAATAAAACAGAAGTGTCTGTCTGTAAGTTTAGATAGTTTAAGCTTAAAATATTTATTTCTTTGGCATCTTAAACCAAACCTGTAGTTAAAGAATGGTCCCTGAACCTGCCGGGATTCAGTAGTAATCAAGTTGTAGTGGTTTTGGATAGTGTAATTAGCAGATTATGACACACGTGGACAGATGAGTACAAATGCATAGAATTCTGCGTTAAAATCTGTCATAACTGGCCACTAAAAAAGAAGTTTCGTTGTAAAATAAAACTTTCAAACGGTCCTTTTCCAAGGAAGCTAGACAGGAAGACGAACGGAAAAGATTAAGCGCAGTTACAAAGACCTATAAAAGTGGGACGAGAAAGTTTCTAGTGTCGTTTGCTTCTATATTTTCCCGAATAGAAAGCAGAATAAAAACATGTCAGACGCAGAAATTGCATTAATACCTATAAATAAAGACGTATATTAGATTTTTTTTGTTTTGCTTATAAAAACTGTTTCAACCACAATTTAAATTACAAGTTCTGATTCAGCACGTGTTCTATGAACTGTATGCAAATTATCTAACATTTTTTCAAGAGAGACAGAAAGGCACTGGCACAAACAACTTCTAATAATATTTTTGTTTTGAGTTTAACTATAGCAGTTTTAAGTATACTATTTCATTAATTAATGCATTTCAGTATATAAGATACACGAATGTTGCAATAGAAGATTGACGAATCAGATTTATGAGGCGAGTGTGAATGGGCAAGCCGGTAAGGGTCGACGTAGGCGAACGTATTACGATCAGATCGAAATCGTTTTAAGGAAAGGCCACGTCAAAAGTACCCGCAACCGACGAGCTTGTATGAAAACACTAATGAAAGTAGAGGAAGCTAAAGATGTGTGTAAGGATCGTAGCAAGTGGAAAGATGTATGTATGTATGTTGCAATAACAAAAAAATATATAGGCTCATTTACTTATACGGACTTGTAATACGAAATGAGTGAATTATAACGCCTTGCAAGCAAGGTTTAAAACAAATATAAAGACGTCATTATAATGTTACCTTGCTATACGAATGTGACAATGGAATTTCCTCAGTGTTTAACATAAACTTAGGATTATATATTAAAATATTTTCCAATGCGCACAAAAGTTAGTAACAACTATTTGATATTTGAATGACTCATGTGTTTTCTGAAGTATTACATCACGCAAATTTATATTTAAAATTAAGCGATGAACTAATGTTTGAGAGATAACAACGCCGCACTTACAGTGCGAGCACAGATCAATAATACATAAAATAGAAATAACTTTTTGTGTCTGTTTGTACGAATGGATTTAACTAGAGAACTACCTAATAAAGTTTGGACGTGTATTTTACACAGGTTACAGATAACACCATTATTTGTAACTCTTGGACTAACTTACGTTTGACTGGTTCCGAAGTTATGAATTATTATTTCGATAATGTTCTATAGAAAGCCATTTATTTAGCACAACCCTTGATATTACCCTTAATACATAAGTTTATAATTTACTCTGTCTCGCTGTATCAATGGTGATACGAGTAAATTAAAAACCATGTGATAAATTGTCACCGGTTATGGTTAGATAAAGTTCTGTTCCTTTATTCCTTTTTTAAAAACGAAGTCCCACAGTAGGATTTCTCCTGTGCCGAATGTGCGTTTTACAGGCATACATTTAATATGCACGACACAACCAGAACAAACAATGTGTTTGCACAATTGCTAGCTCCGGCTGTGATTCTAACCCAGGACCCGCGGCGTAGAAGTCGGGTACTCGGAGTACTAGGCCACGCAGTCGCTAGCCTAGAGAAGTCCACTGTAACACTTCTACAGGCTGGCGTTGTTGATGTTGATGATAGTATACTATAGTTATGATTAGTTATGAACCGTCGTGACTTTGGAACCGCCCGCTCCCCTTTAATATAGTGACTGATCTAAGTGTATTAAAATTGTTAATTGATTTTGTTTGTATATTGTCGACTGGTGAAGTCCGTTAACCCGTAATGGAGTAGGAACTCTTCCGGGCTCCAAAATACTCTCAAGTATGTGTTTAGCAGTAGAACATTTATAGGATGTTACTTTGCCCAAGCAATGAGACACATTGGCCGTGTCTAGGCGAAGAAAATTAAGAGTATGCTCAGTTAGACACTCAGATTTTCTAAGTTAGTTTTCATCTGTCACATCAGCAACTTAAGACTGTTTCGCCATTTTGCTTATTATAATTCGTGCTATCGTAACCATTAACCAATGACAACAATCAAACTGACATAAAAATTAATTTGTAATTTGTTATATAAAATTTGAAATGATTTATCTATGGGGGATCAAAATAACAATAAAATTATTTTTCACTTTTAGATTTGTTAGCGTAATTTTAAAGAAACTTTCAATTTACTGGCGTAAACATAAACAAATATGGCTACTTAGTCAGCAAGCCTGTTTTGGTTGACAAGCGCTGTGCTCAGTCACTTACACCTTAACTTTTTTTATGCTGTCTAAATTAGCAATTTAGAATTTTGGGTTACACGCACATTGTGTGTTATTTTAAAAGTAATGTCTCGTTTACATTAAATTTGAAAACTACAAAAAGTCACAGGAACAACTTAAGTTACTGGTGGTAGGATTCCTATGCAGGAATCCGTCTAAGTAGGTACCACCCCAGGGCCGGCTATTCTGCCGTGAAGCAGTAGTGTGCAAACATTACTGTGTTTCGGTTTAAAGGGCATTGCAAGCTAGCGTAATCACTGGGAATATGAGACTTAACTACTGATGTCTCAGGGTGACGGACGCAGTGTGGTGTTGCACAGAAATGTTCTGGATGATAGAGCATTTGTTATGGACAGACGTTGCACTTACCATCAGGTGAACGTTTAGCTCGTTCCGTCACTTTTATGAAATAAAAAAAAAACGAGTATATCCAATAATTGCGTTATCACTTTTTATGCGGCTTTCCAAATTCAAGTCTGCTTACATTATCAAGATCAACGACACGGAGAGCTTTTGATCAGAAAGAGATCCCAAAATGTCTATATGGTATTCTTACAATATTAACTACTTCTTCTTACATTAAAGTTTTTGAACCAAAAAGGTTTAAAGTGGCTAAGTAATATTTTCACCAAATCTTCGATTTAGTGATAATATTCTATTTTAACACAATACATGATGTTGTAGGGAAAAATAAAGGACTAAAAGACATTCGAATTAACGCAGCATGACTCGGAATATCAAACTCCCGTTATGGTCCAACCGATTATGGCGGCATTGTGCCTGTCCCATGCTTGGCATTAATCTAATTTCAACCGCAAATAATACAGTGTTAGTAACACATTTACAAAAGAGTGATAAAAGTTTTACGCTATGTAATATATTTATATACTTCAATAATTTGTACCAATTACGTGATCTTAATCTCAGATACTTTTAAACGCACTATTAACCTAAAATCAATATCTTTTAATTTAAGCTAGCACACACCTGACGCACAGATTAGTAATCTGTGACCTGACGATATGTTTAATCTGTGTCCTGACGCTAATTTGTAACTGTAGTCCTATATAATTTGACAAACAAATATTGTAGGTGAGTACAAAGACAACAATAGTATACTGTGGACTGTGGTATACTGGAAAGGTGAATTGGCGCACGCGAGAAGTGCTCCTCTCAGAAATTAGTGGAGCCCTCTGATCAGCAGTGCGACATTTATTACCTGTTACTTTATATTTCCAGACTGAAAATTCAATACAGAAATAGCACATAATACCATGTCTAATATTAATTTTACACCCCAAAATAGTCAATAGCAATTTTAGATTGTGAGTGTTTAAAGTTATACCTCTTAGTTAAGTAGCTTGAAATAACGCTATTTGTAGCGTAAATCGTAGTCCACACAGAATATCAGCATTTTGTAATTAAATAATTTAAGGATGATCGTCACTTTTCTTGTGACAAAACCTGTTTTTTTATCGTAAAGGATGTAACTTAGCATGCAATATATATTTATGTACCTACGCAGGCTATACACCTAGCGACAGATTGCCGTGTAGGTACAAATATGTTCGTTTAGGACGCAAAAGTAAAGTTTTAAAGAAGTTACTGAACGTGTCAGGCGTTTTGCTTGTTTGTTGCCTCGTCTGATGAACATCGCATCGAAATAGCAATATCATGAAAAAGTATCTAATAAGAAATGCAAAATATTACCGATGAAAAAGCTAAGCACGTCACACTAGGTTATAAGTAGGTCATGGCTGAGTCCTTGTAACATTTTCTGGACCTCAGCATCCCGAATCAATATCTATACTTCTATACCTATATAATGACCTACTTCAAGTTAAGATGGCTAACCGTGCATCCCCGCAATGACTATATTCGGTCGCTTCTTAGATGGAAACCGAAAAAAATTAAATAAGAAATTATATTGCTTAAACTTACCTTTCGTTGTGCCTCTGCAGCTAATCCAGATTTTGCTGCTCTGTTGTTGGCCATTTTAAACTAACAACTAAAGTTTGTACAATAAATAATAAATTAGATCACAGACACGATTTTCCGCCGTGGAGTCACAGCGTGCAGCGTTGAGAATAATCTGGCGTTCAAAATGTAAACAGCCTGTGCGGGTCGCTGCTGAGCACTTCAATGTGTGAGTGTGTGCTGATGAATGACATCATGCAGCGCGGCACGGCCGGCCAGTGCACGACTCCCGGGTAACGAATAGGAATGTCCGTTAATAATTTATCGATAACTTTAAATATAAAAGTTTTTACTGCCTCTTTTTATACCTATATTATTGTATAAACATGTATTAGTTACAGTTATCTTATTCATTTATTAAAGAGACTATATGTCTATAATAAATAACAGAACCTTATAATAGTTAAAAATGGTTATATTTTAAGAGGAACTATTAGTTACCCATAAAATAAAAACAACAGAGGTAATAGCTAAAGTAATATATGTCTGAATACTAATGATTTCTTGAATATGAAATGAATATTACTAATTTCTTTATATTTATTGGACTGAAATTTTGCAAACTACAATAAAAGTTGGAAATTTAGATAGTATTAAAAACAATCCTTGTTACTGAACTATGTTTAGAAAAAATAATTAAATTAATTCTAATAAAATGTTTTATGTTTGTTTTTACTTTTTGAAAAAATAGGTTAATTTGTCATTTGCTCTACTCTCATCTATTGGACGCGAGCAATTTATTTTATGATACCTGAATAATTCAGTCAATGGCGTAACTACACCGTTAGGCCCTCTTTTAATATCTTTGAATGTAAAGAAACTAAACCAACGTTGTAGTTTTCATTAAAAAAATCATCAAATCAATTATAATAATTATTACATTACGTTATTATAATTATTTTGGGCATTTTAAGTTAATTTCTAGTAACTTTTAATTTACGGAGTGTATTGGATTTAAATAACAATTTTATTTTTACTATATAATTTTTTATCAAATTTCGGCCATTGTATGCCATGTGCTCCCCCCCCCCCCACCGCCCCCTTGCCTTCCTATTGTTACGCCACTGATTTCAGTAACGTCTATAGTTAACAACAAATGATAAAAAGAAATATCGATACACTTCAACACTAGTAGTTCGAAATGTAAAACGAAAACCAAGTATGGAGTACAATGAGGGCAAAAGAGATAAGTATATCTTCCTTTCTGCTCAATAGTCGCGACGGAATGGCGCCGAAAAGCGTGGAGGCTGTATTTCTAATTCTGTAGATATACATACTCATATTTATACTTGGGTATTAAGTAAGCAGTTACGCGGAAAAGGAGTTTTATATTGATATTGGAATGGTTACCATTTATATTATTATTTATAAATTTAGTAATAACTTTAAACTATTTTTGATGTTATTACTAAGTACATCACTCTGTTCTTTTATTAGTTAATTATCAGTGATCATAAATTTCTTCAAATTATTTTGCTGATATACCTACTAGTAGTATACTGTATATTATATTTAGTACGAAATGATGATGTACTAGTATACTGTACATCATCATTTCGTACTAAATATAATTTCTACTTCAGCGCCATCTTCGTCACTGGTTTAGACAAAGTTCTGTCATTTCAGTTGTTGTCACTTCTTGCCTTTGGAGCTGTTTGTGATAAATTCAACTGTTTACTATAGATGGCGTTAATATTTTTACAAATCGAAGTACTAAAGCCCTTTGAGAATATGATAATGATTTGTGCCAAAACCGGGTGGTGGCTTAAGAGTAGCCACCCCATCTCTTCCAGTGGGCGTCGTAAAAGTCGACGGTGTGAAAATTAAAACCAGACGATGGGCATCGTCCTGGAACATCTGAATAAATAAACTACGGTTTCAAACCCGCCTGCCCAGCGAACTACGGAAAAATCCCCCGAAAATAGGAGCTACAAAATTTTGTGGCAATCTACCGGGGAGGCCTATGTTCAGAAGCTGGACTGGTGATGGGTTGCAATGATAATGACAATGAAATGCTTCTAGAAGACCCAATGAGTAAAAAAATACAAATAAGGAACTATTCTTGTATAAAAGTACTTAAAAACTATTTTTGGTCTTTAAGAAGGTACAATGTTTAAAAGTCATCCCTTATACCTTTCTTTCATTCATACTCCAAAAGAGAACCAAATTACGAGAATATATTTATCATTCATAAGTCAGTGTAAGGATAAGGTATGAACTTAAAAAAAAGCCAGCTAAAAATATATTGGCCGATTAATTGTTTGACATACATACATCGAAATAAATAATGAAATTTGACGTATAACGATTAATCACTAAGAAAATGGAGGCTTTTTAAAATAATCGAAGTAATTTTTATAAAATAATATTATCAAAATAAAAAAAATGTAATACATAAAATAAATATCGGTCAGCGTGGTCAGCTCAGTAATGAATAAAGCTTTCAAAAAAAAAACTAAAAATAAGTAGATTATACTAGTTACCGTCAAAATAAATAGATAAAAATATGGAAAGTTATAAACGAAATCGTAGGAGAAAAGGCCGATCCGGACTATCCATATCATCGGGCGTCATGACCAAGCCGTCTTCAGCTTCATTAAATGGCTTTTGCAGTTATATAATTATGAGCAGTTTGATTGCTATTATATATTTATTGCTGGAACATCATTGCAATATTTGTACTTCCAAATGCAATCTAAATAATATTACAAAAAATATTGAGGATATAACGGTTTGTTAATGTTTAATTATTACTGATAATTTTACTACAACACATGGCAAGCACATTAGAGATAAGTATACTACAACATTAATATTAGTAGATAATACTATTAATTGCTTAATTTTCTATATATACTTCTAATAATATGGAGAGGATCGGTTTTTTGCACTAAGCTTACACTACTTCAGGAACCAGGGTTGTAATTATATAAATAATGATATTATTCAATAAAGTATTATTATTTCTAAGAAACTTTTAAATCGTAGTATGAATCTTAGCGGCAACGACTTATTAGTACACCTAGGCTAGTCCAAGCCAAAAACCAGTTTCGCGATTATTTTTAATTGGTATGGCTCAGATGTGATTGTATATTGTACTTTACTTTTACATGAGATGGAGTTTTTTTTTCTAGAACGGGGCTTTAAAAAAGTAAAGTAACAATCGATAAATTTCCCACTGCTGAGCACAGGCTTCCTCGCATTCTGCTTCAATGCGGATTTGCGAACTTCACATGTCTTCGAAATATTTTTATCTCTCAGATATGCAGATTTTATCAGTTTATCAGCATATTTAAATCAGCACTTAAATTTGCAGAACAATTTCAAAGGTGGCAGGAGGCCCCTAAAATACGATTCGGTGGATTGAACTCAGGTCATTCGCTTAATATGAAATTTAAGGCATGCTCCCGGCCCTTGAGCTACCTGGGTATATTTATTACTATATTAATATTTATTACAAAATCAAAATGTATACACGAAATACACGAAATAATTATACATGCAAATGCTATTCCAACTGACATCGTAAAATTTTGGGCTCATTGTGAACAAATCGTCCGTCTGCAATAATCGCTAGCTCCAGCAATGAATCGATTCATTTGATTTTGTGGGTAATTATTTCAGTAACTGTTGACCACCCTAACTATAACAATATTTTTTAGTTCTGCTGTTCGACGCAAAATGTCGGTAGTAGCTAAAATAAATAAAACAGTAAGTATTTTTAAGTCGTTAAGTCTAGTCTACGTCTGGGCTTAAATTGAAGTGACCGCGTTTAAATTGAATACCTCTCTTTACATCCTTCACCCTCCCGCGCGATTTTATCCTTTTTATCTTCTATTTCTGTTGCGTCACTACCAGTTATGAAAATGAAAAAATATTTTATTAACGAAACTCATAGATACTACTAATACTCATACATTTACAGATTTAATTCGTTTATAGGGCCGCTAACCACGCCCCAAAAAATAACTTAGGAACAAGAAAAATAAAATTAGATAAACAACATACCAATAAAATAAGTAATATTTCATGTCTCAACTTGTGCATGAATTGCTTCTGTAAATATTTTTCATTGAATAAAATAATTGTGGTATTACATTCTATTCGGTTGTTACAATTTTATATCTCATCATCATTAGCCTTTGAAAAGTCCTAACGCTGTACACATGACTTATTTAATTTAATAGGCTTTTCTAATTTTCTTTTTAATGGTAGTAGGATTCTTATGCAGGAATCCGTCTAAGTGTCAGTTCATTTCATTTATTTATTAATGTAAACAGTCATAAACTATTTTCCAGTGTCAAGTAACATATCCAGGTATACAATCTGCAAGCAGCAAGACTTAAAAATTTTAGTCGACAGTAAAATGATAGCTGACTTTTACTGAAGATTTGCTGGACTGATGGAGACAAAACGAAAAGCCCAATTTTAGTCTTGAATTGAATTTTCCAATCACTGTACACTCTCAGGTGCACTAGCTGCATAATAAACTATCAATATTAAACATCAAAACATCAAATATAATCAGAAATTACAAAATTAAATAAAAATACTACTGCCAGTTTTCGAGTTGGCGCCAAAAGTCTAAGTATCAGTTATTCTGCCGTCAAGTAGTAGGGTGTCAACATTACTATATCGATTTAAAGGGCACTGATAGTTAGTGTAATTACTGGGCATATATTATTTAGGAACTGATGTCTCAGGGCGACGAGTGGTGATGCTGCATAGAAGTTTTCTGGGTGACACAACATTGGTTATGGTCAGACGTTGCACTTACGATCAGGTGAATGATTTCCTTGTCTGGTCACTTCTTCCATAAAAAAAGGATTCACCGTAACTGATTCACTTCAATATCATCATTATTTCCAGACTCATTTATCATACTATGAAAGTCAATTATCGGGACTTAGAAAAAAGAGTATCAAAATTTTCACAACAATTTCCAAAATTTGAAGGACAGCTGGAGATTTTGGAAGCCCTCGCGAACACAATGGAGTATCGTGACTCTGGATGGGATCCTAGAACACATCTGCCTTTGCCCAACGTTGATGTATCATTAAATAAACCTAAAAATATTCCGGAATTGGAACGGTTACGAAACAAAAGCAGGCAAAATTTTAAGCTCGTTGATGTTGATATTGATTAAAAAATTCGATTATTACACAATGCTAATGAAAGACGATTTTCTTTTGGACTCTCAAATGTTGTTACAATTCAATTTTGAACAGTTGTCAATAACACATATCCAGTACTTCGACCTGAAAATCTTGAACAAACATTTTGATGATTGTTAGAAAAGTTAAAGTACGAAAAATATTCTGTATTGCTTTACTTTAATACAATTTGAATATTGTAAGATTTTGTGTTTTTTTTTTTGTTTTTATTAAGCTACGGTAATGGAGAATTTTTTTCAAGCCATATCTTTTGAACATTTTGCAAGTCGTTACTGAGATTTATCTCTTAAAGATAATTTTGTAGCTAAATATGTTTAATATTAAGACTAGCAATATTTTGCTTACGAGTATAGGTCATGAAAATGATATAATAACTACGACAATATTTCTCTTTGATAATATAGAATACAATTTATAGTATACGAATCATCACTTAAGCCCACCACTAGTCAACTACTGAACATAGGCCTCCTACATAAATTGCCACAAGACTTGTAGCTCTAATTTTGGGGAAACTCACGCTTGGCAGGCGGGTTGGCAATCGCAGTTTATTTATTCAAATGTTCCAGGAAGATGCTACTGCCCATATTCTGGTCTTTATTTTCCCTTTGTCGACTTTTACGACATCCACTGGAGGAGATGGGGTGGTAGATTCTCTATTCCGCCACCACACGGCCTACAATAATATACAATATATTTTTATAAAACATTTTTTTTTACCAAAAGGTCCTACTATAGCGTATGGCGGCCATTATAGCAGAGGTAAAAATGTAGCAAACGTTGAAGAAAAACATTTTGAAAATGTGTTTGTTGGTTTCTAGGTTTGTTTGTCCGTCTTTCACGCTTCAACGGACTGACCGATCGATCTGATTTCTGGTATGCAGACATATTAGAGGCCATAGGTTACTTTTTATTCAGGAAAAAAATATGATTCCTGAGGGATAACATATTTTATGTTCCTTTAGCTTCGTTGAAGTGTAGTGGAATTCAATAGATTCAAACGAATAGATTTCGCCTCAGTTATTCTAACACGCAAATGATTGAGATACCATTGTGATTAAACAGATCACTTTTTGTAAGGCACGGCACGGGTTTCGATATACGAATGCGAAGCCTCGGGTATCAGCTAGTATTAATAATATTTACGAAACTACACCAATGTACACATACACAGTAAAACATATGTATAAACCAATTTAGGATCAATGTAGGGAAGACCGTCTACAAGGCAAGTTCGTCTAGAGGCAATAACTTCTGTTTTTGAACAGCTATCATTCTTACAACTGTATCCCTAAAACGGTATAGTGTTGCTAGCTCGAACTGAGAATTTATTACAGCAGATTTATTGTGTGAAAATAGTCTACCACATTTTCTCTCGTTTTGAACTAGAACATTGTCTAAGTCACACAGATGCTGGTCACTCAAAAATGCTCATGGTAAAATAAAAAGAAAAGTGGAAAATCATTAGATTTTTGAGGTTATGTTTTTGTTTTTACGTAATTCAAACGTTCGTTATGACATTGCTGATTGTTGAAATCGTGTATATCACTTTAATTTGGTATTAGTCGCGGCAAATTTGTTAAGCTATAATATAGTTGCAAAGACCGTCTCCCATGCATAAAAAGTTGGCCACAACGCCAGGTGTTGTCAACTTTTTCAGTATGCGAGTGACTCGAGTTCGTTTATAAAAATATTTAACACTAAAAGTTCAATACTGTTTTTTTTTTAATTGCTACTCATCATTTTAATAAGTAATAATAAAAACAATATTTTTTCTTTTCAACCCGTGTTTTGAATTCAATTTAAGAAGAAATCATAAAATTATTTTCAAATTTTTAAAAAAATGTTTAGTCTGTTTATTCAAATACCAATATTTCTTCGTCCCACATGTTTAGTCATTTTATTATGACATGCGTATATTAAGGCAAAGATATGCCGGTGTTACCCCAAAAATGAGAAAATTTGCGAAAACTTTGGTACACAACATTATTGATAAGTATATGGACGCCATTTTTTATGCCATGGACAAACTATTTTCATACGATTTGACTAACAGACTATGGTTTTATTACTACTAGGCGGACTTGTCCCGAACTGCCTTAATGTCCGTCTACACGCCGAGTTTAAAAAACACCTGTATCTTAAAGTTAATTGAAATTAAATAAATTTTTGACGTTCGAAATTGACTTAAAACGATATTTTATAATTTGCACTCATAACAGTTACTCTAGAATGTATATATCCGTTAATTAGGTTCAATCGAATTTAAATTTTAACAAAGTATCCTAAAATTCTTCCCCACATAGACTACTATACATAACTGGTGGTAGGATTCCTATGCAGGCATCCGTCTAGGTAGGTACTACCCCAGGGCCAGTTATTCTGCCGTGAAGCAGAAGTTTACAAACATGACTGTGTTTCGGTTTAAAGGGCACTGGAATCTAGAATTATCAACGGTTATTTTTAATAATACCATTGATATAGGATGTATTTATAATAATGTATACATAACACAGTATTTTGTCCAAAAAAACCATTCGGTGGTACGGAGTTCGACTAACAGGATTTAAAATTGTCTATTACAATCTTAAAGATAAATGGAATGTACGAGTATATATGCACCCAATGTACTGCCCTCTCAGTTACGAGTACTTACTGATTAGAGTACCTACTTTCTACGCCGCGGGTCGTGGGTTCGAATCACAGCCGGAGCTTGTTGACTTTTTGGATATGTTGTGTTGTAAATTTCTCCGTGTCACTGACACTGCGTCCTAGTAGTATCCGATGAAGCTGTAAAAGCCAAAAAGGCTAACAGAAATTACATCACCGAAATTATATACTGCGTCCTAGCCTACCTACGTGTACTAGTGCCTCTGTGTTTGTGCGTACATTTTATGGCACTAGAATATCTCCTGCATAGTTTAATCCGAGCTTCCGAGAATATTCAGAGGCCAACGGCGTGGTCAATAATCGGTCAGATGGACATTAATCAATCTAATTACATTTGTGGTGTAATTTAGACATAGTTTAGTTAGAATTATCACCACTTCACACAGGGCCATTGAATGGAAACTCTCAATAGAATTTATTTTGGAATGTATCGGTAATTCACATATCATGGACCTTTAGTCAATTTATGGTCGTAACGTAGTCCATTGGGAATTTTCAAAGGAAAAAATAAAAACTTTTATTTCCACAAACCTTTGAATCATAAAAAAAAATAATTAATGGCATCATATATTTCGTAATGCCGTGAATTTGATACAATATTTTTTTAAGATATAATATAGTTTTGTTTATATTTAAATATTAACTTTTATGACGTCGTCCATTATTATTTGATTTTGATTGTATTTATATAATATGTGAAGATAAAACTTTGTATCCCTTTTTGTATACGCCCATATTGCCCGCACGATGGAGTGTGAGATTTGGCGTAGTGAAAGTACGTATGGAGAAGAAGCTAGAAAGCTAAAGTTATTTACAATATGTGTTACAATACAATTACAGATAAAGTCCCAACGAATCATTGGGAAAATTCAAAATCGCATAACTCCGGATTCAGTTAAGTCGGGTTAGCGTAAGCGAGCGTATTACTGTATATAGATTGCCGATTGTTTATTTCTTTCAAGATCATTTCAGTCAGTTTACCCGTGTCGTAAAAACTTAATTACCCGTAACTAAATTTAAATGAAATATTTGGGAATATAGGACACACGAAGCTTCGATTTTATATTAATCAGTTGCCTACTATATGACAATCTGTCTATAGCTTCCTCAGCAATCTAAGCAATATACTTGGATAAGATGACGGTGCTGCTGGCCTATTTTCGACCAAGACGAGAACTTACGAATACTGTCGGAAGCTAATGTTAAATGCACTGAAGATATTACAGTTCCGCAAAAGCTGAGCAAAATCCTGTGCAGGAATCTTTCTATGTGGGTACCATAATCTACTGATAAGCATTACTGTGCAAACATTACTGTTTCGGTTTGAAACGCATTGATATCCAGTGTAATTACTACACATGTAAGACTCAGAACTGACGTCTCATACAGAAATTTTCTGGGTGACACAGCATCTGTATTTGTTATTTGCATTGCACTTACAATCAGGTGCACGACTTCCTCGCCTTCCCACTTTCTTCCATAAAAAAACATTGTTACGTTTAATAAACAAAGGAGTTATTGAAAAAAATTGATGACATAATTTATTTTTAAAAATATTTAAGTAAAAACTTGTTAGTACCGTTGTTAACTTGATTTCTTTTCTATTTTACCTGCCGATAACTGCCATAGTATTAATAGTCGATAAATATTTATCTATACCATCTGTAGAAATCTTTAGATCCCTAACCACCCTGCGTTACGGTTTTTTAAGAAGCACAAATTTCTTTAATTTTTCTATCGTGTAGAGTTCTTCTGTCTAATTTGTTTGTACATTTGGTTGAAGCAATCGATTTAGATAATTTTCTTGAATTCAGTTCATTTAATTCTTTACTAACTTTATTATATTTCGTGCCTATGCTGCAGAGGGTGTCCTGAAAACGAAAATGGTGTACATACTTTTAAGTTGAGTTTTTAAGTTGCGAGCTGCGGTAGCTCACAGACCGGGCGTTCACTTTAAATGTAATTGTACGCGAGTTTGATTCCGGCCCCTCTAAAATATTTATTACAATTTCATTTGATGATTTTGGTGAAGGAAAACACCGTGAGTAAACCTGAATGTTCGAAGAATAAAAACATTCCGAGTACGTGTTGTGAAGCCGGCCAGCCCGCATTGGAACAGCGTGGCCGTCTCTTTCCGGCCCCAAAGCCCTCACAAAAGGGAAAGGAGGCCTAGGCTGTTCATTGCTTTTTTACAATAACAGATTTTTATATGTATTTACATACGAAAATTGGTTGTGGAATATAATATTATGTATAAAGCCTTAAGAATCTGATTAAATAAAGAAACACTGTGCTTCTATACCTAATTCTTACAAAGTTCCTATAGGTGGAAGGTTTGAATTCATACCTACTCGTATATAATATCAGGAAGAATCGGAAGTCGGGAGGAAGGACCGGGGTAAAAAAATAATACATTTGGACCAGAAAAATCAATAATGTTTGTGTTATACGAATGTTAGCTTCGACTGGGATTCTGGTCCCGGACTCACCACTGACCATTAATCCCTACGGTGCTGAATCGTGACTGTGGATATATGGGTGGGGTGATTCGTTGCCATCTCATAGATTTTATAACCTTCAGCAAGCCATTACACTGTAAATAACCTGATTTGACTGGTGGTAGGATTCCTATGCAGGAATTTGTCCACAGAGAAATGTTTTGGATGACACAGCATTTGTTATGGGCAGACGTTGCACTAACCACCAGGTACATGATTTGCTCGCCTCGTCTATATCTTCCCATAAAAAAAAAACTATTGGAAACTTGGAATACGACAAATGATTACTGAAAAACTTTAATGTAGGTAATTGAAAAATTATGATTTCATAGATTTTACCTTGAGTATATGCAAGCTGGAGTTTATTTCGTTTAGCTCCGTTCTTATAACAAAATATTCCCAAACATTAACGCTCAAATGTGTGGCAATGGCCAAGATTCCTAGAAGTAATCCCATTTCTATGCATATTACGCTTAAGGACTTTTTCATAGGCATCTTTGGGAATGCCGTAAGCTTGTGACTAATTTTCTTTAATGCCTATGTAATAAGTAATGTGTATAATTTTTGGCCTGGTGTTATAGCATTTTTGACATGTTTTAATTTAATGAGCTTTATATTGACACAATTTTTTTCATAACTGTTATAATCTATAATGTAAGTTTATAGCGTAGTGATTATATTCTCTTTTATGAGTGTGTGAGGACGGAAAAGGGTATTATTTTCTTACCAATAGAATATAATCACTAAGTTTAGGAAGATTAGAAGTTTGGTGAAATTTCTACAACGTCGTGATACCCGCCGAAGTCAATATTTGCCCAAAATATGAATTAGTGGAATCAATTGAAAGTATTTCTTATTCACAAAAGGTATTATAATTTAGCTATTAACACCGTCATTCAATGATCTTCTGCTGGTCATTGGTCTTCTGTTTTTTTTTTAGAGAGTTTTGCAGTCTTATCGACTTGTGTCTAATTATAGTGCGGGTAGGTAACTCTAATTTCGTCAAAATATGTTATATTTCTCTAACATGCATGGTTTTGCCGTCTAAAAAAAGTACATAAAATCTTTATTAACGGTTTTTGTTGTATCGAAACGAGGTCACTCTATTTCTATGTAATTTAAGGTGAGCGTGACTCTATGTATGCTACGATTCTCCGTGCTATCGCGACTTTTGTTTCTTTTGAAAAACGTAATTTTTTTTAAATAGAATTAATTTTCGATGTGACCATACATAACGCACTATATACTGAGAAGATGTGACTCTGCGTCTCCGTATGTGTATCTGAACTTTTTTCAGTATAGTTAAAGCTTTTGATAATTTAGAGAAGTTATTATAAACTTACTTATTTTATTTTATACAATATTTGCTTTTAGTTGTTTCACAGATGATTACTAAAAATATATAAACAGAACAACAAGACCTTATACTTATTTTGAAATAATGTCTGTTTTATATTATAAGTTGATACATATAGTACGGCATCATACAATACAGTGAATAATGTATTTATACCATAAACAATCATGACATTTTCGGTCTTATTTATGTGAACGAAGCTTACTACTAACGCCCGGTTCCTATATTCAAGTAACAGTTATCAGTAATAGCTATTATTCTTTTCTTTGCATAATGCCTAATTACTCTTAGTAATTAGGCATTATGCAGCGCTTCACAACTTTTTCATGTCATCTACCAGGTACTAACTTCCGTTAGTTACAGGAACGGTTTTGAATTACTCTATTCGTAGATAATTTAACGGAGCGTAAGGAAAACGTCTCGTTGTGTGAACATAGGAACCGTATAAGTAGGTTCAACAAGTCCGTAACTTTTGGCCATATTTTATTGAGAAGGACTTGTTATACGAGTAGGTTCTGTACATAATTAAAATAGGCACTCGATATCCTAAGGTTAATCACGTATTGATATAAACATGCATTTTCCTTCCGTGTT
This sequence comes from Luehdorfia chinensis, assembly GCA_019845155.1. NCBI lineage: Eukaryota > Metazoa > Arthropoda > Insecta > Lepidoptera > Papilionidae > Luehdorfia > Luehdorfia chinensis. The sequence continues at coordinate 473,292 of JAHVAK010000642.1, forward strand.
GCCTATACTTCTTTAAATACAACAGTATTAAATATTTTATGAGTTTTCGTTTGGTACCTTTTCAGGCTAAAGGGGTAGCAACTTTTATAGGGCCTACAAATAGGACAAAAACAAATATTTCAAACATATAATTTTCACTCGAAATACATTTTTGTAAGTAGTCCATTGTTACGCTGCTTTTAACATTTGCAGATTGTTTTGCTTTCGATTGGTAACTTCTTTGTAGATTCCTGGAATATTGTAAAAAAATTAACTAAACAAACACGAACCAGTACTTCTTAGACTTATTTTTTGACTATGATAATAAATATTTTCCAGATTAAATTACAAGAGTTTTATAGCAAATAAGCAATAGCGAGCCAGACACATCTGACTTGCATTGAAAAGTTTACCAGGGGCTAATAAATTGCCCCAAAGCCTCATTGAGATCCTATAACTCTCACTGCCGGACTTTTGTGGTGGTGACCATAGTACCACACCCACCACATATTAAGGTGTAGCTGCTGCTTGTCGCGCTATTAATTTGCAGTCACTATTCTTGTCAGGTACATTCCTCGGCCGGTTCTTACGAATTGAGTGGTGGATAGGACTCAAAATTATTTACACCGCCATGTTAGCAAGTCTTTAAATGGATAGTACAATTATAAAACTACTGAAGTAATTAGTATCAATGGCAAGTAATAGATGAGAGTAAGAGAGCTGCAGATGAAAGTAATACAAGAGAAAGAGAAAAAGCCATAAGAAAAAGCAGATAGTTGGTTTCAAATTTCTATGCACGTACATCTGACAGATTTCCCGAGGAGCTACGATCCAGCCGAAAAAGTCGCTGTAAGAAATTCCTTTTACTCTCCACTTGAACTGACTGTGACTTCGCGATATGGTTACGGCTGGGGCACATCGACAGACATGGTGGCTGAAATTAATTAAAGTATTCGCTTAACTATATGGTATAGTTTCTATAGATTTCGATTATACATTTTCGATACTTCATCTATGTTCTTCTCTTCAATCTATGTATTGATACATAGGATTAACAACGTAATTTAAATTAAGGACTTTGGAGAAGAATTATATTACGTCACTTATGTTTGTAAGGATAACAAAAAAGTCTGCAGTCAATTAATGATAAGTGGTCACGAGCGCGTAAACATATTTATTACACATTACAGCTCTGAAGATTAAGATTAAATGCCACATCGACAGTAAGCCAGTATAAATAAGTATGATAACACGCGTAAAATATTTTCTGTTGCTTTCATTATGAAGTAGAATTAAAAAAAAAATGAGGACAATACCAGAATGTCAATAGAACTTTGCCCTTCTCAAAATTATCGTGTACATAAATGCTGTGAGGTTCGTTTTATAGCTGATATATTACAAAAAAATATATATACAATTTAAAGCCTTTAGAACTTGCGGTTTCTTTGTAAATCTAACTACAATAATTACTTTAACCTTATGTTTTAAAATAGCATCTATTGTAGTTAATCATCATTGCAGTATATAAATTGTAAATCGCTAATATCTGCACATGTGGTCGAAACAGTTTTTTAATTAGCTTGATAAAAAAATGCCACTGTGATCAATGACATCACTGGAAGAGGTTACCTTGTAGAGCGTCTGGAAGATCCTGAAGTTACGACACCACCTATTTACACCTATACGTGGTACGATGATACTACATATGATGCACATAAAGCTGTTCTTCTACGAGTATTTCAGCTGAATTTTACTAGTTCATTGTTGGACATAAGTACTCGTATCTTCGAATGACAAAATTAACAAATGTAATACTTGACGTTCCGCGCCTCAAACGCTGCTGCCTATCATCGGTCTGGTTAATTATTCGATCTCTCTAGAGTCTTTGAGATGGTAATTCCGCCATCTGCATGAGATTTGTAATTTTTTGGCATTTATCTTTTTCAACTGTTAAGATAAACATGGGACGGCAGGCTGGCAGATTCCTTTATGTCGCTCACACTGCGGATTTTTTATCCGAAATGATATAACTTTAAACATGAAAACTTAATATGTCATTTAAGCGTACAAAGTGACGCAGACTTTATTAGTCTGCAAAAGCTTAAAATAGTCATTGTATTCCTTTTTTTAATAATTTTCATCCGCTAGTTTTACAGAAAAACTGTACATTATTAAAAACTACAATATTAATAAAATAAATTAAAATTCAATTAAATTTTTTGTACATTGTGGGGCTTGATTTGGCATTGTAATTTGAAATTTAATGCAATTTGTAACTCAACTTAGAGCAAATCTATTTTAAGACGATGTACAAATAGCTGAGATTTCTCCAGGATTCTGTTACTCTTTTCGAAAACATAACTAGTTGAAATACTTGCAAATATTTCCAGAATGAATTTAGAAAGTTACCGTTTCTGTCTCGTCGTCTTTCATGGAACAATGTATAGAACAGACCTCGTCAGCAACTTTTAAGCAGTCGGTTTTTGCTTGAGTAACCTCCGTCTGTTGGCACACATCATTTTAAATTTCAGTTCGATTAACTTGTACATTCCAACACAGTATGGATTAGTCATTCACATTGATTAATTTATCTCAGTAACTCGTTTGTAGTCCTGCTTATAATTACTTCAAATCTAAATCAATGTACAAATCGCTCATGTTGTGACGCTGACATAATCTATACTCACTTCAGCCTGCCAGTCCACTGCCGAACATGGCCTCCCCCGTAGATTGGGTGGATTTGGCCATAGTTGCCACGCTTGGCAGGCGGGTTGGCAACCGCAATTTATTTATTTAGGTGTTCCAGGAAGATGCTGCCCATCTCCTAGATTTCATTTTCCCTCTGTCGACTTTTACAACACCCACGGGACGAGATGGGTTGGTAGATTATCTAAGGCCGCCACCATACGGCAAATCTATATTATATATTCTTATTGTAGTATAAAATGTCCGATTGCGCTAAACGGAAATAATGTCCTCCTGGCCGATTTTAGAACACGGCATCAACTTTCCAATATCGTCGGAATCTATCAAGTGCGCAGGAGATTTTATATTGCCACATGTGAACGCGCAAACATAGAGGCAATGACTCGTCCTAATCTACCCGCGACAGATGTAACGGATCATGCGATAAGATTGGAAGTAGGTTTGGATGGCTATAATCAGTAAAGGAACTTCTGAGGTTCCTATTTTAAATTATATGATTAGAAAATTAAAATTATTTGTTAATCAGAGAAACTGTATGCTTTCTTCCGACAACTACCAGGAATTATCGGCGTCAGGACATCCACTGCCCCAATTCAAGAGCCGATTAAGGATATAAGTAGAACCCATCATTTGTGATTGCTGCAGATATTTATTTAACTGTCAGTCATGGCAACTATTGAAAATATGAACTAATTCTATAGTCAGAGAAGACAACGTTCAAGTTATAAATATTTACCTTCATTGTATTCAAAATTGTCTTTAGACCTTTAACTTCCGAAGTATTATGTATTGCCTTTATTATTTGTGGTATAAACAAGCTGAGTATTGCTACTGCGAGAAGCGTTGTAATAATTATGTAGTTATCGGCCAAAGCGAAGTACTGCTTGGACACATATCTCTTTAGATTCTTCCAGAAGCGATGCAATTTGGTAGTGGCTGCACGTGCTGTATCGGAGAGTCGATGTGATGACCTAGTTTGCGCGTATAAACCTGTAAGTTAAAATGTGTGATTGTAATAATGATATTGACTGACACTGTATACATAGTAGAGGATCGATTAAGTTACCACTGAATGCAAGCTTTAAGTATGGGCAAAACAAACTTGCGTTTTGTTTAATGGGTTGCTGAAAGCCGTCAGGTGGTAGGATTCACATGCAGGAATCCGGCTAGGTAGGAACCACCCCAGGGCCAGTTATTCTGCCGTGAAGCAACAGTGTGCAAGCATTACTGTGTTTCTGTTTGAAGGACACTGAGCTAGTGCAATCACTGGGCACTGAGATGAGACTGAGAACTGATGAATCATAACGCAGTGTTGTCACACAGAAATATTCTGGGTGACAGAGCATTTGTTGTGTGTGTACGTTGGACTTACCATCAGGTGAACGTTTTGCTCATTTCGTCAAATCTTACTCCAAAAAAAAACACCGGCCCCAATGAATGATAATCATCAAAGGAGTGTATGCTGGCATATTACTATTACATTAAAACTAGTCTATGGATTCAAGTTGGATAACGTAGACCGAGCTTGATGCCAAATTGATTAGCTTCAGTGATGAAGATAATGAGCAACAATTAAATTGGTACAAAGACTACTAAAAAGAGCAGTAGTATCCAAACATTGTTATAATAATATTGTTTTGGTCTAAAGGACTGAAAAAATGGTATTAGATTTTTTTACACAACTATTTACCTGTGTAGACATTACAACGTCGTCTTGGCATTTCCGTTTATTGTGGTTTTTGGGTTTATAGTATCGATATTATGACATTTTTTAAGTATTTTTTTAATATTATATTAATTGTATATACATATATTCTGATGATATAAATACGTAATTTTGATGACAATATCAGTTTGTAGTATGAATTGTTATGAATGTATGAATATCTACCGAATGACAAAGTAGAAATCATAGACTAGACATAAATTTTTAATAACTTTTCCTATTCTTAAGCGTTACACCAGGTAAATCACCTAGTGTATCTCCTTGAGATTAAAGTCTTTTTACTTTTATTTTAAGTGACGTTTTACCATATTTGTGCAAAAATAAAAAATTGTGGCACTATAATATCTTCTGCAAAATCAGTAGCCATTGACAGTCTCCGGAAGTTGGTGCCGTAGTCGAAAAAAGCGAGAAGTTATTTAAGAAAATTGAGAATAACTCCTCAATTTTTTCGATCATCAGAGATGAAAAAACATAATGTTAATATTTTCCTTTACTAGTATAAAAGGAAGTTTTAATTATTTTCCTTAATTTATTATTAATTTTACCCAGGGAACGAAAAAAAAATACATATTAGACTTTGGGCACAGACCATTAACTACAGTGCAGGTTGGCGGACATCTGTATGTCTGAGTTAATATTTCTATATTTCCCAGGAAACTTCTCGGGTATATGAGTGATTTAAAAAAAAATATAAGGAAGGAAGACCAGGTTTTCCTAATAGTTTTCTTCATAGATTATACATTATATACTTACGTCTTTTTCGTCGCGATCGTCGCACGTAGTGCATCAGCACTGATTTCAAAGTTGTAGTTTTCTTTACGATGTTTTATCTTTACCGTCGGGTACGTGGTAAATCGATACTTATATTTCTAGTAGAGCTGGCATTGGGGATCGCAACCCAATCGTGTACAAACTAAAAGCGAGAGCACGGCCCCTGATCTAAGGCGGCTATCCTGCGCTACCATGACTCTCCTGAACTAATAATAATAAATACAGAGATAATAAAAACATAGGGATATTAAATTAACATTTAAAAAAAACATTGTGATAATTATAAAGAAAAACATAAGTAAGTTTAAGGTATTTTTAATCAAAATATTTGACCTAATTAGTTATATATTGCTACAATTAGATAATATATGAATAAATTAATTAAATATTATGTTTTCACAATAGACGTACAATTTAATAATAAAACAAGTAATGTTTATGACATTCTATGCGCAATTTCCTTTGTAAATTACAGAATGGAGACGCTATAATTCACGACGCAGAAAATTTATGTAAATAACACGTAATGTAGGAAGTTTTACTAGTACCATACATCGTGATGAGTCGATATTTAGGGTACGTTACAACTTTTTAAACAATCAAAATAACTTACTTAACTGTAACATAGTAGAATAATATGTAAAATAATATAAAAAAACCTTATTATTATATAATAAACGGAATGCAAATAGAAATTATAAAGAGTGTTTGTTCTTCGTGCGTAATATTGGTTACCTTTAAATAATTAAAAAAATAGACCGTTTCCATTACGTCTGAAACAAAAAAAAATATGTTTTTATGGTAGACTGGTATAACGTATCGTAAGCGATCGATTCGCTTTGCCAATATCAAGTCTAAATCTAGTAAGTCTAGTAATACAAGGACAGACTTTTCTAAAACATTGTTTTGGGTTTGTGGTGGTAAATCAAATAGACACTAACGAATTAACGTATAAATAACACACGAAAAACAGTTACAACGAGTGAGAGGCACAAGCACAAATAGTATAGTTCACAAAACAATAGTCACAACTTAGGCGAAATGGAAAGAAGAAAGTCTAGAGTAGAATAAGCGATAGATTAAAACAGAAAGAACACAGTTATTTAGCGACAGAGCGAACGGAAGCGAACAAAGGATTGCGTTAGCCCAAGCGACATGCGTTCCGCGTCGTAACACGAATTGGACTCGTGAGCGATATATATATATATATATATATATATATATATATTTAATATAATTTCGGTGATGTAATTGCTGTTAGCCTTTTTGGCTTTTACAGCTTCATCGGACACTGGCCATGGGCCCGCGTGCCAGGTTTGGTCTGACCCAAACATAAATAAATAAATAAACTCCTACAAAAACCTCGAAATTCGGACAGTCGCGTTCGCTGCGTGCTTGCGCGATTTCGAATATCTCAAAATGATTTTAAGTCGTCTAATAACCGTCCGAGGGATTTGAAGTGAGTGAAGTTTAATTCCACGATCTTTATTAAGCTGCATAGGCATGATACAGTGAATATAGGGGTCGGATGTTTGCTTTAGATTTCATATAACCTGTTCTTGTTGTTACCTAGGTCAGATCTCTGTAATCGGCATTACTTAAACTGTTTATAACGAATTCAATTACCGATTTATTACGTACTCAGCGGTGAAGTAGAACACCATGACTCACTTTCTAAACTAAGAATTAAAAATATTTCGAAGTCATGTGAAGTTCGTCAACTAGGATTGTAGCAGCGTGGCAGACTTTTTTATTGCTCCAAATCCTTCTCGAAAACGACTGAAAACCTGTCTTCATCAAAGAGACATTAAACGAATAAAAATTTTAACTTTTCGAGACTATGCTTTGGATCATCTCTCTCTCATCATCATTTCAGCCCGGCACAAATCCACTGCTGAACATAGGTTTCCCCCATAGATTGCTTAATATCCAATACGAATGTTTTTCTTAATTGTGCATATACAATATAGACATTATTCACTATATAAAATATTTTATTTTTTATTTATTAAAAATAAACAATCTCCCACAGTAGGATTTTTCATGTATCGTGGGTGCTTTTTTCCAGCTTCGCCGGATTGAAAGGTGGCATAGTGCTGAGGGCGCTTAGCCGAAACCTTTATTTATGGATGACTGGCGCAAGGGCCCCCGAGAGGGGACCTCGGCTTGGACCGTCATCCTGTTCGCGAGAGTAACAGACTCGAGGGTGCCCAAGGGGGCCGGCCTTGGCCAGTTACTGCAATCGGGAGGGTAATATTACCACCAATTCGGAATGCGTTTCCGCTGGAGAAGAAATGGCGCAAGAAACTCCAGCGACGCTTCTGTTTATGACACTACTGCTAGGGGAGAACCGGCCTGAGATGCGGCGGTATCGCGAATAACTTTGTCTGATACGCCCACGCCGACGGCGGGGGCGGTATGATGGTGATAATGGGTGTTTGTGTAGTGTTGAGTAGAGCGCTTGGGCAATAGTGGTCGCGTCGTCAGGGTCCTCGAGGACGTGCCTCGGTCTCCTTTTTCCGCGGGTCGAGTTTTGGTGTATCGCGAGGGGGTTGTAAGTGGCGGCACTGACAACCAGTGGGTTGGGGTGCGTGGCGGCAGAGTCGAAGTATCGGCGAGAGGCCAACTTTAGATATTGGGCTATGGTAGGAAGCCCTAAATCGATATGAAGGTTAGCATTACGCACGAACCACGGTGCTCCCGTGGCTTTACGCATGAATCGATTTTGTATTACCTGAAGTCGGTGAATTTGACGCGGGGAGGCATGCGCAAATACGGGGCTTGCGTATGTCATAATTGGCCGAATACAGGCTTTGTAAAGTGTAATTTTATTACGTAGGGACATTTTGCTATTTTTATTTAGTAACGGATGTAATCGACCGAGGACGAACGCCGCTCGGTTCCTTACTCGGTTAATATGTGGACCGAAGCTGAGTCTCGAGTCTAATAGGACGCCTAAGTATTTGACTGTCTTTTCCCAGGGGATTGGACGATCGAATAAGTCTATGGTGGGGAGATGCTGCGTTATGCGTCGCAAGAAGTACATGGCTGCACTTTTGATTGGGTTGACCTCGATCCTCCATTTCCGAAACCAGTTCCCGAGGGTTCGGGCTGCGGATTGGAGGCGTTTAGAGATAGTGTCTGGATTACGTCCAGACACATATAGGCAGGTATCGTCTGCGAAGAGGGCGAGTTCGACGCCGCTGGTGTGCGGTATGTCGTTCGTGAAAAGGGTGTAGAGCACGGGACCTAGGACTGAGCCTTGTGGTACGCCGGCTAGGATGGGATGTGATTCGGATCGCACCCCCTCGACGCGGTAGCGGAAGGTTCGACTGCGTAAGAAATCTCGTATGATGAGTACGAGGCGATCTGGCACACCGAGTCCATATAACTTGTATATGAGCCCGTTGTGCCAGACCTTGTCGAACGCTTTCGCCACGTCGAAGAAGAGCGCTCCGATATGAAGCCCGCGTATGAAGCGGGATTGAATGTGCTCCGTTATGCGGTGTACCTGCTGGGACATGAGTGTTTGGCACGGAATCCAAACTGCTCGTGGATGGGGATCCCTCGAGACTGCATGAAGTCTCTTAAGCGGGCGAGAAGTAGGCGTTCGTATATCTTGCCTAAAGCCTTGAGGAGGCTTATAGGCCGATATGCGGTGGGATCGGACGGGTGTTTAGAGGGCTTTAGAATCCCTACGACCTCTGCTTCTTTCCAGATGTTCGGAAAGATTGCGTTGGCCAGAGCTGCGTTGTAGATTAATACCAATAGCTGAATGATGGTAGTAGGCAGGAGCTTAACTACTTTGTTAGTGATACCATCGGGACCGGGAGATTTCCTCGGATGGAGGTTTTTAATAATAGACTCTACTTCGGTGCTGTTAACCGGCGATATGGAATCGCGGAGCGGTTGAGAAGCCTTCCGATCGACCTCGCTGTCGACTAACGCGACGTGGGCGGAGTCGACCGGTAAGGTGCTTGGGGAGCATTGAGATTTTAGGCTGTCAGCTAGACATTCTGCCTTTTCTTCGTCTAGGAAGGCAGGCGGTTGGTTGGGTCGTACTAAAGGGGGCATTGAACGGGATGTGCCTCCTTTTAGTGATTTTGGAAGTCGCCAGAAGGCGAGGTGAGACGGTTCGATGTTAATGAGACTGTTATCCAGCCGATCGTTTATGAGCTCCTGCATACGTATTCGGACCTCACGTTGCAGGGTGCGTAGTGTTGTTCTATTGCTGACGGTAGGATATAAGTCGTGAGCGCGAGTGGCTGCGTTCTTGCGCCTCATTAGGTCTCTAATGTCGTTAGGCAGGATCCAGCGGTGGTCGTCCGCCACTGGGACCTGTCTCGAGGAATCCTCGACGCCAGTTTGGATGTGCCTAGTGAGTGCATGAGCCGCAAGGTTCGTGTCACTGACTGAATTGATGGTGGATGGAATCGCATCAAGGTGCGGAGAAGTTTGCTTAAGTTTTTCGGCTAGCTTTTGCCAGTCGACTACTGTTTTTTTGGGTGGTGAGGCTTGGACGGAAGGTCCTAGCCGAAGTAGAACGGGCCGGTGATCAGATGTTAGTTCGTGGATCACCTCTATATCGCGGATGGCGAGATTTATGTTGCTAAGGATGGCTATGTCAAGCACATCCGGCGTGTGTCCCAGTGTATGCGGGAAGTGGGTCGGTATTGTAGGCGGCAGGACGTCGAAGTCGAGGAGGTCGACAAGCGAGTCTAGGGCCACCCCACGCGGGTTGGTTGTTATTGAGTTCCACCGGGTGTGCTTGCTATTAAAGTCGCCGGCAAGGATAGTTGAGCTCCCGAGGGAGAGAAGTGCTTCGAAGTCGCTGCGTGTGATTTTGGCGTCATTTCTACATGGTAAGTAGACAGACGCGATAGTAATGGGGGAGTGGCCGGTCATGGCTAGCTGACAGACCGATGCTTCAAGATGGCTGAGTGGCGGTGTGACGACTGGTACGCAGTGCAAGGACTTTTTGTAGTAGATAAGAGTGCCGCCTTTCGCAGCGGTAACTCTATCGTTCCGAATGATGTTGTAATTTGCGATTTTGGGATCGCGAGTGTGCGGTTTCAAAAAAGTCTCTTGCACGAGTAGTACGTCGACTTGGTGGTCGCGAGTGAAATTAAAGATTTCATCGCGTTGGTTTTGTATACCGTTAGCGTTAAAAAATGCTACGTTAAGGGAGCGCGGTTTCTCTCTGCCTATGTGAGTCATTTTTAAGCCCTAAAATTTACAATAGCGTTAATCACGCTTTGATAGCTCATCGTAGCGGCGATCCTCTCACTGGGATTATTGTTGGTATCCCGGAGAGCCGTGGCGAGAGCTGTGATGTCGGCTCCGTTGAAGGCGGTAGCGAAGCGACAGACTAAGTCTAGATCGCTTTCGACGACCGGTCGGCTCGCGACAGGTGCGACTGGTGCGGCCTGTGATGGTGCCGGTATGTTGCGCGTGATAGCGACCGGGGGAGGCGCGTTTAGGGTTGCGCGGGTCGGAAGTGGCCTCCATACGGAGGGTGGTGGGGGAGGTACTACGTACCTCTGTGTGGGGGCCTGTTTAACCGCAGGCCTTTTAAGTTTTGGCGCCTTCGGGCAACCGAGGTAGTTAGCCGTGTGGCCTTCTGCGTTGCATAGTACGCAGGCAGGTGGGCCGAAGGAGGCTAAAAGTGCTTTGTCCTTTGGACGAGGACAGTCTATGGTGGCGTGGTCGCCTAGGCACTTGACGCACCTGGGACGGGCGTAGCAATTTCTTGCTGAGTGGCCGTATAATTGGCACTTGTGGCATTGGCTGGGAGGGCCATTCTTATGTGGGGCCTCAACTGAGAGCCCAGAGAGATTGCAGCAGGTCCGCAGATTAAATATCTGCTTTCCTGCGGGGGAGCGGTCGAGTGCAACTAGCACCATGTTATAAGGCACCTTAGTGCGCCCGCTGTACATACGGTGTACAGCGACGACGGGGAGATTTTGGGCGGTGAGGTCTTTTTTGACCTCTTCCGCGCCAATCTCTTTAGGTAGGTTCTTGAGAACCACCCTAAGTTGCCGCTCATCGGCTGGGGTGTAGGTGTGGGAATACACACCTTTATCTGTCAGATAGCGGGTTATTTGTCGGTAGACCTCTGAGGTGTCCACCTGCAACTTGATGCCGTTTGGGGTGGAGACGGCAGTGTATTTAAGCCTGGACATGGCCGATGTTAACTGTTGCCACCTGTCCAGTGCCCGGATGAAGATAGGCGGTGGCCGTTTGGCTTGAGCAGCGAACTGCGAAGAATTGCGCTGTGAAGCAGCGGGGGCCTGCTGTGTGGCAACGGGGGCCTGCTGTGAGGCAGCGGGGGTCTGCTGTGAAGTAGCGGGGGCCTGCTGTGAAGCAGCGGGGACCTCTTGGGAGGCTGATGGGACGACCTGCGGGATTGGCGTACTATCCAAGGCTTTGGCAGCTTTGGCGTGACTGTCGGGTGTGGGCGAGGCGCGCTTCTTGCGCTTCTTTTTAGACTTCTGCACAAGCAAGAATCCGATGTCGTCGCCGGTGTCGCGGCCGGTGTCGCGGCCGGTGTCTCGGCCGGTGTCGCGGCCGGTGTCGCGGGGGTCCTCGGGCAACGAGGAAGACTCGAACTCCATCTCGGAGCCCGAGGACGAGGCCCTAGAGGGGGGCCTAGATAGCGCCTCAAAAGCTGAGGCTACTGACGGCAGAGCGGTTAGTAGCGACCGGAGTAATTCCGGTTGCTCCGCCTGGGCCGCTAAGAGTGCGTTAGCTAACGCCTCCTCGTGGGTGCAGCTTTGCAGAAATATATTTCACAAGCATAACAACAAGCAGACCCGAAAACCAACAACTTGTGTTTTTGCACAAATGTTGGCTCCGGCTGGGATTCGACCCAGGATTCGCGGCGTAGCAGTCAGGCACTCTGACCACTAGGCCACGCGGTCGTCAATAATAAATTACGTATGTAGAAAAGCTAAAAGAGCACAATTTGTTAGCTGAGTACCTACTCTTACCGAAACATCCTCATAGTTGCTCGTTAGGTCACTGTCGGAAATGCGCGGCAATTTGTAACAAATCCATTAAACATATGATTCTTAGTTAACATTTTTTTTATATTCTCTTTAGAAGAGAAAGCATTTCGTGATCTTTAACATATGCGAGAAAAACTATCTCAAGATGCCAGACCGTTAACTGGAAGTAGTCTCTTAGATGCGAATCATCTAATTTTATTGTTACTATTATTTAATATTTCATCAGATTTTTTGCTGTATTATAATACGAAGAATGAAAGATATGTTGCTATTCCATAACGGGGAGAAATAAAGAAATAACTCAATGGTTTCAATTTCTTAACATTATGGAATAATAGCCATAACTTACGCTTACCAATTACCGCTGGAGACGTTTGCTCACGATTGTTGGTGGATGACAATAAATATAGCACAGAAGTGAAGAGAACACCCACCATCACAAATATTATCACCTGCGATTTCTTCAAGAAATCTTCCATTTGATCAGATACATCATCCATGTGACAATCTAAAGAACGAGGGTGGTGGTTGTTTGAAAACATTGTGAATTTGTTTTTCTTACACTAGATACTATAATAAATATACCTGAAAAAATATTTATGAACATGAAAAAATTGTAAAAGTGCTTTAAAAGTCATTTAGACGCGCAATGTGCATGAAAAAAAAAGACTTTCGTAGATATATAAGTACTGTGCCATAACAGTCACTTTGTAATGTAAGACCAAAAAAGTAATGGCCTCTTCTCTTGTTTGAGAGGGCCTGGAATAAATACTTATCGAGTTCTTCACATGCTCTCGTAATATATTTATTCCTCTGACATGTAGGTTGCGATATCTTCCTTTACTGCGGAGCACGTTCTTTTTTTTTAATTTTATTTGATAAAGTGAGGAGACGAGCAAAACGTTTACCTGATGGTAAGTGCAACGTCTGCTCATAACACATGTTGTTCTCAAAACATTTCTGTGTAGCACCTCACTGCGCCCGTCACCCTGAGACATCAGTTCTTAAGTCTCATATGCGCAGTGATTACGCTAGCTCTTCTGAGCTACTATATCTCTTCTTATTTCTACTATTTTCTTATGTATACGGATCAATCTTTCATAGTAGATTTTTGCGAGAGATAGACGGTAAAAATGAATTTACAATTCGCGAAGATTTTATTTATAAATTATTATAGGTATGTAGACACAAGCAGACTTAATATTATGTACGTTAATCTTAATTATAAAAATAATTAAAAAAAATGATACCAGGCAATTCTTTTCACATTTTTGAAGTACTGCGAATATTTCTTGTAAACGAAAACGGGGCGCATAGTATATTTTTGATAATTTAGCAACTAATTTTCGTGGCGCATATTATGTCAAGGGGATGACGTAACTTTGATGCAATGCAAGCAGAATATAGAAATTTACTCTGTGAATGCAAGTAGCAAGGAGGATTTACTTTTCTTTTTGTAAAATATAAAAAAATAAATTATTTTTATTAGGAATTAGTATGTATAGCCTGATTATACCTAAAGTATTTTAAATAGCGTTATGCATGTATATATAAAGTCATAGTTGTGGCGAAATGAACGTACCACATAATATCCACAAGAAATATTTCGTGTGACCTGAAAACATTATAAAATTTTCTTAGACTAACACGCTCTGCGCACCCTCCACAAGCAAATTCGCCTTCAAAAGACTTGCATAAAACCCGTAATGGACTATGCTTGCGTCGCTTTCGAGCGTTCAAAATTGATTTTTGCGAACTGCCACCGGAGCCGGTTGGTATCAACGCAATGTAGATCTTCACAGCGACTGTGAAATGCCCTTAATCTCTGAACACTTCAGAGAATTATCACAGCGGTTTTTCAAAAAAGCCGCGGTTCATTCAGACCAAACAGAAACGCGACGCAAAACGTGCTAGACGACACGGACGTCTCAGCTCTTCCTGACCACGATACCGTCAGTCACGATGCAGGCCACACTGTACACACAGTCAATAGCTTTAATATAACACGCACCACGACGCGCAACCGTCGTAGAGAGCGGCGGGCAATAGTCAATAATCACACCGCGTACACACGATTCACCCGTGTTCTAGGGCGGTTCTCACCGCCCAGAGTTACCGACACACAAGTCGACAGTCCGAATGGACGCGCGCAGCCTCCCTCGGACGGTCATTAGACGACTTAAAATATTTAAGATATTCGAAATCGCGAAAGCACGCAGCGAACGCGATACAGTCCGAATTTCGAGGTTTTTGTAGGAGTTTATTTATTTATTTATGTTTGGGTCAAACTAAACCATGCACGCGGGCCCCTGGCCCGCGAGCACAGTATCCGATGAAGCTGTAAAAGCCGAGAAGGCTAACAGCAATTACATCACCGAAAATATATATATACAAGCAAATTATGTGACAGTTTAAACACACGACTAAAGTCTAGAACACGACACCAATGAATGATTAGGCATTATCAAATAGAATGACAGACATCTGCCCATCCAGTCGTAGGGTCGTAAGGTTTTATTTGGAGTTTTATTTCGTACCTCATTGTTTATTTCTCAGCATGATCACAGCACAAAATTGACCGGCGCCATAGATTACCACAAAGTACGGTCCTATAGGAGCCTTAGGACCGTACTTCTTACTCTTACTATATACTCATTTATGTTTAATGCACTACATCTTCTCCTGAATCGTGGATACGTCTTAAATATTACTTAAATTGCACAATAAAACACTCCGATCCGTAACAATTAATGAAATATGTCATACATTTTTTTTTCTCGTGCGGGAGTCGTACCCGCGAACCATAGCGCAGTACTTTATTGCTACGCGAACGGTTCGCCACCATTTACATAAGCATATCTTAGTCTACAGTTGAACATAGGCTCCCCCATACAGTTGAACATAGGTCGTGGGCATCCATCGACTTCCCGTAAAACGCGTGCAGGTCGTCGTTCTGTCAGAGGAGGGGGGGGGGGGGGGAGTTAAATTTCATAGTAAGCGACCGACCTGAGTCAGTGCAGGTACCTATGAATTGTTCTGCATTTTAAGTGCTGAATTACGCGTGTAAATGTTAATTACGTGCTCAGTGGCGCAGAAAAACATCGTGAGGAAACTTTCATGTCAGAGGAATTAAAATATTTCGACGGCATGCGAACCCACGTTTGAGCATCGTGGCGGACTCTTCCCAGCTCCAAAGCCTATTAAAAAATGAGAGGAGGCTCAGCAGCAAGACATTGATAGGCT
The DNA here is from genome assembly GCA_019845155.1 of Luehdorfia chinensis. Lineage (NCBI taxonomy): Eukaryota > Metazoa > Arthropoda > Insecta > Lepidoptera > Papilionidae > Luehdorfia > Luehdorfia chinensis. Next base: position 488,724 of record JAHVAK010000642.1, read on the forward strand.
GTACACTTTACTTTTAAATGTAACAAAATATATTATATAATACATTACGAGGCGCATGCGATAATTCAAAAGAAAAAGGTATTTAAATTGTATAAAATCAAAAATTACAGACAGACGCATCTATTTTGTATTTGTATTGATAAATATTTTACATTTTAATCACGACAGCTTGGCCGTTAAAATTAAGCTTTAAATATTGACGGCGGTTGCCGGTGGCAGGAATATCGGTCGTGATGGATCGGTCGGATCTGTTCATTATAATTCATTTCATACTTTGACTTCAAAGTGGTTCTAACGATAAATCATAACGGCAAAACGTTACCTCTCACGAATTTCATCGCTTATATTAACTGAGATAATTATACGACTATCCTAAAAGGACGAGAGATAATGAACGAAAATCATTTTTTCAAATATTTAAATAGTTTTATGAATAACTGCACTAGTAGCTCGTCTTAAATTTCATAGTACGCAAGTGACTTGAGTTCGATCCTCAGTGCCGGCACCTCTAAAATTGTTTTGCAATTTTTACCACGTGCTTAGCGGTAAAGGATAACAACGCGAAGAAACCAGAGAGCAGCGTTGCGGACACTTTGGAAAGAGTCCGCAACGCTGCAGCTCCAAAGCCACCTGAAAAATGAGAGGAGACCTATTCTCACCAGTGGGACATTTATGGGCTGTAATTTTTACTTTTTTACTTATGAATAACTGACCGCTTCACCTAGTAGTCAAAATATCTGACTGCTACGCCACGGCTTCTGAGAACCAATACCAGGCGGAGCCAACATTTGTGCAAAAAAATGGTTCTTTTTCGGGTCTCGTGGTATTTATGCTTGTGCAAATAATGTCTGTAAAACGTACCACGTACAGGAAATTGCAATTGCAATTGCTTGCGACTGTCGCAAATACTTTAGCTTAGATAGCCCAACCGTAGACACAAACAGAATTTAGTGCGTGAGAGATTCATTAGAGATTTTGAGAGTCATAAGAGATTTAAAGAACAGTGTTTCTATGTACTATTTAATGTTATGAATAGAAATAGCTATTTGCAGTATGGTGGCGGCTTTACAGAATCTGCCACTCCGTCTCACCATGTGGGTGCCGTAAAAGTCGACTAAGGCAAATTTCATGAAGGAGAGCCCCTAAGATGTATCAGATTAAGGAAAATCCTCCCATTTTGGTAGATGCCCGCAGTGGAGTGTAAAAAGGCTGATGATAATGACATAATGAGGATATGAGCTATGACGCATAGGCAATGAAGTTGTCCTGTACATAAATGCGAATACATAGTGTTCGTATTCTGCCTGTATTGCTAATATTTGAATGATATTTTAAGGACAGATTTATCATAAAATATACAAACGAAAAAAATTTGAGAAAATCTGCGTGCCAGTGAAACACGTACAATCTGCCAACTCGCTGTAAATCTTTGGAGCCAAACTGGCTCCGAAACCCTCTTAGAAATAAGAGGGGAATTGTATTCTGCAGTGGTACATTTATACGGTTATTTTTCTTCATATATTAAAAATTTATCGTAGAAAGTAACATGGGCAAAATAAATTTGTTCATTGCCACGGCATGTTTAAATACTAATTTATCTGTAGTTTTAAGCAAAAGTGAATTACTCCCGTGTCATTTAGCTTTTACTTCCACTCTACTTAAATCGTCTAAAATAAGTAGTAATTATCAATCAATCAAGGGAAAAAAGTTTCTAGCCAAATAGAAAATAAGTAGTGGTTGTTGCACGTACCTAAGGTTAGAACAAATCATAGAAAGAACAGCGTTATAAACGAGCTACCAATTGCAGCAGCTAGGAGAGCAACTACTATTTCGCAAAGTTGAATGCGATAGGTAACCCTTGTTATTAGTCTGTTTTGGTTTTAAGTTTTTTTATTGTTTTAATATGTAGGTACTACTACTGTAATTATATTTATATTCGTGTTTTCATTCTAATAAGAAAAAAAACACCATGAAAACAGCTAGCTACTCATTAGTATGTTTGCCTTCTCCTTTGAAATAGCGAGTACGTGAAGATTTTTGATTGGCATATTTCATAAATATCTGTAACTACATATTCTATAATGCTGTAAATCTATAAATGAAAATAAATATATAAATACCTTGATCGCCTAAATACCTATCAAATTGGATGAGCCGTATGTCCAACAGTAGACATAAGCGGAATTTTGTGATTTCAGTGAGATTCATTAGATATTTTGAAAGATTGTTTCAATGTACTGTTTAATACTACTCGTATGAAATAATAGAAAAAGCTACTTACTTTGTGGTGGCTTTAGATATTACATATAACTTTTCTTGATGAAAGATTTATGTATGATGAAAAAGTGCTAAGAAGTGTGGAAGAGTGCTAAGAGTGGAACGCTTGTACTGAAAAAGTCGATGTCATCTTTAGTCCGAATCCTTGTATTAATTTATGTATCTTTAATCTTTAGCTTTTTGGTTTGTGAATAGGTCAGCGTTTGACTTGGTATTAAATGGTAATAAGGTAAGTATAAGATGGTAGTCACGGCAGCCTAGAAAATGTTTATTCAATATTTTCTAGTATGAGTTCTGCTTCGAACCGAAGTACCAACATGTCTGTCAGTTTAATTGCAATTCTTATACGAGTAGGTAATTAACCACGTGATCGGGAGTTAAAGAAAACCTAGTCCGAGAAAACATATTTCGACGTGTGATCAAAGTGGTTTGTCAATAATCACTGGGTCAGCGTGGCGGACACTTCTTGGCTCAATTGCTCTTTCGAGGAAATAACTTTGTTTTAAATGTCTACTAAATTTAAGTTCTTATTCTATTTTAGATTCAGTCGTATACCCATAAAGTGGTACCTACGTAGACGAATTCCTTTTTTTTAATTCATAAAAGTGACGGAACGAGCAAAACTTTCACCTGATGGTAAGTGTAACGTCTGCCCATAAAAAATGCTGTGTCACCCAGAAAATTACTGTTTGACACCACACTGCGCCCGTCACCCTGAGACATCAGTTCTTAAGTCTCATATGCCCAGCGATGACGCTAGCTCTCAGTGCCCTTCAAACCGAAACACAGTAATGTTTGCATACTACTGTTTCACGGCAGAATAACTGGCCCTGGGGTGGTACCTACCAAACGGATTCCTGCATAGAAATCTTACCACCAGTACAATCAATAACGCGAGGCACAACAAGCCCTCGGTTATCTCTGAATCCAGGCCCACAGCGGCCAGTTCGATGAATTCCTGCCTAGGATTTCCATCACCAGTTGAAGTATTCAGTGATATGTTGACAGGTTGACTGGCAGAGAATGCTTTTAGCATTAAGTCCGCCTTTTGTTCCTGTAGTAAGGTTCAATAAAGAATAAATAAATAAATAAATAAATATTTAGGAGTCGTGAGACATCAGTCAGCTAAGTAAAAAATCTTATGGCCTCCGACACAGGGCACCATCTAAAGTTTGATAAACTGTAATAAATCGGACCGGTGATGAGCGGTAGCGTCTAAGATGTGAGGTGGCTTGTACTGCGATCGGTATCTTACCAAGCGTGGTGAATAAGGCAAATTCTGCCTAATTTTTTAAGACTATTGAAGAAAAAGAAGAGGACATAATACCATGTACATAGTAACTGGTGGTAACTTTGAGGTAGGATTCCTATACAGGAATTCGTTTAGGTAGGTACTCGTAGCACCGTAGGGCCAGTTATTCCGCCGTGAAGCAGTAGAGGGCAAACATTACTGTGTTTCGGTCTGAAGAGCTCTGAGTTTAATTACTGGGAATATGAGAATTAACAACTGATGTCTCAAGGAAACGAGCGCAGTGTGGTGTCACACAAAATTGTTCTGGGTAACACAGCATTTGTCATGGGCAGACGCTGCACTTACCATCAGCTGAACTTATCGTTTCGTTACTTTTTCCTTTAAAAAATAGTTAGCGTTTCATAGTTTTGTATATGATGGTTAAATAAAGTACCAAATTAATATGGCCATAGTTTTAATGATATGACAGAGAACCTTAGGATCCTTACATATTGCTTGTATAACTCACACAACAACATCGGAAGAAAACCGATGCACTTCCTTCCGATGTTGTGTCATATATTTGATAATTTCAGTACGATAGTGATACTGTTCAAAATATGAAGAGAAAGCACGTGTTGGAATGATTTTTGAAGTGAAACTTCTTTGGACGCGATCTTTAGGTAGGCTTTTTTTATTAGAATAATCATATTCGTTTGAAATCTGATGTTAAAAATATTTTGTTTTGTGAGAAAAACTTAGAAATACTGAGGTGGCATGAAATTATCACATATTATTTCTATTTATTTATTTCTTTGGGCGCGCTTCTATATTAATATTCATCGATTAATTAATGATTGTTTATATACTGAGCAGTTAGCGACATAGCCCTAAGGATATACAAGCTAAAGTGGCAATGGGTCGGCCATATATATAACTCGTAGAACCGATAAAAAGGTTCCAGAGTGGCAACCTCGTATAGGCAAACGACCAACCAACTAACTAATTACTAAACTACTTTTTTTTCGTATCAAGTGACGAAACGAGCAAAACGTTCACCTGATGGTAAGTGCAACGTCCGTCCACAACAAATGCTGAGTCACCCAGGAAATGTCTGTGTGACACTACACTGTGCCCATCACCCTGAGACATAGGCTCATAAGTCTCATATGCCCAGTGATTACGCTAGCTCACAGTGCCCTTCAAACCGAAAAACTGTAATGCTTGCACACTACTGGTTCACGGCAGATTAACTGGCCCAGGGGTGGTACCTACCTAGACGGATTCCTGCATAAGAATCCTACCACCAGTAACCTAACCTAACCAGTGTAGGGCGCCCCCGAATAGTTGAAGCGACGACCTGCACGGTTTTGCGGGAAGTCCATGGAAGCAGGTGGCTCAGGACCATGTTTTGTGGCAACCTATGAGGGAGGCCCATGTTCAACACTTATATATAACTTTGTCCACTAAGATAGGCTGCAATGATGATGATGATGATGAATGATGAGCGGTTATTTTACAATGAGTAATATTTTGGATAATTCATGTTTATTTACTTTGATCAATTTCAGTTGCACACTCTCTGTTTTTTGAGGGAAATGGACCTAAAATTAATTGATGATTTAAGGCTTTAATTAAAGTTATCGTCTAACCTTAGTTCACGCCTGAATGACAAACTTTTAGGTTTAGTTGACCTGTTTTAATTTTATAGCCAGGCTGAAAATGTACCACGAACTTTTTACACGCGGGAGGTATAGGGGTCAATTTAATAGTATTTTTATTTTTAATTTTTAAATACCAGTTGCCATGAAATCACTGTTTTTACTTTATATTTTTTCTTAGAATTTGCCTTTATTTTTCTATATATTATACTGCGAAATAACTTTGGCAGTTTACTGGGCTGAGTGAAGTCTTTTGAGGAGTTTCTTGAGAATGGGTTAGGGAAGAATGGGTTAAAATTTTGGTATCTAGAAAAATAAAATAACTTGGTTGACAGGGTGTCCGGTAGCCGATAGGTGTGCGGCAGAGTAGAATAGCACCTATCCTCTTTTCTACCGAGGTGTCGGAAGAGGCGACTAAAATATTGACAACCAGTCGTTATTCGTGCAGAATACACCAATATGCAATGCCGTCTATAGTGACAGTATTTCATATTGTACTCGTGGAAACGCAATGGGGTGTAAGAATTTTTTGGATTGAATCAAAATAGCGGTGACGTAAAGTGGACTACGTGAGTGGCCTCTGCCTATCCCTTAAATGGGAAAAAATGCGTGACTGTATCGTCGTGCGGCGGGTCGTGGGTTAGATTCCCAATCAGGCAAATACTTAAATGACAGTTAGTTGATCTCGGTCTGGTTGACTGTTCATATACAATTTATGACTGTAAAACGAACTTACAATACATGAGAAATGTTAGGGGTATTATTATTTTTTTAATAAAAAAGTCTTACTTAACATGCCCATCATCTTCAACTACGAACGATAAATATAATGAATGTAAAAAAATACAAGTAGAGATGGGAAAATCAAATAAATTCTTCCATTTCATTATAAAGCTCCTTTATACTACTTTTACTAAAATAAATAAAAGAAATAACTTTATTGTACGTTGTAACGTGTTACACGTTTTTTACATTTGTTCCCAATTTGGTTGTGAATTGTGTATCCCTTGAATAATTTAGAGCAAAACTCCCAACGCAAGAAAGTGCTGTGAGATCTGTAAATAAAATATGTTTCATGATGTGTAGGAGATAAATGGGGTATACTTAAGTTTCTACGTAAATGTTGGAATATTTATAGATGGTAATTTCAATTCAACTGGTGTAATTTTTTACTCTATCTAAAATATTTTTCTTAAATAGCTGTATAGAAAATAGTTGTTTTACATTGCGACAGTCATTGGATTCGATTTAGGATTCATCGAAATATATCAGTATTACAATTTCGACATTGATAATTGTAATACATTTGTTTAATAAAATATCATATGTTTTCGAGTTTTAATCCGAGTGGTATATTGTAAAATTGTATTTTACAAAATATTTATATACAAAATATGAAAAGCCGTGGTAGCTCAGGAGCCAGGTGTTCGCCTTAAATTTCACAGTACGCGAGTGACCCGAGTTCTAGCCGCGGTGCCGGCACCACAAATAATTTTCCAATTTTAAGTGTTGATTTATCACACGTGAAGTCCGCCAACCCGCGTTGGATCAGCGTCGCGGACTCTTCCCGGCTCCAAAACCCTCTCGGAAATGAGAGGAGGACTGTGCTCAGCAGTGGGACATTTATAGGCTGTTACTTTACCACAAAATATGTTGTTAGTTTTAGAAAGATATAGCTGACATCTATTGATCCAGAATTTAAATAACGCAATTAAATGAAACTAATTTTACGGATTTTATCGCGTTTAACTATACTATTTATAACCCGACGTTTCGAGCGCTTTACAACACCCATGGTCACGGGACTATGACATCAGGACATCTGTCACCTCAGTCCTCAATCAATTCCTAATAAGTCAACTTGACATTGGTATTTGTCGTTCAGTTCAAGTAAGTGTTATTGAAAATGTTTCTATTCCATCTCGTTTCAGCCTGTATATTAAGATCGTCTCATATAAATCAAATTATAGTGTCATTACTCGAAATGAAATGTTTTCGTATATTTTATAGCTACATAAATAAATAAAGAATATCGAAAAAATAAAGTAGATATTTTTTTTTTAATAATTTTAATAATTTATTATTAAGTATGGATGGTAACCATACTCATGATTAGGTACTAATATTTGAACACCTACCTACCTAAACGAAACCGAAACGATCAAAACGTTCACCCGATGGTAAGCGCAACGCCTGCCTACAACAAATGCTGTGTCACACAGAACATTTCTGTGTGACACCACACTGCGCCTGTCACCCTGAGACATTAGTTCTTTAGTCTCATATGCCCAGCGATTACGCTAGCTCTCAGTGCCCTTTAAAGCGAAACACAGTAATGTTTGCAGACTGCTGCTTCACGGCAGAATAACTGGCCCTTGGGTGGTACCTACCTATACGGATATATATTGCCAAAAAAGTTTGTAGCTTAGCACATTTTGGAGGGACTGTTGTTCGTTGTCAGTTTGGTTCAGATGTTCTAAGAAGATGCTGCCCATCTCCAGGTTTTCATTTTTCCTCTGTCGACTTTTACGACACCCACGGAATTCTCTTAAACCACACGGTTGTGTGCATAAAAAAAAACATAAAAATATCGAAAAATCACTCATATTTATTATGAACATATTGATGTAGGGAACGCTAAATTTAATCTATTAAAGCGGATACTAAATTGTATCAACCAATCTAAAGCATACCGATTACTATGTCAAAATGTTACGATGAGACACGAACTAAAATAAATTACTCTTTACAGTATAATAAAATCTCAATAAAAAATTAAACGGTTGTTCAGTCGTGTCAGTTACGGTCGTTAAAGTGAAGCGTTGGATATTGCTGGTGGCAGCTCGTGTCAGCGATATCGGACTTGAAGGGATCGCTCTGAGATTTTCATTATGATTTATTCACGTACTTTGACTTTAACAACGTTTTCTTAATGAAATGTTGCGAAACATTTTTCCTCTTATAAAATTAATTGTTTAAGATTCAAAATTAAATATCAATTGGATTTAAGACTAATCAGTAAGGCGCTTGTTTATTTACTAAGTCCTGGACGGTGAAGGTTAATATTAGAAAACGATCGAAGAGGAAGTTGCTTATCTGGATTGAAGCAATGTAGCGGACTCTTCCCGGCTCCAAAACTACTTTAGGAAATGATATTTTTAGAGTGGCTTTCAGGGATTTTTTTTTTCTGTTGTTTCAAATTAAATTTTATTATCATCATCAACTTGGACGCTGGACGTATGCCTTTCGCAAGTTGGCAGGCCATGCTTGGAAGGCGGATTGTTGATCACAATACCAGATACATCGAACCTGTAGTCGCTGCTAGTAGTTACCACACGTCATCATTACAGTCTTTATAATTTATATAATAGTATGATACCTTTTATGTAGGAACCACCGCAGGGCCAGTTAATCAGTCGTGAAGCAGTAATAAAGTAAAGTAATTGTATTTCGGTTTAAAGGGCAATGAGAACTAATTTATTCTAAAAGTTATTTCGTCTGTTAAAAATCACCATGTTTTTTATAGCATTACCCTTAGTCGACTTTTACGACACCCATGAGACGATAGATTAGTCTTTTCGAGATTTATTTGCGACAGCCGGAGCTCTTGAATTAAACGTACTCTGAAATACTGAGTCAGTTAATGATGAAAAAATAATAACAGGTTTAAGCTTTATCCTTTCTGTCAGACAGATAGACGGGTGATAACATGTTTATTTTATTCCATTTTATTGATTAATTCCTACAGCAACCTATTTGACATATAAAAATAACTGTGATAATTTATACTATACGTTATATGCTAATTAAAGCTGAAAGGAAGTACAGTTAACCGTAACCTATCGAAACTTCATGCTTTGATGTGAACTTCACAAAAGTAAAAAGTAAAAAAATTTCTGCGCTTGCTGACGGAATAACCGAAAGGGGGGGTCGCAAATATTTTAAAACTATTGCTTTTATACAGTCAGAGTAAGTTAGGCAATAATTTAGAGAACATTGTTTATATTATAAATACCTGCAGTTTGTAAAAGTTTTATTAATCGACCATTCGTTCGCGTTATTTTTATAAAAGCTAAGAGAGTAGTCCTCAGTTAACAAAATTAATGTATTAGTGTATAATGTATGTACTGCATATATGGAAGGAAGTTATATGAAAGTAACAATATGATATAATTTGTGTATGTGTTTATGTTATGAATATGTACGTCTCATTTTAAAATTTTAAAATTTGAAATTTTATCGCGTTTAAATAGTGAAATGTGAAATAATGTACATAATACAAACTAAAAATACAAACAAAAATAATTGCATTAGTAATAGTCTAAAATATAGTTGTAAAACAATAAGATTAATGCGGTACTAATATTATAAAAATAAAACTTTAGCGAATAAGGATAAATATAAAAAAAAATATTTACATTGTAGACTGTATTATTAACATAAAATGAAAGATTATTCCATTAAAAAAACCTTTTTTTTTAATTCTTATTTGATAAAGTGACGATACGAGCAAAACCATATATATCAATACAACCATAGATAAATATAAAAATATGCTTACATACTAAAAGTGTGTATTAACCAATCAAAGAAAACTGTTATATAAAATTCATTAACAAGAGTAACATAAATGCAAAGGCGCCATGAATTGTCCTAAAAAAAAGATATTTCAAATACCAAATTGTGAAAACATGTGATTCACATTATGAAAAAAAAATGCTTATAAAAATTAAATCTGACTAACCCTTTTGACATAGCGACCACTTTTAGTAATTAGTTTGACAAATTATACTACATCAAATGATATATTATTTAATTTATTTATATATTTTTATTATTAATAAATATTTATTTATTATCATCATTATCACTGGCCTTATAACATCTATAAAAGATGATTAAAACAGCGCCATGAGTTACAGAAGAAATGCGTCACAGACGCTGCATCGCCTAGGACGCATTTCAGTAATGTAGGCATGCCCAAAACCTCTCGACAAACAAAACTCTCTCGGCCTCACCGGCAGGTGGCACAGGAGTGACAAATCAATACGTGTGGTGCCGGGTCGGTTGACCGACCTGACTCGAGCCTGACGGAGGTACCTTTCCGGTTTTTTTTCCAAGTTTTCCTTCTCTGAGTATAGTGACAGCACTGCAGATCCTGATATTATTCTGCACGAATAAAGGCCGTCAGTACTATACCTTCGTCGCCTATTACGACACCTCGGTAGGAAAGAGGTAGGTGCTATTCTACTCTGCCGGACACCTAACACCTAATATTTATTATACACCTTAATTAAAAGGGTAACAATGGACGGACTTAATGCCTATTGGCATTCTCTCCCAGTCAACCCGTGGGCAGTGGAGAAAGTTGTGAAGGGTGCAATATAAAAAAAATATGCAAAATACCTTAAATAAGCAGCCGAAGTTAATAATAAAACTTAGGCTTAAAGAAATCCGAATATGCTAGTTATTAGTAACGTTCCGAAATCAGCTAAATATGGAAAAAACTGTTTAACAATGTGCGTCCGTGTATACAACAAAATACCCGACGAATTTAAGATATTACATATGAATCTATTTAAAAAAGACTATAAATGGTTAATTTCTAAAAAATTCTGTGACTTTTAAGAATTCTTTGACATTGTGAACTGTTAGTATTATATAAATGAGTATAAATAATTAATACAATAAAGATATTAATGTTTTTTATTAAAATGTTTCAGTAATTATTATAGAATTACGTTGACCTTAATTTAATTTGCATGCTAAAATTAGTAAATTAAATAGTAATTCTGTACTTAAAATTTTCATTTTGCGTAATGTTATAGTTATATGAGCGAATTTCGCGTGTACTCCTCATACTCATGAGTATTAAATAATATTAAACCTTAGGACGTTGTGATTACATTTAAAAACCTGTGAAAACATAGATACACTATATACTTGGTAGGAAACGTGTCTTAAAAAATTAGGATATGTTTGCAACTGACAGACCGATAATGCTTAGAATTTGTAACATTTAAGAGTAATATTTGTAACTGGGTAATAAGCGTTGCTTTCTAATAACTTATTAACTTTAATAATCTATAAGAACTACATGTTAAAGTATAGCAAATGTATTTATTTAACATAACCGTGTGGTGGTGGCTCGTTAAAAGAATACTACCACTCCATCTCATCCAATGGATCTCGTAAAAGGCGAGTAAGGAATTAAACTGCACTGTGCACCCAACAGCGCATGATGGCGATGGGCTCACCACCTATCACACCAAGTGCATTATATTGTTTTGGTGAAACGTGGATTGTGGCAGTTATCTGTTTTTGCAGTGAGTGCCCAGTCTCTGACTAATCCTTATGGGATACAGTCGTGATCTTATGAATGTATGTATGTAATCATAACACTGTCACTACTGATATCGGGTATATCTTCATTTACATTAACTGCATTCATTCTTAACCTCTGAACAATATAACAAGCCAAATCTTGTATTTAAATCAAAAAACTGTTTGCCATATTTCAGGTTTAGTTGCTAGATATCCTAGGTATCCATAGATTTACTGCTAAAGGAAACTGTCGCCACTTCACTTGATTGATGACGGCGCTCACTTGAGGTAACTTTGTTAAGGCGGGAGATGAATGACCGACGTGCTATTACGACAAGTTTCTGCTGGTGTTAATAAATTAGTTCTTCATTGCGACTTGGGTAATGCTAGTACCGTTATTTAATTTATTTTTGCTTTTTTTGTGTCAAAGTCAAGGCCATCAGTATCCCATATAAGGTTAATTATTTTTGTCAAATGAATTAAATTAAGTAACAAGTCAAACACTTTTTTAAAATAACAAAAATGTGTCTCTGAGCTATATTGTTATCGTCATCATCATCACCGTATGGTAAGTATTTACACTAGCTATTAGCGCTCTACAAAGCGAAACAGTAATGTTTGCACACTACTGCTTTTTCTACTTCACGGAAGAATAACTGGCACTGCAGTACACTGCGGATTCGTCTAGGTAGGTCACCTGGACGAATCCTACCACCAGTTAAAAGACTTTTCTCTCCTATGCAAATCTAGGAACCTAAGTGACTGGAATTGTTTAATAATGTTACTCCTTTAATAATATATCCTCCGCTTTTGAGAATTGTTGAACATTATATAAATCTCAGAGCCACGCTGTAGTTTTGAAATGGGTAACGATGCATTCCAGGACAGTCCACCACCACGAACCTATATCTGGATATAGGTGATTATGGCTTACAGTGGCCACACACACAGTATATTAAAACGGAGCATTGTAAAACAGCATATTCGTTCCGAATGTTAACGTTAAATCCAATTTATTTTAATTATTATAAGTAAGAGACTATATGTCTGTAAACGTCTTTATTAAAAAGATCATCACCTTTTGTAATGATTTCTTATCTTTATGCGAATACTTCACATTTACACCCAACAGGAGGACTAGGAAGGACCTCCGTGATCTTGCAAAGGACGCGCAACGTTAGGTTATTATTTGTAAAAATAAAACGGGGAAAAAACCGTAAATTTAGTTTTATTAAATCAGCTTTTGTAAGTTGAGTAACGATGGATCCAAAAAGCAAATTCCTAAAATATAAAGCTGAATTTGCGCGGGTCTCAGTGAAAATGTCAAATTCGTTTTGCGGCCTTATTTTGTGCAGATTTCTTTTGATACGATCGAAAGCTCTCGTTATTTTTTGTACCTATTATTTTCGTCGAGGCAACGTCAATATTTTTGCTATATACTTTCATATTTGGTATGCTTGTACGAATATAGAAAAAAGAGAGAAAGAAAATATCTTTATTCGTTGCTAGGCTCCGCTCAACAGATTAAAAAAAAACCTAATATGTTACTCTTTGTGTTACAAGAGTTATTGTTCAACCCATAACCAACTACATTTCGCTATTTTTGCTCGATATTTTCTACTGTTATTACTAACCTTTAGTGCAGACGCTCCAAAGAATTAAGGATTAAAAAAACTTCTGATCGGCAGTACAAATCTGTTATAATGAAAAATTAAAAGTTTCTCAAACTTAAAACCTGTTTAATTAGCTAGGAGATTGTACAACCCAAACGGGTTCTCTGAAGTCTCACCTTCAGTATGAATAAATTTAATAATAATCATCATCATTACTTAAGCCTATCACTAGTCCACTGCTGAACATAGACCTCCCCCACAGATCGCCACAATAGTTTGTGGCTCAAATTTTGGGGTGATTTTGCCATAGTTGCGACGCTTGGCAGGCGGGTTAGCAACCGCAGATTATTTATTCAGATGTTCCAGGAAGACGCTGCTGCCCATCTCTTAGTTTTTATATTCCCTCTGTCGAATTTTACGACACCCACGGGATGAGATGGGGTAGCAGATACTCTTAAGCCGTCTTAATATTAAAATTTTTAAACTTGAAAGACACTTTACTGGCTAATGTCGCTTTATTCTTTCCTGTGCTATTTCTTCACCTGTTGCCGTGCGCCTCTCTATCGTTTTCAGTGGTCATGAAACTGTCCTTTATGTTGGCATGTGTGATAATGCGTACTCATGCTTTTTTATTCCTTATTATTCACATTTGAATATAAAATTATGTCCATCCTTTTTATGTTATGGCAGAAAGTGACGCGACGAGCAAATTGTCCAGTTGATGGTAAGTGCAACGTCTGCCCGACAATAAAACTGAACTGTATCATACGAGTATATACACATACTTTAGTATGAGATAGATAGTTGGTAACTCTAATAATGTTTGCTTTTGTATCGTTCTTTACTTTTGCTATCGGGATAGATAACCTCCTCTTCTATTTATGTGCATATTTTTAGCTTTCCTTTTTTAAGAACACTGTCATTTATACATTTGTAAAGTCGCTGCAGATTTTTTTAACAAATAAAAAAATATATCGCAACGAAACAATACACACCTATTCATTTGACTATATACTCACGGCATTACCAGACCAACAAATGATTAATATTTAGCTATAACGAGGCGATTGTTGGCTATTAACGTTATTGTCTACAATCATCGTATAATTAATGAGACATTTATAGGTCATTAGTAATAATCCACACTAATTGCATACATTTGTTCTGAATCAGGACTAATTGCGACCGCCTAATGAAACTGTTCATCTATCAACTTACCGCAAAAATGTGTAGGCTATCGCTCCATCTACTGGGGACACCCTTGCTGTATTTGCCAATACGAGGCTGCCTATAGAGAATCTTTCTTCCTAAACGGGTATCGGTTCTACGAGCTATATGGCCGGTACCAGCTGCCACTTAAGCTTGCTGATCTACAGGGTTATGTCTGTATTCCAGTTCCGCTGCGGATATAATCGTTACTAATTCGATTTCGCAGAGAAACGTCGAAAATAGCCGTTCCTATAGAATGAGCCTCTTTGGGCTTACTCATGCGGCCTGTCGTAAAGGATCAGGGGGTCTACTACGAAAATTTAAATACTAAAATTTCGGCTAACGCATCGCACGTTTCCTACCCTTCACTAAACATTAATTCTATTAGTTGCTTATGGATCCAAAAGAAGGCCGTTCGTAGAAGTTGCATCCGAAGTAATTTCGTAGTTTATGTTTGACGTCCGGCGGTACTTCGAATAGATCCGAAACTTCGTACTTCAATGCTGACAGTAGGCTGCCAGGTTCTGTAATTAATTATTGTGTATCAAATATATTCCTGGTTAAATCAAATTAAGGCCTACATATTTATAGCAGTCAAAGCTTTAACTCTGGATACGGATGTTATTCATAACAGATAGCTAAAAAAGTAATATAGGTCGACTATAGTTCGTCAATTGTATTTTATACAGATAAGAAAAATTAGCCGTATAAGTTTTTGTCATGTATTGGAGTTGCGAATAAGCCTAAGTATAATATTAGATTTATTGGTGTATTATTAATATTTAGCCCTGCCAATATTGCTTTTTTGTTATTTATCTTCATAACTCACAAACATATACTTATTGTGTTATTACACAGTGTATCTAGTTGAAGTTAGTAAAAACACATAAAAATTAACTAAAATGCGGTCTAAAGTTTTTTTAGTTTTAATAAGAATAAGAAATGCATCACGTTTAATATTTAATGGGACGAAACCCTAGGACTAAAAACTATTTAATAAACAAAATGTGTCTATTTCTTTCTGATAACACTTTTAAGAATTATTAATATATTGGCAAGCATAACCATAGCAATGTTGGAAACATGACATGGAACAGACTGACTGTAATACTTTAAATTGGGCACAATTAAGATTTTAAAGCGCGGGGCATTAAGTAATGCGATATACCAATTGTAGCTAGTTTAGCAGAAAGGACTCAAGCCACAAAATTGTCAAAAATGAGTTATTGGCACCAAAATGTTCTGTCTTTCATTTCGCAAAAAAGATCCGAGAATAATCGTTCATTTTAAATAAGTACTCTTTAATCCTTTCAGATAAATAAAATATAGATATTTTAGATATATAATAACTTATAGACATAAACTTAACTTTTAGATATAATATTTGACCTCAAAAAAATCTGATCACATCATCACTGAACAATACCACTCTAAACTTAAAATGTCAAAACTCAAAATTGACTTTGTTTGGGTTTGAGTCCTAAAATTAAAAAGCCTGCTAAAATATGTCCAATTTGCCTGCCAAGCACAGCTTTTATAGCAAATTCTACTAACTTCGGAGAAGTCTATCTAGCAGTGCACTGCTTACAGGTTAGTTTTTCAATGATGATAATGAAGACTTTAATACTTTGTATTAAGCAAAATGGAAGTAATGCTACAGGTCTGAGAGTTTAAGCAAGATCGGACTCTAATATAGTACAGTAAGTGAATGCCGATGTAGGAATTGCTGAGCTGTAAGCGCACCGAAATCTTTTAAGGCTGAAAATGTACCAAACAAAGGAGAATGGGCACAATTTATGGAGTTTAGGCCCTCAAAAAATATTTTTGTGTCACGATGAAAATTTACCTATAGTAGGTAATGTCGGTTGACTTTATTTTCATACGCAAAAAGAAGTTTTAATTTATTTCTCCCAGTTTCTGAGAAAAACAATTAAAAAAGGTTAGGTTATGTTCGCTTAGTACCAAAAATACATTTCCTTACATGTTTCAGCTATGTCAATTATGTTCGTTCAGAATATTACTTTTTTAACTTTAGGAAACATAACATCTGTTTAATTCAATAAAACTAGTGAAATATTGCATTTTATATATAGTGCACGTAGACGTTTGAAGTATAATTGACAAAATACACTACGTATTTTGTCAATTATACTTCAAACGTTCATCTCATTACACTGTATTGATTAAGGAAAAATGTAACTGTATTGGTGCTTAAACTATTATTGCTTTAATTTGACTTATATTTATATTATTCTTAACATAGAAAACTAAATAAATAAGTTTCTTCGTGTTTTTTGAAATACACCTACTGAAACTACTAAACATTTGCAGTCAAGTTCTTTAGTTGCAGAGTCATTCCTAAGAGAATATGTAAACATGAATATTCCTAACTTTCAATTTAATCACATTAGCTCTACAGATATTGTAAAAGCATTTGGGAAACTAAATAAAAAGACAACAGAAGATCTTAGGGGGCTTTCGTTCTGGGTAAAAGATATTAGATTATTATCGATATAGCCCAATTATTGGCGATAATTTTTAGTTTCTGTGTTTACTTTGCTGTCTTACCTGATCTGATTTTAAAGGACAAGCAATTTGGATTTACGAAAGAAAGGTCAACGACTGATGCCGGTGTTCAACTAGTTATACATGTTCCACAGGCCTTTTAAGATTTTCATGACACTATCGGTGTGTTTTGTGATCTCTCAAATGCATTTCACTGTGTAGAGC
Source organism: Luehdorfia chinensis (assembly GCA_019845155.1). NCBI lineage: Eukaryota > Metazoa > Arthropoda > Insecta > Lepidoptera > Papilionidae > Luehdorfia > Luehdorfia chinensis. Next base: position 505,769 of record JAHVAK010000642.1, read on the forward strand.
AAAATTATGTATCATATAATAATCTATTCGTAAACTTAAATACTACGGCATTCGTGAAGCTTCTCTAGATCTTTTATTATCGTACTTAACAAATCGAGAGCAAGAAGTAGCGATTAACGGTGTTATATCTTCAGGTTGTTCAGTAAAAATGGGTGTTCCTCAGGGATCGATTCCTGGTTTCTGTTCTTGGTTTACATTAATGATCTTCCTTGTTTGGTACAAAAATGTCTGCGATAGTTCTGTTTGCTGATGATGCCTCAATGTTGTTTAAAGTTAACAGAAATGACTTGACGCTGGTACATCCCAATAAAACTCTAGATATTGTTTCCAAATGGGTTGCGGCAAATGTCTACACTTTGAAATGTTTAAGTCGACACATAATATGTATAAGTTAGAAAATTCTAACCTTTCTTTTAAAAATTCCATTGTGTTTCTTGGAATCGCAATTGATTTCAAGCTACAGTGGAGAGCACATATTGAAAAAATGATTTCGAAATTAAGTTCTGGCATTTTTGCTATTAGAAGGATCAGACAGTTAACTGATGAGGTTATAGCTAAATTCGTCTATTTTGCATATTTCACACAGTCCTATGGCGTATTTCCGTGCGGATCCGCAGTCGGTCTGGAAACAATATTTATCTTTTGCAAAAACAAGCATTTCGTGCAATATAACTTAGGTCCTCGCGAGTTGCTACGAAAACTATTCAAGGATACTAATATTTGGACAATTCCGTCGTTGTATATTTATGAAAATGTAATGTACGTACGATAACATATGTATTTATTTAATAATTCCTCATTTTCTACATATTTGCACCAGCCATCATTTTTCTAGTCTCCTAGGGTTGACTGGCAGAGAATGCCTCTAGGCATTAAGTCCGCCCATTGTATTCCTTAGATTAAGAGCCGTGGTAGCTCAGGGGCCTGGTGCTCGCCTTAATTTCATAGTAAGCGAGTAAGTAACCTGGGTTCGATCCCCGGTGCCAGCACCTCTAATATTGTTCTACAATTTTAAGTGCTGATTTATCACATGCTTAGCGGTGAAGGAAAACATCGTGAGGAAACCTGCATGTCCGAGGAATAGAAATATATCGAGGACATGTGAAGTCCGCCAACCCGCATTGGAGCAGCGTGGCGGATTCTTCCTAGCTCCAAAACCCTCTCAAAAATGAGAGGAGGCCTGTGCTCAGCAGTGGGACATTTATAGGCTGAAACTTTTTTTAAGGTGTTTCAATAAAGATTAAATAAATAAATAAAAAGGGTGTATCTGTATCCTGTAGGATGGCCCGAGGCGACACGCTACAGGTTCCTGTGTTTAGGTTGCCAAAACTAGAAAATCTGTTCTTAGAAGATCCATACAATTTTATAACAAAATCCCTAAAAGTGTGACGCCTAAAACTGACATAGAATTCAACAAATTTTTCAAGAAGATGAACAGAATTGCATTCGCGGCTTAAGAGACCACTCCATCTCATCTCATGGGTGTCGTAAAAGCCAACAGAGGAAAAATAAAAAAAACAGGAGATGGGCAGCAGCATCTACCTGAAACATCTGAATAAATAAACTCGTACCGCTAAGTGCTCGTACAGAGATTGAAAAATTCAATACAAGACCCACATCGTACTTTTCCAATGTCCTCCATCAGCCCAACAAACCTTCAGTAAAACTTATTTATCATTTAACTGTCGATATTCTCAAAAGCTTTAAAGTCTTTCCCAGAATTAACTGTATTTTAAATGTAAACAAAGGACTCGGTACTTTCAAAAATAAGGCTAGGTTAACCACACGGTAAGAAATTGTGAAGGTGTTGGAGTTCTAAGTTTAATTAGTTTACTAGTTTCATACGGACGCTTTGCACTAGAAGCGATCTAAAGTCTTGTCTTAGTGGATTGATTCGTATTTCTTGATTTAAAACTTAAGTGACTATACTATTATCCTACTGGCTGACTTCCGACTAGAAGTTGCCGTTATCGCGAGATATAAGAGGCAGTAACGTCACAAATTCTCAATTTTACTTGGAATCCTACATTCCTATGCAGGACTCGGTTTAGGTAGATATAATATTCGAAGTAGAAATAAGTTTTAAACAAAACATCATATTTTTGTTACAAGCTCTTATTTGTGAGGCCTATATCCATCAAAAAAAAATCCAACGTACCCAAACATGACGGAGCTATCTTGTTTAGTTGAGGAGTTCCTATAGCCAACTTCCGGCTCTATCATCAGACCAGCTCCATAGTACCAAATTATTGCATTTAGTCACTACATACAAGTATGCACTTCATAGTACGCGAGTGGCCTGGGTTCGATTCCCGGTGCCAGGCACCACTAAAATTGTTAATTGCAATTTTAAGTGCTGATTTACCACGTGCTCGGCGGTGAAGGAAAACATCGTGAGGAAACCTGTATGTCTGAGGAATAAAAAATATTTCGAAGACATGTGAAGTCCGCCAACCCGCATTGGAGCAGCGTAGCGGATTCTTCCTAGCTCCAAAACCCTCTCAGAAATGAGAGGAGGCCTGTGCTCAGTAGTGGGACATTTATAGGCTGAAACTTTACTTTACTTTTTTTATACAAGTATGTAGGGAAAATTTGAGCGCAATCGAACAACGAGAAGTGGGTCAAGTTTAACTTGTAAGATTTGATAACCCACAGACGCCGGAACAGGTGAAACTAATAAAAGTAATTATTTTAAATTACTTACTGTTTACTAAACTAATTAAGTCGATTATTAAATTGGCCGCCGCGGCTTAAGAGAACCTACCATTCCATCTCATCCCGTGGGTATCTTAAAAGTCAATAGAGGGAAAAATTAAAACATCTTAAAGCATCTTCCTGGAACATATATAAATAAACTACCAACCCGACTACCAACCGTCGAAATTAGGGCAAAATCCCCCTAAAATGAGAACTATAAACTTTTGCGGAAATCTAACGGGTGGCCTATGTTCAGCTGTGGACTAGTAATACATATATAGGCTGGAATTGATGATGATTATGAAACTAATGAAAGTATCAAACTATAATTTTCTATATTAATCGCTCAAAACTTAAATATTAGAACTATTAATATGCGTCTACATTATTTGAATTTCTCAAAATACAGAGTACAGCCTTGAGGGCATCTTTCTTGATTAATGGTTGTGTTAGCCCCTAGCGATTGTGCTGAAAGTGCCAAGGTAGGTAAGTGAATTTCTCACAACAATCTGTTGGATATTTGTTGTCCCTTTTGTTATCTTTAAAGAGAATTAATTGAGTTAAGTGATAAGTCAATTCACTCATTTAATTTAATTTATAACATTTGAGTTATAAATAAAATAAAGGGGGGAATTTTTTTTCGCTTATTTAATAACTATCTGTAATTATGATATTATTACATATTTGAAGTGAAACTATTTGGGCGCGATGTGAGTAAAATTTCAAGATCGAATGTGCTCAAGCAACGTTTCCGTGTTATGATAACCTCCGTGGTCATGGTATTTGGCTGCGGAGTCTTGGGTTCAAATTACAACCTATGCCAATAGATTTTTGAGTCAGCGTTACGCCGGATACCTGAAAAGGGAGACGAGCGTGGGTTATATGTTTGCGGAGACTCTGTAGACAGCATATCACGCGCAGATGGCGCCCTCAGCGATCAAAATCGACTAAACAGAAAATGAATAAGCTGAATTCAATACTCATGTTTCAGACACATGAACTTCTCCGAGAATAAAACTTAACTGCCTTTAAATCCCGTCAAAAGAAAAGGTTAACAACTTTCCAGCCAGGGTTTTGTTGCGAACGGAGTTACTCGTAAGTATGATAGTTTTTATGTCACCGAATAGACATCGGAAATTAAAATCTTTAAGAGTTAGGTAATAAAACGATTAAATAACGCCAGCCAGATCCAACGTTTATACGTACTCGAAATTTCAGACGTTATTGTTTAAGGAATAAAAAGAAAAGTATAATTGTATTCAAATTCAATTTATCGCTATACTTTTCGACTATTAAACATTTGACGTGAACTTTACAAAAAAAGTAGAAAACTTTTCTCTATTTGCGAAAACAATTTAAAGTTAAAAATTATATAGTAAAAGTAATCATATTCATAAACCATTCCGCCATAAAAATTGAGTAATAAATTAAACTCTCATAGAACAACTAAGCTAACTTAAATGGTCCATCTTATGAAGTAATGTTCGGATTTCTCTAAACTTTAGACTTTACAATAAAGCAAACTTTTCCAACTTATCAACCTGATGTTGTTCGTACTGATAATTAATTAACAGAGTACTAAGTTACGATTGTGACTAGAGATAGTGATTTACATTATAGTAACATCCTATAAATATCCCATTGCTGGCCACAGACCTCTACACATTTTTGAGGACATTTAGAAGCCGGGAAGAGTCCGCCACGGTGCAACAGTGAAGGTGGTGAACTTAATATGTACCTGTATTTATATTTCTTTCTCAGTTTAAGTAACGAAATTTTCTTTGACAGCTGTGCACGAATTAAGTCATCGCTTAAAATGCTATTCTAAATTGTACTGGTGCCGGCATTTATATACAAAAACTCTCTCTCTCTCTCTCTCTCTCTATATATATATATATATATATATATATATATATATATATACACAGACAGCGGACACAAAAATGTCCTCAAAAAATAGCGCACAATTCGATCATTTCGGTTATCACGTCGGCCGTGCAACGCATGGACTGTCATAACGTAGACGAACGATAGTGATTTAATTTAAAAATTATATGTATATATTATATATTTATATTTTATATTTATATAAAGTATATATTTTTGAAGTGATTTTTGTATGGAACTGTATATCTTGGGTTTTTTGTATGTTAGTGTGTGCCGGCAACAGAGATTGAACTCAAGGTGCTCACTATGACATTTAAGATGAGCGTCCAGCCCGTGAGTTATCAGGGTTAAGCATAGTGACCGTCTTATGATTGATGAGAGGATTTTTTTACTTAGCTTCTTTTGCAACATTTTTTAAACCTATTGCTAAATTTTCACACTAGTACACTACTAATAGTTATCCTCAGGAAGGCTCGCAGACCGATTAGATAAATCTTGCCATCATTAACCGTAAAGTGGGATAGAGCCCAATAAAAACGGGCTAACGAAAATGTGAGAAAATGAATTTCTCACATTTTCGTTAGTGTTATGCGCTAATGTAATCTTTGACTAGATCAAAATCCAATCTTTCCAAGCTTGATTATTGCCGCGCGTGCAAGCCAGGTGACTCGGACGCCCTCATAATATCACAGCTTTTACACGTACTTTTAAATCAGACTTTTATTCGCTATTGTGAAAATGTTTAATATTAATTAAAAAAAGAAAACTTAACTATTTTATTTTGGCAAAACTTTTCGTCTAAAAGATCACCCTCTGAAGTCCGGTAACGATGGCTCCAAAGGAAAATACCTAAAATATATAATGGAATTTTGCTGATCTCTGCGAAAAATGTCAAATTCGTGTCGTGGCCTCCTTTCGCTCGGATTTATTTAGAATCGACATGAATATTGATTCAGTTTATTATTATTATTATTTTCGAGGCAAGTAAAAGTACGTACGTAAGTACTTTCGGCATTTACTCTAAGTTTCTGAGTTAGTCTTTGTGCTTTAAATATCTTGTTTGTTTTACGTTATCGACTTGAAAGTGTACTTTTATAAAAACATTACTATCTGTGTTTCACTTTTACATCGGAACTCACCTATATAACAACAATTTATCATTAATTGTGCATGATTTATATAAATAAATAGCTGTGCCCCGAAGTTTCACCCGCCGTTTAATTTAAAAGAAATCACTTTAAAGATCATAGCCTTCTTTGATAAATGGACTATCCAACACTAAAATAATTTTTTCAATTCGAACCAGTAGTTCCTGAGATCAGCGCGTTTAACCAAACAAACTCTTCAGCTTTATAATAGAAGTATAGATTTGATCACTTACTTTAGTTCAGATGTGCTTGACATCTAATGAAACAGTGACGAAAGAAAGAACTGCTAAAATAGTTATTATAAGTACATACATACTTTGCTGGAGGAGTCTAGGCAGCCTCAGGGCCGTACTTATTTCACGGTGCACGAGGGGCGCGGGTTAGCGGTTCTGGCGCCACTGAAATTGTTAATTGCAAATTTGAAGTTCCGATTTACCTCGCGCTCGGCAGTAAAGCAAAATATTTTAGAAATCATAGAGACTAGTGCTTAGCAGTGGGACAGGCTGTTACTTTACATTTACTTACACATATACATACATAGAGCCGTGGTAGCTCAGGGGCTAGGCGCTCGCTTTAAATTTAATAGTACGCGAGTGACCTGGGTTCGATTCCCGGTGCCGGCACCACTAAAATTGTTAATTGCAATTTTAAGTGCTGATTTACCACGTGCTCGGCGGTGAAGGAAAACATCGTGAGGAAACCTGCATGTCTGAGGAATAAATAATATTTCGAAGACATGTGAAGTCCGCCAACCCGCATTGGAGCAGCGTGGCGGATTCTTCCTAGCTCCAAAACCCTCTCAGAAATGAGAGGAGGCCTGTGCTCAGTAGTGGGACATTTATAGGCTGAAACTTTTATACATATGTAGTAAACAATGTTTTTTCAAAGGAATATTATCATTGTAATTAACATTACAACATTCAAAATTTTTTAAATGTAAAACAATCGAACGAAAAAGATCCATGTTTACATATTATATCGTTATAAGGTAATTTTAGTAACCTAATCGTTTTGTTTATCAATTTTTTATATTTTATAATATTGGTTTCAAATACTATATATTTTTTGATTAATAAATAACAATATAGATATAATAAATAAATAACAATATAGTATGGATTAATAATTCATAAATTCATGTATGTATTTCAGGCAGTCTCTAATCGCGAACTTGCTTATGTGTATGTTTTGCAGGAATAATTGTATCAAAATTTAAACTAAAATAGATTAGTTTTTGCTTATAAACTGAAATTTTTGCCTCAGTTGATAGTTGCAAAGTAATTTGTAGGTCAACGCTAGTTTGTGAACCGAGTTTTAAAACGTGAAATAAAGTTAGTCGTATGAGTTTTTCTCGTTTATTGGGTTACCGAGAGGCGTACAAATAATGTTTTTTCACTAGTTTAAATAAAACTAATTTTAACGGATTTTATCGCGTTTAATTTTGAACTATTTAGAACCCGACGTTTCGATCGGTTTACAGCACCCCCGGTCACGAGAGGACTGAGTTGACAGATGTCCTGCTGTCATAGTTAACCCGGGGTACCTTTATCTATAGCAGCGTGTAGCTCCTGCAATTGTAGAGGCATGTCACACTTGACAGATGATAAGAACTGACTATCTTCTTCGGCGGCTCGAAGAATGTTTTTTTGGAGGCCCGCTTCAAGATATAGCCAATATTGTCGGTGACTCCTGTGACATAAGGTAGAATAGCAGGTACACGCTCGACTGTGGCCGGTTTCACTCGATCACTGCGACGTAGGCGCGGACCCGAAGATTGTTGTCGTGCAAAATTTGCTTGACATGCTGAAGCTCGGCGGCCAGGTGTTTCCAGTTTGACAGATTCCTTGTGCTCTCTGAAACAAAGATTTACCCACGGTAGCTAACTGTGAAGGATGGTGATGAGATTCGCTGTTAGTATAAGTCTTTTTCCTGTACACAGTGTGACTCAAGGTGGTATAAGGATTCCGATTGCTTCTAACTCCATTGTAAATTGAATTTTAGAGTTTAAGGACTTAAGGTGGTTTAGAAATGCAGTTACTTTATCTGATGGTAAAATTGGCAAAGTATCATTTACGTACCGCTTGTAGAATCTCGGATTTACAGGAGAAGCACGGAGGGCTTTCTCCTCAAAGTCTTCCATGAAAACGTCGGCGACAGTGGGACATACTAGAGAGCCCATCGCCATACCATCTACTTGCTTGTAGTAGTAATTATCTAATACGACCACTGCTATATTATATTCTTACAAAATTTTTACAAACTGTGCCAACCCGCCTGCCAAGCGTGGCAACTATGGCAAAATCCCCCCAAAATGAGAGCTACAACCTTTTGTGGCAATCAATGGGGGAGGCTTATGTTCAACAGTGGACTAGTAAGAGGCTGAATTGATTGATTGAATTACTTTTTTCTTTATAAACAACACAGCTTCCCTTGAACAGTTGTTGTAGCGTCAGGTTACGAATAATTGTTATATTATGAGCTTTTTTTTTCGGCAGAGGGGGCAAACGAGCAAGCGGCTCACCTGACGGTTAGTGATCAGATGCGTTGCCGGCCTTTGGTAATAAATAATTACATTTGGTAACAGCAGAAAAAACTAGACACGATAAGATCGAATCTAGTACCGTTTTAAAATGTACGTTATGCCAGCAAATAGAGACGTATTAACGACCTGCTGATTAAGGCCCAAGAGAGTTAAGCGGTCCTTGATGGGATTTCTGAGGCGCGTCGCGCGTGAGTTGTGAACGTTGTGATTGACTAACGCTTCTGCGCGTCTCTGTGGAATCAATTACGAGTACAAAGGGAGCGAACGCAAAATACCCGCGCGGCGAATCCGAATAATGTAATATGTAAAAACGCGCTAAAGGGTTTAAAAATAGACATTTAATAACTACTTTTACCTTACTTTTAATACTTTCTTTATTACGTGAAAATATATGTTTTGTTTCATGAGTGTTTTAATTATAAGTCTAGCAAGTTGAACTCAAGACACTATTTGAATAATTACAATACTATTACAGAACCCTTTTAGATTAAACGTAAAGGACAACGCAAAGGAAAAATAACCTATTGATACGAAATTTTTCAGCATTCTCCTGCTACAAAACGCTGGGTTTGTTGTAACAGCGTAATCGTTTCTTATAGTAAAACGAACAGAATTTAAACAAAATGTTTATTTTCCGCATAAAAATAACTTACTCGTAGAAGCGACGAATGGAAAACAACTATTTATAACCATTTAATACCATAAAGAGAAGCCAATACTAAACTGCATTTCTAATCTAAGTAAAGAACTTTTAAGTACGGAAATCAGACTAGTTATACTCGTATTCAGTGGCAATAAATTCTAGAACGGTCGGAGTTCTAACTTTAATTTGCAAATAACTTACTACGCGACCGCTTAGCAGTAGATCCAAAGCGTAGCCTTACGGCAGATTTCAATGTTTGATATGTCCATGATCTCAGATACATTTTGACTAAACTTATATGGACTTTCTGTCAAATCAAAGCCAAAGTCCAGGGCACTAATGAATTGATGCAATTTAAACTAATTCCAGATTTCTAATAATTACCTGAATGATGACAACGCTGTCCACCTGGAGTAATTTAAACAAGGTGTGATTATCTGCGCCAGATATAAGATACGGTGCCATATGGCTTGGCATGCTATGGTAGCGGTGTAAGAAAATCCCATAAGCCTATCTCATCTTGTGGGTATTGTGAGAGTCGACTGAGAGAAGTGTGTAAGGTATTATGACTTCCGACAGATTGCGGTATAACCATCTAGAAAAATAATATAAAAACGGGCCATTTGGTTTGTTTTTATAGGAGAGGGGGCAAACGAGCAAGCGGCTTACCTGATGGTAAGTGATCACCGCCGTCTATGAACATCCGCAATACCAGAGGAATTCCGGGTGTGTTGCCGGCCTTTGAGAAAAGAGTAGCTTCTTTTCTTGAAGGTCGTATCGGTCCGGAAAAACTGCCGGCGGCAGCAGATTCCACAAAGTGGTTGTGCGTCAGTGTCGTGTGCAGAAAAAGTCTGGCAAAGTGCACAGTGGTGGAATGTCACTCATCCAGGTGGTGCCGATGAAATTGGGTGGAGCAGAAGGAATTAATCCGAGCAACTCCTCGGAACACTCCCCATGCTAAATGCGGTAGAAAATGCAAAGAGACGCAACGTCTCTTCGCAGAGCTGATCGGAAAAAACTCGGTCGTTGACGATTCGAGTCGCTCGTCGTTGGATTCGGTCATATGAAAGGAGCTGGCACTGGGATGCCCCCGCCCAGAGGTGAAAGCAGTATTCCATGTGAGCCTTGTATAGTTGCAGGTGATGGGCCGACTTGAAATACTGTCCCGCTCTGCTGAGCACGCCAAGCAACCGCCGAACTGAATGTCACTTGCTATGTCAATGCCAAAGAATTCCGATGCTAGCTGAGGCAGCGAGGGGAGTATTATCAAAGCGAGGGGATACGACAAAGGGTTTCTTTTTAGCGGTAAACGCGCAAATCCGTGTCTTCTTAGGGTTGAATTGGATTAATTTAGTCGGCCCCATATCGAAATTTTATCTATTAAAATTTAATTTTAGACACAAGTTCCGGCAGTCTTCCACGTGTTCCCGAGAAATATACGCACGGCCGATGTATAAGGCATCACCAGTACTGTCATCTGTATGAATATTACTAATTTGTAACATGTTTATGATATGCAGAAGAAACAGAGTTGGTTATAGCACGCAGCTTTGTGGAACACCAGTATTCACAGGTTTGGAACCCGAGCATGCACCGTCGACTACGACCTTGATGGTCCGGCATGTGAGAAAACTGGTAACCCAATTGCATAGTTTCTCGGGAAGCCGGTAGGAAGAAAGCTTCGAGAGAAGCGCTTCATGCCACACCCGATCGAAGGCCTTCGCTATGTCCAAACTAACTGACAGGGCCTCTTCCTTGCTCTTAACTGCCTCCGCCCATCGATGAGTGGCTACAATAGAAGATCCCCAGCCGAGAGACGCCGTCGGAAACCGTACTGGCGATCACTAATCAGCTGGTGGTCCTCAAGATTCCTCAAGAGCTGACAGTTGACAATGGACTCCATTGTTTTGGAAATCAAAGAGGTAGTCAGATCTCAGCGGTCGCTTTTTTGCGGGATCGGGTGCACTAAGTCTTTCATGAGTTGGGGACGACGACTGAAGAGTAGGAGTACCGGAAAAGACGCGTTAAAATCGCGGAGCAACTGCGGAGCACACATCTTCAGCACAATTGGGGGGATTCCATAGGGCCAACTCGACTTGTTGATGTCCAGGGACAATAGTGATTTGCGCACTGAGCTCTGCCAGAACTCTTTCTGTGTAGAAGTATATGTTGAAAAGTGGAACATTAACAGGCTGATAAACATCTTTGCTACAATACTACTAAACAACTCCTAATGTTCCCATCTGTATGTAACATTGATAATTTTAAAATTTGCGTTATATTTCTATTTCAAATCACATAAAGTTTATTCGAGCGTTGTATTGTTAATTCAGTTCTGAAGTGTTCAGTTGGGAGCGATCAAGCATGCGCATTTTCCTAGCATAGATAATTAACACGCTTAAAAGCTTTTCATTTAAATACCTTGCCCGTATGAGTTGTATAATAAATGATATTTATGATTGCGTAGCTCAGTGATTAGTGTACTTGACTGTGTAGTTCCGAGACCTCATTCGATTCAAGTCAAATATTATTTTATTCGTAGTTAAAGCCAGTTAACCTCGATTGGGGTTACGTAATCGAAAATGAGGTTAACTGGCAATTACGAATAATACTCTTAATTTGGAAGAGGATCACTACAAAGGAGCCGTGACTACCGCAAAGGCCATGTGCGCTCGCTTAAAATTTCATAGTACGCGAGTGACCTGGGTTCGATCACCGGTGCCGCTACTACTAAATTTGTTAATTGCATTTTTATGTGCTGATTTACCACGCGCTCGACGCTGAAGAAAAACACCGTGAGGATGTGACATGTTTGAGAAATCAAATAAATATTTCGGCAACATGTGAAGTCCGCCCACCCGCATTGAAGCAGCATGGCGAGGTCTTCCCAGCTTCATGATCTTATCAGAAATTATAAGATTATGAAAATGAATGATAAGATTATCTTATCTTCTGCTGCCGCCAGCGGTTTTTCCGGACCGATACGAGTTAGGGACCTTCAAGAAAAGAGCCTATTCCTTCCTCAAAGGCCGGCAACGCATTTGCTATTCCTCTGGTATTGTAGATGTTTATGGGCGGCGGTGATCACTTACCATCAGGTGAGCCGCTTGCTCGTTTGCCTCCTCTAACATAAAAAAAAATAAAAAAATGAGAGGAGGTCCAAGCAGTTGGACATTTATAAACTGTTACTTTATTGCAATGTGTTTACTTATTTGCAATAATAGAAGTATTTTTATTAACCTAAAAACGGTAGAAAAATATATAGTTCAGTAACAAATTAATCAACTTTAAATTGTAGATCGGTCAGTCAATATAAGCGAGTTAAAACAGAAACAGTATTAAGCCTAATGGATTAAAATGGATTTAATTAACATGATCTATTTTCATTCATTGAATGAATTTCGAAATAGATAACACATGGGATAAATTCTATTAAAAACTCTTGAACTTTCATAGCCGTGTTTTGGTAAGATAATAATAAGATAAGAAGCTCAAGACGGAGAACCCTGAAAACCCCTATTTTCAGCTTTGGTCGCATTTAAAAAAAAACATAGCCTCATAATATATCTTTCAGAGTACCACACCATAGAGTACTAATGATTATGACTGATGAAACTAAAACCTTTGTTTTTAAACAACGAATAGGTGCGTAATTGTGATATTATTTACATTTAATACTTGGAATTGAAGTCTTTGATGGAACTCCATTTTCACCAAGATGTAACTTCGCCTACAATATATGAAACTCATGAAAGAGTTCATCGATCTGCTTCAAAGTAGAAGTTCACAACACTTCTCCGAATTCGTTGGTAGCTTCTTTATCGTTCAGGTTGCACTTCTCTGGAACTGCTTGCCCGATGACATCATTTTTTAAATAACTCGTGGAAACTTTTATATTTTCCAGGATAAAAAGTATGCTATGTCCGTTTCCAGCATAAAAAGCTAACACTGTACCAGACTTCGTCAAGATCGGTTAATCGGTTGAGCCGTAAATAATTAACAAAGAGACAGAGGGACAGAAAGATTTACTTTCGCATTTAATTATTAATATGGATTAAAACTACATAAGCCACGATCTGATTGAAACTAATTTTATTTATTTTTGTTAACATATATGAGATATTATATGTATGTGTGTATGTATATAAAAGTTTATATGTATGTACACATTTACGTATTATTTCATTTTCATAATAAATTTAAATATAATAAATTAATGTGTATTTATTTAAGTATGTATCTTGAGTATTTTATGTAATTGTTTTTTATATTTTGTAACCGATATTACGTCAGCCGATGCCTACCAGCATAGCCAAGCCGCCAAGTTGACACGCCCCTTGCGCCACTTCCATGAGTTACAGCCAAAGAATGGGAATGGTGTCAATATAAGCCTATCATCATTATCATCATTTCAGCCTATTTTAGTCCACTGTTGAACATAGACCTCCCCCACAGATTGCCACGAAACAGGGTCCAAGGAGAACAAGCCAAGAAATGGTACAATCGCCTAGAGTACGATGACTTTACACGGAATGAATGGAAACAAAGGTTGTTGCGCGCATTTCCTAAGCACCGAGATTACGGTAACATGCTCTAGAAATTGTTGCAAAGGGAGAAGGTTTTTACTGGTGGTAAGATTTCTATGCAGAAATCCGTGAAGCAGTAGTGTGCAAACATTACTGTGTTTCGGTTTGAAGGACACTGAGAGCTAGCGTAATCACTGGGCATATGAGACTTAAGAACTAATAATGTCTCAGGATGACGGGCGCAGTGTGGTGTAACACAGAAATGTCCTACGTGACACAGCATTTGTTATGTGCAGATGTTGCACTTACCATCAGGTGAACGTTTTGCTCGTTTCGTCACTTTATACAATAAAAAAAAAAACTGCCTACAGAGACGATGACGAAATGTTAGAAATATAAGGTCGCCATGTGTTTCTGGTGTAAGCTGTCTGATAACGCTAGCGTCTCCTGTATTATTCGTGGCTTGCCGCTATCACTACAGCCTAATGCTCGCGCGTCTCAGTGTCAATCGCCAGGAGAACTTTACGAAGGGTTTTTGTGCGAACTTGATGATTATCGTGCATTACCTCAAGAGCCCAGATCGCAAAAGCCGATGATCAATCGATCACCACTCGAAAGAAGGTTTACCGCCCTAATCCCGATACAGATCCGTGTCCGAGGTGCAAGTAAACCGGACATTTTTCGAAATGCACCCAGCCAGACACGCGCACGCATTTTCATCTACCAGTAACATCAAAGAAGTTAACATATTAAGACCGATCAAATTAACGGCGTCCATATTAAGGCATACATTAATACGGGAAGAAGAGTCAACTTTTCTGCTATGCCTATTCTTGCCACTAATATTTCTGACCCCTGCCATGCCATTGCCGATAATTCTAAAATAAGGGGTGTTGAGGGAGACTAAAATTAAAATCGGACCATTACAAGATCATTCAGATTTGTTTAGTTTATTAATGCGGTATAAAACATATTTTGCTTCCAATACACGTTATCTAGGTTGTACAAATTTAATACAGATGCAAATAATGCTTACCAGTGACCAGCCCGTGCATCGCCAACCTTTACAGGCTTTCGCATAGTGAGTAGGCTATCGTTAAATCGTAAAACGTGGGAATTAAAGAATCTAAATCTAGTTACGGTGATCCTTGTTAAGAAATTATCAGCCGTTTCATAGTTTCCAGTGCCTAAAAATGTGTACAGTGTGCGACAATTTATCGGGCAGTGCAGTTATTTTAGAAAATTTATTTTCCAATTTTTCTGTGATCGCGTTAACTCAATTGCCAAAAAAAAAACAAATCCTGGGTATGGGGATGTGAACAAAACAAAAGTTTAAAAAACTGATAGACAGTTTGTGTTCCAAGCCTGTGCGGGCCCTGTATGATGTATGACCCTGATCTTAGCGGTATAATATTACAGAAAAAATCTGATAAATCACTGCCACTTTATATTTTAGCCGTGTTACAAGTAAGGTAGAAAGCATGTATGATAGCTACGAGGTCGAAACTCTCGCGGTTGTCGAATCTTTGCGTAGATTTGGCGTTTACGTAGTAGGAAAACATTTAGGGGTAATAACTGACTGTACAGCGATCCGTGCTACGCTCACCAAACGCGACATTGTTCTGCACATTGCACGATGATAGCTTTTGATACAGGATTACGACATTAGCGTTGAATACAGACCGGGCGAGCATTATGTGGAAACTATAAACGTAAACCGTTTTGAAGTTGTCGACTGGTTCTATATTGTACAATGACAGAACGATAAACTTAATTCAATCATCAACCAATTAAAAAATAACACCGATGCTACACTGAAAGCTACATCGAATTCCTATACCTTTTGATCCAATGCGCATGGTGTACATAGATCACGGATAACGGATTAATAAAGGAACCAGTACATGTTTGTAATGATGCTTTTTCCAAATTTGTGATACCTGAACTAACACGCAATGTCAATTCGATTGAGACCATTCGTACATTCAGAAAGATATTTAGCCTATTCGCATACCCGTATCACGTAGTAACAGACCATGGAAAAGCTTTTACGAGTAGGTACTTTAAGAAATTCTCAACAGATAAGCAGTTTGGACACACCTTAAATGCTATTGCTTGTCCACGTGCTAATGGCCAGGTTGAACGTACGAATCGAACTATTTTAGATGCATTGCGGACAACTGATCCTAGTGTAGCTTCTGGTAATTGGGCCAATTGCATGCGTGACATAGTTTGGGGGATAATTAACACGGCGAACCGTACCACCGGTTATACGCCTTATGATTTAATGTTCACTCGTCCCGACAGGTCAGTGTGCGACGTTTCGGTTCCTGGTCGGGAACCTGAACCCATTGAGTCACGGCGCAAGAAAGCTACTGATAAAATACAAAGTGCCAGTGACAAAGTGAAACGCAATTTTGACAAAAAGCAAAAATGTTAACAAAAAAGAAGAATTTGTATTATGCAGGCAGGCCGATTTATTAAGAACTTATAGAAGTATAGCCCCGATATCTGATAGTGCTCGTAGCTCCGATGATCAAATCGAGGCCGAAGATCTTATTGATTTATTAGAAAGCTAATCGTTGTTACTTGTTCCCATTGCGGGAGCAATTTTTGCAGAATGGCCGAGTGTATTGGAGATTACGTCAGCCGATGTCTACCAGCCTAGCCAAGCCGCCATGTTGACATGCAGCTTCGCCGTGTTTGTAATTAAATGTTATGCTTTACGGTAGGTGTATGTTATGTTAGCCGATAGGTGTCCAGCAGAGTAGAATAGCACCGACCTCTTTCCTACCGAGGTGTCGTAAGAGGCGACTAAGGTATTATGCGGACAGCCTTTATTCGTGCAGAATAGCACCATATTATGAAATGCTGCCGCTATACTGCTCGGGGGAACGCAATGAGGAGTGAGATCTTTTGACTCGTACCAAAATGGCGGTGATGTGGTTTGCCAGCCGGCACGTTTCATTTCCCGCGTAAAGTGGGGTACGGGTGTGGCCTCTGCCTATCCCTTAGGGAAAAGGCGTGACTGTATGTACGCTGCTTTACGGTGTTCCTGACGAATTTATAAATGACGTCATTAGGGATTCAATTAATTATGATATTATTAACCCATCACTATTGTCTTTGAAACCGCAGTTTGACAGCTATCATAATAATTAATCAGTTGTTTAATACATAATAGTTTTAATGGTTGTGCGTTACATCAAAGCTTCTGTACACATTTGGAAAATATTCTTACTTTCATCACCTTTGTCAACAACTATAACATAAAGACACTGCTTCATATATATACTCATTGGGAGAATTATTTGTAATCTTTAAAGGTGGATTGGGGATAATAATATCTACACCTTACACATGAAATGCTGCAACGCAGCAACACTGCTCTTTTCATAATAATGCCTCAACTATATCCTGAACGGTTATGTAATAACAAATGCATAAAGTAAAGTATGTGGGGAAGTCGTTGGATAAACGAGGTTCAGTTTAGTGACAGTCTATGGGTAAGACCTATGCTCATCAGGGGCCTTTGTAGGCTGAAATGATGTTGATAATGAAATTGTCAATTAATATTCAGAAGAGCCGTGGTAGCTCAGGGGCCTGGTGCTTCCCCTTAAATTTCATAGTAAGCGAGTAACCTGGGTTCGATCCCCGGTGCCAGCACCTCTAATGTTGTTCTACAATTTTAAGTGCTGATTTACCACGTGCTTAGCGGTGAAGGGAAACATCGTGAGGAAACCTGCATGTCCGAGGAATAGAAATATTTCGAGGAAATGTGAAGTCCGCCAACCCGCATTGGAGCAGCGTGGCGGATTCTTCCTAGCTCCAAAACCCTCTCAGAAATGAGAGGAGGCCTGTGCTCAGCAGTGGGACATTTATAGGCTGAAACTTTACTTTTTTTTTATTCAGAAGTTCGTTGTCCGTTTTATGCATGAACATCATAGTAGATATAAACTTATTCCATTTGTGGTTCAGTAATCGATAATAAGATTTAACAAGTGGCGACTTAATGGACACAAATCTCTCAATGGGAGTACTTATATTAATACTATCCTTATTTTCTCTCGTGGTAACAATACGGCAGTTGCAGAAACTTGTTTTTATTTCTATGGTTCTTTTGTTGTGTACAATTTCGCAAACCTTATTCTCTAAAAAGCAAACATGTTCACAAAATATTTACAAAGTCATCTTTATGATTTAAAATATTGATAATTCTATTACCGCGATCTTCTTCTCTCTCATCAATAATAAACATTCACGGTCATAACCGCCGTGTGGTAGCGGCTTCTGAAAATTTACCACCCCATCTCATCCCGTATGTGTCGTAAAAGTCGACAGAGGAAAAATAACAACCAGGAGATGAGCAGCTATATTTTCCTGGAACATCTGAATAAATAAACTGCGGTTGCCAACCCTCCTGCCAAGCGAGGCAACTATGGCAAAATCCCCCCAGAATGAGAGCTAAAAACTTTTGTGGAAATCTATGGAGGCCTATCTTTAGCAGTGGACTGGTTATAGGCTGAAATGATGATGATAATGAACATAAATTCCAGAAATCTGTTATACATATTTATAGTGTTTGTAACTTACTGTCTGTCACATATAATGGTATGTAAAAAGCCATTTTTTGTTTTCGGCCTGTTGAAAAACAATAGTGTCATAAAACAACAATCGTTAATTATATGACAAGTATTTTTGAATTAATAATTAATAAATAGTTTGTTTGTTTAAATTAATGATAGCCGAGAAGAGAAGTCCGGATCTTATTGTCGGTTTCGGATGGGTATTAAGATTGCTGCAAAAATCCAAATCAATGGAGGACTCTTTTACGAGCCCTACCTATATTTTTTAAGGGACTATAGGAACTCGTCATCATTATGATCATAATCATCAATGATTAATCTGATTTATCTTACTCACGTCGTAAAAGCTATCCTTTCGTCGAGAGAGTGAGAGTAGAGACATAGACACTAAGGGAATAAATAGACTAGGGGTTAGGCAGAAGTGACCTTTCGAGTGTATATCTATTATCTATCTATTCCAGTGTTAATAAGTGGTATAGAGACACTAACAATGAGATGGAGGACAAATATGCCTGAAATAGTTTACAGATAATTTTTGGAAAGCTTCTCGTGTGGTAGCGGCTAAATAGAATCTACCACCCCATCTTAACCCGTGGGTGTCGTAAAAGTCGACAGAGAGAAAACAAAAAACAGGATATGGGCAGCAACATTCTCCTGGAACATCTGAATAAATAAACCGCGGTTGCCGACCCGCCTGCAAAGCGTGGCAACTATGGCAAAATCCCCCTAAACTCATTTTAGGGGGATTTTCTACAAACTACAAACCTACAAACTTTTGTGGCAATTTATGGGGGAGGCCTATGTTCAGCAGTGGACTAGTGATAGGCTGACATGATGATGATGATTACACCTATTTGTATATTTAAAAATGAATTAGCTTATATATTTTCTTACATGCCAGTATAAAGCTTACACATTTAAAAGACAAATACATATTTAAAGAAAAGGAAGCTTTATCGTTTTGAGCCCTGAAAATAACAAAAATGTAGAATATGGATATTTTCCTAATTGAATTAAGACTGAATGTTGTACAAAAAGCAAATTTATCATTACATTATAGAAATTATCTTTATGAGGATTTTTAGAACAAATAATAATAATTTTTGAAAAACACTTCTAATCATAACTAACAATATTCGTCGTCCACATTCCACCGTAATTTCATAAACATTAAACGAAATTTTCCGTAAGTTTGTAAAGCAGCAGTTATAACAAATGGCAAAACTTCGCTGGACAAAATACAGCATAAAGTAAGTTTAATTAATTAATTTCATGTTCAATAAATTTTGTTCGGGGAATGGCGTGAGGCAATTACGTTAATTCGGAGTAGTATCATTTGCATTCCTTTGCGATATTAACATATTTTTTTTCAACCAACTATACCATAACTATGTAACAGAATTTGTCAATAGCATTATTGGAATATTAGTTACAATATTATATTATAAACGAGGCTCTGACGGTTGTCTGATCACTTAAAATTTATTCTGATGTATGCGGATACTTAAAATCCTTAAACCAGTAACAGAAAGCCATCAAAAATCAGTAACTAGTGACGCCACTTACTAACTAGACTGCTCTGCGTTTCTAGTATATACCAATCTTTCAAGAAATCCAAGACCAGTATCGAACTTGGAAAAGGACTTGATGATAGTAATGATATCACTCGTTTATTGAAGAACTAATGGTACTGAATACATCCCCATTATTAATAACTGACATTGATATTTAAGGCAAAGATGTAAAGCTCTATTCTTTGTTATACAAACTTTTAATTAGCGTGATTCTAGGCCAGCTTGGATACACAGCGATCGAGTAAATTTCCCTTGGGAATAAGGGCATTTAAATTAAGCTGTTGTTTAATAAAGTCAGTCTGTTTTTAATTTTATAAAAATGCCGTGAAATATGGTTAGCAGCAGTGGGCATAAAAGAAAAAAAATAATTATCGTTAAATATTTGCTATTGCCATTTGCCTTTGAAAAGTGTGTTTCGTAATGACACAGGGACAATAAATACAGACCGGAATAAATATTTCCTAAGATTGGAATTTGAATCTTGGACACATACACCTCGGAAAGTTAACCAGTCCATTGAACTGTACACGTAGTACCAATACCAGTACGCATATTTATTGTGACAGAGGATGCATTTAGAATAGCTACTGTTATTAGCGAATACTCTTTATGTAAAATGTCGATAATCGTAATCAGGATCAAAAATAATTATACCACTAAATTTTACCGCAGTGGTAAGACCTCTTTGTAGAAGTCCGTTTCGCAAAGGAGTAGTTTCATACATCTTTAATTAGAAGGATGCGCTTCTGCATTAAACAAGTGAAGAGAATGCGCATGAGATATAGTAGAATTTGATGAGATGAGTAAAAAGTTCAACTGATGGTAAGTGAAACATCTGTATATTTAAAATGACTGAAAATAATCCCGCTGGGTTTCTTACTGGTTCTTCCCAGGACAGAGGCATTTCTTTGCGAACCAGTGTAGTTTAAAAAAAAATGACGTTCAATAAGTATTATGTAAATGATCTATATTGAATAAAAAATATTCTATTCTGCCCTTACCAAATGCTGTGTCATCCAGAACATTTCTCAGTTTTTAGACTTTCACTAGCTTTCAGTGGCCTTTAGACCGAAACACATTAATGTTTGCATATACTGCTTCGCGGCAGAATTACTGGCCCGTTGGTGGTACATACCTAGATGGATTCCCTCCCACATAGGAATCCTAGGCACTTACCACCAGTATTAAAATTTTCTATTTTCATCATTTACTCTCATTAAAATAGTGATTTGTGAGGTACGATCTGCTCTTAAACAAGCTATGTTTCGCCATAAGACCGAGTTAGTAGTATTGCTGCAACATAATGAAGATAAAAAATTAATCTCACAGTTAGTGGTACGGAAAATCATTACCATCGTCGCGCGGTATTTAAAATTGAATAAAGAACCATGCTTTGCACTATAATTTTGTCTAGTTGAAAAAGTAAGGTATAACCTTAACTGAACTGAGCTTTTTCCACTCAGCGACAAGTCGCAACAAGTTTGCTACGCGGTAAGCTTGCCTGCGACTAGTCACTAAGTGGATGCTTTGAAGAAAAATAAAACTTAATCTAAATTATAGATCAAGTTTTTAAAATATAAAATTGCGTCTTATAAATTACTAGATTCTAGGCTTGCTACAACGTAAAAGTTAAAAACACCAAAAAATTTAAAAATAAGATTGATTCACAAATGATAAAATGTAGGAGACCAAAACTATTTTTCAAAGACATATCTTTTTAATACCCGTTAAGGAAAATAAAATAAAATCTACTCTTAAAGCGTACAGAGTTATGTATTGGTAAACATCTATAACCTAGATACAACGAAACTATTTTCGTTGACTCGCCGAAAATAAAAACCAAAACGAGATTTTTCATAACGAGATCAAAACAAATCCGAACAAAATGAGACTACGAAACGAATTTGACATTTCCACTGAGCTTCGCACAAATTCGATTTTATATTTCAGGTCGTTTGCTCGTTGGATCTATCGTTGCTGGACTTAGACCAGATGATCTTTTCAGTTAAAAACCTAAACATAAAAAAACAACAGCAAAGTCATCGGCAACCATCGCAGTCAAAGCACCAAATACTGTCGGCACATCAAGTGCTTCATATCCTCTCAGCCACTGAGGATCGTCGACGGCGGACGCTCTCCTCAAGATGACTGCGGCATCTAACACTCAGCACTCGGACCCTTTTTCTTGCCAATATCATCTGCCAAAACTTCATTCTTGTTTCCTGCGGGGGCGAAAGGCCGGCTACGAATGTGGTCTCTGCCTAATCTTTGTATGGGAAAAGGCGTGATTTTATGTACGTTTTACATATTTAAACTTCAAAGCTTTTTAAAGAGAGTTGTACTAAAGAAAGTAATATAATTAGTGATTAATAAATATAAGCAAAATATTAGAAGCTGCCCTATGAATTATTTTTATTATAACTTGCCTTTTTTGGAATTAGGGATTGCATAACGACTTTGAATAAAGCTATATCGTAGGTTAAATGGAAAACTGACATCCTTCAAAATTTTCGAAAAATAAATTATTACTTAAAACGAGTCTGATATCAATATTATTTTACTATGGATAAACACTTCATAAAATTACACGTTAAGGTCACTAGATCTCGCAAGTGTCGTTTCTCTACTCTTTGGTCATCCGCCATTTTCATTGTATAAAAAAGTCGCTTTGCCAATTGCAACCCGGCCACAAAAATAAATACATGTGCGTTTTTATGGAAAGGTGACATCAGAGTGAGTAAGAAATATTTATAGAAAAACGGTTTTTTATAAGAAATGACGTTTGTCCTTCAAAATTGTAACTGTAATATTGTATTACTTAGGACAGATCGTCGCTGGGAGGTGGTAAAAAAATTACCGAATTCGAGGATTACCGTGTCCTCACCTGTCTACGGTCTTTAGATAACCCTATAATATCCTAGGGTAACTTGCTTACCTCTTCTTCCAGCTCACCCAACAACACAACACAAGTGGTGGTAGGATTCTTTTGCAAGAATCCGTAATTACTAGGTATATGAGACTTAAGAACTGATGCCTCAGGGGGGCGGGCGCAGTGTGGTGCCACACAAAAATATTCTTGGTGACCACGACACTTGGCGATTATGGCGATTATGGCGAAT
Source organism: Luehdorfia chinensis (assembly GCA_019845155.1). Taxonomy (NCBI): domain Eukaryota; kingdom Metazoa; phylum Arthropoda; class Insecta; order Lepidoptera; family Papilionidae; genus Luehdorfia; species Luehdorfia chinensis. Next base: position 528,491 of record JAHVAK010000642.1, read on the forward strand.
TCTTCCAACTTCGTAAAGATCTATGTGAAAATTTTAACAGGCTGATTATGAAGAACATGACCTAGCCAATACCTTGATGTAGATTACTCATTGAAAACCCATTTATGAACTTAAAAAAAACTCTCTTGCCAATTTTTTTATATAAAGGGTAGCCAACGAGCATGCGGCTTATCTGATGGTAAGATGATCACCGCCACCCACGAACATCCGCAATATCATATAAAGAAAGATGAAGTGGATCCTTATTCACAAATATTTTATTACAAGCAAATGCCGGTTGTTTGAATCATACCTATTAGGAATGAAAATAAAACATAGGACGAAAGACAATAGACTGTTCTGATAACAATTGAAAGATTTTCCATCGAAAAATAGAAGTTTATTGTTTCCGATTTAAAGAAAAGAGAGAGAGAAATATTAAAAAAAATACGATCATTTTGTTATCCTTTATGCCAAAAAGCAATGTACAATACCGGATGTTTTAAGAATAGTATCTATATTTTTTGAAATCATTAATCCATACTAATATTTTAAATCCGAAAGTAACTCTCCTCCGTCCCTCTGTCTGTTTGTTACCTTTTTATGATTCAACCGCTGATCCGATCCTGACGGAATTTGGCACAGAGATAGCTTGCATCCTGGGATCGGACATAGGATTTTTATCCCGGAAAATCAAATAGTGCTCACGCTATATTTAAAAAACCTACATCCACGTCGACGAAGTCGCGGGCATCTGCTGGTGTTGAATAAACGTGAAAGTATTCGGCACTGGAAGGAATAAATATTTCTATTACGCTACGTGCATAATATTAGTGAAATATTATGAGATAAATTATAAAAATAAAAAGTTGTGATTTCGAATCAAAAACATATTACCGAAGGCTACGAAGATTTTACGTCTCTTCTTTTTTATACTTTTTTGTTAGCTTCGAGTAATCTATAATAATCAATATAATTGAAGTGTCTGTCTGTGATTTCGCAACAAATCCTTTTCCTTAATTCAAATAGTATGGCATATACGGGATATCAAAACTCAAACACGCGTTTTTGCCTTTCTGCCTGTTTGTTTATCCGGGCTTATCTCCAAAACGGCTGAATCGATTTTGACGGGATCACTTTCATGGGTAGATAGAGGACTATTCAGAAAGTAATCTTTGTTACATTTTATTTAGAAAATATTAAGGGTTCCTGCGTAAAATTGATAAAACTGTAGAAATTAGGGGATATGCTATTATGGGGCGTGTTAGGCGAGGCTTTAATTTTGGTCATTATTATCTTATGTTTCTTATAGCTGTGTTTGACATACTCTTGACATTTTAAGAATCGGTTCATAATTAATTAGTGATCATGTGGTGGCTGCTTAAGAGAATCAACCACCCCATGTCATCCCCTGGTTGTCATAAAAGTCGACAGAGAGGAAAATAAAAACCAGGAGATGGGCATCATAGTACATCTGAATAAATAAACTGCGGTAGTCAAGCCACCTGCTAAGCGTGGCAACTATGGTAAAATTCCCCAAAAATGAGAGCTACAAACTTTTGCGGCCATCTATGGTTGAGGCCTATGTTCAGCAAAGGACTAGTGATAGGATTACAACAAAACTCGACTTGGGGAAAAAGGAGACCGAGGCACGTCCTCGAGGACCCTGACGACGCGACCACTAGGCCCCAAGCGCTCTTCTCAGCACGACACACACAACACAATCACCTTCACACCGCCCCGGCGTCGGCGAGGGTGTATCAGACAAACTTATTCGAGATCCCGCCGCATCTTAGGCCGGTTTTGCCCTAGCCGAAGTCTCGGGGGCCCTTGCGCCAGTCATCCATAATTAAAGGTTTCGGCTAAGCGCCCTCAGCGCTCTGCCACCTTTCAATCCGGCAAAGCTGTGAATGCCTTCGGGCTAACAGTGACCATCAGTCCTAAAAAAATGTTATAGGATGACACGATGACAAACGATGAAGATGACTGAGTACGGCTCTTGTCAACCAAAACAGGCTTTCTGACTAAATATGTTTAAACGCGCTAATCTCAGGAAATACTAATCCGATTTGAATTAATATTTTTGCATTAGATAACCCGTTTATTGAGGAAAATTATAGGCTATAAATTTTAATGCTACAGCTTTAAGGTGCCGCCTGCTGTGAACAGAGAATTTCCGAGAAGGGCCGAACTATGAATGCTTAGGTCAGCGAGGCCATGCCGTACGGTGCAATCATGTTGTCGGCTTATTTCATGCGAGTGAAACTGCGCGGCACAGCTAGTTATCATCTAAAACTGTTTTACTCCCACAATTTTCGCATTTCCGGTGCAACTCTTTGTAGATACAGTTTATTTCTAAAATAACATTAGTATAAGCAATTTCTAGTAATTACGTATAATGTTTATTCTGGTAACACGTCAGAAGATGAATTAATGAATATGTAGAAGTTAGCTTTTCTATAGAAATCGATTCCTCTGTTTCGATATAGTTTTATCTACTGAAGCCATCAATTCAAGATCTCGCTATTGCTATTTTTTATTCTCAGGAGCTAATAACATTCGTTCCTTAGTTTTTTTTAGTAAGTATATTTATTAATTACTAACTGTGTCGCGTGGTTTCTTCCGCGTAAAATAATCCGTCCGCATGACTGCGCCGCATGGCATGGTACCTCGCTGACCTGAGCATTCAGATTTATAGTCCGTCCGCGTTAAGAAAATAGTGAGTCGTCAGTGCAACTACAGGGTAAGGGTGTCTTCACAGTGGAGTAAAAATTGAAACAATTTTTTTCAAAAAATTTAAGTAAGGTTAATGGAAACAAATTGTCTTAACATTACTTAAATACTAATCCGTATCGCTAGATTCTCCACTTACATTTATTATGAAAGAATTTTGTTCTGCGAGTTCCATAACGGACACACCGCATGCACTTGCTGTTTTTATTACTGTGCTCTCCACAGTCGCATTTAAATAACACATTTTAAAGTACTTATAAACACTGTAAATTATGCGTTTCTCTCCGCGGTGGATTATTGTTCCACTTTTATTATTTCGATAGCTGAGATATAAATTTTCAAAATGTAATGTGAACATGACTTTTTAATTTTAGATCCTTCTCCGCAACGTTCGCTTTTCAGCGTACGATGCCTTAAGGCCATAGCATGGAGTTTTATTGCCTAGAACCTCGCTCAATAAACGGGCTATCTAATGCAAATATTTTTAAGCATTCAAAGATACAGACTATCCAGCCTTATTATAATATAGTAGTAACATTATGAGCTTGAATATGTCTTCTAGTTAACAACTAGACGATAACTTTGACTAGAAGAATATATAAGTATAGTACCGTAAGTAATAGCATAAACGCCGAACGCCCTCATTCGTTATCATCTTCTCGTTTCCGACTTAAAGTTAATGAGATAAGATAGAAGAAAGGTGCAAATGTAATGCCAGAGATACGGAACACTCATAGTATACGAAAATCGAAAATCAATAATTTTTGTGCTTGGGCTACGATACAAATACGCAGTGGTTAACGTACTTGCCACGTGACCTGACCAGGCATAGGGGTAACTAAGACTTGGAGTTAAGTGTGTAGACGTGCGTACTGTGTTACGATGTGAAGGGCACTGGGAGCTAGCGTAATCACTGGGCATATGAGAGTAACGGGCACTGTGAGGTGCCACTCGTTGTTCTGGGTGACACAGCATTTGTTCCGGTCGGGAAGGTACGGTCCCCGGCTAGGGTCATTACTATATGTATAACATTATCTGATTTCATATCCTATTTTGTAATTAACTGAACTGTGTGTATACATTCAAGGTTTATTTATGTTTTAGGAGGTTTTCTACTTTGTTCGGGACTCACGCCAAAAACTGCTAATCAGTGTTATAGACTTCATAAATCATGAAATCGTGAGCCACGCTGTGCTCATATATAAGATGAATTAATGTTACACAAATCGCTGATATTATTGTTCTTGAATACTTTTTAACTTATGCTTATGCAGTAGCTTTAGTAATCTTTTATTTAATTTACGTATCACACAGAACATGAGGCTCAACATCTTCCCTCATAACTGATAAGTTTTTTGTTATCACTATTTCTGATTGAAGTCAACACTTTGCTCATGTATCGTGGGTGCATTTTACAAACATAATTTGCACGTGCACAAACACAAACCTTACTAATAAACGTTCTATAGCGGTTGAATAGTTCCACGCCGATTTCTCGCTTTCTGTCATCATCATCATGTTTTTACGACGAGATGAGCAAAACGTTGCCCTGATGGTACATACAACGTCTGCCCATAACAAATTATGTCACCAAGTAAATTTTGTTTGGCACCATTGCGCTCGTCACTCTGAGTTCAGTTCTTAAGTCTCATATGCTTAGTAGTTACACTAGCTATCAGTGCCCTTTCGATCCAAAACACAGCAATGTTTGAACACTACTGCTTCACGGGAGAATAGCTGGCCCTGCGGTGGTACCTACCTAGACGGATTCTTGCATTGGAATTCTTTCACCAGCAGTACTATTATTTGTAAATTTACTTATAATGTATTTTAATTAAGATAAAAAAAAATTACAAAAAAATGCCTATACTGCGAAGTTTCTTTGGCCCGTTACATTCCTATCAGAGAAACATCATTAAGAAACGGTGGTAGGTTTCTTACGTTGAAAAAAGTTAAGAATTTTCATTTTATTTCAGTTCAGTTAGCTCATACAGTCCACTGTTGGATATACACATTACCTTAGTCGGATTTGCCGTAATGACTACGCATGACAGGCAGATTTTCGATCGCAATGCCAAATAGCTTATCGCTTTAATTCATTTTCCATCTAGCAAAAATTTTAAAGTGGTTATTATAATATCTGACAACGACTAGCCGATGGATAGCTTATCGGCAGGTGGCTAGGCAGTTATTATGAAAAATATTTAATCATCGTCATCATTATGTTAGCCTATAACTATTCCACTGCTGAACAAATGATATATACATAAATTGCCTCGAAAGTTAGTAGCTCTCATTTCGGAGGGCATTTTGGATGATTTAATATTATTCAATAAATAAATTGACATATTAGGTCTTCTTATTTATCATCATGTAAAGTAAAACCATATAATATTTCTTTTATTGAATAAAGTGACGAGCAAAACGTTTACCTGATTAAGTGCAACGTATACCTATTACAAATGCTGTGTCGCCCAGAACATTTCACGATGTAACACTGCGCCCGTTCGCCCAGAGACATCAGTTTTAAGTTTCACATGCACACTAGATCTCTATGCCATTCGGACCGAAACACAGTAACGTTTTCAGACTACTGCTTCACGGCAGAATAACTGGCCTGGGTTGGTAACTACCTAGACGGATTCCTGCATAGTAATCCACATAATCCTACCACCAGTTAATTGTTAAAGTTTATTGGTATTAACCACATAATCTAACACAGTATAGATGAATTGACCACGTGGCCTAGTGGTTAAGTACCTGACTACCATGTCCTGGGTTCGAATCCCAGCCGGAATTGTAAACGAAAAACACAAATTTTTCGTTTTCGATCTGGTTGTGTTGTTATTGTCCCAGTGTCTCTGACAGATGCACTGTCCTAGCCTACCTCCGATCATATTGTATAAGGTAGAACGAAAATAAGACGAGTGCCCCTGTGTCTGCGCGTACACTTGTCACATTATAATATCTCCTGCGCAGTTGATATTTTTAGACAGTATTCGGTAGTAGTCGCCGTGGTCGAAAATCGGCCAAGAGGACATCAGCTCTGACTTATTTTTTTTTAAACTTAATTTGTCGATTGTACCACTGACGTTATCGCGGTATTGGTTTATAGGGGATTATTTTCGTTTAGTGTTGGGTTTTTATTACGGAAAATACGTTTGTTCTTATCTACAAACAAGAAATAGTAATTTAATCGGCCCGCATGATAATACGTAAAACAATATTACAATTTATTTTCTTACGTTCTTTTTTCTTAAAAAAAAAACGGTGCGTTTTATAGACATAAATTTTACATGCACAACACAATCAGACCCGAAACGAACGATTTTTTGTTTTTTTTTTGCAAACGCCAATGGTATTCGAACCTCAGACCCGCAGTTTGAAATCAGGCACTCTCACCACTAGGCCACGCGGTCGTTCCAAACATTCTTAAGTGGACATCAAGATACAATGTATATAAATTAATAAAATAGATAAGTATTGGTGCCAGCCGTAATAGTTCAGAGAGTTCAATTTCTTCAATGCGGGTAACCTAGTTTTTCTCCTTGCTGGCACTAATAAAATCGTATTTTAAAGTACTCATCAACATGCCTAGGAAATCCATACTAATATTATAAATGCGAAAGTAACTCTGTCCCTTTGTCTGTTAGTTACCTTTTCCAAGCTCAACCGATTATCTAATCTTGACGAAATTCGGCACAGGGTTTATTTGAATCCTGGAGACGGACATAGGACTTTTTAATCCGGAAAATCAAACAGTTACCACGGTATTTAAGGAAAAACCTAAATCCACGTGGACGTAGTCGCGGGCTTTACCTTACAACGACATGTGACTGCCTCTTAACGACTCTCCAAAAAGGCAGGCCTGCGTTACTGTCTGCGTTTCTTTTGTTGTTGTTTATTTAAATGGTTTTCATCTATCAACGTCGAGACGGCATCGGTTGAGCGGCGTAAATATTCTCTTAGTGAACTTCTATGTATTTGCGATTTTTTTCAATGAAACTGACGAGACGGTCCAGTCATTCATCTATCTTATGCCATACCGTGTGGTGACGGCTTAAGAGAATCGACCACCCCATGTCATCACGTGGGAGTCGTAAAAGTCGACAGAGGGAAAATTAAAACCAAAAGATGGGCAACATCATCTACCTGGAACATCTGAATAAATGAACTGCCAAGCGCGACAACTATGGTAAAATCCCCCCAAAATTTTGTGGCAATCTACGGCAGAGGCCTATGTTCATAGTGATAGGCTGAAACGATGATGATGATGATAATGAAACATTGTTATTATTGTGGTCAACAATTAAGAGGTCAGGTGGTCAGTAATGACATTCATACACGGTTGCTTCTACTTGATTATAGACAGTTGGAAGTTTTCTGTAAACATAGTTGGAAAACTGATCACTGTGTTGATAGATTTTCCGTATCCAGTACATACGGTAATTTTAAAAGCATGTTTTCTTTACACATGTGCAATCGCTTTTATGTTCATGTTTGATCGTTGATGATAGCGAATAATCATATTCGTTTGTTATATTCTGTGTATGAGTTTTTAGGCTTAATGTGAAACGGTGATAAGTTAATTTATTTGTACAATTAAAAATGTACGACTATTAATTATATATTATTATAAGTTTTTTGTGAACCCGCATTGTTTATGTTCTAAGTTTAAACTGAGTTCCGATTAGTGGTTTTCCATTTTTCCTCAATTCATTTAGTATGTTCTTTTTCTTATTTATCTGTTGTCTGTTGCTCTGGACTGTCTCATCTGACGGTTGAAATTCAGAGTTGAGGACCTGTATACTTTGATTTTCACAAATTTATAATACTCTGTGAACAACCTTGCTCAAATATCACCGAGCTCGCGTTGAGAAATTAACCCTGAATAATATAAATGGGTTTTGTTATACGAATATGAATATATAATGACTGAATACCTATATACCAAGTCTCTCCACTTCGCACAGGTTTGCCCTTATTTTAGCGAAGATTTTGTGCTAGTACGCGAAGTTTAAAATTCTTTAAAATGTTTTACAGATTTGCATTTCCCTCGATCTGTTTATTTAACGTCAAGCACTTACATAGTAAATCAGCACTGATTGCGCCTTACTAGTGCCGGCAACGAGGATCGAATTCAGGTAAATTGTGCGCTTTGAAAATAAAGCCACCAAAGACCGACCGGTTTCCAAGATATTTATGACTCTAGTATTTGATATAATGATTAAAATGTCTTTTATTGTAACTCTGCCGCTGGCTTAGTGTTGAATGCAGGTATAATTTATACGCGTACACACTCGATTCATATTCCCCATGCAATATTGAAACGTGTGATGTGTCATAGAACGATTGTACATTTTTCTCTACTTCTCAATGATTTTTATTTTCATAAGTAACACCCGTAGTGTCAGTTATTCGGCTGTCAAGCAATAGCGTGCAAACATTACCGTGTTTCGTTTTGATAAGCAATGATAGCGGGAATTACTGGGCACGTGAAACTTACGAACTGATATTTCATGGTGACGAGCGTAGTGCGATGCCGCACAATTTTTTCATTTCATTTCATTTTTATTACATTTTCATTTCATTTCATCAGGTGAACGATTTGCATCACTTTCTTGCATAAATAAACGTAGCTTGCGCGAGATACTTATGTATAAAAAGGAACACCGTGTGTCCAGATATTAGATATCAGTTTTGAGTCAATGTTTATTTTCCCGTCAGTGACGATATGGTCCGGCGCGAGACGCGCACGCGTACGCGTACTATTAAATATACGATAATAAACGCGAACCAAAATCCATTAAAATGAGAAACAACATTTATATAAAATTATTTTTCGGTTGCACAACGATTTCTATTTTAGTGTTTTTATATTTGTCTTTAAAGGACTTTACGCATACTCATGAAAGTGTAATAATTAATAGTAAATTATATGAAATGGAAAAGAGCATTAACAAAATTTTTGAAAAAGTGTCAGATAATGAAGAAAAGCTGGAGGTTAGCAGTAAAAAGATAGAAAGTAGCAAATTAGAAATGAAATATATATTGCGATGGACTTCGTCAAAAAGTGTACCGTTTGTGTATATGGGTGAAGGACAAAATGGTTTCATAGAGAGAAATTGTCCATACACGAATTGCTTTGTTACCGGAGACAGATCTTACCTTGGTGATTACACGAAATTTGACGTCATAGCTTTTGCTGGACCGGAAGTTATTCGAATGAATCAATATAGTTTGCCAGAAAGACGTTCTCCGCGGCAGAAGTTTGCATTTGCAACTATTGAGTCGGCTGATAACTATCCGGTATGTTCAAATAAATTTGATAGTTTCTTCAACTGGACATGGACATATAAGTTGGATTCCGAATCAAAATGGGGATACATTGTGGTTCGGGATTCAGAGAAGAAAATAATAGGTCCTAAAACGAATATGCATTGGATGAAATTAGAAGACATGAATCCCGTCAGTGATGAGTTGAAGATACAGTTAAAGACAAAATCGAAAGCTGCGGCTTGGTTTGTATCCAACTGTTATTCGAGAAGTGGCCGTGAAGCATTTGTTAGAGTTTTACAAGAAAAACTTAAAAAGTATGAACTCAGTGTAGATATTTATGGAAAGTGTGGACCTTTAAAGTGTGAAACAGACAAAGCAGGCGACTGTAATAAGATGCTTGAAAATGATTATTACTTTTATTTGTCATTTGAAAATTCATTTAGTGAAGACTACGTCACAGAAAATTATTACATGCATTAAAGCACAATGCTGTACCAATCGTTTATGGAGGAGCTAACTACACGAGGTAGGTTTATTCTACTTTTTTCAAACAACATCCTTTACGTTTAACCATTTCTAGCAATGAATCATTTCATGAAATAAAATATTAATGTCTTAATTATGGCTACTATCTACTCTATTTTAAATATTTGAATTTATTTACGTAAAATGTAAGTGTTTTAATGCCTAATAGCACGCTTATATTTTGATTAGGCATCAAGGATGAGTGTAGCCATAGGTTCACATTGTTACTACTAACTACTAAGATTAAGAACCTATTTGTGCAAAAAATTGTATAACTAAATTTAAATATTAAAGATGGAGTTGTTGCAGCTAATAAGACATTAATATTTAGAAAAAAATATAAATAATAAATATTTACATAAAATGGAAATTTGCCTAGCCTACATGGATAATAAGCTTCATCGCAGTATATTTTGACATATGTTACCCATATTACATTGACTTTTTTATTTAAAGCATTACATACAAATGATTTAGTTGAAATCACAAAGTTACAAAAACTTTACACAGCTGTGTTGTACAATAATTTTCAAAACTTGCTAATTTGTTACAGGTTTATGCCTGATGGAATTTATTTAAATGCAAGAGATCTTGGTCCGGAGAAATTAGCAGAAAAAATGAATGAATTAATTAATGATCCTGAAAAATATGCTAATTACTTCAGGTGGAAGGACCATTATTCGTATTACAGGAGGTTTGAAAGTTTAGAGACCGACGACTATTGTAGATTTTGTTCTATTCTCAATGAAGAAGATTTAGTGAAAAAGACTACAATATATCAAAATTTTAGACAATGGTGGGATCCTCCAAAAAGATGTTAAAAGGTTGAGAAGCTACTCGTATGATTGATTTGATTGAGCCCTGGTAGCTCAGGGGCCGGGCGCGAGTTACCTGAATCCGATCCCGGTGACGGCACCTCTAAAATTTTTCTGCAATTTTAAGTGCTGATTGACTGCGTTCTCAGATCTGAAGAAAAACATCGTTAAGATATCTTCATGTCTGAGGAATAGAAATATTTCGAGAACATGTGAAGTTTGTCAACCCAGCAGCAGCGTGGCGGACTCTTCCTAGCTACAAAGCCTTCTCAAAAAATTAGAGGTGGCCTGTGCTCAGCAGTGGGACATTTATGGACATGTTACTTTGATTTTTTTAGACGAATAGAATAGAACAGATTTTTTTTATTCAATATAAATAGGAATTCCTATGCAGGAATCTGTCTAGGTAGGTACCACCCCAGAGTCAGTTATTCTGCCGTGAAGCAGTAGTGTGCAAACATACTGAGTTTCGGTTTGAAGGGCACTGTGAGCCTAGCCTAATCACTGGGCATTTGAGACTTAAGAACTGATGTCTCAGGGGGACGGGCGCAGTGTGGTGTCACACAGAAATATTCTGGGTGACACAGCATTTGTTGTGGGCGGACGTTGCACTTACCAGGTGAACGATTTGCTCGTCTCGTCACTTTACACAATTTAAAAAAAAACATAATACTTATTGAAAGTTATTTTTTTTAAACTACCCTGGTTCGCAAAAAATGCCCTGTCCTGGGAAGAACCAGTAAAAAACCCAGCGGGTAATTTATTTTCGGGTACTGTGTACCGTGTGATGTTTATTGTGTACAGTATGTCTGTAGTTTAAATGGCAATTCTAAGTTGATATAAATAAAAATTACGTATTATTTATGTTGGTATAAATTACATATTATTTATACCAAACTATATGTAAAATTAAACAATATCACTGTGTCAAGTGCATAATAAATAACGCTTTAAGCAGTCGTATTTAAGACTAGCTGTGCCCGCGACTTTGTCCGCGTGGAAGTTGGAAAATAACACAATGTTATTCTTTTTCATCTATAAGTGTTGTATAAGATTACTTTTTTTTAAATAAATTATATATTCGTTTCCAAATCTTAATGTAAAATTTCGGCAATATGTGTTGTAGTTAAATTCGCTATATCCCAAATAACTTACAGCATCTGATAATCCACAAAATGCCAGTAAGATGGGAAATAAATGACGCAGGCGATTTGGATATATATATAATATATATATAATTTCATATATATATATATATATATATATATCGCGATCTTTCTTGAATGGAAGACAATAAAATTTAAAATATGCATATTATCAATTTTATTATACTTGTGCATATAAAATGTATCTAAGGATTAATCTAATAAATGGATAAACAGTTAGAATTAAATATAATATTTGTAAAACTAATGTACCCTCTTGTACCACCGAAGTTTCGGTAATCATATGCTGTACGGTTACGGCGTAAGAACGGCATTTGCTTATATGGCACGTAGGGATCAGGAGACATTAATTATTAGCTGTAAGATGTCTAAAAGTGTAAAAAGTAATTTAAAGCTGTCATTGTGATAGAATAGTAAATAATAATTATAAATAAAAAGTGAAATAAAGATGATTTAGTCAGCAACTTAGTATTATTTCTAACAAAATTTATTCTGTATTAAAATAGTACCAGTAAAAAGGTTGTAAAATACAAAAACATATTTACATGAATATAGCTTGAGACATGACACATGATACATGACACGCAAATTATCCAGATATATAAAAATGTTAAGTTATAAAGCGCAATGTTAAATTAGTATGATTAGTACAATATTTAAAAATCAGATGGCTGCAGTAAGTACGCATTAAAAAGGAACTTTAGAAGGCAGTTGGATCTGTCCTGAATCGGAATATTCAACGTGTCAATATTTAGAGCTAAAATTTCAACGACATTTAAACAGCGGAGAATATTAACATCAGAAAAAATACGTAATTTAACGCCATCTAGTGATACTGATTAAATATTGTTGTTAGTATAAAGGATATTCTTTGTGAGAAGATATAATAAAATATTAACGTTTTATAGAATCAACCGATTTTAATGAAACAAAGACTAAATGTTACAAGAAAATACCGTTTATGATTTTTTTACTGAGAATTTTGAATAAATTTAGTATTTCAGGCGTGATGCGTTCACAAACAAACGAACAGACAGATAAACATTTCCAAAAATGATAGAAATGTATTTAGTTACTTATTTTTAGCATCCCTCAATCATTTATCTCGCAAAATTTTAAAATGTACGGACACGTGAACTTTACAGATTTATTATATGTATAGATTTGACTTGACTTTGAAAGTCATGGAAAAATGTATTTTAAGTTTGTACAGAATATTTCTGTAAAGAATATTTAATTAGAAACCAATTAATTTGTAAAATAAAAGAACACTTACGAAATGATATGACCTAGTAAGGACAATACACTTTTTCATTGTACTACAAACATTATAAAGTATACGATTGTCCTATTTGCAGACGTGTTGACAGCTTTAGATAAGCAATCTTAATTATTACCCTAGTAAGCCTAACAGTAGATTAGATTTGTAAAAACATATTTTGTGATATATCCCGTAGTGAATTTTTTTTTTAAATTGGAGTACGGGACGAGACGAGCAAAACGTTCACCTGATGTTAGGTGCAAAGTCTGCCCATAACAAATGATGTGTCATCCAAAATATTTCTGTGTGTGTGTGCACCACACTGCGCCCTGTCCCCCGAGACGTCAGTTCTTAAGTCTCATATGTCCCAGTGATTACGCTAGCTCACAGTGCCCTTCAAACCGAAACACAGTAATGTTTACACACTACTGCTTCACGGCAGAATAACTGACCCTGCGGTGGTACCTACCTAGACGGATTCCTTCATAGGAATCCTGCCATCACTAAAACTATTTAATTTTACGGGCTAAAAGGTGTTCAATGTCTGTTTCCAAGATGCAAGCTATCTCTGTGCCGAATTTCGTCAAGATTGGTTCAACGATGAGCCGTGAAAAGGTAACAAACAAGTAACTCTCTCACTTACGCATTACTACTTCCGCATTTATAACATTAGCATGGACTAGCTGATGCCCGCGACTTCGTCCGCGTGGATATTTTAAATATCTAATGGAAATTATTTAATTTTCTGGGATAAAAAGTGTCCGTCTCCAGTATGCAGCCTATCTCTGTGCCAAATTTTGTCAAGATCGGTTCAGCAGTTCAACCGAAAAAGGTAACAAACAGACAGGGACAGAGATAATTACTTCCGCATTTATAATATTATTAAGTAGAATGAAGAGAAATATTTAAATGGTCATGACCAAAACTAATGAACATATGCTAATTAAAGTCGCGCGCTTACCCCCGAATTTATACAGTTTTTCAGATTTTACGCGGGAACCTATATTTTCGAATTAAAAAGTAAAAAAAGCTTAGATTTCTCTTTAAAAAGTCCCTTACCCGTCACTGAAGGTCCGGTGAAAATCAACGGAATCGATCAGCCGTTTCGGTGATTGGCTCGATAGACAAGTAGACATACATTTCCAAAACGTGTTTGAGTTTTGGTTTCCTAAAAATTATTATTTAAAAAAAACCTTTGTGAAATTACAGACAGACGCTCCAATTTTATTTATTTGTTTATATATACGACACAACCAAAAATAATAATTAATAAATATAAATAAATAATAAAAACCCTACAATTAATTAAATAAATAAACTAATATTTTTTTAAAGATAAATTTACAAAGTAGCGACAATTGCTAGGAGTTCAATACAAAATTCATCCAGACCATTCTATTACTACACAGAGTTTTAAGATAACACCCACAGGCTAAATGGCAAATATTTGATATGATTTCGGTGATGTTTTTGCTTTCAGCCATTGTGGCTTTTACAGCTTCTTCGAATTCGAATACCCTAAGCTCGCGGCCTTATAAATAAATAGCTTCCTCACTTTTCCATCTAAATTCATGTTGACAAATATTTGATACAAAATTTTGATGATGTTTTTTCTGTTAGACTTTTTGGTTTTTACAGTTTCAACGGATATCTGTGCGAGCCTAGGTGCAGGTGTTATGCGCTGTTAAGGAAAAGGACGTCATTTGCACAACGCCATCTGTTGATAATGCTAATTAAATATAGTTGTACTTCGACGCCAGAAAATGCGTAAAGATATGCCGCAACGCGACGACGAGAAATAATTAATATTACTAACAATCAAAATTTAAACGTATAACGAATGAAAAACATTACTAGCAAAGTAGCAACTAATTAGCCTATTATTAATTGGACCTACCGATATAATAGGACGAAAATTGTACTAGGTTTACATTTCAATCAATCAATTCAAAATTCGACCGTTCGTCGACCACGAAAATCCGAATATTCAACGCGTGCCAATATTTTAAGCTAAAATCTCAACGTCAATCAACGGCGGAGAACATAATTCCGAAAATTACATCATTTGCTCAACGCCATCTTTTGGTGATATTGTTTTACTATTGTCTTTGTAAGAAAATATTACTTTTTTTCATTTGCTGAGTTTCAGGTATTAGTTTAATACTATAGAACCTCATTTGACATCTTTTATTATCACTTGTTAGATACACTCTCAAATGTACACTTAATTTACTCTTTGGCACCATTGAACATGATTCGTAGACTTCAAATACTCATAACTTTTGATAGAATAAACCGATTCTAATAAAACAATTAAATGAAATAAAAAAATTACATGATTCTTAAGCAAAAATTTTAAAATGTACAGACACGAAGTAGTAAGGTGGGCGATCGAGACGAGCTAATCGTTCACTTGATGGTAAATGCTCTGCCCATAAAAAATGCTGTCACCCAGAACATTCCTGTCTTTAACACTGAGCTCGTCACTGAGATATTGTTTTTTCCAAGGCAAATTTTAAGCAATCTGATGGTAATTGACTTACTATCAGGTTGGTGGTCAACCTGCTGATATTGTTATTTAATTCTAAAAACCCCGGACGAAGACGAGACACGAGATACTGGATATTTAGCATTTTTTCATAAAATGTTCTTTCAATATATGTCATTAATGACTTTTTTCCAAATTTCAATTTTTTATTGCCACACAAACAACTTGTGAGATGCCAACCTTCAAAAGTGAATTATTTTGAGGCCTATCATGATGAACTTAATACCATATCACGTAACCCATCAAGCAATCATAATTTTAATGTTTGTGAACACATTTAATGTTTATTTATTTTAAAGTGCTTGTATTACGTTTACGATATCTGTTAATCATTAAATGCATTATGCTCAATATGAACTACTAAATGTGTAATTTTTATCTTCAATACAAAACGCCTCCTATATCGAATTGCTAATGCACAACAATGCTCCACTACCAAACGAAGCTGCAGGGAATTAACGAGAAATACGTATAATTAGTATTTTACATAATTTACACAAACGAATTCGTCCTCAATGTTTATGCATAAATTTAGAACATTCAACGCCGAGTTCATTGGTTTTGAAATTGCCCGTATAGTCACGAACATGTCATAGTCAAGGTGTGTGTGTAATATAATAATGACACTGCATTTTTTATTTTTTTTAGGACTGATGATCACTCTTAGGCTTTCACAGCTTCGCCGGATTGAACCTTGGCAGAGCGCTGAGGGCGCTTATCCGAAACCTCTTCCCCGAGAGGAGATCTCGGCTTGGACCGTCATCCTGTTAGTTGACTTGTGGACTGACTGACTGACTCGAGGGTGCCCAAGGGGGCCGGCCTTGGCTAGACACTGCATATGCAATACAAAAATATTACACACTATACACCACACTATGTATATGTAAAGAAAATTATACTTGTTTAGTTTTACATACATACATACATACAGGGGTAGGCAGAGGCCATTCACGTAGCCCACTTTTCGTCCTCGCCCTTTCGGGTGGCAAACCACGTCATCACCATTTTGGTACGAGTCAAAAAAACTCTTACATCCCAACGCGCTCCCATGAGCAGCAATGATTTTGCTCGGCCGGCTATTTTAGTTTTAAAACAGTTCTTAAGTATATAACAATTAATTTGATTATTGCAATGACTAAAGACATTTATGACGGTTATATAATTAGTTGAGGTAATGCAATTCAAAAAGATTTAGGCTAGATAGACGCTTAATGGGACAGTAAGCATGTAGGTTGTTTTACTTTATGTTGGGATGTGTAGTGTTCAATGTGAGTTTTAGTTGTACAATGATCACAACAAAAGTATTGTTTGATAACTTCTGCTGTTTTAAATATTTGCGGTCTATTTAATTCGTAGAATAAATTTCAGGATTCTGCATTTTTAAACAGATGCGTACATTATGTAAATAGTAAAAGATGACTTATGTAGCATATAAAGATATACGTAATTAAATCGTCTATGATTTTCTAATCACTTTATGGAATATGGAATATATACAATAGAAATACATATACACCCAATAATATATTATATTCAGTTCAATTTTAGTACTGTTTCAGTATACTATAGAACGCAGAAGAATTTTATAATCTTCTGTCGATAAGAATTAAGGGTATAAAAAATTATCGTTCCTGACCTATAGCATATACGATGCTCAAATCGAGCAATGGGCAAGTTTTAAACTGTGCTATTTTAATAATATTGATAAAAAATACGACACATTAATATTGCCTTTGCAGTCGAATCATAATTATACTAAAGAAGTTTAAATATTTTATATGCATTTGTAATAGAATTATTTATTATAATTAGATATGAATGAATAATATTTAGTACATTTTGTATAACATACATGCTTTCTACATATCTTAGCGTCAAAATCATTCCGTTGGTTGTGCCATCAACGTCAAGTGATTATATTTGTATGCCATCTGTTTTATTATACCCGGGTAAACCGTGGGGCAGAGCTAGTAAATAGTATAGTAAGCATATTTAAAAAAAAGTTTAATATTAATAAAAAGTAACAATTATACAAAAGTACAAATTTACCAAAATGTGCGCAATGCTCCCATAGTGTTTGTAAAAAATCGCTGTCAAGGGAGATCTAAGCGACATCTGGTATTCATTTGTCTATTGAGTTGCTTAGGTATATTTTCTCGGAGACTGTGTTGTACCAAATCAACAAAATTTTAAACTCCGGAGTAATTAATTGCATATCCGCCTACATGCAACCGACATGCCTCGTTTGCATTACAAAAAGCGTGTGCCCTACAAAATATTTATCCACTGTTACGCTACTTGCTCTATTTGACAGTGGTCACATCATTTTATTTGACGTCGTTTTTAACTTGTGAGGAGAGCACGAGGTAAATATCATAATTTAATTATCGCATATATACGACTTGGTGTCGAAGCCGGTGATTGAACCTTTTAGTTCCGTTTGCTCTAATTTTGACACATTTTGAAGATCAAGATATCAAATCAAGTTTTCAGTATCTTTATGGAAAAAAGTTGTTTATAGAATGACGTAGGTAGAAGCAGAAAATACAAAATATACATATAATATCATTTACACGGTTTTTATACAGGTTATTTTACGCAAGATCTTCATGTTTTTTTTTAAAGTTTAAACTAAAAAATAAACTTACAAAATGGAGATTACTAGATGTAGTGACAACAATACGTATCGAGTATTTAAACATTCGTACGTAAACTATTAAAAAGCATATGAGCAACTGGGTGCTAAGCATTAATCTAAATGGAGTATTATTATTGACTAGCTGATGCCCGCGACTTCATCCGCGTGGGGGTAGATTTTTTTATTATTCCGTGGAAGTTTTTGGGATAAAAAGTATCCTATGTCCGTCTCTAGGATATAACCTATATCACTATGCCAAATTTTGTCAAGATCGGTTCAGCAGATGAATCGAGAAAAGGTAACATACAGACAGAGCGACCGCACAGCAGAGAGACCATGAACGAAAATAATGATGACCAAATTAAAGCCGCGCGCATAGCACCTAATATCTACATTTGTTCAGGTTTTACGCAGTAATCATAAAGACAAACAAACAGATAGAGATAAAAAAATTAAAAACCCGTGTTAGAGTTTTGGTATTCTGCAAATTACCATATAACATTTTATTTATTTGTACAGATAAGGTAAAGACGTAAAAGAAAAACATATGAATATTCCTAAAACACTTATTAAGATATTAAGACTGCCATGAACGAAAATAATGATGACCAAAATGCAAATTAACGCCGCGCGTAAGACGTCCATCCACATAGCCCCTAATTTTTACAGTTTTTCAGATTTTACGACATTGCTCTCTGAAAGTCCCTTACAGGCCAATGAAAGTGCAATCCAAAAATCGATTCAGCCGTTTCGGAGAATTAGCTGTCCGAGCTAACAGACAGAAATTTTAAAAATACGGGTTTTAGTTTTGGTACCTTGCAAATTATTATATATTCTTCCTATAAATTATTTTCCTTAAACTTATACAATACATATGAGGCATTATGAGTTTAAAAATAATATTTGATTATTTTATTTATTTGTATAGATTTACAACCCAATTTAAATTAATTTTTACGACTAATAGAAAACTTGTTAACCTAATCGAACCAACCTACAATAACAATTAATTAACCCTACAATTATATAATAAATAATTAAATTAAAAAAATTATATATTTCTCTAAATTGTGACAATTGCTATGAATTCAATACAACATTCACCAGACCATTCGATCAACAAAAGTGTTTTCAGATAGCACCCACAGTCACACAGAAAGTAACCACAGACTTAACAACAAATATCATACTAATGTTATAAATGCTAAACTCTCTCTGTCCTTCTGTCTTTTTGTTACCTCTTCATGGTTTAACCGCGGAACCGATCTTGATGAAATTTGTAACAGAGATAACTTGCATCCTGAATACGGATACAGGATACTATTTATCCCGGGAAATGAAATAGTTCCAACGGCTGGTTTCATATAATTTCGGTGATGTTTTGCTGTCAGCCGTTGTGGTTTATACAGCTTCATTGGATGGTTTTGTTTAAACGAAACTTATATACATAAATAACACTAACTTTACCGATTAAATTAATGTCGACAAATATTTCATACATAATTTCAATGATGTTTTTTCTCTTCGCCTTTTTGGCTTTCACAGCTTCAAGGGATTGCTGTGCTTGCGGGCCAGGTGTAAATATTTGAAGAAATCGTGTACCTAAATCAAAAATTCAGAAAACTACATCATTTGCACAACGTCATCTTTTGGTGATACTGTTTAACTATTATTATTAGAACTTTGTATAAATTATATTTTTTGTAAGAAAATATGATATATTTTTTTCATTTCAGGTATTACTTTAATACTATAGAACCTTATTTGACATCTTTTATTACCATCAGAGTAGAGTAGCACCTACCTCTTTCCTACGGAGATGTTGTAAGAGGCGACTAGGGGCACTACGGACAGCCTTTATCATGCAGAATAAAACCATAATATGCAATGCTGTCACTATACCGCTCGTGAGAACGAAATGAGAAGTAAGATTTTTTTTACTCCTACTAAAATGGCGGCGACGTGTCGCATTCGCCATCCGTCACGTCTCGTTTCCCACGGGTGTGAAAAGTGGGTTAATTGTGTGGCCTCTTTATTTGGAAAAAGGCGTGATTGTATGTTATTACCATTTCTTATATTAGGTTTGAATGTACACTTATTTGACTCATTGCCACCATTGAACAAATTCGTAAACTACAAATACTGATATTTGATAGAATGAACCGATTTTAATGAAACAATGACTAAATATTACGAGAAAATACGATTTATGATTTTCTGACTGAGTATTTTAAATAAATTTATAACTTTAGACGTGATGTGTTCACAAACAAACAGCCATTTTTAAAAATGATAGAAATGTATTTTACTTACTTATTTATAGTTTCGCTATATCAATATGTTTTCCGAAGGACATTTTTTCCAATTTACTTGTTATTTGTAGTATTTCTTCAGTAACAATTACGGGTGGATTAAATTTTTGTAACTTACTGGAAACTAGGAACATTAAATGTTTTTCCTATTTCTTTTACAGACGTCACAAAATCTACTTAATATCTATTTATTATCTTAAAAATTTAAAAAATATATTTTACAAATAATGATTTCTTATATTTACGCGAACACTACACATTTAAATGAAACTAAGTTTACGGATTTTATCGCGTTTAATTTATTACTATTTATAACCCGACGTTTCGAGTGCTTTACAGCACCCATGGTCACGGGAGGACTGAGGTGACAGATGTCCTGATGTCATAGTTAAACTGGGGTACCTTCAGCTTTTAATTATTATTTTTGGGTCCGATCTACGCAGAAAGGCTAACTGTGTCTTGAAGTCTTGCAGTGGTATGCTTGGTTTTTGATTTAATTTTATTTATTATTGGATCCCAAGCTGGTGGTAATACCCAACCATCTTCTCTATTGAAATTAGGATGTTTTTTGATTTCAATAGCCTCGCGAATCATCCTTGGTAGGAATCGGTGTTCTTTTGCAAGGATCTGTGGTTTATCAAATCTGATGTAATGGTTGGGATGATCCAGAACATGGTCACAGACTGCAGACTTCCTAGAACGACGAACAGCTTGGGATCCAATAATAAATAAAATTAAATCAAAAACCAAGCATACCACTGCAAGACTTCAAGACACAGTTAGCTCTTTCTGCGTAGATCGGACCCAAAAATAATAATTAAAAGCTGAAGGTACCCCAGGTTAACTATGACATCAGGACATCTGTCACCTCAGTCCTCCCTGTGACCATGGGTGCTGCAAAGCACTCGAAACGTCGGGTTATAAATAGTAATAAATTAAACGCGATAAAATCCGTAAACTTAGTTTCATTTAAATATTTTACAAATACAAAAGTTTGCGTTCTACGCATTTATGTAAAAATAAAATAAGACATAAAACTATGAAATCGAATTAGAACACACGTTTACTGAGCTCGTAGCGCGCGTGCTGGGAAATAATTTTTGTTCATAGTACTAAAGCTTAGTTTGCAATGATATAGTAGTCGGTTGAATAAAAAAATATTTTGGTATCACTCAACGAATAGCCAAGTCATTCCTGTATGTATATTGATAAAAAATAAAATTAAAATATCATGATTATTTTATTATGATGCCGCCATTCTCTCAGTAAGTAAGTTTCGTGTCTGGTTGTGATGTGAAATTTGTATCTGTAAAATATAGCAGAAATCCCCTTACTTTCCGACAAAACAAATGGACTTTAGTACAAATGTCATCTTTTTTTTATTGGATAAATTGACGAAACGAGCATAACGTTTACTTGATGATAAGTGCAACGTCACCAATAACATACAATAGCATCTTAGACGGATTCCTGCATAGGAATCCTACCACCAGTTCTTCTGTTGTGATTAAAATCAGGACTCATGACTCAGAGAATATATATATTTTACCTTTCTCTTCTGCAAATTATCTTCTCCTACAGCGGAATCAGGACAGAATCTGTAGCAGTAAGGAGGCAAAATAATTTTTGCTAACACAAACGTAATGAGAATTAGACATATATACACATATTCAAAACACATATTCAAAAAAATTCATACGCAAATAAACTTTCCTAAATAGCCCTTAAGATATAGTTTTAGAAATAGTTATAAATTATCATTAAGACTGTCTATAATAAATTATGGTAAGAAATTTATACAACTAAAAGATACGTAACTATTCAATGAGCTACCATCCATACTTATATTATGAATGCGAAAATAACTATCTCTGTCCCTCTATATGTTTGTTATCTTCTCACGGCTCAACCGATCTTGACGAAATTCGGCACAGATATAGTTTGCAACCTCGAGATACGAGTACGTAGGATTTTTATTCCCGAAATTCAAAGATTTCCTACGGTATTTTTAAAAAAACATAAATCCACGCAGACGTAGTCGCGGGCTCCGGCTAGTTAGAAATAAGGGCAGCAAGTTCTTTTACAATATTCAAAGTAAAACTACATTAAAAATTAAGATTATTCATTTGTTTATTTATTTAAAATCTCTTCATAAATACAATCTAAATAAGTGCACACTTAAATCCAACCAATTTTTTTTTGTAGAATAGGAGGCAAACTCGTCGAGTAGATGTGACTCAGTTTTCAGAAACTGTGAACAATGAACCATACATATACTATGAATACAAATTTGACATCGATTTTTACTTATGCCCATACCACACGGCGATACCTTATTGTTATTTAAAGTGACCAGAAATTACTTAACCCTGGAACAGCCGAATAAAATTCTGGATATTATTTCCAAATGGTTTGCGGCAAATTATTTACTTTTGAATGCTGGTAAAACAAAATTTAAAATTTAATATTAATTTTGAGAATTCTAACCATCCTTTTGAAAATTAAACAGTATTTCTTGGGATCCTTATAAGCTACAGTGGAGAGCACATATTGAAAAATGGCTTCTAAATTAAGTTCTGCCATTTTTGCTATTAGAAGGATCAGACAGTTGACTGATGAGGCTACAGCTAAATTAGTCGTAGATTTAGGTCCTCGCGAATTGCTACGAAAACTATTCAAGGAGACATATCCATCAGAGGCGACATGCTAGAAGTTCCTGTGTTTAGGTTGGCCAAACCTAGAAAGTCTTTAAAATTTTATAACAAAATTCATAAGTGCGACGCAAAGAACTGACATAGATCAATAAACAATTTGCCAAGAAGTCATTATTAGAAAAAGCATATTATAAAATAGAGCATTAGAGGACAAAGATGTGTGGAAATAACTCTTACTCTGCACTCGTAAACCCTCTGGCAACCAAATACGTGATATTGTAATTAAATAATGTATTTTATACATATTTCATATTTTATAATGTTATTATGAAATATGATATTGAAAAAAATGAAAGACCCCGGAGTTTCTTGCCGGTTCTTCTCTGAGAAGGTCTTATTTTCTGAACCGGTGAAGATTTTGACATTCTGAGCTTTATACAAGCGTAAACTGAATAAAGAAACTTTGACTTTGAAATAGAAAATGACAGTGACAGACAAGTGAAACACAACCTACGTTTCTATTACCATTTGTACGATTGCACATTTATCTTTAGATGCCCTTATAACTGACGTTTGGAAACTCTTTTATAACTGATCGAGATTGCGCATTCCGTTACGTAGTAATGAATCTACGTCAATCGCGAGATGATTTAAAAAGTGACATATTTGTTCCTATGAGTGTGAAGTGCACTGCTGGTCATAGGCCTCTTCCAAGTTTACCCAAACAGGCTTTACCATATTCGTAAAGCTTGACAGGCGGAGTGGCTATCGGCAGTACCAGACTATTCACACCTTAGACGTTGTTACCCGTCTGTGGTGTAGAAATAATTTAAGTTTGGTATCATTGAGATGGTTATTTCGCCATGCCACAAATCCTTTGACGATGTCACCACATAGCGCTCTGTGTCATAACACGTATCAATTTTTAAACTAATATTTATTTATGTACATATTTAGCTAAATAATATTTAAAAAAAGTATTTAGCTAAATATATTCAATTAAAAATGTCTGGTTTCAATTAGAGTGCGTTTGTGCGCCAAGTTTATGCGAGTTAGAAATTCGTTAATAGAATATTAATATTATGGATCTTATGGTTGAGACACTTATACAAAATGTGTACCAAAACTTGATCGACTTTAACTCCACCTATCACGGATTAATTAATCCCGCTCTAAGTACTTTAAATTGTACTTAAAAGGTATTTAAAATATAAGGCGTCCAGTTCACACTTTTTGCGAACATACAGTCCATCATGTAGTAAGTGATATACTCTATACTACGAACGACTCGACTACGATCTAAAAAAAATTAAGATTTAGATTGTCTAACATAAGTTTATAAGACATTCAACGATTTTTTGCATTCTCCTGTTAAAGCGAATTAAATAAATTAAAAGCTTTAAAAATTAATGCTTACGCTAAATTAGTCTCCGAGTATGCGAGCGAATACATTTTTTGTTTATGTACTTAAGGTATTCGTTTTAAAGCTCAATAAAGCTCATAAAATCTCAATGTTTTAAATCTTTCACAGCTTGTAGAATATATGAAAGAGGCGAAACATTGCATACGTTTATTCTTATTGCCTGAAGATGTATGAAGATTTAAGAAAATGCATTTTAATCTATATCCGAAGGTAGTCAAATAAAATTAGATCTTTGGAGAATAAAAATAAAGTTTACAGTGGAAGCAAACGATGGAAAGTTTCCTAGTGTTTTACATTTGCAGTGAAACATGCCAATGTCAACACCCCGGTAAATACTCTGGTATTTATATAACGGGTCAGAGCGGGCAAGAACATACGCGTATAATGCATAATTAAATATAAATGGTGATAAAAGTAAACAGGATGTTTATATTGATTTGTTTAAGAAACGTGCAACGTGAAGTGCATTTGAGAAGTAACAAAAGAGGACATATATATATATATATATATATGTATATATATATATATATATATATATATATATATATATGTATATGTCCTCTTTTGTTAGTGAGTATTTAACGTTGTTCCATACCACGTTGGTACGTTTTTTTTTTAATAGAAGCAGAAATTTGCGACATTTATTATAATGAGACAATTATGCCATCGGCAGGAAACAAAAAAAAATCATAACGAAAATAGATAAAATGTATAAAGGGAAAAAAATCCAATTTCCCGATTTATTTGACATGCCCGTAATATGATAATATAAACCTATTTAAAAAAATTGTGTTTTGCAATACATTACAAATGATGATTATAATAATATTTGTTGGCGTTGAGATTTTAGAGCATTATTTTTAATTACGCGCAAGTTAAATTTACGTAATTTTACTTTTTGTATTTTTTGTATTATGTAGCTACATAATTCTTGATTTAAGAATTTTGTAGCTACATATAAATGCTAAACTAAAACTAAAACTGATATGCTGACATTTGTAATCAATCGATAATGTTCTAACTATAGCAGCTACCGAACTAATATTAATCGCCGTGGTCGAAAATCGGACAGGACAATATTTTGTGTCTCTGTTTACGCGTACACATGTGGCACTGTAATATTTCCTGCGCAGTTGATAGATTCCGACAATATACGTAAGTCTTTATTGTGCTTGAAAACTAGCCTCGTTTATTGACTTATAGTCACCAAAAAAAGATACAGGGAACAGCAATTTTACACATTTTCGGAAATTTTGCGCCCTCACTAAAAGAAAAAAAGTACAGTTATTACACCTGCTTAAACATTGAAAACATCCAAATATTGAAATTCTGTCAGTGATTTTAATAGAAGCCCGATAACCAATACAGCGTGACGTATTAAGTTCAATATATTCACCATGCCTTTTCACTGTACGAGTACTTACACTTACGTAGTGAGAAAATCCCATCTCTTAGTCAACTGACGACGGAACCGTATCATATATTCAGATCCGATTTTATTTAATTTAAAAAATGACTTCCTCGTGACCCTTAAAAGCGTATACTCGCCTGTATTGCATTACAATAATTAAATGTTGATTATATTTTTACATACATACTTGCTACTTACATACTTGCAAATATTTTAATACATTTTAGGTATAACATTAATTTGTCTAAATAATATGTCAACCTTGGCTACTATCAAAGGCGGCGGAATGACTCAGGTCAATGAACAGATTACGTGTTAAAATATTTAATGTGTTTATCTTTGGTAAAAATAAGTTGATCTCAATGTGTTTCTTTAATATAATAACTATCGTAGTTTAGTGCCAGTGTAAGAAAATCTGCCACGACAACTGGGATGTCTGGAAAACCTCATGGCTTCCGAAAGATCGCGAGAAAACGATCTTGGTAAATGCCAGTGCAAAATACACACATCGGCAACGGGCCTGACAAGTGTGGTGATTACGATAAATTCTGACTTTTTGGAAGAGGCCTATGTCCATCAGAGGCATATTTGTACGAATGGATTTAACTGGAGAACTACGAAAGCAGTTGACATGAATTTTACAAAGGTTATAGATGATGATTCTGGCATCAACTTAAACTATATTTCGTCGTTTTTATTTCAGCTGTTTATGGTATAGTAGCAGATACCCTTGACTTAACCCTTAGTATATTTATTTTTATGAATTTATTTAATTAAAAAATGCTGCTGTCTGTCGCAGAGTCAATATCATTTTACAATGAATAGTGGTAGTGTTATAGTGGTAGGGGGTATTTGGGGTCGGTTTCTGGCGGCGGTATCAGTATCCTTGTGCACGCTTTTGAGAGAGGGCGGGCGGTACTCTTCAAAAACTAGATAATACCATTTTGCATGCGGATCATTGCAAATTAACTTTTTTCTTCATTAAATACATCAAAAGAAATCCAAAGTCTACTTCTAATGATTTGGCGCGTTCCTTCATTGGTTCTTTCTTGATAAATATCGTTCTGGATTTGAATAATATTTTCTGTGATATGTAATTTTGTCACAAAGATTTAATGGTGTATTATCTCACATTTCGTTTTCAGCCTGTTTAAAGTTCACTGCCGGATAAAAGCCCTTTCCCAAGCATTCCCAAAAAAAGAACAGATTGTCGATTTCCTTTCTATCAATTGTTACCACACACAAAACATTGTCCCTAACAAAGCTTTTCAGTAGGAAAGTTTACCTTTGTGTGGCGCAAAGTTCTTGTTAGTTTAGTAGCGGTATTGTTTGGTATTTTGAGCTCCAGGTGAATAAGTAAAAATGATTTAACAATTTGTAAATACTAAACTTTATTTTGTGTAAAATTATTAGAAATTTTACGTATATAGTTATTGTTGTAGTATCATAAACGACGTTGACAACTGTACAACACTAAACAGAATCAGGACATGTAATGTCATATGACTTTAAATTAAATTCGACGTTGTCGTCATTAGTCTGGTACTTTTTATTAATGGACGTAGGAAGAAAGGTGGATGATCCAAAAAAATTTAGCGATCGCTGTACGAGATACCTCACACTATAGACGCAGCTGCCTCTGACAGATCTTTTTACAGGTTTTTTTTTATAGTTATTCTGCTATCTGTCATATTTCTTAGTCGGCTCCTATGACAACTACGGATAAAACAGCGTAGCAGATTTTCGGCCGTTTGTTAGACTTAGGAATTCCCAGGCTAAAATCTCCCCTACCCAAACAAAGATATGGAAACCTCAATCACTTGGTCGATAGAGGGATGGGATATCTTCACATGATGCAGAAACATTTACCATAGTCCGAAACGTATTACCGATCAATATAGCATGCGGTTAAAGCATAGAAGCACACCAATAGCAGTCCAAACAATTTCTCCGGCACAGAAAGGTAGCAACAAATAGTGGCCATGTGGCCACTATTTGTTGCTACATATGCTATACAGACCGAAACTGACACTACGCGCTTTAGATACTGCATCCTGTCCCGTGAAATTTGAATGTCTGGAAGTGGAATTCGAAAGAGTCATTCCGCCTTCTGTCCGACGTCAAGAGGTTTTCTTGGCGTTTTCCTATGTAGATTCCGTCAGCACATTTCTAACCATCAGGAGGACGATATGATTGTCTCGTTATATTCTTCGATAAAAACAAAATCCTTTTTGGCCAATTTCGACCAAGATGGCATATTTATCTTCCTCAATGTTATCATTATCAGTTCGGTAATACACTCGGCGTCAAAAAAATCGCACATCCGAAAAAAATAATTTAAATACTTTTTTAACACAACAGGCCAATGGCAATGTTGTGGTTTGAGGGTATCATTCGAAAGGTAATTTCATTAGCTTTCAGGAATTTTAATTGAATTTTACTTTTATAACGAGACGAAAGAGAAATTAAAGAAAAAGACAGGGTATGTGCAAATTCGCAAATTAATAATTTAAAAAAAAAGCTTAATAAATACAAAAAAAGTTCTTAAAACCTAGTGTTACCCCCCTCTTGCCTTGATAACGGCTTCCATGCGATCTTTAATGGACCTAACAAGAATCGCAACAGCCTCTTGGGGTATTTGTTCCCACTCTTCAAGTACCGCATCTTGGAGCTCTTGAAGAGTGGCTGGAGCTGGATCTCGAGCTCGCACGCGCCGTTTTAGGTCATTGCAGAGATGTTCTATTGGGTTAAGGTCTGGACTTCGTGCTGGCCAATGCATAACAGGGATATCGACCTCCTGTAAATAATCCCGTACAATAGCCGCGGTGTGGCAACGAGCATTATCATGCATTAACATAAATCCATCACATAGTGGTTAGCGTACCTGACTTCTATGCCGCGAGTCCTGGGTTCGAATCCCAGCCGGAGCCAAAATTTGCCCAAAACACAAATAGTTGGTTTCGGGTCTGGTTGTTTGTGCATGTGAAATATATGTCTGTAAAACGCACCCATGATACAGGAGAAATCCTACTATGGAGCTTCGTTTTTAAAAGGAAAAAAAAAATAGTTATTTCTTTTAAGAGAAACTAAATTATTCACTCATCGACATTTATTCCGTAAAACGCGGGCATTGCTCGTTCACATCTTAAATTAGATTTAAAATTTAGATAATTATTAAATATAGAGAAAATTAGACATTTTAAATTCTTGCTTTGAATTAATAAAAAATCACCCAGAAACAGTTTATAACTGGCCAAGACACCATTTTGAAACCAATTTATGTAGTCCTCCATTTTGAAGTCTCATGTGAACACTTATTTTGGATTATATTGTTTTAAACTGTTCTGTTGAGTGTGAGTTGAACAACGACCACGTGACCTAGTTGTTATGGGTACCTGACTTCTACGCTGCGGACCCGCAACCAGAGCCAACATTTGTGCAAAACCCAATTTATCGGTTTCGGGTCCGGTTGTGTCGTGCATGTGAAATATAGGTCTGCACGCACAACATTTTTGTGTGGAACCGCACTGTGTCACCCTGAGACATTAGTTCTTAACTGTCATATGCTCAGTAATTACACTAGTTAAGTTCTTTACTGGCACTACACAGTATTGTACAGTGTTCCCATGTAAAATTATATACCGTATTGTCAATTTCATAGTAACGGTGTTCGAATTTTTTGAGTATAGTAGGATAAGTAAAAAAGTGTTAAAAATTCTTCCTTACTGTAAGATATTACAGTAAAAATATTTGTACAAGCAACAATCAGATTTAATTTCAGTATAACTTAAAATATTGCAGTTTCATACGTACTCTAATAACGAGTTGTGTACCTTAACGAAAATCCAGCAAAAGGTAAATAAACCCCGAGCTAAATGGCGAAGCCCGCAGACCGATGAAAGTTCCTAACCGCGTAGCTAAAATGGCTAAGTTATTGTCCGTGGGCGGGTTATATTGTTTTCTAGCTTTTTCTTTCTTAATATTGCATGTAAAAACTTATCCACCCGTCACGTCACGTTTTCCGTGGGGGTGAAAAGTGGGCTACGTGTGTAGCCCTTTATGGTAAAAAGCGATGACTTTACGTATGTATGTAAAAACGTAAAACCGCTTTCCAATAGAAAGTGAATTGCATGCAACGTTTACGTTCACCAATTACGTTGGTAAATCCCTTACAATTCAGACTACACTTAAATGGAACTCCTCGCCCGAAGACATTTGAAAAGTATATCTAATAAGACTAGTTAATCGTCGAAACTCGACCGTAATTCATTTATTTTTTTATTGAATTTATTTATTTATAATTTGTAACACGTATTATATAATAAAATAATAATATATAATGTATATATAATAATAAAATAAAATAAAATTTTACTGGTGTTAGGATTCCTATGCAGGAATCCGTCTAGGTAGGTACCACCCCAGTGCCAGTTATTCTGGCGTAAAACAGTAGTGTGCAAACATTACTGTGTTTCGGTTTGAAGGGCACTGTGAGCTAGCGTAATCACTGGGCATATGAGACTTAAGAACTGATGTCTCAGGGTGACGGGCGCATTGTGGTGTCACAATGTTCTGGGTGACATAGCATTTGTTATGGGCAGACGTTGCACTTACCATCAGGTGAACGCTTTGCTGGTTCCGTCACTTTAATTAAATAAAAAAAATGGAAATTTGGAAATTACCTGCTACAAAGCTTTTATGATTTTAGGAAAAAAGAGGTTTAGCTTGGTTAAGCTATATTCGAAATAAATTTACATTTATTGTGTTTGAGATTGTCAATATGAACGTAACTAATGAATGTTTTAATTTTTTTTCAATTTATTACAATAGAAGCACATATCACATATAAGTTTTAGCTTCCCCGCTTCTTCTCCATTCAAACTTTAACTATGCCAATTTTATAACTCCTTCTTGCGCGCAATATGCTTAAAAAAGGGGTACAAAGTTTTCACTTTATTTATTAATATATAGGAAGATATATGGGTTTGTGTCAAATGCATGGTAGTGTGTAATGTTTTTTTTTTATTAATTTGATGTATTTCTAATGCACGTTATATAAAAGTATTAGCTTTATGCACTCCTTCTCCATGGAAACTTTAACAGTGCCAAATTTCATACTCCTCCGTCCGCGTAATTTACGTAAAAGGGGTACAAAGTTTTTACTTCTTGTATTATCTAATAATATATATTGAAAAAGATTGGTACGAGAACACTTTTGAAGTATTATGTTGTAGCATAGTCTAAGAAATAGTATCATTCATTGACGTTTTGGATACGCATGTAGATGTATGTATATATACTCTATATGCTTAGGTGTAAGTATTTATAAGTACATATGTTTTTAAGTAATTATTATTAATAAGTGTGTTTTTTAAGATTTACCACTAAGAAGAGAGTTTTCTATTACATTATTTTTGCTTTTATTTATATTTTATTGTACCAATCACATACATACGAGTACATATGTAGAGTCACGCCTCTTTCCCATGGAGGTAGGCAGATACCACATCTTTCCACGTGCTACGATCGTGGCACATATATTAGCTTCCTCTACTTTCATTAGTGTTTTCACACAAGCGCGTCGGATTGACGTGGTCTTTCCTTAAAATGATTTCGATCTGATCGTGATACGTCCGCCTACGTCGACCCTTACCGGCTTGCCCATTCACACTCGCCTCATAAATCTGTTTCGTCAGTCTTTATTCATCCATCTTCTCTATGTGTCCGAACCATCTAAGCATCCCTTTCTCTATCATTGTCACACCGAAAAGTTCTCTTATCACGCTGTTCCTCGCTTTGTCCATTAAAATCACTCCAGCTATACTTCTCAAACTTTTCATTTCCACAGCAATAATCTTATTTTCATGCTTCTTCTGCCAAACTCAACATTTCTTACCATACCTAAGTATGAAGGACCAGCACTCGTCTATGTACAACCAGTCGTGCCTTTTGAGATACTTTCTGGCTACACAGAAAGTTATGAAGGGCCCCATATACTTGATTTCCTGCCAACGCTCTTCGCTCAATATCACCGTCATACTTTCCGTCTCCCGCAAAATTTTGAACCCAACTATACAAACTCTTTCACTTGTTCCACTATTTTTCCTTCAATTAAAACTCAGCAATCCGTCACAGTTTTTCATTCCTTTGTTTTGTAGAACATCATGCATAATATTAATTATTGCCTGCAAATTCCCCTCCGTTGATGCTAATATAACCTGATCATCGGCGTATAGGAGGCATTTGACGGTCAGATAATTCTTTCTTAATCCAACTCTTATATATAAAGAGGTTAAACAGCCACGGCGAAGCCACACATTCCAGTTTAACACCTTTTTCGATTTTAAATCAGTCTGTGTAATCCCCGTTTACCCTAATACAAACACTGGTATCCTTATAGAGTGATTTCAGTGTATGAAGCTGCCGTTCGTAATGTCGTATACATCCCGGCAGGTTGGGCTTAGGGACGATATGTATATGCGCCCAAAAAATATAATGAGCCTCGTAGCGTGATACCTGTAGGAGATATGTCGACTTAAAGAATTTGCTTAAAACTCATAGGTGACTATTCTGTTATACAGCTGATCGAGGCAATGAACTCATAAATTTAATTGGGCGTTATTCCATTGAGCAGCCATCGAAAGAACTCGCAAGTACGGATAACAAGAAGCTTAAGGAAATCTGTTGCGAAGTCAATCTGTTAGTATGACGACGTAGTAGGGTAACATAAATAAAATGGAGAATAAAACGTATTTTGAATTTTGTCTGGTTCGTGGCAACGATTTTTTGAGTTTATTTTTGTACAAAACAAATAACTACTATGGAGATTTTTAGTATTTAATTTTGTCATTAAAGCTTCACCGTTGTGTTTATTAGATCAAAGTAGCATAGGGTAGATGCCGAGATGTTGTATCAATGAATAACGTTGTATAGACCTAGTTGTCCTCAATTCATTCCTCACCACTTTGTCATAAGACTTTTCCAAGTCTACGAATGCGCAATAGACCTTTTGACTTTGAGCCAAGAATTTTTCGGCTATGCTTCGTAAGAAAAATATCAGATTTATGCATCCCATTCCTCTCCTGAATCCCGATTGTACATCCCATATCTTGTATTCAGTTTTATTCATCACTCTCTTAATCAAAACCTCTGCATACATTTTTCCGACAATGCTGAGCAAGCTAACGCCTCGGTAGTTTTTACAGTCTTGCTGCAACCCTTATCCTTTGTAAAGCGGTACGTTGACAGCCTTGAACCAGTCTCCTGGTACATTGCCGCTCCTCCAGCAAAGATTAAAAAGGCGGTACTGCTGACTAATTACCACGCCCTGACCAGCTTTCAGCATCTCTACCATAAATCTGACATACCCGCAGCCTTACCCAATTTCATACTATTCAACGCTCCCACAATCTCTTCCACACCTATATCACTTTCGTTCCAATCTTCATTCATGTCCCCGAATGGGGCCTGTACTTGCATATCTTCTTTCTCAATTAAGTTGACGAAATATTCCTTACCTCTCTTTAGCATGCATTACTCTCCTCTCACAAAACATCAAACCTGGTTTCTGATTTTGTCCAATTGCGAGGTTGTATGTTTACCTCTGGTTGTTCTTATGGACTTCCTAAAGAACTTTATGTTGCGTTGAAAGTCATCAGATAACCTCATATCAAATCATTTCTTTCTTTCTTCTTCCCGACCTCCTTTGCTACAACGTTTAACCTGTTATACTCATTCCTTCCCTTGGGTACATTCTCATTCGTTGCTTTTTGCATTCTTTGATTTTCTTTTGTAGCCAACCAATCCAGCCAAGCCTTCTTTTTATCAGATATTGCCTTTTGCACCTACACACACAGTCTTTAACTTACACTCTCTTCTTCTCTTACTTACACCACAAACTTCAAATGGTAACTTCCACGATCCCTTCTTTAAATAGCTTCCATAATTCTTCAACCTTACATGCCTCATCCAACATGTCAAACTTCGCGATCAGTTTCTTTACAAATTCCTCTCTAACACGCTCTAAATTCGCTTTTCGTATCGTTTTTTAGTATAAGGTGTACAATACAAACAAAGAAATATATAAAAAAAACTTGGGGAACATATTGTAGGACGTGTATTAGTAAAATAACTATCACTTGATATCTTATCTGTGCAAAGTTGTTCAGAGAAAATCAATAGATATAATGTACACACACAGACAGTTAACCTACTTTACATAAAATTCACTATTTACACTACATATTAAACAAAGTAAAATTGAAGCACATACTTATTTTAATAATGTGAAATTAGATACCAATCCAAAAATATATAGTAGTAATTTTTGAGTGAAATAAAAACTATTTATAATCACCTCAATGTCTCAAAACCAAAGTTTACACCCAGTGCGTGTTGCCAGTGATTACATACGGAACAGAGACGTGGTCCTTCACTGCAGGCCACATGAGGAACCTCAGATTCGCTATAAAAAAGGCTATATTCGAAGTTTCTCTGCGTGATAAAATCCGTAACTATGATATTGCAGCAGAACTAAAGTAACTGACATAGCCCTGTGTATTATCAAGCTGAAGTGGCAATGGGCCAGCCATATAGCTTGTAGAACCGATAACCGTTGGGGAAGAAAGATTCTCCAGTGGCAACCTCGTATCGGCGTTTTTCGACGACCTTTTTTTTTCACGGTTTTGCTTAAAGTTGATGGATGCAGGTGGCTCAGGACCGTGTTTTGTGGCAATATATAGGGGAAGCTTATGCTCAATATAAAATAGGCTGAAATGATAAGTGTTACAAAATTTTCATATTTATAATTAATTCATTGAAAAGACCCGCGCTTTTTTATAGTTATATACTCGTACATATACAAGAAAACTAAGGGACTTAGGCACGCGCGTGACCTGAGTTCGATCCACGGTACCGGGACCTATAAAATTGTTCTGCAGTTTTGATTTACCTCGTGGTCAGCAGTGAAGGGTGACATCGTGGGGAAACCTGCATGTCCGAGGAATAAAAATATATCGAAGACATGTGAAGTCTGCCAACCGGCATTACTGCAGCGTGTCGGATTTTCCCAGTTCCATAACCCTCTCGGAAATGAGAGTAGGCCTGTGCTCAGCAGTAGGACATTTAGAGGCTGTTACTATAGTTTTACTTAATACATACACATGTCATGCTTAACTATATTCATAATCCGAAATAAACTGTTTGTATACATTAAAAATAATACCAATAGTGCCGTCACCGCCAAAATTGTGAATTGCAATTTTAAGTTCTGATTTACCATGCACTGGGAAGGAAATCTGAGGAATTCTATACGTCTGAGAAAAAAACATTCCGAACTTATGAAGTTCACCAACATGCACTGGAACGGCCAGAAAGACTCTTCCCGACTCTGTCCAAAATGAGAGACCAGTGCTCAGCTGAAATATTACTTTTTTAATTCAAACACAACGCTCTTAATACTATTGCTTTTTATACATGTGTGTGAGGACGCTAATGAAAGTGGAAGAAGCTAAAGATGTGTGTCAGGATCGTAGCAAGTGGAAAGATGTGGTCTCTGCCTACCCCTATGGGAAAGAGGCGTGACTGTATGTATGTATGTATGTATGTCTAATCTTACAATTATTTCCTAACGCATTAGGCAGTAAAAGCATGCAGTAGCAATAAAATATTATTTAGTTCGGAACAAGCAGAGCTAGATTTGATCTGCTGAATAAATAACATGTGCGCTAAACAAGATCTCACATCAAACGGAGCAATAATAATGTAGTATTTTAGATTTGAACAAAATATCCTTTCGACTAAATATTAAAGAGAAAGAAAAGACCAGACAATAATTCATTTCAGTTATTAATATTAAAACGAAAGAGACTCTCAAAAATATTATTTATACACAGGATGATGTTCTAATGGTACATTCATAATTTTTATTGAATTAAATTCGAATGTTACTAAAGGTTGCAGGGTAATAAAACTGGTTTAAATAGTGGTTGTTGATGGAAAGTGACAGTTTAAATTATTATACTCGTAGTTAAAAAACTAAAAAAAACGAGCAATGTCCTCATGATCCTGGTGAGCAAGTCAACTAATTATTGTATTGCCATAGGTCTATAATTCGAATATGGACATCTGGAAGTGGGTGGAAATTGAATTGAAAGACTTTATTTTTACATTGTTAGTTACATACATATAGATCAAGCTAACAAATAAATAGAAAAATTAAGGCGTGTTAATAAGGTCACCAATATAGATGAATAGTGAAAAATACATATGGGTAGTGTAAAACTAAAACCGTTTATCTCATCAGCTGATGAGATAAACGGTTTTAGGTTAGCTCAGTAATACTGCCTGACGAATTGTGGATTCGGTATTTGTATTTCAATCAAAGTCAATGATTGTGATATCACAAATCATAAGTTTACGCATCTGGTAGTATTGTTACCGTCTATTTGTTTCTGTATACGTTTTTCTTCCAATTCAATCGGAAGGTAATGACGTGGGAATATATCCTGAGAGTTTACAACTTCCGGTAATAAACTGAAGATGTTAAAAGCGCCTACTTGACCCACGTAGTCATCACAACAAATATCAATAAACATTAATTATAAAATCATTAAAACTGTTTGGAAATAACTGACCATTAATGATTTTAAGAACTTTCAGATTTTTCAGTTAAAGACGGCGTCTACAATTGAATACTGCTATATATTTAAATGCTTGAGATGGAGGATAAACTTTAGCACACCCTTACAGTCGTACCCTCGCTAAAGATCACAATCATAAAGGACGAATTTTCTAAACGACGCTCTTTGAAGTATTAAATGCACAAGTTTGATTCGATTTTAGAATAGAATAGAATAGAATAGAATGGATTTATTTGGCAACACATATACAACAATAACAATGAGAAAAAAAATGAGCACACAAGAAAAACATAAGCAAATTTAAAAAAGCGAAATTCCAAAATAAATATGTAAAGCAAAACAAAATTCAAATAAAAAAATAAATAAATAACTAATTACAATTTTGGTATTACTTGACACATCAACTTCCTTCTAATAGCGGGGTCGCAATGTGCATCAAAGAATGAACTGCGTGATGCCAAAATGGTCCCACTCAGCAAAAAACTGAAGCATTCGCTCCAGCACTGATTTTCAGTGAAACCTGATTTCGGAGCAAAAAATGTAACCCGAAAGCAGAAGAGCAGCAGTGCTTCACTCGCCTCTAGTGTAACATTATTTCAGGACAATTACATGACATAGCAAAAGATTGACATAAAATAACCTAATAAACAAACAAATACAATTTACGAATGCATAGTAAGCGTGCGTTACCAATTCATTGACCGTAATTTTACATACATATATAGAGAAATATTTACTATCATAAGCGTCATTCACAAACAGTAGTCTTTTGGATTAAGTAGGTCCGCTATTTAATTGTTTTAACAAGAAATAAGACTTTATTATATTTTTAAAAGAAAAAACTGATTGCATTTTCTGTAGGCGCTACCATTTTTTTTACCGTGCCAGAAATGAACCTACAACCTATAGCGCAGAAGTCAATAGCTAAGTCACTGCAACAGCCGGCCCCCTAACAACTTATTAAGAAGCAAAAAGTATTTTCAAAGACTATACAAAATTTTATAACATCATTTTTACTTCTTTAGGGTCTCTTAATAATAAAAAACAAAGTCCTAAATCAAATTATCTAAGAAGCAGTTCCGTAGATAAATGACTTTAACGCTTTGAAAACAAAAAGCCAAATACAACAGCGAAAGGAACTCAACAATACAGAAGATCCAATAGAAAAGTTAATACTTCAAAGAGCGTCGTTTAGAAAATTCGTCCTTTATGATTGTGGTCTTTAGCGAGGGTACGACTGTAAGGGTGTGCTAAAGTTTATCCTCCATCTCAAGCATTTAAATATATAGCAGTATTCAATTGTAGACGCCGTCTTTAACTGAAAAATCTGAAAGTTCTTAAAATCATTAATGGTCAGTTATTTCCAAACAGTTTTAATGATTTTATAATTAATGTTTATTGATATTTGTTGTGATGACTACGTGGGTCAAGTAGGCGCTTTTAACATCTTCAGTTTATTACCGGAAGTTGTAAACTCTCAGGATATATTCCCACGTCATTACCTTCCGATTGAATTGGAAGAAAAACGTATACAGAAACAAATAGACGGTAACAATACTACCAGATGCGTAAACTTATGATTTGTGATATCACAATCATTGACTTTGACTGAAATACAAATACCGAATCCACAATTCGTCAGGCAGTATTACTGAGCTAACCTAAAACCGTTTATCTCATCAGCTGATGAGATAAACGGTTTTAGTTTTACACTACCCATATGTATTTTTCACTATTCATCTATATTGGTGACCTTATTAACACGCCTTAATTTTTCTATTTATTTGTTAGCTTGATCTATATGTATGTAACTAACAATGTAAAAATAAAGTCTTTCAATTCAATTTCCACCCACTTCCAGATGTCCATATTCGAATTATAGACCTATGGCAATACAATAATTAGTTGACTTGCTCACCAGGATCATGAGGACATTGCTCGTTTTTTTTAGTTTTTTAACTACGAGTATAATAATTTAAACTGTCACTTTCCATCAACAACCACTATTTAAACCAGTTTTATTACCCTGCAACCTTTAGTAACATTCGAATTTAATTCAATAAAAATTATGAATGTACCATTAGAACATCATCCTGTGTATAAATAATATTTTTGAGAGTCTCTTTCGTTTTAATATTAATAACTGAAATGAATTATTGTCTGGTCTTTTCTTTCTCTTTAATATTTAGTCGAAAGGATATTTTGTTCAAATCTAAAATACTACATTATTATTGCTCCGTTTGATGTGAGATCTTGTTTAGCGCACATGTTATTTATTCAGCAGATCAAATCTAGCTCTGCTTGTTCCGAACTAAATAATATTTTATTGCTACTGCATGCTTTTACTGCCTAATGCGTTAGGAAATAATTGTAAGATTAGACATACATACATACATACATACAGTCACGCCTCTTTCCCATAGGGGTAGGCAGAGACCACATCTTTCCACTTGCTACGATCCTGACACACATCTTTAGCTTCTTCCACTTTCATTAGCGTCCTCACACACATGTATAAAAAGCAATAGTATTAAGAGCGTTGTGTTTGAATTAAAAAAGTAATATTTCAGCTGAGCACTGGTCTCTCATTTTGGACAGAGTCGGGAAGAGTCTTTCTG
This sequence comes from Luehdorfia chinensis, assembly GCA_019845155.1. Lineage (NCBI taxonomy): Eukaryota > Metazoa > Arthropoda > Insecta > Lepidoptera > Papilionidae > Luehdorfia > Luehdorfia chinensis. The sequence continues at coordinate 567,493 of JAHVAK010000642.1, forward strand.
GCCGTTCCAGTGCATGTTGGTGAACTTCATAAGTTCGGAATGTTTTTTTCTCAGACGTATAGAATTCCTCAGATTTCCTTCCCAGTGCATGGTAAATCAGAACTTAAAATCGCAATTCACAATTTTGGCGGTGCCGGCACTATTGGTATTATTTTTAATGTATACAAACAGTTTATTTCGGATTATGAATATAGTTAAGCATGACATGTGTATGTATTAAGTAAAACTATAATAACAGCCTCTAAATGTCCTACTGCTGAGCACAGGCCTACTCTCATTTCCGAGAGGGTTATGGAACTGGGAAAATCCGACACGCTGCAGTAATGCCGGTTGGCAGACTTCACATGTCTTCGATATATTTTTATTCCTCGGACATGCAGGTTTCCCCACGATGTCACCCTTCACTGCTGACCACGAGGTAAATCAAAACTGCAGAACAATTTTATAGGTCCCGGTACCGTGGATCGAACTCAGGTCACGCGCGTGCCTTAGTCCCTTAGTTTTCTTGTATATGTACGAGTATATAACTATAAAAAAGCGCGGGTCTTTTCAATGAATTAATTATAAATATGAAAATTTTGTAACACTTATCATTTCAGCCTATTTTATATTGAGCATAAGCTTCCCCTATATATTGCCACAAAACACGGTCCTGAGCCACCTGCATCCATCAACTTTAAGCAAAACCGTGAAAAAAAAAGGTCGTCGAAAAACGCCGATACGAGGTTGCCACTGGAGAATCTTTCTTCCCCAACGGTTATCGGTTCTACAAGCTATATGGCTGGCCCATTGCCACTTCAGCTTGATAATACACAGGGCTATGTCAGTTACTTTAGTTCTGCTGCAATATCATAGTTACGGATTTTATCACGCAGAGAAACTTCGAATATAGCCTTTTTTATAGCGAATCTGAGGTTCCTCATGTGGCCTGCAGTGAAGGACCACGTCTCTGTTCCGTATGTAATCACTGGCAACACGCACTGGGTGTAAACTTTGGTTTTGAGACATTGAGGTGATTATAAATAGTTTTTATTTCACTCAAAAATTACTACTATATATTTTTGGATTGGTATCTAATTTCACATTATTAAAATAAGTATGTGCTTCAATTTTACTTTGTTTAATATGTAGTGTAAATAGTGAATTTTATGTAAAGTAGGTTAACTGTCTGTGTGTGTACATTATATCTATTGATTTTCTCTGAACAACTTTGCACAGATAAGATATCAAGTGATAGTTATTTTACTAATACACGTCCTACAATATGTTCCCCAAGTTTTTTTTATATATTTCTTTGTTTGTATTGTACACCTTATACTAAAAAACGATACGAAAAGCGAATTTAGAGCGTGTTAGAGAGGAATTTGTAAAGAAACTGATCGCGAAGTTTGACATGTTGGATGAGGCATGTAAGGTTGAAGAATTATGGAAGCTATTTAAAGAAGGGATCGTGGAAGTTACCATTTGAAGTTTGTGGTGTAAGTAAGAGAAGAAGAGAGTGTAAGTTAAAGACTGTGTGTGTAGGTGCAAAAGGCAATATCTGATAAAAAGAAGGCTTGGCTGGATTGGTTGGCTACAAAAGAAAATCAAAGAATGCAAAAAGCAACGAATGAGAATGTACCCAAGGGAAGGAATGAGTATAACAGGTTAAACGTTGTAGCAAAGGAGGTCGGGAGAAGAAAGAAAGAAATGATTTGATATGAGGTTATCTGATGACTTTCAACGCAACATAAAGTTCTTTAGGAAGTCCATAAGAACAACCAGAGGTAAACATACAACCTCGCAATTGGACAAAATCAGAAACCAGGTTTGATGTTTTGTGAGAGGAGAGTAATGCATGCTAAAGAGAGGTAAGGAATATTTCGTCAACTTAATTGAGAAAGAAGATATGCAAGTACAGGCCCCATTCGGGGACATGAATGAAGATTGGAACGAAAGTGATATAGGTGTGGAAGAGATTGTGGGAGCGTTGAATAGTATGAAATTGGGTAAGGCTGCGGGTATGTCAGATTTATGGTAGAGATGCTGAAAGCTGGTCAGGGCGTGGTAATTAGTCAGCAGTACCGCCTTTTTAATCTTTGCTGGAGGAGCGGCAATGTACCAGGAGACTGGTTCAAGGCTGTCAACGTACCGCTTTACAAAGGATAAGGGTTGCAGCAAGACTGTAAAAACTACCGAGGCGTTAGCTTGCTCAGCATTGTCGGAAAAATGTATGCAGAGGTTTTGATTAAGAGAGTGATGAATAAAACTGAATACAAGATATGGGATGTACAATCGGGATTCAGGAGAGGAATGGGATGCATAAATCTGATATTTTTCTTACGAAGCATAGCCGAAAAATTCTTGGCTCAAAGTCAAAAGGTCTATTGCGCATTCGTAGACTTGGAAAAGTCTTATGACAAAGTGGTGAGGAATGAATTGAGGACAACTAGGTCTATACAACGTTATTCATTGATACAACATCTCGGCATCTACCCATGCTACTTTGATCTAATAAACACAACGGTGAAGCTTTAATGACAAAATTAAATACTAAAAATCTCCATAGTAGTTATTTGTTTTGTACAAAAATAAACTCAAAAAATCGTTGCCACGAACCAGACAAAATTCAAAATACGTTTTATTCTCCATTTTATTTATGTTACCCTACTACGTCGTCATACTAACAGATTGACTTCGCAACAGATTTCCTTAAGCTTCTTGTTATCCGTACTTGCGAGTTCTTTCGATGGCTGCTCAATGGAATAACGCCCAATTAAATTTATGAGTTCATTGCCTCGATCAGCTGTATAACAGAATAGTCACCTATGAGTTTTAAGCAAATTCTTTAAGTCGACATATCTCCTACAGGTATCACGCTACGAGGCTCATTATATTTTTTGGGCGCATATACATATCGTCCCTAAGCCCAACCTGCCGGGATGTATACGACATTACGAACGGCAGCTTCATACACTGAAATCACTCTATAAGGATACCAGTGTTTGTATTAGGGTAAACGGGGATTACACAGACTGATTTAAAATCGAAAAAGGTGTTAAACTGGAATGTGTGGCTTCGCCGTGGCTAATTCCATTAACACATATTGTTTCATAATTTTACTACTTCGTAACGAGGCTATTATTTAAAAAGTTTTGTGAGTTATTCTGTTTAACTATTTACTACAAGCACCCTCTGAGTTTTGAGTTTGCAGCAGTAAAAGTCGATTCCACGCTGATCTAGTTCGGGTTGACGGACTTCATATGTTCTCAGAATATTTTTTTAGAATATTGTTAGACGTTCTTCTTTAGGTAAGATTGTCATGCATGTATCACCCAGATTCATGCATAAGAATCTTACCACACAACCGCAGAGCCTGTTATTCTGCCGCGAAGCAGTAGCGTGCAAACATTACTGTGTTCAATCTGAAGGACACTGATAGCTGGTGTAATTACTGGATATATCAGACTTAGGAACTGACGACTCAAGGGAGTGGGTGGTGTTTGGAGCCAGACAGAAATATTTTGAGTGACACAGCATTTATAATGGAAAAACGTTACACTTACCATCAGGTGGATGTTTTGCTCGTCACGTCTTATAAAATACTCTTTAAGTACAATAATAATACAAGTTGTTTACCACGTTCTAGGAGGTTACGAAGTATAGGTAACGAAGTATTTCGTAACCTCTTAGCACGTGGTAAATCAGTACTATTTTTTATATAGAAAAGGGATAAACGAGCAAGTGGCTCACTCGATGGTAAGTGATCACGGCCGCCCATGTACATCCGCAGTACCAGAGGAATTACGGATACTAGTATTTCGGCTTTCTACTACTAAAACTGTCTATTACTACTTTAGTGGTAGCCGTTTGAGTACCATTAGTAAGGGTGAGTGCTTTAAGTATTATATACTAAGCACATTTATTGATATACATTTAGGTATGAGTGTCTCGCTTTAGAATTCAATTATATCTATGAGTACATTAATATGGCGAGAGGACTAGAATTTCAAACAGAGTTTATCGGGGAATTTCACAAGTGGATGTAGGGAGAGTTAGCTTAATTAATAATTAGTGATGATACCTTCGACGAAGGCCGGATTGTCTATTAGATATTCCGGTATTGAGTACTTGAAATGTACTCGAGACTATAATTTTACATTGACTATTATCTATTCTCTATGCACAATTATAAACAAAAAGCTTTAAATATTACAGTAACATATTTTGCATGCCACCAATTCCTTCGTATTCGAGTGTTTCCATGGTATTTTACCCAATTCTCTTTTCTCTCTTTTCTTCTCTTTTTTTTTCCAGACTGTGCTTGTGTGAAGATAAGATCACGTTTACCAAGTTTAACAAGGATATTAATTTATTACTGGCGGTGGTGTCATACCTCCCCCTATCTCTCAGCGTGGTTATCAGAAAGCGGAATAACCATTTCAAATATGTCAGAATTCTCCAGCCTGCCGATTGCAACAGCGTCTGAAGTGCGAATTGTCTGGAACTGCTATCGCCTAACCGCCTGTCAAGCGTATTGTTTTTTTTCTATGGGTTAAAATGACGTGACGAGAAAATCAATCACCTGACCTGATAAGTACAACATCTGCCTATAACAAATATGCAGACAGAGGCTGCGTCATTCAGAATATCTGTGTGGCACCGGACTGCGCTCGTCACCATCATACGTAATGAAGAAGGAAAAATATAAAGTGGTGTAAATTACCTCGTTTTTGAAGTCGAGATCGACTGTTTTGTGGTGGACTTCAGTGGTGTATATTGGCTAGTGGTAGTGATGTAGCGGTGGAGGGCATCTGGTGGCGGTTCCCGGTAGAGGTGTTAGCTTTCTTGTATACGCTACTGTATTGGGGCGGGCGGTGCTCTTCAAAAAGTAGGTAATACCCAATTTTATGTTTTGCATACGAATTTTAGCAAATAACCTTCCTTTCCTTCATTATAATGGATTTCGGCCAAGTAACGCCTAATCCTATTAACTGCTACTACATGAGTCCTTAAGCCTCAAATGCCCTTTTAATTACACAAGCTTACAGTGCCCTTTAATTTAAAACAGCAATGTTTGAACACTACTGTTTTACGGCAGAATAACAAGCACTAGACGGATTCCGTCAAAGGAGTCCTTCTTCTTCTTTATCTGACTGAAAGGAAGTTTTCTACTTCTTTAACAGACTCTTCAAGAAGAAAGGATTTGCCGTAACCACCACGCATTGCGGGCGATTTGGTGGTCGCAGTACTAGAAGCTTCGCACTTTAGACGTTGCTGTCCGTTTTCGATCTGTATGTTTTTGGTCTGATATTTTTAGGGGTAGTTATTCCGCCACCTGATTTTCAAGGTAGTTCCCCCTGTCGACTCATACGACGGAATGAGATAGGATGGCACATTTTATTCCGACCACCATACGGCACTCATGTTTGAGACCGCTTGGCCGAGTGGTCGGAGTACTTGACTTCTACACCGCGGGTCTTGGATTTGAATCCCAGTCAAGCCAACGATTTGTGTTTTAGCACGAAAAGTGGTCGAAATCTGCCTGAAGGACATCATCAATATGATTATTTTCTGATGGTAGGATTACTATGTAGGAATCCGTTCCGTTTAGGTGAGTACCGCCGTATGTAGGTCCGTTTAGGTGAGTACCGCCGCAGTGCCAGTTATTCTGCCGTGAAGCAGAAGTTTTTAAATATAATTGTTTTGATTAGAAGGGGACTGATAGCTAGTGTAATTATTGAACAAATGAGATTTATGAACTGATTTCTTAGGGTGACGTCCGCAGTGTGGTGGTACACATAAATGTTCTGGGTGAAACAGCATATTTAAGGGCAGACGTTGCACTTACCATCCGGTGACCGATTTGCTCGCCTCGTCATTTCCTCCTTAATCCAAAATATTGGAGTGATACTACTAGTAAAAATAGCGTAAAAATATCCCAACTAGGAAGAGAAGCTTATGTATATCTTACGTACTCTTTAGAGGCTGATAATGATGATGATACTTGTATATATGGTCGGTTAAGTTAAAGATTAAAAATAAAACGTTGCTGATCATATTGACACATACATATTTTTAATTATATTAAATACTTGTCGGTAAAACTATTTTGCTGGCGTGCTGCAGGACAAAAAAGTATAATGAAAATAAGTGTATGTCCACAATATCTCCTGCGATCCGAACTGATGTCCCTCCACTCGTACTATTCTACGCATCAGGTACATGATAATAAAAACAATTTATTTTAACATTGCAATATGCATTACTTATGAAATAAATTATATAATTGAAATGACACCTAGTTAAATTTTCTGTTTTCAACATCTTGTATTTCTTGTGAAACGAGGAAAAGTTCTTATAATTATTAATGATTCAGTTTCACCAATCGACAACAATTGCAAATATGAATGAAATATTTGTTATACATTAATCTATAACGGACAGGCTTATCAACTTAGTACATTACAGGCATATTTTAGGTTATTTTTAATATTCTTTATCATACTTGCAAAACGTTGTGCATGCTGAATTTTGCGTTATATTTATGCACATACAAAAAGTAAAGCGTTAAAATTCTGTCCAATGTTGGGTTAACGTTGAATACTCAGATCCTTTTGCCTCGAAATACTAATAATACGAATAATCCTTAACACAGTTTGTTATTAAAAGTTGTTATTTATGCAACAATATATTAAAATGAAACGCAAAAGACGATTGAGTGACAAAAAAATCTTTGTTATTTAGGTAACATTGTTATTTATCGCCAATAGGCATAGTAGAATAGCACCTACCTCTTTCCTACCGAGGTGTCGTCGGCTAAGGTATTGCACGGACAGCCTTTATTCGTGCAGAATAATACCATAACATGCAATGCTGTTGTACAAAATAGCGGCGACGTGTCACATGTGTATTTATAATACCGTTCCCCCGCCATAACTTTCATGAAACGCTTACTATGAAAGCTTACGTGAGTAAATAACGACATTGCTTAATGTCGCTACGAATCTTGAGTGTGCTGATAATCGCCAAACCAGGCGTGTCGTGTCTTAGTCGATTTAGTCTGAAAATTAAAGATTGATTTAAATTAAACTAATTTTACGGATTTTATTGCGTTTATTTTGTTATTTATTACCCGACGTTTCGAGTGCTTTACAGCACCCATGGTCACGGGGGGACTGAGGTGACAGATGTCCTGATGTCATAGTTAACCCGGAGTACCTTCAGCTTTTAATTATTATTTGTGGTCCGATCTACGCAGAAAGAGCTAACTGTGTCTTGAAGTCTTGCAGTGGTATGCTTGGTTTTTGACTTAATTTTATTAATTATAGGATCTCAAGCTGGTGGTAATACCCAACCATCTTCTCTATTAAAATTAGGATGTTTTTTAATTTCAATAGCCTCGCGAATCATCCTTGGTAGGAATCGGTGTTCTTTTGCGAGGATTTGTGGTTTATCAAATCTGATGTAATGGTTGGGATGATCCAGAACATGGTCACAGACTGCAGACTTCCTGGGGCGGCGATGCTTCACATCAGCTATATGTTCTTTTACGCGGGTTTTTACTGATCTTTTTGTTTGCCCTATGTAAGAGAGACCACATTCACAATCCAGCTTGTATACTCCTGCATCTTGTAGAGGGATGTTACACTTGACAGATGGTAAAAATTGACTTATCTTCTTCGGCAGCTTGTAAAATGTTTTTGTGGAAGCCCGCTTCAAGATATAGCCAATCTTGACCGTGACTCCTCTGACATATGGTAGGACTGCAGGTATACGCTCGACTGTGGCCGGCTTCACTCGGTCACTGCGACGAAGGCGCGGAACCCGAAGCTTGTTGTCTTGCAAAACTTGCTTGACATGCTGAAGCTCGGCGGCCAGGTGTTTACTGTCACAGATCCCTTGTGCTCTCTGAAACAATGATTTACCCACGGTAGCTAACTGTGAAGGATGGTGGTGAGATTCACCGTTTAAATACCTGTTGGTATGAGTCTTTTTCCTATACACAGTGTGACTCAAGGTGTTATTAGGATTTCTAATTACTAAAACATCTAGAAAAGCTAAAGAGTTATTTGTCTCTAACTCCATTGTAAATTGTATTTTAGAATTAATGGAGTTAAGGTGGTCTAAAAATGCAGTGACTTTATTAGAAGGTAGAATTGTGAAAGTATCATCTACGTACCGCTTGTAGAACCTTGGTTTTACTGGAGAAGTACGGAGGGCTTTCTCCTCAAAGTCTTCCATGAAAATGTCAGCAACAATGGGAGATACCGGGGAGCCCATCGCCACACCATCTACTTGCCAGTAGTATTATTCCTTCCACAATAGCTAATATTTACCATCTGTCAAGTGTAACATCCCTCTACAAGATGCAGGAGTATACAAGCTGGATTGTGAATATGGTCTCTCTTACATAGGGCAAACAAAAAGATCAGTAAAACCCGCGTAAAAGAACATATAGCTGATGTGAAGCATCGCCGCCCCAGGAAGTCTGCAGTCTGTGACCATGTTCTGGATCATCCCAACCATTACATCAGATTTGATAAACCACAAATCCTCGCAAAAAAAACACCGATTGCTACCAAGGATGATTCGCGAGGCTATTGAAATTAAAAAAACATCCTAATTTTAATAGAGAAGATGGTGTGGTATTACCACCAGCTTGGGATCCTATAATTAATAAAATTAAGTCAAAAACCAAGCATACTACTGCAAGACTTCAAGACACAGTTAGCTCTTTCTGCGTAGATCGGACCACAAATAATAATTAAAAGCTGAAGGTACTCCGGGTTAACTATGACATCAGGACATCTGTCACCTCAGTCCCCCCGTGACCATGGGTGCTGTAAAGCACTCGAAACGTCGGGTAATAAATAACAAAATAAACGCGATAAAATCCGTAAAATTAGTTTCATTTAAATGTGTAGTGTTAGCGTTAATATAAGAAATCATTATATTAAAGATTGATTATTTATTTATGTTAGGACTATGCTCTCTGTTTTTTGTTTTGCGAGATAGAATCTGCGGCGAAGATATCCGCAGCAGAACTTGAGTAACCGACATAGCCCTAGGGGATAGGCCTATCTTCAGCTAAATAGGTCGTAGAACCAATAACCATTGGGAAAAAATGGTCCTCTACTCGCAGCCACGTATCGGCAAACGCAGTATCCTCCTCTGGATAATAGATTTATGTTCAGTAGTAGACGATGGGCTTAATTTATGATGATGATTATGATCATGATGTTTTATAAGAATTTTTAGACTAGTTGTTCCGATTATTTTTTAATATTAAGATTGGTTATTCTAACATTTGGCTCGATACTTTCCGGGGTTTTCTATTAGATATTTATATATTATTATATTAATTATTATATTAATAATAATATTAAATTATACATAATCTGCCAAAGGAAGTTCGGGTGGTCTGATCTGGAGAGGACGTCTCCTCCGACCAGCAATGTTATGATATTTTATATTTAGTTTGCATCACAAAAACTTTAATAACGCGATATTGGACTTATGCTTGAAGGTCTCATGAGGCGACATAGATTTCGTATTATTAGTAGTTATGTATTTTACGAGTATGTATTGTATGTAAATATTTAAGAATAAGTTTTTAAATTTTACAAATTTCATTTTTTGAGAACAAAGCATTCGTGACAATTATGTTTAGAAAACTATATAACATACGAACACGAAACGTCTATAGAAACTTTAATGCGTTATTGTTAGAGGGTTTAATTGTTCAATGGCACTGATATTATCCGTTATCATATCTAGTTACTAATAGCAAGCAATTTGATACACAACAGTTGCGCTGTATATTACTGTCGCATCATTAATATTTTAATTGATATAAATTTCTTGCATAAAGGCGAAATAATATCTGCAGATGCAAAGTGCACTCGAAAATCGTTTGAAAAAGGAAATAAGTGAATATTTTCATAGATTTAAACAGAAAAACACATTAGTTCAGTTTAGTTTCAGTTCATAAAACTGAAATAGTGACGAATTACTAGATTTCGCACTCACATTTTTCTCTAGACAGTCCACTGGTGGGCATAGGTCTCTATTAAGTTGTAAGGATTTGCCGTAATCTAAAATATGAGTTTTGTTTAAAAATTTTACAAGGAGCTTGCTTTGGTTTTCTTTGAGACTATTCTTTGTAAATTTATTTATAATGTATTTTGACTAAGTTAAGAAAAAAGATACAAAAAAGGGGATACTACGGAGTTTCTTTCGCCTGTTTCTTCTCCGTCACAGAAACCTCATTACGAAACGGTAGTAGATTGTAAAAAACTCACGAAATTAATATTTCTTACGTTGAAAAATGAAGAATATTCAATTTATAACATTTCAATCGTAGTGCGGGACTGCTAGACCTTAGAAGATGCTATCCGTCACTGAATTTTACAATTTAGGTCTGGCATACGTGATATGCAGCTTTGCTCATGTGCTGGACGCTCACTTTAAACGTAATTTTGTTCCCTAAATAACGCACTAATAAAACTGTTTGTTTGGGGCACTAATAAAATTGTTAATTGCAATTTCCAATGCTGATGCTTCATGTGGTAACTGTGCTCGGTGCTAAGCTAAAACATGTATTTTTTTGGGTTGTATTTTTTGTATACAAACGTACATAACGTTTGTAAGCCTGCTTGTATTCTAAAATAGAAGAAAAAAAAGATGTGTTTTAATGCAAGTTACCCGAATGTAATATATAATTTCGGTGATGTAATTGCTGTTAGCCTATTTGGCTTTTACAGCTTCATCGGATACTGTGCTCACTGGGCCAGAGGCCCGCGTCCCAGGTTTGGTTTGACCCAAACATAAATACTAAAATAAACTCCTACAAAAACCTCGAAATTCGGTCAGTGTCGCGTTCGCTGCGTGCTTGCGCGATTTCGAATATCTTAAATGATTTTAAGCCGTCTAATGACTCTCCATTCGGACTGTGGACTTGTGTGGCGGTAACTCTGGGCGGTGTGAACCGCCCTGGAACGCGGGTGTATCGTGTGTGTCCCAAATGTAAACGGCGGGGGCTAAGCGCTCTTTTTATATTTCATAGTACATGAGTGACCCTGGGTTCGATTCCCTATGTGCTGATATACAACGTGCTCGGCGGTGAAGTAAAACATCGCGAGGAAACCTACATGTCTGAGGAATAATAAATATTTCGAGGACATGTGTCCGCCAACCTGCATTGGAGCAGCGTGTCGGAGGCTCCAAAGCCCTCTCAGAAATGAAAGGAGGCCTGTGCTTAGCAGTGGAATATTATTATGCTGTTACATAACCTTACTAACCTGATAACACTATTTTATAATTTAACAAATATGAAATATATACTATAAATACTATATACTTTTCCTCGTAAAGTGTGCCAACAACCCAGGATGGTTCGCTGAAAAGTTATTCCAAATGTTTGTGCAAGATATCAAGAAGCCTTCTACTTGCCAGGGACAACGACCAGTATCTACAAAAATAAATAATCTAAAAAACTCTACGCAAAAAATATTTGGTATAAGAGCATTAAACATACGGATACGATTAACAGTACGATTGTAAGCTGTATATATAAGTAGCTTTACCTCGTGTTCTCTTATATACGAGCCTCAAATACTACTTAACATGCAAATTCTAACTACTCGCGTATGCTTCGAGTGAACGTAATTTTGTTAGCGTCAGGCAGGTTATATAATTAAAATTTACTTCGACGTTTGTACTCACTGAAGCTACTATTATTCTTACCAAATGTTACCTTTGATTTATAACAACAAATACGTTTCCGATGTCGTCAATTTGGTGCGTTCTTACACTTTTTAGTACTCTAAAATGGATACCACTTTGACAGTAATTTTACAGTTCTCGCGCACTTTTTTGAGAAAGGGACGAGAGGAGCGAAACGGTCACCGGAGGTAAATAAAAGATGATGGTAAGTGCAACGTCTGCCCATAAAATATGCTGTGTCAAGCTGGATATTTGTGTGGCATCACACTACGACATGTAAGTTCTTAAGCCAAATATGCTCAGTGATTACACTAGCTCTCAGTACCCTTTAGTCCGAAACACAACAATGTTTGCAGACTACTGCTTCACCGTAGAATAACTGGTCCTGCGGTGGTACCTACCTAGATGGATTCCTGCACAGGAATGTTCTGTAAACAGTACAGAAACTTGGCAACCTTTTGTAACTACAGTAGCTTTACCTAGGATTTTTCAAACGATTTTGTATTGATATTGCAAGGATAATGGGGGTTTCAGACATATATTTGTTTTACAAAAAGAATCTAATATTTTCTACGTGTCCCATTCAGTGTGTAATAAAAACGCCAAGGTTGTATTGTAATGCAGGATTGTAAGGCGATCAATAATAAATCAGAAAAAAAAATGTGAAACGTTATACTCGTACGTTGCCTGAGCTCTGAACCTCTTTGAATTTTTAATGTGCATTAATCTAAAAAGCTAACCTACAAAACTGGATGTAAGTGAAAGTTACATTTAATTATTTGAGAAGTATTTTTAGTAAGCAAAAAGCTATTTTTAGTTTTTTGTTATATGCTATTCAAAAGGGTTAACTAAGGCTTAGTTATGATCAATTTCATCAATTATAGCGACGTATTAGTGTTAGTAATAGTACTACAATTAATATATGTGCGAAATTCAACCTGTTAGATAATTAGTTCCATGTAAACAGCTATCAGACACATTTAATTGCTAAGTATATATAGATAAATCAGAATCCATTGTAACTCTAGGAACCAAATGGAATAATGGTTTAAGGTACGAACTGGGAATAATAACGTCGTCGGTTCGAGATCATCATTCACTTTTTTCATGAACTATAATTCGCTTAGCTAGATTTTGAGCTTAGATGGAGTGGTTAAAGGAGTATTAGTAATATTAGTAATATATTGTATTAGTAATGATCGCTGTAATAGATGCATACTCCGCTATCTGTGACGCTACTTTGTCATCGGTCTGTATGATTTAGATGTGACACATTTGTGATGGTTATTCCCCTATCTATTGGAGTATAACTGACTATCAATTTCCGTTAGTCTACTTTTGCGACACCGACGGATTGAAACGAGGTTGTAGAGTCTCTTCACCACACGGCATATCAATTCTTCTCTTAATTCGTTTCTTTTGGACAAACTTTTTATCAACGGAATAAGTCTTATAGATTCGTCATCATTATCATTTCAGCCTATCACTAGTCCATTGCTGAACATAGGCCACCTAATAGTTAGCTGATAAAACGATCCTAACTTGTATCATAATTGACTAAAATATATTTATTTTATCAGACGCAGCTCTAATTAAAGCAATTACAATGGCGAAGGTTACAGATTTTAATAACAAAGACCACTAGAGACAGGTACGTAAGCGATTGTCGATGATACTTAGAGTGCCTAAAGTAGTATTTAATACTTCAACACTCCTAAAAGGAAGAGTGTTGAAGTATAAAATACTACTAAAAATGCGTTCCCGTACGAAATTGGGCCGCTAGCGGCAAGGGCTGAGTCGTGCTTATCAGTCGAGCTGCGATCTGACTTCACTTAGGGCTGGGGAACAAATTGTTTAGGAGGTCAACAGAATAAATGTGTCGTATCATATTCACACACCTTTAAAACTCTTATAAGGAAAAGTGCAATAGGCTGCTTTGCGCATAAATTGCGGTAGTGAAATTATTAGGTCCTTACATATGAAATTGTCGTTTTGTATGGGAGGAACATAAAGTCGTTTTATTTATTGTAAAATATATTTATGCACTTTTGTCATCTCAAAGGTAGTTCAATGATCCATTTACTAAAAAAAAACATGGGGGCCGAGAACTCTCTGAAGGCGGATTGGACTGCCATATCGGAGATGAATTTTTTTCCTTGTAAGGAGTACGGTGGATGTCGCAGACATTCCAATTGCAGCTCCTCTAGTTAAGCGGCCGTCTGTTGTGCAGTGTGTGGTTTAGCGTACGTCCTCAAGCAGCAGTGGCCTAGAGCGATTGACCAGCCTCGGTTGCTTAGCAGCTAGTCCAATCCATCCAGCAACTCCAAACCATCATGGTTTGCAGTTGCTGACAATAGATATCTGCCGTAATCGTTTGACCAGATTTTAGAAAGCTGCAGTGAACGAGACCGGCGACTAATCCACCAAACACCCACAAGTAACTTTTCTCAGTAAATTTTTGCTTAGGGCATGATTTGGCTGTTTCTCCAGAGTTCGGCCATTGTGACGAGCGCTTCCGATTATTTTAAAGAATCCATTTTTCATCACAGGTAACGTCACGCCACTCACCACTTTTCATCAAAGGAAAATGACAGCAGCTAACTCTGAAGTGGTTTGCGATGGATCCGCTTTCACAATAGCTTTGTATTCTTCATTATCCACTTTGGTCTCCGGCCGTCCACGGGACTTGTTCTGAAGGTCGTAATTTCCAGAACGAAAACGTTGGAACCAAAAACGTACCTTGTTTTCTTTTGCGACACCAGCGCCATTAAATCCTTCGAGCTGTTTCTGCAGCACTGCTGCCACGGTAGATCTCATACGCGTAAATAAAGCGATATTTCAAGTTTTCTATTATGCGAGATGAGCGACGCCAAAGAAAAAACTAATGAGGAAAAAAACATATGAATGAGTGTTTTCGACACTCAAATGTACCAACTAAACTAACAATACAACTAAACTAAACAAATGGATTTATAAATTTGAATTTGGAATTCTTAACCAAACACGATATATAGTTTTTCGAAAAAATTGTTTATTTAATTTGACGATAATGTAACTAATTATGTAATCTCTAACTAAATATTTAATCAAAGACCTACGAATTATAATTTTCGCATGTCTGCTGGTAAAATATAGCATGCCTGTATTTTTTCAATGTAAAGTTAGTATTAATATACAGGTTCGTAACTGAAATACCCTATTCTGTCTTAAGCTGTATTTAGTTAGAAATATTTAATCAAAGTCCTACGAATTATAAGTTTTCGCATGTCTGCTGGTAAAATATACTCGTAGCATGCCTGTATTTTTTCAATGTAAAGTTAATATTAATATACAGGTTCGTAACTGAAATACCCTATTCTGTCTTAAGCATTTTCCATTACCGTATACAAGGCCTATAAGTACTAAACATTGTGTTTCGGTTTGAATGTCCTCCTAAGTTTCCGAATTGTTTGAGGCTTATCAAACCCGTTTTTCAAGTATCGCTATAGAACAATTAGGAAATACTTTTACATTAAAATGTTGCCTGTTTTTTCTCTTAGTTAGAAACGATCTATTACTAAAATAGAATATTTTAATAACCTCTGAGAATGAGGTAATCAATGCCAAGCTATTTCTACATCTTTATAATACTGCTGTACATTATTCATAAAATTACTAAAAAGAAAAAAAAAATGCCCGCTGTGTTTCTTGCTAGTTCTTCCCAGGACAGATGCATTTCTTTACAAACCAGTGTAGTTTATTTACTTACTTTAATATGCTAATATGAAAAGGATCCAGGATCAAAACATTATTCTTTTCTTCTCCAGTCCAGAGTAATGATTTCTTATCTTACCGCCAAATTTAACATGGTTACTGTACTTTTTGTCGGAACCTAAGACATTTTTATGGCATTTTGCTAAGTCCACTTAAATGACACTCACGGCATGAGATGGGGTGGTAGATTCTCTTACATCACCACAACACGGCACCTACTTTAAACATAGTTGAGACTCTGCTTGGTTATGTTTAGATTTAGTTAGATTGAAACTAAAGCTCATCAAAATGAAGATCTTTATTTAATGTTATTTAACAATTAAATTATTGCGTAACTAATAATTACAACGAAACGTGCAAATGGAGGATTCCACCAATACTATTATCGAATGTAAAGCATTACCCTTAACATACTTGTAGAACGACGATAACATAAAAGATGGTTGACGCGTTAGTCAAAAAAATTTCAAGAAATTCAACACGCTACTACTACAAAACACACTGTCCACTTACTGTCCGAAATTACAATTTAAAAAACCAGAACGTTATAAAAATTGCGTAATAAAGAAATACGATAAAAAGTATTTCGCAAGAATTCAACATAATTTGTTACTTCCGTTGATAAAATATACATTTTTTTTTATTATACATCATTTTTATTGCCATTATCAAGCCGTGTAGTGGAGGCTTAAGATAATCTACCACCCCATCTCATCCTGTGGGTGTCGTAAAAGTCGACAGAGGGAAAATGAAAACCAGGAGATGGGCAGCAGCATCTTCCGGGAACATCTGAATAAATAAACTGCGGTTACCAACCCGCCTGCCAAGCATGGGAACTATGGCAAACCCCACCCAAAGGAGAGCTACAACCCCCAAAGTAGAGCTACAACCTTTTGTGGAAATATATGGAGGAAGGCCTATGTTCAGCAGTGGACTAGTGATAGGCTTTAAACGTAAAGATAATATTATATATCTTTCGCAATGAGAAGGGAGTGCCTAAAAACCAGCGCTACATGGGATCTTAATCGTGTGTCAGCAAAACTTGAGGTAGTTTTTATTGCCTATGTCATTAGTGTTATGATTTTCGTCAACAATAATATTTTCTTTTGTGGCAATAAACTGATATTTATTATTATTTTTACTAGTGTGATATGTTTTTTCATAAATTTAAGAAAGAGCGTATTGGGTTTTGGCACATACTCGTATATACTGCAATTAAATGTAAATAAACTTTGAAAGAAGAATGTCTTGAGTTTTCATATAACTTATTCCCCAACCTTTTATATTACTCGTTTGGCGATTGAAGAAAAGAAAGGGAGACTCAAATAAAAGTTGGCATTCCGTCATGGTATTCAAGGGTAAAGACGCATTTTCATTACGACTCTTACATCAAGAACTTGTGAAGGATTTTTTGTGCTGCAATGAGTTACCATCAAACGTACTGCGCGCTCTTTTATCCGTATTACTATAAAATTAAGAAAAAAAATACTAATCTAGAATACCTAGATTTTCGAAGAATGCCGAAAGTAGCTGTTAGGTTTCACAAAAGTTTCGGTAGTATTATAATCTAACGGTAATATACTCTTTATGTACCATCAATAGATTTTCAGGTCGATGGTACCTATAAATTATTATCAAGTTTTTTATGCTTCGGATGGCATGTTAAACCTTCTTACGTTCGCATGTCTGTGTTTGTTTGATATTTGTATTTGATATTCATGTCGGAAATGGCGTTGGCCACTGAAAAATTCTAGCAATAATGTTAGCTATTGGTTATACATTTATATTTTTTTTTATTGCATAAAGTGACGAAACGAGCAAAACGTTCACCTGATGGTAAGTGCAACGTCCGCCCACAACAAATGCTGTGTCACCCAGAATATTTCTGCGTGACACTACACTGCGCCCTTCACCCTGAGACATCAGTTCTTAAGTCTCATATGCCCAGTGATTACGCTAGCTCACAGTGCCCTTCAAACCGAAACACAGTAATGCTTGCACACTACTGCATTTGTTTTAGGCAGACGTTGCACTTACCATCAGGTGAACGTTTTGCTCGTCTCGTCACAGTATTCAATAAAAAAAGTGTTGACGAATTCTCTGCCCGTAGCCTTGTATAAAACACTAAAGCACAATATGGCAAAATGTTTATGAAAAATTATAGATGCTGCAAAAGTCATATGTCGCAAAAGAACGTTGAACATGGAAATTGAACGATAATTGACGATCTAGAGACTCGTTGGTGAACGGATGTTGACTAATGGGTTTGATGACTGGGCAACGAAAATTTTCGTAACAGTAATTCGAAGTGTGAAAATCGATAATTCCTCGAAATTGTTTCTGCACACGATGCTTGTTATAGTATGTATGTATTGATTTGAGTATGTATTGATTTTACATATTTTTAATGCCTCCAGTTAAATACATGTTATGTATATGAATTGCAATACTAACAGTGAAGCTTTTATTAAAACACTTGTGTAAAAACTGATCATCAAAAATAATAAATAAAAAACTGAGCCATCAAACATTCAAATGAATGTAAAAACAATGTCTCATATTTGTGACAAAAGAATATTGCACTGCTGTAAGAACGAACGTATCTGGTTCACCCCTGTTAAACATCTTTTATAATAGTACTTAAAGTTTAAATCTCGTTAAAGTAGTTATTTATATCGCTATCAATATGGTTACAAATGGACATACTTCGGGTGGCGGATTGTGTGACAAACCTTCGTAATCGCATTATCGTAGATAAGGACCGGTTTCGTCACCGATGGTAAAGTAGGCATCTTTTTGAACGCGCCGCTCTATTCGACCGATTATGACATACGCAAATATGCGTCACTTTCCCCGATTTTAGGTTATCTACATTCGGTTCATGCGCAAATCCACAGGTGCGCCTTGGTTCCTGCGTAATGAAAACTTTCAATCAATTCGAGCTACCCTCCATATCTCAGTACCTGAAGTTCTTCTCCCACCAGTACTTCGACTCTGTCGTCACGCACCCAAACCCTCTGGTTGTAAGTGCCATCACACATAATCCCATCGCGTTACACCAAAACTCGACTCACGGGAAAAGAAGACTGAGGTCGGAGATCCGGACAACCCACAAGGGCCCATGCCCTCTACTGAACACTAACACACACTTCACGATTATACCGCCCCCCGTCGGCGTGGGCGTTATAAACAAAATATTTCGCTATACCGCCGCATGTCAGGCCGATTTCCCCAAATATTATAAATAGAAGTGTCGCTAGAGTTTCTTGCGTCAATTTCTACTCCAGCTATAACGCATTCCGAATTGGTAAATATAGATACGAGTAGTAATGTAAATGCCCCCCCTCCCCGATTGAAGTAACTAATCGAGCCGACGTCCGGCCTTCTCAGGCACCGATACAACTACTACTAAGTGTAACGGAACCCTTGTGCTGGTTACCCATAAATAATTTCGCTTGAGCGCCACAAGCGCTCGGCCACTAACTGATTCTATTAACCAATATATAAAGTGCAGTCTTAGAATCGCAAATCCATTTTTTAAATTCTTCTGGCGTTCCTTTTTTAAGATTTATCTGTTTTTTTTACTTAGCCCAATACACTATGCTATTGTTCACTCTGTACCATCAGTTAAATTTTTGGGTTTAATTTAAAACGATAAAATCGTAAACAAATCATAGGTTAATTTACCAACTCTATTCTTGTATATCTAAGGTTTATTTCTAGACTCTTTCATGAATTACTTTGTTGTACAGTGTTGAGAGTGAGTCACTGTAAAAAAAATATTTCAATGACACGTAAATGTCGGCGTACTTGTACATAATTTTAGGTTTTTTTTTCTGTCACATATTTACTAATATGAAGTCCCTGTAATAAAAAGAAGCAATTTATAATAGCAAGGGCTTAGACAACCCGCTCGATTTGTCGGTGACAAGGGTTGATATAAATAGGTACACTCGTGTGGAAAAGTAAAATTGTATTTTGCCGGAATTAAATCCACCGCGTGTACGTGTCGTTGACGTGAACAGTTCGTAGTTTTTTTGGAAACTTGTAGCAGATTACATTTTTATAAGTAATATATGATTTTAATTCCCTTTACAGAAATATTATTTTTAAATTTGGGAGATAAAATAAAATAATTAAATACTTGGCTGAAATCAATACACTCCATGTCTACACGAGTTTTAACTTAAACGTTTTTGAAATATCCAAAACAACTTATAATTCATTGTCGAGGATGAATGGAGGTGTATGGGTCACAGAGACCACTTACTGTTAGGCGCAGTTTTTGTTCGATTTTCACTGCAATATTGCTGTGTAGCAAAAAACTCAAGTTACGTATGTGTGCGGCCTATAAATGAATTTTATCATTTCCAAAGCTTTTACATTCGTACGTAGGTGTTTCAGTTGTGAATTAAACCGCAAAACAGAACGTTGCGTAAGTATCGCCCTTTCTTTTCTTTAGTATACAGAGAGTACAATTGTGTCTGTTACACTGAACATTACAGAGGTAAACTCTTGAATTCAATATATTTTTAAATATTAGAGGGTCCTCCATTTATTTTCCGTTTATTTGGAGGACATCATTTTTGTAGGGGGAATTAAAAATATTTGAATACCTTAAAATTGTCACAGAACAATTTGGCTATAAAACATCTCAGTAACAACGAAGAAACTTACATGACTTTAACAAAAAAATATGCAATAATTAATCTTATTTTAGTTCCTACAATTTACAAAAGTTTTTATACAATTGTGTAAATTAATGATATCATGTGAATGATCGTGGCAAAGTTTATAATAATTATTTTAGAATCACATTTTTTTTTAATTCATTCATCATTCATATAGTTAAAAGAATCAGACGTTACTTTGCGAAAATCCATTATAAAGGAAGTCAATTTGCTAAGATCCGCAAGTAAAATATAAAATGGTGTATTTTATCTAGATTTTGAAGAGCACCGCCTAGTGGCGGTTCTTGGTGGCGGTTCCTGGTGGCGGTGTTACACAAACACTACAAAAACTATATACTTTACATGCTGATCTTAGCAAATTGACTTCCTTTCCGACATTATTCATCATTAATTTTTCTAAATCTATAACAATTTTAGCAGTTATCTATATTCATTAACAAGTAAACAAGAAGAAGAGTCTATGAAATTTTTGAAGAGTTACGTGGTATTTATGCTTTCAGTTTTAGCTTTTTAATATTTTTGAAAACTTAGTGGCGTCATCAATATGTCACGACATGAGAACCTCAGTAATAGCTCATACATCCCGCATCACCATATCCAGGTTTCATGAACGCTTTTTGATAGTAGAGGGGGAAAACTAGTAAGCGGCTTACCTGATGGTAAGTGATCAGCGCCGTCCATGAACATCAGAGGAATCACGTATGCGTTGCCGACGTTTGAGAAAAGGATTAAGCTCTGTTCTTGCGGGTTCCTTAGTTGTATCGGTCTGGAAAAGCCGCTGGCGGCAGCAGGTTCCACAAAGTGGTCGCGCGCGGCATAAAATCTCTTTTAAAAAACGCAGTGTCGTGAAATAATAATCATCAAGACGATGAGGATGGAATTTTGATTGCTATGTACAGAAGTTCTAAAGATTACGGGTAGGACACGATGTCTTCACCAGCAATTTCACCGATGTGTGACGTTGACCACCGGAGAATATGCACCAAAATTTTTCCTCAGCAACATTGTAGCCGCTATTATAGCACCAGTCTTCTGTCGGCACAGCTTATACTTCCTGTTCTCTTAGCCATCGAGAAGAAACCGCGGTCACAAATCTGAACTCACTGAATGTACAACTTGACAGCATTGCCACCTTGGACACCTTGAAACACCAGTTCATCGGCTGGTGTTTCAAGATATCCACACTTGCTTCCAACACCATTTCTAGTAACAGCGGATAATGAAAATGGGGACCTTCTCACGTCAATACAATAGCTCACAAATCCTACATCGCTATAACTGTTTTATAGATGTTTCTATGTACAGTATAGGTAGAGAAGTTCTAATGAGTACTCGTAGGAGATGACGTCCTCCCGAGGTCAGACCACCCCATCTGGTGAGAAGCAAACCTTTTCCTTCTACATTTCATTCCTGTTACTACATAATTTAAAAGTAAATACTGTTAATATATAATTAACATTTCGTTTAATGAATGTAATACCTGTTATTCGGCTCGGTAAATTAACACATTGAGAGGGTAATGAAGTTGCTTTTACAACTTTAGAAAGTCTAATATAATGAGCCCGAAACTTATTTAATCAAAACATTGTGAAAAGGGTTTCATGATATTTATAAAAAAATATCCTCGCGGTGGACACGTATACGACATATACGACACAAATACATTAATATCACTTAGGTCGAACATAATTTTCCGACAGTTCTTTACATGCCAAATATTTGAAAGATTTTAGGAATCTTGTATATATCAAGACGTGAAAAGAAAACTTTCAAATCTTTGTTTATTACACATAGATTCCTATCTTTTATTTATTATATAATTTTGGTGATGTAATTGCTGTTAGCCTTTTAGGCTTTTACAACTTCATCGGATACTGTGCTGCTTTTATTTATTGTCGCACTTACTTAGCCGATAGGTTTCCGGCAGAGTAGAATAGCACCTACCTCTTTCCCACAGAGTGGTCGTCGACGGCGGCTGTGGTATGGCGGTATTATCAGTAAGGTAATTTCTACGAACAGCCTTTATTCGTGCTGAATAACACCATAGTATGCAGTTCTGTCACTATACGGCGGCGACGTGAGGGCACCGCCGCAGGACCAGCTATTATCTGCAGTAAAGCAGTGTGCAAACATTGCTGTGTTTCGGTCTGAAGGGCACCGAGAACTAGTGCAATTACCGGGCAACTGATGTCTCAAGGGGAGAAATAGTGCCGTAAGTGTTGCCCGTACACAGGGCTCTTGCGATAAGATCGGAGATAACTAGGATGCTAGATCAAATTTTGTTTATTATAGAACGACGAACTCTTTGCTTGCAGTAATGTTGTGACATCTGTGACAAGTTGTTTGACTTTGAATCTGGCAATAATAGTGCGTTTTTCCGCAATTACAAGCCGTCTGTTTTGACGGTCCATCAAAACAATCGAAAGTATAAGTGCCTGAATTATTTAGTTGATGCTATTGATATTTCGACAGGTTTGGGAAGTAACGGGCCCGTAATTTCGATAGGATATTTTGGTACTTACAGCGGAGGACAATTTATATGGATTTTCTGATGTATAACTGTATAGCGGGAATATTTACACACAGCCGTTGATTTTACATATATATAATTATTATGCACGTTTTTTTTATGTAACAGGAATGAAGTTAGAAAAATATGCTTCTTTAGTAACTATTTCATGCGGAGGAGGCCTGTTCAGCAGTCGACCTGTGAAAGACTGAAACGACGACGAGTCATAGGCGGCAGTGATCACTTACCATTAGGTTAGCCGCTAGCTCATTTGCTCTTCTATAAAAAAACCTTCCGAATAACGTTCCTTTCATTGAAGTTGTCAACTAGGTAGGAAATAGTGTAGACGCAAGCACAGAGGCACTCACTTGTCCTAATCGTAATCAGAGACACGGGGTTAATCAGAGCACAACCGGATCCAAAAACATACAATTTGTGTTTTTACACATGCTGAGACTGGAACTCGCGGCGAAGAAGTCAGGTACTCTGACTTTTATTTTTGCAGAGTTCTTACTTAAAATCGATTGCGTGAAGTTTTAGCTACGAAAATAATCAACTGCTGGGTTCCTACTTTTTTGGTGATGTTAATGCTGTTAGCCTTTTTGGCTTTTACAGCTTCATCGGATAGCTGAGCTTGGTTTGGTTTAATCCAAACATATATACATATATGAACTCCTAAACTTTCATATCTTATTCAAGACACACGCGTCAGACGTGTGTCACAAGATCGAAGTTTTCTTATATGAATAAGTCATCTAATGACTGTCCGAGGGAGGAATCGGACCTCCGTTTAGACTGTCGACTTGCGTGTCACTCACTCTGGGTGGTGAAAACTGCCACGGAATGCGGGTGAATAGTGTGTACGCGGTGTGATTATCGACTATTGCGCGTCGCTCTCTACAGTGCCCGTAGTTGTGCGTGTGATATTATAGCTGTTAAGAGTGTGTACAGTGTTAGCCGGGTTGTGACTAACTGTATCGTGGTCATGAGGGTTCTGAGACATCCGGGTCGTCAAGCACTTTTCGCGGGCGACGTTTGCGTTCGGTCGCGTTTCTGTTAGGTCGGTATTTTGCTGCTTTCGCATGTATTCGTACGCGTTTGTTACACGACACACAAGTCGTCAGTCCGAACGGAGGTCCACAGCCTCCCACGGACGGTCATTAGATGATTTAAAAAATATGAAATATTCGACATCGCGATGAGCACACTGCAAACGCGACAGTGACCGAATTTAGATGTTAGTTACGAGTTTATTTATTAATAGGCTCCCGACCCGCGTGCATAATATCCAATGATGCCGTAAAAGCCAAAAAAGCAATCTTATCACCGAAAATCTATATAGTGTGTATAAAACTCGAGACACTAAGGTCTTCGAGCATACAGGAGTAACTTTATCATCATCATCATCATCATTTCAGCCTATCACTTGTTCACTGCTGAAGATAGGCCTCCCCCATAGATTGCTACAAAAGTTTGTAGGTCTCATTTTGCGGGGAATTTTGCTCTAGTTGCCACGCTTGGCAGGCTGGTTGGCAACCGCAGTTTATTTATTCTGATGTTCCAGGAAGATACTTCTGCCCATCTTCTGGTTTTTATTTTCCCTCGTCGACTTTTACGACAACCACGGGATGAGGTGGAGTGGTAGATTCTCTTAAGCCGATACAACACGGTAACTTAAGATTTTTTTTTAAATATAAAAACAAAGTTTACAGAGTTTATTTTTGAGAGGTTATGTTTGAAATGTTATAGAAGGATATAAGTTTTAAAAAAAAATTACAATTTTTTTTAAGTTTGCGGCCTACAGCTTTCAATGTTGCTAGGGCTATGGTACTTTTCGAAACAAATCCAACAATCTCAAACACGATGAAGCTATCTGGCTTAGTCGAGGAGTTCCTACTCCAGCATCACACCAGCTCTGTGGAACCATATTATTGCATTGTCACCGAAGCTATATACGTATGCTAAAATTAAGCTCAATCGGATATCAGAAAGTAGGTCTAATTTGGTTTGCAAGTTTTGAACTTCACATACATTCCAAATATAATAAAAGTTTGGAAATAAATATTTCTTAATTTCACAGTAAGTTTTAAGTTTTTAAAAATATCATTAAACAATTGTCTAGTGAATATTGAAAATAAATTTCGTACTGTAAGTCCGTAAACATCATCTTGAAGCAAAATTGTATTACTGTTTGAAGCCATATAAGAAAGACAGACAAAATATTCATTATCGTATTTTCCACTTTATTTCTCTATGCATAATGCAAATTGCTTTTTACACTTTCTTGGAGTTTAACAACATTGTTTTATTATAATGAAGTGAATTGCGTCACACGATGTCGAGTGATTCATTATCACTACGATGAGTTTTTTCAACTGTATCTGATTACAATAATGTATAAAAAAAAGCAAATATTTTGTAAAGCTACTGTCATGAATTTGTAGCTAAAATTTATGGAAAGGAATAAAACGAGTTCCCAACCGTTAGTAAATAAGATGACCATGAGGTATCTGAATACAGCGTTTTATCTGGGATATAACTTGAACTATAATTTGAATCAGGAATTGTTTAATATTTTTAAGATAGCGATAATGTTGTCTACGTTATTAATTCCAAATTCATTTCATTCTATCACTAGTCCACTGCTGAACGATTGCAGATTTGATGCTGACGACGAACTCCCTTAGATTGCCACAAAAGTTTTTAACTCTCATTTTGGGGGATTTTGCCACAGTTGCCACGTTTGGCAGGCGGGTTAGCATCCGCAGTTTATTTATACAGATGTTCCAGCTGCTGCCCATCCTTGGTTTTCATCCTCTCTGTCGACTTTTACGACACCCACGGGGTGAGATGGGATGGTAGATTCTCTTAAGCCGCCACCTCACGGCGAATTACCCATAATTATTCCAAATTACTACATTATTTTTATTGAAACGCCTTAGTTAAGTAGAGGAATAGTTAGGTACCCTGACAACTGAGCCATTCCGCCAGCTGCTAGTTTTAGTATTAAAATAAAGCTGGAGAGTTTGTATGTTTGAATGACCCAATCTCAGACAATACTCATTCGAATTGATAAAGTATTTTTACAATAAATTGTCCGCTTATTAAGAAAGGTTTTGGTCTATAAAATTTTATGCTACAGTCTTAAAATACTGCACACTGAGAACCGAACATTACCGAGAAGGGTGGAACTGTGGACGCTCAGGTCAGCGAGGCACCTTATTCTACGCGTGAAAACGTGGTGTACAGCTAGCGGCACTAATAAAATATGATCACTATAGACCATTTTACTATGTATCATTTTACCATGTTATTATCCACATAAGTTTTTTCTTTTATTAGTCGTTAACATATTAATTATACGTAGTAAGTACATAAAGTTTAGATTTTGACGTTGAAATACTGCAAAAAAAAGACGGGTTTCCAACCTCGTCGCCGCCATTTTTTTCCACAAGCAATGTAGTGACAATATTGCCAATAGTATTATTCTGCACAAATAAAGGCTGTCCGTGTTAGTCGCTTCGGTAGTAAAGAGGTAAGTGCTCTTCTACGCCGCCGGACGCCTGTTCGTAAAGTATTATACTTTCGGACAAAGAAAAATGCCAGATCGTCGACGGATCTAAAAGGCGAGACGTCTTAGGTCAACGATTCGCCTGTCGTGCGTGCCTGTCGTGCCAAGCCAGGCAAATTACGGCAAATCCTATCGTCTTTGGAGAGGACAACATCAGTGCACTATTAATTAAGTTCCAACACACATCACGACACGTCATAAAACGTTATATAACAGTAAATCCATTTTGATATCCATGCGAAAGTAACTTTCTGTCCCTCTTTCTGTTTATTGCATTTTCACGGTTCAACCGCTGAACCGAAATTGACAAAATTTGGCACAGAAATAACTTGCATCTTGAAGGTCCGTCTAAAATCAAAAAGTTCTCACGGGATACTCAACAAACTTGTATCCACGCGGACGAAGTCGAGGGCTTATATTACACAGACTTTATTACTTAGATTACTTTTAAGCTATATATATATCTATACATAGTATAATACATATAAGTGGAGCTGAACCTATGTTCAACAGTGGACTAAGATAGGCTGAAATGATGATGATGATAATGGATGGGACTTTTTATGAAAACAAATTTAATGAAATAAAAATATTTAAAGACTTTAGTAGTCTCTATTTCAAGTTGAAATTTGCAAAGAATCTTTATTCCATTAGAACTTTGAAAGGAAGTAATTACACTCTATTCAGACATCTTTGACTAAAGTATCTGTTCCCGTTTGGCACCGCTCTTAATTAGTTTTGCCGAGTGGGAATAGCTTTGCCCTTATATAACATGAATTCAGAGGCATATAAGTATTGACATGGTGTAATTTGTTTAAATTAGTAACTTGTTTAAATAATATTTATTTAATCAAAGACCCGACTTCAACGCAGCTCCTCTAAACATGCTTATGCCAATTTGAGAGTTTCAAGATTTTGTCATGGATCCCATCACCAGAGCTTGAACATCTCTTTCTCGTTACTCCTTTCTTATAAAAAAAAGAGTCAATAAAATCGGTTCATTAAAAAGAAGTTATGCCCGATCATACATTAAAATATACACAGACGAATTGAGAACCATTCTTTTTTGGAGTCGGTTATAATGTTATTAATTTTAATTTAGAATTCAAAATGGAATCATTGTGGTAGAAACAATTTTATTTTAACGAGGAAGACATTTATTGAGAAAAGAAGAAATTCTCTCTTATATTTTGCTCTTTAGGCCTGTCCTAGTCTTAACAAACAAATTTAGCGTTGGTAACAGCCATCGTTAGGATATATCCTAAATCTATATCATTTTTTTTTTCATAATAATGCAACTTCAGACAACAGTGCTGCATTATGAAGCATAATAGCATGATAAATGTCTTTTCAATTACGAATTCCAATAAAGAAATCTAAAAAAATATTCACTTAAATACTTTTCAATAGTTACAAATACTCTGGACGGCTGGATACAATGGACAAAAGAACAGCAAATATTTATACGCGCATTTTAAGATGTCCAGCAGACTAAGAATAGCACCTACCTCTTTCTTACCGAGGTGTCGTAAGAGGCGACAAAGGTATTATACGGACAGCCTTTATTCGTACAATAGAACCCATATATGCAGACCATATATGCAATGCTGTCACTATACTGCTCGTGGAAACGCAATGGGGCGTAAGAATTTTTTAACTTGTACAAAAATGCCGGCGACGTGGTTAGCCACCCGTTACGACTCGTTTCCCGCCGGGTGAAAACTGAGTTACGTCAGTGGCCTCTGCTTTATATTGAAAAAAGGCGTTACTGTATGTATGTAATGTATTTTAAGATTTAATCTCTGTCAATTGTTGTATTGTATTATTAATAGTTCCGTCTTTATTACTCACAACTTTTAGCTAGGCAAAATGCACACAAAACTACGTACAATTCATTTTTATTTTATAGAAGAGACGGCAAACGAGCAAGCGGCATACCTTTTAGTAAGTGATCACTATCGCCCATAAACAACTGCGATACCAGAGGAATTACGGGTGCGTTGTCGGCCTTTGCGAAAGGAATAGGCTCTTTTTTGTTTAGTAGAAGTCGCTAAGTATAAAACTTACGACTTACTTGACGGTCTGGAAAAACCGAAATATTATAAAAAAATTGTGATTATCGCTTAAGATATTACACTTATCTGTTAGTACAGTCGCGTGCAATGTAATGTAAAAGTTTTAGGCATTTATATTAGACAGTTATATCAAATTTATGTAACCGTGTTTTATTGCAAAAATATGTACAAGTTGAGTGCCAAATTAGGTTTTTTTTATTGGATAAAGTGACCAAACGAGCGAAACTTTCTGCATATAGCAAATGCTGCGTCATCCAGAATAATTCTCTGCGACACCTAACTGCGCTCGTCACCCTGAGACATCAGTTCTTAAGAATTATATGTCCAGTGATTACGCTAGCTCCCAGTGCCCTTCAAACCGAAACAGTAATGTTTGCACACACCAAGAACATGTGTTTGGCCCCAAAACGAGGCTATATCAAGACTGCAGCAAATTAACTAACTTTCCTTCATTATAATGGATTTCCGCAAACTAACGCCTCATTCCATTAACTACATTTTTGTAACACAACACAGATATATGAATTTGATGAATTAGTGTCGAAAACGTTTAAATTTTAATTGCTTGTGACTGTACAATTCTCTATCTCTTTTGATAGTGTAAGATATAAATAACTGATACCTTATATCATCTGTTTTGTAACTATGTTAATGATGTACGAATAACTAGTTCATTCCTAAAAAAGATGTCATTAAATAATGAGCCATCATGCCGCGTGTGGTCTCGCTTTCAATCAAGAAGAAACGACGGTACCGTTTTAAATTTACGCATTCAAGATGCACCCAGTTCTCTTTTAGATGATGTAATTGAATTTAACACAAGATTTTTTTCGTCTGACGAAGCAATACAAAAAGCTGCAGGTTAGTTAAAAATATAATTACAGTACCTTTTTGATAGCATATTACAAATCATGAAGTTTAATAAATACTCGTATGTTTCTATTAAATTATTTATAGACAAAGTTAACGTTAATTAGATTAATGCGACATTCAAATTTTATTCGACGTAGACCTACGAAGTAATTTCTTCAATTTTCCCGAGAGAATATCAGCATGGCAGTAACACTGTGTGCTGTAGCCTGTAGTCCCATGCTGAGCCAGATATCTTTTCGTGTCTGCAATCCAATATAAATAGTAATATATTTATTGTCTATTCTTTTACCTAGTGTTTTTTAATGATTTGTTTTTTTTTCTTTTATCTATAATATTTTTTATAATGATGCACGCTATAATTAAAGTAACCTTAAAAATGTTCATCTAGACTGGAAAGTAACTACGTTTTATCAGAAAACCTGCATAAAGTAGTAAAATTATTTTTATTCAAAATATAAGACCACCTCACTAATTTGTTCATTATTTTGTTTTATTTTCTGTTAACTCTTTGTTTTTTCTCTTGTTACTTTATTTTAACTGTGCCCAGTAGCCTTTAAGTATGCTATGTACTACAGACTGATTTCTTTTAGTATTTCTGTTATTTATATTTTTTACTTATGTACATATCATGTTGGTTTCCTGCCAAATAAAAAAAATATGCCTAGTGGGTACCAGATTACCAATTTCCAGATATGAGGCAAGGCACCGTAGACCTCAGAATAGACATCGTACCTAGATTGTTATTGTTCATCGAGGATGGGATGTGGCTCATCCTTCAAACAAAAGATTTTTTAATATACAGATATTAAAGATCCTTGCTTTTGTGTTGATCAAAGACTGATTAAAAACTAAAAACTGGCATATTAACATCGACATTCTTAATTTTTCATCAACGATGAATATAGGTCTCTAAGAGCTGCAATTACAAGATTTTTTTAATGGAAATAAGTAACGAGACAAGAAAATAAGTGCCTGATGATAAGTGCAACATTTAATTATAACTTTCAACAGTAATATTTTGTGTCTACACCGAACTGTGCTCGTCAAACCTCAGACATCAGTTCTTGAGTCTCCGACCGACAGCAGAATATATGGCAATGCTACTATCAGTAAAGAACTACTGTTATCTACCATGACCTATATATACTGCTACCTACCATAATCGTTGTTATTCAAATAAAAGTAAATGTCATTACTTAGGTTCCAGTTTAATTAGGTTGCTCAGTACGGGTATCTTATATACTCGTCAAAAATTTGTTTTTAGGTATATCCTCCAATCAGGCCGCCCTTATCGAGTATCGACAACTTATAAATGATGCCGCAAAAACTTGGTTAATTGTAATTTGTTGTAATGATAACAATTCTGAAACAGTGGACGATATACTCGGAGTATCAGCAGTACAATTAGTAAAAGGATGAAATGTCTTTTGAAGGACTTCAGGTAAAATAGAAGTCCAGAATATTTAATGGAGTAGTGTGTACATATAATATTACAGTTTTGTTTAACGCTTTGCACGCGAGAGGTGACTCTCGCTCACCACATTAGTCCGCGCAGAATCGGCCTCGAGTGCAAAGATTTCATTTCTTGAACAGTTTCAGACAAAAGAAATGGGGATAATGTTTAAAATGTTGGACGAAACGAATAAATTAACAAGAACTGTGAAGAATGAATTTAAAATCTATCATGATGGGAGAGGTATCATCGTACATCCTGAATATCGAGGATTTGGTATAGCTAGTGAATTTGTGAAAGTGAGGTAAAACATTAAAAAAAAATACTTGGCTAACGTAGTAAGATTGATCGAAATTTTTTTCACACAACATATCATAACTTATTTCAATAAAGATATACTTTAGAAAAAGATAGTAATAAAATAGAACATAAAAATGCGTGAAAATAATTGATATCGGGTATTATATCATATAGAATTATATATTTACTTTCAGACGGTTAGTGATAAATGAACAAAATATTCCTATGACTTGTGCGTGGATGACATCATACGGTTCCCAAAAAGCAGCCCAAAAAGATAACTGGGAAACAGTGCTAGAGGTCAGCACCGAAGAATTAGGACAAAGATGTGGAGTTGTGTTTAAAGCTGCGCCTTCCACATTTAAGTTCATGGTAGCAAGAAACAATAAAGACTCCAGTCATTAGTTCTTTTTTAATTATGTTTCAGAATTAATTGTTTCTGAAGAACTGACATATGTAAACATATATAATATATAAGAAATAATCAAGAATTATTAAATGTTAAACAATAAATGTTGACGAAAACACAGAAATTGCTACATGTATATGCTGTGGCAGAGGAGAAAAAAGTTAATTTAATTTTATGTATTGTAAATGTTTTTAAGACAAAATTGCTGCAATGTATGTACAGGCAGAAAGGTTTTTTGATAATTGTTTTCTATTTTTATACGGATTTGTTTTATTTATTTTTAATAATTTAATATGACTTACAACATTGCAAACAAAGCCTAGAGCAGTTTCCACATATTTGTTTCATAACAATAAATAAAAAAATCAAATCAGCAAGAAATTAAAAATTTGTGGGAAAGAAAAGATCTTTCATAGATTATATCTGCGGTAATTTAAAATACTCCAAAAAAAATCAGATAGATGAATTACGAGTACTGAATATTAAAGTGAATTTAAAAACGTAGACAAAGTGAAGTAACGTTATATTGTTTGTTAACAGTATTAAAGGCTGTTATTAAAAATTATATTTGTCTGTACCTATGTAGTTTGTGCTCATGCTACAGATAACACCGATTAATTACGCTTATTTTTAAGTTGAGTTTTTAAAGAAGATCGGGATAACCCACACTACCTCAGGCAGTCTTTGGCAGAAAGGCGACAACAGTTGAATTTCTTCGCAGATTAAGAGGTATGAGGTGTAGGCATCTATATGTAGACACATAACTATCCTTAGGCAGCTTGAACTAATATGATAGAAATCTAATAAATTTGTGTTCTATCATCTGGTGCCTAGATGCGTAAATATTTTATTTGAGATTCCAACAACTGTACATGGTGTGTACGGCAGTGACATTTAAAAGCTGTGCATTTTAATGGTCGATTCGATTTTTTTGTGTTCAAGACTTGCCGTCGATTATGGCTGGAAACAATTGCCTAAGTTAACTGATAAAAAATCCGTAAGGAAAATACACAGACCGCTGACGGTGTGATCGGCAATCTACCTGCAGTGGAGTTCATGGCATATAATTTTTCCTTGTTAGGAGAGGACGTTCAGCAGTCCATTATAAAGCTGATGACATTGCTACGTAATTGGCATGTGGCTGTCCCGAGGTATTGGCAGAGACTACAGACAGAGATCATCTTAACTGGTGGTAGGATTCCTATCCAGGAATCCTTGAAGCAGTAGTGTGCAAACATTAGTGTCTTTCTGTCCGATAGACACTGATAGCTAGTGTAATTACTGGACATATGGGACTATAGAACTGATGACTTAGGGGGACGGGCGCAATATGGTGCCACACCAAAATCTTCTGGGTAACATAAATCATCGTGAATAGTTGCAATTGCCAAATTATGTCAAAGTCTAAGAGAATTTCAAATTACACCATTTTTATTTTAAGATACAAAACAAGGAGCATAGTAAAACATTAAAGCTCAATACCGATTGCTGTGTTAAAACCGTGGACGCTCTCTCCAATATCCAAAAAGAAATTTGTTGTATTTTGTACTTGTAATACATATAATTTGAAAATAATTTAGAATCTCGATGAACGATTATTCACTGCTGTCTGTCTGCAGTCTCGAGATTTATCTTATTACTTAGGTTCAGTCGTTACTTACCATTAAGTGAACGTTTTGCTCGTCTCGTCCCTTTTTCCTATTAAGGTAAAGGCACTCTATTCCGAGGGGTTCTAAAAATGGCACCAAATTCCGATGTATTTAGAATAACAGCGATTTTAAGAAATTTACTAGTTCTTTTTGTCTGCAAGATACATTATTCGATTAATAATTTATCTGATCATGTTTACATGAGCAAAGGTGTGCTTTAGGGAGTGTACGTTTTAAAATAATCGGTCAGTTTGACGTTAGTAGCTGACTCAAACGGGCTCTTCATACATTTCGGACCTTATGCACGTTAGTACTACGATTTGCTAAATAGCGTTTTAGATGATAGTTTTATACTGTGGGAGTTTTTGTTTAGGTTCGAATATTGGAAGGGTTATATTTTTTATCGAAAACACTTAACATTTGAGTATTTTCTTCACAAATTGAGGAGAAAATAGGTTCGTAAAATACAGCGGCATAAGGTGCCAAAAATTTTAGATGGTTCCTAAATGCCGATGTATACCACGGAAATGCAATTTCATAGACGTTATCTTTTTTTAAAATTTTGAAGGCAATTTTATGATTACGAACTCACAGTTTTAGTTCTAATTACTTAAATAACCCATAAATATAAAAATCTATTTCCGAGGTACACTGTGGCGTCGGGTTTACTAATTATAGAAGGTCAAATATTGTTGATTTAGGTATAATAGTAATTCGTTGTATGGAAAAGCTAACTACAGAAAATTAAGTTATTTATGT
Source organism: Luehdorfia chinensis (assembly GCA_019845155.1). Classification (NCBI taxonomy): domain Eukaryota; kingdom Metazoa; phylum Arthropoda; class Insecta; order Lepidoptera; family Papilionidae; genus Luehdorfia; species Luehdorfia chinensis. The sequence continues at coordinate 601,241 of JAHVAK010000642.1, forward strand.
ATTTTGATATAATTCTGAGTGCGTTTTATATATTGTTTCAAAGATATCGCAATTACACATTAATTTATTTATATAATATTAAAAAATCTTTCACTTTTTATTACTCGGAATTAGAAAACTTGATTTAGTATTATAAAACGCTATACCGATGTATTTAAGTCGGAATAAGGTTATATGAGTACCTTATTCCGTGGTATTTACACACGTTACGTGTGTACCCCACCTATGGTAATGTATCCGTACAAACGCCTGCCAAAAAGTTGCCTTTGACGGTGCCATCTACGTGGGGTATAGGATGCACAGAATCAGGGTGGATGAATATGGAGGCCTTTTATGAATATGTCGCGAATGTATTTTACAAGTAGGTACTAGAAAACAAAATAAAAATGCCCTTTTTATGGATGGCCATACCTCGCATATTTCGTTGCCACTATGTCTTTTCTGCAAAGATTTTTTGAATAGAAAATCTAAAGAAAATTTGATAGTGCTTAATAATGTCACGATGTGTTTATATCTATTTATATAATACTATGTATGTCAAAAAAATGTCCATTAGCGCGATTTATTTAATTTTCCATCTATATTTAAAATAATGTTGTTTACTAAGTAAGTTACATATTGTGGTGTCATTTTATTAATCATATAAGACAGATACTAAGACTGATTTAAAATCCAAATACAATAAATAGACTGGATTTTTGAACATCATGTATCAATGTCCCCACCTCCTTTCCTTTCTATTTTGTACACTCGGAATTAAGAACCAAATGCAACGGAATTAGGATTTTTAAATTGGAATAAGGTGCCTCGGTCTTCATCATATTTTTAAATAATTTAACGTTTTTATCAAACATTTATTGTTAAACTGTGAGTATATTTCAAAAATAAGATAATTTACTACTTCCGATAAAAATAGTCACTTCTACAGAAAGGTATAATAAATACTTAATTTTTAAAGTTATTTTAAGTTATGGTTAAAACACCGCGGAATTAGGTGCCTTTACCTTAAAAGAAGTGTAATGTGCGTTGCTAAACATGCTGCCTGAGTTTTAATTGTGGAAATTACTTTACCAAAGAGTTCCATATTTTTTTTATCGCAGTTATGTTAGATAATTTCTCCCGGTTTAAAAAAAAATCGACAATATGATTATTTTGTATAATATTAGTTCTTACTTGGTGTGTAAATATCTTATCAATTATGTCGAAATCGATAAGCAACATCTGACAGACTCATGACTAATTTACGCGTAAAATTACCACGTGCTTAGAGATAAGTCAATTGTCTTATTGTTACTGTAAACATGTTTACCCTCCAACCATTTTTTTAATATTGGCCCACACTAGGATTTTTGGTGCGTTTTTGTGGTTGTTAACCAATTTGTTGGCCCCGGCTGGGTTTCAGGTACTCTACCTCACGACTAGGTCACGCAGTCGACAAAAAAATGATGTTCTCCTGACTGATTTTCGACCACAGCTACAATTACCGAATACTGTCAAAAGTTATCAAGTGCGCAGGAGATATTATAGTGCCACAATTGTACGAGCAAACGCAGGGGCACTCACTCGTCCCAACCTACCCGTGCCCTATGTAACGCTCATGCAAAAAATCGGAGGTACGCTAGGATGCTGTGTCAGAGACACAAGGACAATCACCAGAACCGTTAACCATCAATTTGTGTTTTTGCATAAATGTTGCCACCGGCGGGGATTCAAACCCATGACCCACGGCGTGGTAGTCAGGTACTCTAACCACTAGGCCACTTGGTCACATTCCGTGTTATAATAAACTAGCTGTGCACTACGGCCCCCCTCCCCTAAAAAAACCAACCACATTAGTACTTCGTACGCCATGTTACTTTTACTTCTTTAACATGAGCAGTCACAGATCGGCCTTTTTCAGTAATGTTCGATTCTCAGAGCGCGACACCTTAAAGTCATAGTATAAATGTTTGCCATAGTAAAAATACAGTTTATTAACGGTTTATCTAATGTAAAAAATATTTTTCAAGTCGGAAGTATTTCCTGGGGTTGGTGCGTTCAAACATACAAATTCCAACCAACCTTATCATGGAAGTAAGATTAAGTGCTGTATGCTGAAGTAAACACGTTGTGACTTTCGTGTGGTACTTAAGTTAAATACATAAATTCACACAGACATAAATAAATTATTGTTTTGCTTTTCAAATCTTAGGCTTGGAAAACTAGTTTGTGTCCATCTTGCTGTTTCTGACGGGTGCTGATGTGGTGATAATAAATGAAGCTCGGACTTTGCTTATAATTTTGTTTATATTTCTATAGTGCAATTCAATGCTAACTGACTACGACATGATAACAATGAATTAATATAAAATGATTTTCTATTAACGCAGTGACTCAATATTTGGCTCCGGCTGGGATCAAATCCAGTTAGCGTAGAAGTCAGGTATTATGATCATAAGGCCACACGATCGTCAAACTTGTAAGAGTATCATAACAATCGGGTTAATAATAGATTTCGAGACAATAATAATAGATTTTGCAACAAACACAATTTGTTTTTTATGATATTTAACGACGAGACAAGCAATTTGTTCGACTGATGAATTGTCAAGTTTATACTTTCATTAACAATTGTCTAGGCGACACCAGAACTTTATAATTCAAAGTCGTGTATTCCGCTCGTCAACGTGAGCTATCGTTTTTACTAGCTGTGTCCCGCTTCTTGGTAATGTGCGGATCTCAGCGTGCGGCTCCTTAAAGTTTTAACATAAAATATTAGCTTACAATCTTTCTTAATAAACGGGCTATCTAATGCATGAATAGGTTTTCAAATCGAAGTGGTATTTCCTGAGATTAGCGCGTTCAAACTAACAAACTCTACAGCTTTATTATGGTCGTAACATAAGTTAATATAAGGTATATCATACTAGAAAAAATGGTAGCACAACTAAAACAAGTATACTCGTATTTATTTTATACTTTTAAGGAGGTCGCAAAATCATAACGACTCGTAGTAAGTGTTGTTTTGTTTTATAGCTTTCTGGCATGTTTTGTGTCTGAGTAAACAAATATACGAGTAGGAAGGCGACTCAGACACGACTTCAGACTTCATTGAACTTATTTAAATGTGCGCTTTAATAAAAGTTAATATATAAAGGACAGTAAAATAAATCTGAATTTAACTTAGTTTGATTATACCTTTTTTTCACAAAAGGGTTTGAAATTAAAAATACTTTTTTATTTATCGAAGCAATACATCTATGAAATACATGAACACGCTCTGCTTATTTAAGAAATAAGTACTTTTTTTCATTCGATAAAGTGATAAAATGAGCAAAACGTTCACCTCATCCAGAACATTTCTGTGTTACACCATACTGCGCTCATCACCTTTGACATAAGTTCCTAAGTCGCTTCTTCTTTTTTTAATTCTGGCCTCTTTCATTTGAATTCTGCCAATGTCAAGTCAGTCACGGGAGTGACAATAGATAATTCAAAATGTCGATCAACAGTAAAACGATACTTGACTCTTACTGAACTTTTACGTGAAGCAGTAGTGTGAAAGCATTACTGTGTTTCGGTTTGAAGGGCACTGTGAGCTAGCGTAATCACTGGGCATATGAGACTTTAGAACTGATGTGTCAGGGTGACAGGCGCAGTGTGGTGTCACACAGTAATTTTCTGGGTGACACAGCTTTTGTTATGGGCAGACGTTGCACTAACCATCAGGTGAGCGTTTTGCTCGTTCCGTCACTTTTATGAAATAAAAAAAAAGTACAATTCTGGTCATAAATTGAATTTTCCAATCACTGTATCTATCAGAGCTATCAGAGCCCTTCAGACCGAAACACATAAATATTTGCACACTGCTGCTTCACTGCAGGATAACTAATAATGACTTGTATGTTTTGTAACATAAAAACTATACAAAAACATTATATTTTCATACAATTTTAACATATTGAGAATATTTTGTAACATTAGTTATATCCATACTTTTGATGTCGCCTGTTGCGTCAACTTGTTGTTTAAGAGCTCGACTTAAGCAGGGTTTTTGTAGTCTTAAGAAACGATGAAAAATATTTCTGAAATGCTAGGGAACAATGGATGATAGAAATCCTGGGAAGTTTTCAACTTATCTTTAAAAATAGACTGAGCCAAATGAAAAATAGAGTCGGTAAACGTTTGCTTCATGCGCCCTGTATTGCAATTTCGACAAATTGTGGTTTTACACTGAATCATTAAATGGAAGTTTAATTTTTTTCTGAAAGGTAATCATTAATTTTTATTTTTCATAAGTGCTTTTCCCATTAAGGGTTTCATTAAAAAAAATGAAACAAATATAACCAGAGATGTCGTTAGACACCTCAGGTTGGAACGAAGTTCCTTTTCGCTATATACAAATTATGTATTAACTAAAATGCCCTGTTATAAAAAAATAACAACGTTTGAGAGTAATTAAATAAAAACAATTAAGGAATGGTAACAAAGTAACGATAACAAACATTTTATAATTTTTTACTGTAACGATGAAAATATTTGGGCAAAAAACACAAATTGTGATGTGATTGTATCTGAAACTGCATCCTAGCCTACCTCCGTATCTTATCGCGCGATCGTTACGTTGGGCGTGGGTAGGATGGAACGAGAGTTTGAAACCGTTCAATTAGCCACTGCTCCAACCGAATCACTATGTTTAATTACAAGGCAAAAATGTGGGAAGTAAAATAATTGCCGTGACAATTAAAGCTATTTTTTAAGAACTTGCTGCTGTGTACGTTATTTTGTACAGTAACGAATAAGCATGTTCTTTCTTTCTTTCAATGAGCGGACTTTTGGTATCTTCTGCCAGTCATCTGATGCCCTATCTGATGGTAAAGAATATGTAACTAGTGCGAAATATTGTAATAAACAAAACATTATTGAGAAAAGCAAAACGTCGAAATTACAGTCAAACATTTCCTACTACAGCCTACACTCCAGCCTTCCCACCACAGCTTATATTATATACGAGTACATAGTTTTAGCACTGAAGATTCCTTTTTAATTTCCGGTGTATATTTTCAGGTTATTCATACACGCAAAGCTTTGCACGTTTTAATAAATTTTTTACCACCTAAAAGCTAATAACAAAGGTTTCATGTCAAAGCTACATTGCGAGAAATAAAATATGAAAACGAACAAAGCTGAATTTATAATTGAATTGAACAAAAGCTGCGGGTATTTAAAGTAGGTATCTGATGGAACGGAATAATTAAGCGGCTCTTCCGATTCGTACAAAATTTTTAATGATGCACATCGCATTGTTAAATGTTTACCATGAATTAATTTAACATATTTAATGTTAAAACATTTTGAATTTTATTCACATAGAGGCGAAATTACATAACCAGTTTGACGGAAAAGTGTTGTATTGAAAACTAAGAAAAATAAACCCCCTTTACTAAATAAGTTCCTTGCGTTATATTTTTAACTCTAAACATGATTTATTATGTAGATTTCTATTGATTATACGAGTATTAGTGTATTTTTGTCACGCCAAAAATCTCAGCCCTCTTTTAATCAACTCTCTATCTCTAATTTGTATATTTCATTTAATTTTTTATCATTTCTTCAAAGCAAAACTTTATAGTAAGGATTTTAATCACAAAATTACATTTAATATTTTAGGAAAAATAGTCATTAATTAAAAATTAACTATAAAATAGTGAATCATATATAAGCAATATTTACACGTGTTTAGAATTGAGGTTGTAAAGCTGACCGCGCACAATGCTTGCTGCTCAAATCTCGATACTCGCGCGCAAACACACACATATACAAACGTATATAAAAGAAAGACGGAGAGAAAGAGAAAGAGAGGGAAATATCGGCTTAGGGGGGCAAAACGCTTTTTAATTTCGGAATTACGTTAAATAGTCGGATTGATAATCGTGGTACCAGAGGTTTCGCTCCATCAACGCTCCACCCTGCATTTTTTCCGGGTCGGTTTTGTCGGATTTTGGATCGGATTTTCTGACATTTTATCATTAAGATTTTTCCACTGATAACAATCAGACCAGATACAGACAATGCTTCGAAAATATTGTGTATGATGGTTCAGTTGGCTCAGCCATTAGCCTTTGCGCTACGGGTCGCGAGGATGGGGGGAGAAAGCAATCACTTGCTCCTCCCATCAGTCCCCCTATTCACATCCCGAGTGGGCTTACGCAGCCCACTCGGAGCGATCGCCTTTAGGCCTTTAGGACAACCTGGTGCCACAGGCCGTCCGGATTCCTCTTAGCTTTATCGTGGGTGGGGACCAAGCCACGGTTCTTCTTTTCCTATATGGCGGTTTTGTTGTTATTGCTAATGTCGTGTTAACGATTGAATAGTTTAATAGCTTAGGTGGCAATAAACAGACTTTGCATTAAACAAATTATTGGGAAATACAAGCAGAACTATAAGAAAATTTTGGAGATGGTGAGATGATTTTGAATTACCTATACCAAAAAGACAAACGCCGTAGATGGTATTAACATGTTAATATTAACAAACAAATAAATCTTAATGTTGCTATGGTTAATGAAGCCACACAAAGTATACACAAATGATACCATCCAAACTGCTGCTCCAAGCCACGGTTACTAAGCTAGATAATTATTAAGATGATATGTACATTCTTACATTACTTTTTGGACTTGGATCCCAGTTTGTAAGCTACTAACATCATATAGATTAAAAAACAGATCCCAAAACAAGGTATAAGCCCCCCCCCCCCCCTCGCCTCGACAAGGCCATAAACGGGCTGTGGTGATAACCTAACCTACCTAGACGGATTTCGGTACTGAATCCTACTACCGGTATCAGTGAAGCAAGATAAGGTTTTTCGGAGATCTCAATACACTCAAAAATATTGGTCTTAAAAACGTTTAAATGGTGGTCATGGGTAGTATGACAAAGCAATAAATAATTTTTTAGTTAGTAATGGTAGGATAGTCCGCCGAACCGTTTGATTAATTCTCCTCGGCACAAAAACGACTGAGCAGCTGAGCCTTCTTAACTTTCTCTTCATAGAATAAGTTTGCTACGTTAATATAATGGAAGTACATGTTTTTCGTGGAACAAATTAAAGTACAAATATTTTCAGATTTGAAAGAAAACCTTTTAAGGCAAAATTTTGTATAAGACAGCAGCATATACATTTTGTTCTTCTTTTCAGACGACACAATAAATAATAATATATGCAGATATAAAAATAAAAAATACAAAAACAACGATATTCAGGAATCATCATCATTATATTAAGTCACCTGCATCCATCGATCCATAAGCGCAAAACGTTCTATGTTCAAAATTTCTCGATTCGAAATCGATTATACTTCTAGCGTATAATCCACACTAGAAGTAAAAAGTGTGTGTGAGAACATATGTGTTTACTGACACAATAAGTTTTAAGCAAAATTAAAATTTCCATTTACAGACCATTTACACTTAAAATGTTGTTTGGACTGTAGTAATTGTCAAAACAAACATGGCCGAGCTATCTTGCATAGTTGAGGAGTTCCTATGGCCTACTTCTGGCTTCAAAATCAAACCTGCTCCATGGTACCATATTAATGCGTCGTTACCAAAGCATAAACATAATGATTTCTTATATTTACGCGAACATTATGAATTTAAAAACCAATTTTACGGATTTTATGACGTTTAATTTTTAAACTATTTATAACCCGACGTTTCATATCTGCATATACACATATTCGGACCCGAAATCCAATAACGTCTGTTGCAATAATATGAGTTTCAGTTGGAATTCAAAATGCTGACTACTAAGTTCTAATGTCGTCAAAGGCTTGCAGTTCTACTCAGTGTATGTGTTATATATACATATGAGATTTTATGCTTTTTTCATATGAAAATATCCTACTTCCATTACATATTAATAATCATTAGTTTCTAGAGGCTGGACTATACGAGTGCGTTGCCATATGCATGATTTATAGTACTGTCTAAAACGATTCAAATGACAATAACCTTTGCCGATTGAATTTATTCGACAAAGAACTTAACTAAACTTGAGCAAACTGGCTGAAGTTCAGTAGGGATAAAATCAGTGAATTACTTGGGAGAAGATTTCGCTGAGACTTAATTGTTTTACGAGATCTTGACGATAAATTTTAAGTAACTGTTTACCTTATTTCAAAGTGTTATAAACTTCTAGAACTTCAACAGTTCTAGAATACAATAGGAGTTTTAATAGATTTTATAAGGTTAATAAAATGTTTTGGCTAAAACTTAATATCAATAAACAACTACATTTGATTTTTTATTTGCTAAAAGGACGGAACGAGCAAAACGTTTACCTGATGGTAAGTGCAACGTCTGCCCATAACAAATGCTGTGTCTCCCAGAACAGTGTGACACCACATTGCGCCGTTACTCTGAGACATCAGTTCTTAAGTCTCATATGCCCAGTGATTACCTTAGCTCTCACGGCAGTCTCAGTGCTTCACGGCAGATTAACTGGAAAACGATAAATTTATAGCTATGAAAAACTATTTTCTTTGTATAGACCTTCTTTACAAAGAAAATAGTTTTTCATAGCTACAAAATGACTTTGTGTAGTCATGGACCCGTGTTTAAAGTACAGTCAATATTAATGCAACAAATAAATTATTATTTGTCAGAGTTACTGCCAAAACGTTCGTTCCCTATTTCGATTTTATTGGATAAGCGTATATGGGAAAGTCAGAATATGTGCATTCGGTTACGCTTATGTTTGTGGCCACTGTAACATTACAATTTCGGCAGTAACTGGAAAACGTTACCGAAGTCATAATCGATCAGGTGGACATCATCATCTTTCCGGATGGAATAGCAGTGACCAACGATTCAAAAGTCAGTTATTCTAAATAGTAAACAAAGCAACCACTTACCCTTCACTGTTTCTTCCCCCTTTAGTCGGTCATAGTTTCTCAGAAAAGTAACTGCTCGGAAAGTATTGGCATCCTCCAGTGAGAGTAAGAACTAGAGAGATATTTTGCATTCGCAAGATTGATCACGCCATTGCAATCATCATTTCAGCTTATCATTAGTCCACTACTGAATATACCCCCCACCCCCCACCCCATAGATAGCCACCAAAAATTGTAGCTCTCATTTTGCCACAGATTTTGCCATAGTTGCCACGCTTGGCAGGTCGAGTTGGCAACCGCAGTTTATTTATTCTGACGTTCCAGGAAGATGCTGCTGCCCATCTCCTCAAACTTTTAGTGAACAAGACCGCGAGCTACAGTTTTAATACTTAAGGCAATTAAGTTGGAGGCAACTGAGCTGTTGTGTGGACAGCCTTTATTCGTGCAGAATAACACCAAAATATGCAGTGCTTCCACTATACTGCTTATAAGAACGCAATGGGGAGTAAGATTTTTCTGACCAAAATGGCGGCGACGTGGTTCGCCACCCGTCACCTCTCGTTTCCCACGGGGCGAAAATTGAGCCACGTGTATGGCCCTGCCTAGCCATATGAGCTTATGGGAAAAATACGTGATTGTATGTATGTCCTTTATTCACTAGGTATCTAAATACATTAATTTAAACGAAGATAGCAATGTTTTAAAATAATTATAACGATTTTACATAAGAGAGAGAAATATTGACTGCACACTTAGTATTGAGTGTACAGCTTCTTCATAAACTTGCATTGTTTGTTATAAATGGGCTATTATTATGTCTTTAGACCGAAATTTATGTATTTGCTTTGTAATTTTGTTTTTAGTTCTAACAGCTATTGTTTATATTTTTTGAAACTCATTCGTATCTAGACACTATTTAAATTATTAAATAATTGAAGTGATGAAAAGAAGATGAAAGATGAGGATATTTTAATAAATTCAATCGGCTAATGTTATTGTCATTTGATACGTTTTAGACAGTGCTATAAATTATACATATGGCAACGCAGTCGTATAGTCCGGCCTCTAGAAACTAACTAAATTATTAAAATATAATGGTAGTAGGATATTTTCATATCTAAAAAGCACAACATCACATATGTATATATCACATATACACTGAGTAGAACTGCAAGCCTTTGATGACATTGGAACTTAGTAGTCGGCAGTTTTGAATTCCAACTGAAACTATTGCAACAAACGTGTTATTGGATTTCTGGTCTGAATATTTTGTTGTGGTCCCCTATCTACTGGCACTGCGTCTGATCCTTCCCCTACTTCTGTCACATACTCTTATGCTTTACATCGGGTGCGGGAAGGTTTCTTTAAGTACTACAGTTGCAGCATATATAACATTCTGCTGAGTACAAGGATCCTTTAATTTTTTGATAGATTCTTGGAACGTGGGTCTGCTAAGCTGCTCTATTTCGGATTGGCGGACTTCATACCTCACGATATCTTTCTTGAGCCTAGAGCGTAGTACATCCGAACTTAAAATTGCATTTAACTATTTTAAATCTCGCTTTGACATTGACAGCGAGCGACGGCTTTAACTATTACACTAAGGTATTAATGCAATTAATCATTCTATAAATACAGTACATCTTTGTAGGGTACTCCTTAGTTGTAATACAAATGTGTTAAAGGTCAGATCAGATTAGATTATTAGACTCTGCCAGGCAATTTCCTATTTACATTTATGTTTGCTGTTCTTAGAACTGACGACAGTGAAATTATGAAAAATTCTTTGTTTCATAACTACCTAACTTCAACGCTTATCTGATTAAGCAAACTTGGTAAAAGAAACATTTTTATAAGAACGTAACGTTTTTTATTCTTCTGTAACATTTCTTACGTTGTTGCAAAATTTGAAACATTTTCAGGTAGGGATGTTTGAAAATGTTTTAACAACATTACCCTAGGAACTGAGAAGCTAAACGGCAATGTTAACGTTAATTTCAGAAGTTTTATTTGGTTTAAAACTATTTGCATTGTATTGTATCATTAGCCTTTCTGAGGATCTGTAACCACGAATATTCTGTTACCATTTCGCGATTTCATAATATCTCTTAAGATGGTTTTTTTGCTGGAATTATTGGTCATGCTGTATAACTTCGACCATCTGTTGACCATGGTTCCAGACTGATATGAAGTATCAAAATCGTCCCTTGGAAACCTCTGCTGAAACCAGAAACTATTGGCGTAAAGCATGTATGAGAGCACAAGCCAGTTAATTGGACGGGATGCGTTTTATCTTTGGAAGTAGATTTGCGTTTCTTCACTCACACAGAACTGCAACAGTACATGTATGCACAAAATCAATACAGGGGACAGTGAAGAAGATATACAGTCTGGGATGTTATGATTAAGCGTTTGATTACACTTTAAAGGCGAGGTATACAAGAAGGCTTTTAATATATTACATATTTTTGGAAAACATTTACATTTTAATATAAAAATGCAATATGTTTGAAAAAGCGTCGTCATCCGTTAACAATAGAAAGCTCGTACGATTATACAGAATAGACGTATGTATGCCTCGAAACGCAGATTATAGTAGCATGCGGCACTCATGCAAAATATAAGCGGATTACAATATACTGACAGACTGACTGTTACAGCAACAGATATTAGTACTCGACGTGAAAATGTGATGCACTTTCTCGAACGCTGCCCAGCTGAGAATCGGCCGATCGACCTTTTCGGAGGTAGTCGAACAATGTATTATAGGAATACCTACTATCATCGACCACATCGAGTATATGTGTAAAATGAACGTTAGACACCAAGACAAGACAAAGATCATGACCTTGTCTTCTCATAGTGCCATGTCTGTACATCTTCATCACAGAAATGTTCTGGGTGACACAGCATTTGTTATGGGCAAACGTTGCACTTATCATCAGGTGAACGTTTTGCCTGTCTTGTCACTTTTTTCAATAAAAAAACCCGTTGGAAGGCACTATTGAGGTCATTGAATAAAGTGCTAAGTTCCTCCAGCAATCTATAATGACGATGTCGTCAACAAATCGAACGTAAGTGATGTTTTCCATTGACTTTAATACCGTATTATTTTCAGTCCAGTACCTTGATAACATATTCTGATAAAGTGGTGAAGAGTTTCAGGGATAAAACCGCCCTATCTTTCTGCAATTAGATCGGTTTCGTACTCGTAGTTTGCTGGAAGCACGCACCGCCGTTACCATGACCGCTACTGGGGCTAGAACTAGCGAGGCCGCCGGAAACTAGGGGCCGTTGTTTGTTAAATGTACATAAGGTTATAGTAGACATTTTGTGCTTTACTGAAATATGGCTAAAGAATGAATCTATGACATTTAATGTAATATTATTGTGTAGCCAGTAAGTTCAACAGAACGTCTGCCATGGGAGGTGGTTGCTTAATACTATTTAAAAATTCTTTGAAATTTAAAGAAAGAAAAGTGATTGTGGCATGTTCTGTTGAACGTCAGTGTAAGATTGCTTGTGCAGAAATGAATGAATATCTATTTACGTGTATTTATAGACCACCAACTGATGACGTCACATCATTTATAACTGTAATGGAAGAAGTCTCAAAAAATTATTTAAAACAAACAAAAAAGTAGTGATTTGCGGTGATTTTAATATGGATTTGTTAAGTGAAACTCTTGACAAACTACGATTTGTTTCACTTTTAAATTGTTTTAACTTACAGTGTATTTTACCGAACCGACCAGATTTACACAAACCTGCGCCTCTTGTATTAATTTTTATTAATATTTATTATAGTTAATTGTAAAAAAACAAGCAAAACTGTATTAGATGGACTTAGATCAGATCATAAAACTTTAAAGATCCAGTTGGAGTTCAAACATATTATAGACAATATATCTATTGAATGTAGACCTGTAACCAAGAACAGAATTGACCGATTCAAACACAATGTTAAGTCTAAACTCTCCAAGGTTTCTTTTTCCATAAATGACCCTGATAGTATCGTTAACACTTTATTTTATACAATTTCTAATGAATATGATAAAGAGTTCATAAGAAAGGTAGCAAAAATTAAAAAAAAATGCTTTGGTGAGTAGGCAACTAAAGGAATTATAAAGAGTAGAGACAGTTTATATGATCACTATTTATATGATATAAAATTTCATAAGTATGTTAAAAAGTACTCAAAAATCTTTACAAGTGTCTGTATGAAATCTAAAGCTGATATCTTAAGCAATAAAGTTCAACTTTCTTGTAATAAAATAAAAGCCACATGGAATATTATTAATTTAGAAACTGGCAGGCTTAATACAAAAAAGTAAGACTTTCCTTAGAATATTAATGGCAATGTACTTAAAGAGAAATATAAAGTTGCAAATGAGTTTCTTAATGTTTTTTCAAATATACCTACTGAAACAACTAAACATTTGCAGCCAAATCCTATAGTTGCAGAGTCATTCCTTAGAGAATATGTAAACATGAACATTCCTAACTTTCAATTTAATCACATTAGCTCTGCAGATATTGTAAAAGCATTTGGGAAACTAAATAAAAATAAAACAGAAGATCTTTCGGGGCTTTCGGTCTGGGTAATAGATATAATTATTATCGATATAGCTCCAATATCGGCAAAGATTTTTAATCTCTGTGTTGACTTTGCTATCTTCCCTGATCTGATGAAACATAGTAAAGTTGTACCAGTTTTTAAATCGGGTAGTAGAGAAATTCCTTAAAATCACCGTGCCATTTCTGTGTTGCCTGCTTTAAGTAAAATATTTGAAATAATTATGCTAGGGCAATTGCTCGTTAATTTTAGAATATATAGAATTTTAAACGACAAGCAATTTGGCTTTACAAAAGGAAGGTCAACGACTGATGCCGGTGTTCAACTAGTGACACTTCATGACACTATCGGTGTGTTTTGTGATCTCTCAAAGGTATTTGACTGTGTAGAGCATAATAATTTAATTCGTAAACTTAAATACTACGGCATTTGTGCAGCTTCACTAGATTTTATCATCGTACTTAACAAATCGAGAGCATAACGTTAAAAGAAATGACTTGACGCTGGAACAGCTCAATAAAACTCTGGATATTGTTTGCCATTTAATAATTTACTTTTAAATGCGGGTAAAACAGAATGTCTACACTTTAGAATGTACAAGTCAGCACATAATATTAATATTAAGTTAGAGAATACTAACGTTTCTTTTGAAAATTCAACTGTATTTCTTGGAATCAATATTGATTCCAAATTACAGTGGGGAGCACATATTGAAAAATTGCTTCAAAATTAAGTTCTGCCATTTTTGCAAATAGAAGCATTCGACAGTTGACTGATGAGGCTACAGCTAAATTAGTCTAATTTGCATACTTCCACAGTATTATGTCATATGGCGTATTACTGTGAGGATCCGCGGCCGGTCTGGAAACAATATTCATTTTGCAAAAACAAGCATTTTTGGCAATGTATAACTGGGGTCCTCGCGATGCGCTACGAGAACTTTTCAAGGATACTAATATTTTGACACTTCCGTCTTAATATATATAAATATAATGTACGTACGGAAATACATAGTATTTATTTAATAAAAAAGTGACTGTATCCTGTAGAATGGGCCGAGGTGACGCGCTAGAGGTTCCTGTGTTAAGGTTGGCCAAAACTAGAAAATCTTTTCTTAGTAGGTCCATAAAATTTTATAATAAAGTTCCTAAAAGTGTGACTCAAAACACTACACATAGAATTCAATAAACTTGTCAAGAAGACGTTAGTGGAAAAAGCGTATTATAAAGTAGATCATTACATAGAGTACAGAGATGTGTGGAAATAACTCTTACTCTGCACTTGCAAACTCCCTGGCTACTAAATTTATGATAATTTTAATGTAACTTATAAATGACATGTAATATGGCATGAAAAAAAAGAAAGACTTCAGAGTTTCTTGTCGGTTCTTCCCTGAGAAGGACTTATTTTTTGAACCGGTGTAGATTTTGATATTCATAACTTTATACAAGCCTAAACTGAATAAAGAAATTTTGACTTTGACTTTGACTTTGTTTGTACCCCTGATTTTGAAGAGAATTTGCCACAGTTGTTGGTTTGCAATCGCAGCTAATTTAATAAGGAGTTCCAGGAAGTGCTGCTGCCCATGTCCTGGTTTTCAACCGCAGATTATTTATAGAAATATTCCAGGATGATGCTGGTGCCCATCTCCTGGTTTTACAGGATAAGATAGGCTAATAGATTTTTTTGTCTCGGGGGAGGTCTATGTTTATTAATGATGATGATGAACGATGACGCTGCCCAAATACGATATTTATGTTCTAAGAAAACAATTTCGCTCTTTAAATTCTTGTTTAACTTAGGTACCGAAATCTATGATTATTGTCAGTTCACAACTGACTTCAGTGCTAAGGTTAATATTACTGGAACAAGAGGACTTTAAAATATTCTCTTTAATGCCAGTCTCATAAATAAAACAAGGGTTTCTTTTGTGTCATTTGTGGTAACGTTTCACATCAGAGTAATCCTTGTTTGACTATAAACACCGACAAAACGAATGAGAAGATTTCTAAATTAAATAAATTATGTCAAGTAAGTAATATAGTCAATCAATAAGATTTCTAAATTAAAAAAAAATATTAAAAGGTTTTCGTATACTTCGGTTAGTGTAATGATATTTCAATTTTGCAAAACCTAAAACTTCTATTTGCTATTACTTAAACAATGCAACTATGCTTGTCTAAAGACTATGAACAAGTGCTGCTTATGAAGGCTGATGTGTTTGCGTTTGCAATGTACTTATGAATTAAATTTTGTCATACAGTAGTTGCCTATGCATTTTTTTTATTCTTTTTGTAAATTTATTTATAATATTTTTGACTAAGAAAAAAAGCATTTACAAAAATAGAGGACCTACGGAATTCCTTTCGCCTGTTTTTTCTCCGTCAGAGGAACCTTGTTACGAAACGGTAGGTAAACTATAAAAAAATGACGTTTGACAAACAAAATTTATGTTTCTTACATCGAAAAATAAAGAATTTTCGTTTCTATTATATCATTTAATAATCTTAATTTATAATTAATATGTCCTCAATGATTTCTTACACTTACTCGAATACTATTACGTTGATTAAAACCTTTTTAATGAATTTTATACCATTTAATTTCAACTTCCCAGCATTACGACTTGACGTTGTGAAGCATCTATGCTCTAAGAAGTCCATTCAGCGATCACCTCCTATCATTATATCAGATTTGATACATTACTAATTCTTGCGGAAGAACATCGCAAACGATGATTTATGAGTTAATTGAAATAAAAAACATACTAATTCAAGAACTCTTATTTCATTTCAAGTTTATACCACCTTAAAACGATGGCCTGCATTATTTACTGTAGAGAACTTCCACAGGTATTTAACTTATTACAAATTAACGCTTAATTAATGTAGTATTATTAATTACTGCCACTCCAACATGGTTCCCTCTCCTATACAGAACTTACTCAAGCGAGCTCTTCAGCTGAGAGCAACTCGGTATGCACTGGTTCAATATTTGCATCAAGCGACAACGAGTAGCTGGATTAAATGCAAAATTCCGTAATATGTTTTTGTTTTAATTTGTGAAGCTTCATATCGTAAATAGACTTACATAAAGCAGTAAAATATAATTATTACTTCATTTCTTATTTTGTGTCTAAACATAAAGTAACATTATTTAATTTTATAATATGCAGTCTCTAACACACGGAAAATAATAAAAATAACAGTCTATTTCAATTCTACAAATAAAAAACGTTCGAGCCCGTCCTTGCAGTCCTCCAGTAGCGACGCAATATTACGTTTTAAAATTAAAATTGCTAAAAGAGTTATTGCAGTCTCGGTGAAATGCGACACAGATAAATTTTCTTTAAGGCTATCATTATATTTATTAACTTTTATTAATGGTTGAACACTTTTTGACAAAAAAGTTTTTATTTGTTAGTCATTTCACTGGTAGGCTAGGATTCCTATGCAGAAATCCGTCTAGGTATCACATTCAAGCCAGTTATTCTGCCGTGAAACAGTAGTGTGTTTCGGTCTGAAGGGCACTGAGAGGTAGTGTAATTACTGGACATATGAGACTTAAGAACTGATGTTGCAGGGTGCAGGACGCAGTGTGATGCAATGTACTGGGTGACACAGCATTTGTTATGGGCAGAAACTGCGCTTACTATCAGGTGAATGTTTTGCACGCCTCGTCACTTAATCCAATAACAAAAATCTAGGAACATAGTGTATGAATTTAGCATTTGGCCGTTTGAAATACTTTTTCATTTTCTTTTATTTATTACGCTGACAAGCAAGCATACAGTCCACATGATGTTAGGTGGTCACGATGGTCTCCTACACCCTTTTTCAATGAAGAGTCATATATGAGATCATGAAACTTCACAGTCATGTTCTCGTCATTAACAAAAACAATACGCTGTGGAATAAAAAAGGATTTGAGTTTACGTTGGTACTCTGTAGGAGCGTGGTTTTTTTGGTGGAGCTGCCCCATTTGTGGATTTAATAATGTACTGTTATATTCACGTATTACAACGAAATTGTCATACTTAATCTATATTAAAGACTGACGATAAGATCGTTACTGTTGTTTTTAAACTGTAATTTATATTAACGACAGTTCTAAGCTAGAACAGAACTCGGAAAAGAACGCTAAGCGCTGTATCACGTAGGCATTTGGTGACAGATAAAAATAGTAAAGTACTTCAAAAATAAAAATAAATACGATTTTCCTAGTATTAATTCAGTTTAATTGGATGAACAAACCAATTAAACCAATGAACGAAACTCGACAAATAAGGTAAAAACAAACCAGAAAAAATACTGTACATAAAAATGAAATGGTGGCTATGAATCCGAAAGATAAAGAACAAGGACAAATATTTTTAAGTGAGGTCACCGAATCAATTAAATCTATATTTTATGCCATTCTAGTGTCGCTTTTCTACGGCTCTGCTATTTAGATTCATCTGAAATATTATATTAAGCGGACGTGTTACAAGTACAGGGTTAACATAGGTGAACGTATCACGATCAGAGGGAAGACATTTCAAGGAAAGGCAAAAGTACCCGCAACCGACGAGCTTGTATGAAAACGCTCATGAAAGTAGAAGAAGTGAAGGACGTGTGTCAGGACCACATAAATGATAAGATAATAGGAAAGAGGCGTGACTGTATGCATGCATGTTACACGTACGTATACATATATTATTTAGACTAACAAAATATGATCTACTAGCTGATGCCCGCGACTTCGTCTGCAGTGGATATAGGTTTTTTAAATATCCTGTGAGAACTATTTCATTTTTCGGGATAAAAAGTATCCTATGTACGTTTCCAGGATGCAAGCTATATCTATGCGAAATTACTTCAATATTGGTTCAGCGGTTGAACCATGAAATGGTAAAAGACAGACGGAGGAACAGAGAGAGTTACTTTCGTATTTACGAGTATAATGTTATTTTGAAAGTATGGATGTTATGCCCTTCATCATCATCATCAGCACAAAAAACGGGTTGTATAGTTCACAAAGGTTTCTCTCCATATGAGAAGATTTACCATAATCATCACTTGGTAAGACGGATTGGTGATTACAATACTTCGCCCCTTGTTGTCAGCTGAGGTGTAACTAGCGTGATTGAAACGATGATACCGCCATATGACCTCAGTCGACATTTATGCAAGCAACGGGGCGACATGTTCTTGTTTGTTCTGTGTTCTTTATGTTAGGTTAAGATTTTAACTGTTAGTGTTAAAAGGAACCTCAGCGTATAGTAATAACGTTCACATAAAAATAGATTTGAGAACAAGTTAGGTATTTAGTCGTATTCGTTAGTTATCCCGTTAAAATCGTCTCCCTTGACATATTGTCACTTTAGTTTAAATATTAGGGGATGTTGCTGTAATAGTGGTTTAGGTCTTCCGTTGATTCTGCCATCATCAAAGGTGATTGACGCATTCGCATTGGTCTATGGGAGAAATATTTTTTCGGAAACAGTCTTGTTGGGGAGGTTATAAGTCATCAAGTCTGCTTTACGAAAGATTGATATTTTTAAAATACACAGATTTAAATGCATCATTTACATTTTAAAAATAGGGGATTTTA
This sequence comes from Luehdorfia chinensis, assembly GCA_019845155.1. Lineage (NCBI taxonomy): Eukaryota > Metazoa > Arthropoda > Insecta > Lepidoptera > Papilionidae > Luehdorfia > Luehdorfia chinensis. The sequence goes on from JAHVAK010000642.1 coordinate 620,285, forward strand.
ATTTTCAAAAATTAAGGCAACACAAAGTTTACAGGCTATTTACAAACTTCGCTAACGTCTTTGCGCATTAAGCTATATATATTAACATTATTGAGCTTGCAAACCAGCAGGGCAGTTTTAATTTTAAAAGTGATTTTATTATTAATAAAACAAATAAAATTGTTTGATTTGATAGGTAGAAAATACGAAAAAAACTGTTTTGCATATGTCACGTGATAATAAAAAAGACAGACAAAGTAAAATACTAAATAATTTATTCTTTAATTAAAAGCATCTGTTACTTTAGCACGATTCCCAAGTTTAGATACATTTAAACGTAGCATTAACTGTGGCCGAGGAACAAGGCTTCAAATTTGCATAAAAGGATTATTCCGTGTTGATCGTACTTGTTAAATGCCAATTACATGACTTAATTACAATTAAAAAGAGCAGAACTAGTTTAAGTATATTTTGTCAAAAATACCAAAACAATTTAATAGTAACAATGGTAAGAATTACATTCAACTTGCAATTCAAATTGGAATGAATTTCATTACAGAATACGTCAGCGGAAAGTTATTGAAATAGTAATACTGTAAGCGAGCAATTCTTGTGTAAATGTCGCCGACAACTAGCGGCCTGAATGACATTCAGACATTCTGCAATTCAATCAAACAACTAGGCAAACGACTTGTATCGATAACATTTAACGACTTGCCTAGCCGAGACATTTGGCCGAGGCTGTTCTCAAGCAGTTTCCGTTTTAAAGAAAACTTTCACCCAAAGGTGGTAGAATGGGACCATCAAGCATCAAGGTATTTGTGTTTTAATATACGTTCATAATCGCGCTATGAAAGTTTTCAGAGATACGAATTATATATTAAAACATCTAAATATTACTAGTAGGAGGAGACGTCCTCCCCAGATCAGACCACCCGATCAGGCGGGTAGCTACCCTTTTCATTGGCGATATCATCCGCCAAAATCAGACTTTGAAGAACAATTAAAAATATTAAACATACTTTTGATATTTATTTTACCTTTCATTATCGTTCGATACATGGTTAATATATTTATAAAAATATACGATATATATATATATATATAGAAAATTTCTTGAGCTTCTCATGTGGCGACTTAGATGTCGCGACATCACTCCCCCGCTGAAACTGGAAGTCGTAGTTTAGCGTGGAGAACTTGAGACGTCAGGCGATGAGATGCAGTCTGGCGTTGCGCTGAACCTGTGTCCAGGTCTTCAGTGCGTCGAGACGTATGTAGACAAGTGTTGATGCCGCAGGAGTCAGCCTGAGGAGAAGGGGCCGCCGTTGATCCTCAGTGGCTGAGAGACTAGGAAGCACGTGTTGTGCCAACAGTAGTCTGGTTGCTGTGACTACGATGGCTGCCGATGACGTTATTGCTGTGGTTCGGAAAAGCTGGCTGCGGGATGTTCATACCGAGGTCACCATTTTGGCGTATCATTCGAGTTGTTTACATGAGGGTACTTTTTACATTAAATAATTTTAAATAAATACTAAGACATATTGTAAATGTAATTTCTTTTAAATATACTTATGCATTACATGATATTTTACATTATAAATACATATATCCGTATAGAAATCTAAATATATTGATTTTATGACACCCGAACACTAATTTTTGTGTATGGTCCTTTTATTATAATAACACTTATTATAAAGTAAATGTTTTGTAAAAACTTGAGAGAATGCACACTTATTACAGTGTAATTTGGTTGTACTAGTAAATGAAATTCAAGAACTGAGCCGTAAGTGATTGGTGAAATCGTACCTACTACACTATGAAAACCAAATATTTATTTAAACTTTACTTTTTAATTATACCAGTTGGCATAGTTAACTATTATTTTTATTGTAAGTAGTTCTTTTTTTAAATATTAAAGTACTTTGAACTTGGTACTTCTTGTTGTAGTATATTGAATGGGCAGTTTTACTTAATCTATATTTTTCCGTAGACGTAGTTTTAATTTTACGTGTGTTTTGTGAAAACAAATGGTATTGAATGGTATTATATAAATAATTTTTTTGCAAGAACTTTTATAACAACGCACACAAACAGGACGTGGAACTTTCAATGGGGTCGAATGAATTCGGCCTACTTGATTTACGAAGAGAACACAAAGCATTAGTTTGTTGCCTCGTAGTAGAGTATGCAGTTCTCTTCACTTATCATTAGCCACATAGAAGCGTTGTTTTGTTCCTTTACGCTCGGTTGAGTCGACTCATTTAAGTGATAAAGTCATCAGTTTTTATAACTTAAATGGGTCGACTCTGGCACATATCACATATTCCATCTGATGTACAGCCTATAAATGTTGCAGTACTGAGCACAGGCCTCCTGTAGTTATTTGTGTTAATTTTGTCGCCGGGAAAATTCTGCCACGCTGCACCAGTATGGGTTGGCGTGGCGAACTTTTTATGTTTAAGAATTTTTCCAATACAATATTCACACACGAACAAATGATAACGATACGAACTGTTGGTAAAACAACACGTAAAATTGCAATTATTAATAAATATTATTTATGTGGCTTCTTTCCAATTGAAGCCTTTTTATGAAGATTTTCAGCTAAGTTTATGTGAGACTACTACGTCTTATTCAACAGTTTTGACTTAAAATTTTACATGTCAGCTTATGGATTTGAATTGTAATTTATGACAACTCGTCTACGTGGTGGGAAATGTGTTTCATAAGAAAATCACGAATTGAGAGAATAAAAATAACTTGCTTTAGAAATAATTTCCATGAAATCTATTTATCAAATAACTTTCTTTGTAATTCATTAGCGAAACAATTAGCGGTGGATAAAAGGCCCTAATTGGTTGTTTTGAATGTTTGATGGGAATCTTGTTCGTAATTAGATTAGGAATGAAAATAGCTCACAAGTCAATTTTAATATAAACTAAATATAAAGTTACATTTATTTCGACATTACGATGTCTGACATTTAATTTAAAAAATAAAAATTTAGTGTTTTTCCTTTATTCATGTGAGATTATAGTCTATTTAGTTTATTTAATGGTAGCACAATAATGTCAACGTGTGAAGAACAATACAATATTCAAGTACGAGTCTGTGCCAAAACTCAATCATAAAATACTGAGAAGAATCGTGTGTAACGAGCGAATGTCGGAGATATGAGAGGTATTCAACTTAATGTAACGACGAAGTACCTCGTTTCACGCAAATGCTTTTTTTAACGACTTTCTCTTATCGATAATACTTGACATATTCATAACATAATAATCAACATAGTGTTTTAAACCGAGTCTCTATTTATTTTGCTTACAGTTTTTAACTTATGTAATTCATATAAAGTAATTTAACATTTTCTTTTGTCTGAAACATTCTTACCATAGCTTAATTTAATTAGGACAACTTAATCATTTTTTTAATTATTTATACAATTTTGTGCATAGTGATTCCATGCATAGGTGTGTTATATGATCATTACCTGCACCTGTACATAAGTTTCTCCGGTCTGCTCGAGTTTGCAATGCATTTATTCATTTGTTATTAAATCTTGTATTACATTTTGTCATGGAGCGGGCTTTGGTTTATATGAGACTGTTCTTTGTAAATTTATATATAATGTCATTTGACGAAGATAAAAAAAACAACAAAACAGAGGATACCTACGGAGTTTCTTTTGCGGGTTTCTTATCCGCCAGAGGAACCTCATTACGAAACGGCGGTAGATTGTAAAAAATGACGTTTGACATGTGAAATGTATATTTCTTACGTCGAAAAATAAAGAATTTTCATTTCATTTCTCTTGTTAGGTACAATATTTTCTAATATTAAGAATATCAAACATTGAGCATATAAATATGTCTAAAGACAATTCTTTCACGTCAATGTCAAGCCCGCGATTCCCCTGGTGTCGTGGATGTTCATGGGCGGCGGATATCACTTAACATCAGGTGAACCATATGCTCGTTTGGGGGCAAACGAGCAAATGGTTTACCTGACGTTTTCCTGTGTCTTCTGTAAAAACAAACTATAATTTTAATGACGGTTAAATAAAGACGAATCGAAAGTGAATAAGTAATTGATTTGAATTTGATTCAACATTATATTTTCTTGATATAGAAGTGCTAAAATTAACGTGTAAGGTAATTCGTGTGCAGGTAGGGAAACCTCGAATAGCTGTTAGTGCAGTGAAGTTTGTTTATCTTTTGATGCGGTGGGTGAAGCCTACTATAACTAAACATGTTTGTAACATGTTTATATTATGTACGTTTCATTCTCACACAGCGTTGACCAAACATCAGAGTCCCCTAGGAAGATACTTTGTCATAGACTTTGTCAAATGACTTTCTGTACCTGAATTCTCATTTGTAATAGTCTGATAATAAAAATGAAAAATTACTCTTGTAAATAATTCTCATAGTGTAAATAATAACTCAAAAAAATTATCACAAATCTTATGGAAATAACGAAACAGCGTAGAAAAGTGCGAATACAAAATATATAAAAAAAGCGTGCACACATACACGTGAAAGAAGGGAAACTTATATACATTAGATTTTTTTTTTTATTGTATAAAGTGACAGAACGAGCTAAACTTTCACCTGATGGTAAGTGCAACGTTTGCCCATAACAAATGCTGTGTCACCCAGAACATTTCTGTTTGATACCACACTGCGCCCTGTCACCTAGAGATGTCAGCTCTTAAGTCTCATATGCCCAGTGATTACGCTAGCTCTCAGTACCCTTCAAACCGAAACACAGTAATGTTTGCACACTACTGCTTCACGGCAGTATAACTGGCCCTGGGGTGGTACCTACCTAGACGGATTCCTGCATAGGAATCCTACCACCATAAAATTGCTAAAAAGCTTTAATGTTACTTTTATAAAAGTTTTCAGTGTAATTAATTATAATGATGAGGTCATTGTTCTAGTTGGGATGTCACGTCTGGCATATTCACAGAGGTGTACCTGAGTGTGCACAGCGGTGTATTAGTGAGTTTACAAGTACATGCTGTTAGATGCTAAATTTGCTATCGGACATATGGGACGCTTATTTTATGGAATTAGATACGGTTGTACATTGCTCAGTAATAAGTGTACGGAGGCGAACATGGACACGAATGCTTTTATATGTTATTGATATTAATATGTAACTGCTAACAATTATTATAATTATAAATAGTTGTAGTAAACTGGATCGACACCGTTTAGCCAACAGGAGTCCCACGGAATTCAAGAAGTTAGAAATAAATGCATATTTTACATATTGGATTTTCTATTCCGCGGATCATGGTTAATTTACCCTAATAAAATATACTGTATACAAGTAATGAAAAACTTATGTTGTATGGTAAGTTGTTCGATACTGTTTAAAAAAACTAAATTTTAAGTTAAAATATATAGAACTTCTTCCACGAAATCATAGTCAACAATAATGTAGTAAGTACGTTCATATTCAGCGTACTAAGGGATCCTTTATTAATTTTATGCTTTCACCAATTTTATTTATGTAAGAAAGCGATGAGACGGGCAAATCGTTCACCTGATGGTAAGTGCAATGTCTGCCCATAACTAATATTATTTTATCACGAACATTTGTGTATAACACACCCTGAGACAAGTCTTTTTTAAGTTTCATATGCTGAGTAATTACACTAGCTTTCAGTGCCGTTCAAACAGGAACAGTAATGATTGCCCACTACTGCTTCATGGCAGAATAACTAACCCAGAGGTAGCACCTGCCTAGACAAATTCTGAATAGGAATCCTGCCACCAGTGAAATTTACTTATGTTATTAAATTTTACGTGTCTTTTTGTGATATTTTGATTCGCAAAGATTTCTTAAACCAAAAGTAATTTTTTTTTTGTGAATAGCTAATATTGGTTTTTTCTTATTCATGACGTAATAAACTTAGATTGTATTCAACGATTCCAATGCTCAAGACATACACATGTTGAAACTAAAATAAAATATAGATGTTACTTGAAACTACGTGTACCAATATAACCTATTTTATTAAAACAAAATAGTGGAATGCTACTAACATTACTTCAATTACGGTTAAGTATTCTATATTAAGCTAAACAATTATGTTAGTAAATGGTTCTTGAATGCCCGATTTGCACGTACAATGTTTCACAGAACGTCTTATAAACTTCAAGGTATTTATTTAAATTTTACTTACATTATTTTTATTTAACTTAATAAGTCAAAATTTTTAGACAATTGCCATTAAGTCACGGGTGCTTACAATACATAATAAATGTTTCCTTTCTTATTCAAAAGCAGCTACGTTCGTTAATAAGCTTGTATGCTTCGATTCGTATTCAGGTGCGCCACTTTGGATCCCCCATAATACATTCGTTGTCATAATTGCAGGCAATTATAGTCCTATACAGAAAGTGATTTGCCCCAGAGATATGTTAATTCGTATACATACAGCAAAAGTTTATTTCTGAGTTTTTTACCATATTTCAAAGATCGAGTGTTCCTAAGAACTTTAGTGTATAACAAACACGACAAACAAAGTTTTGTCCGCGTGTTACAAATTTTCTTCTCATCGTATTTTAAAACATTTACTAGATTGATTTTGGAAATCATCTTATCATTAATTTCTTTATATCACTGCATACTGAGCTACATTTTAAATACTTAAATTGCTTCTAATATCATCAAATTATGGTTGAAATACAATTATTTCTATTACATTAATATTCTATAATTCCAGCTAGCAACTTTGCTGTTATAATTTCACATTGAATTTGAGCATTAACAATTGGATAAGCGTTCCTAAACTACTGTCAAGATTAATAAACGCCATTCCTATTCCCTGAAGAAATTAATATAGTTTGGAGTGTCTGACATTCTACACAGACTAACCAATAATACAAACATACATAAGATCACGACTGTATCCCATAAGGGGTAGTCAGAGACTGGGCACTCACTGCAAAAATAGACGACTGCCACAATCCACTTTTCACCTAAACAATATAATGCAATTGGTGTGATAGGTGGTGAGCCCATCGCCACCATGCGCTGTTAGGTGCACAGTGCAGTTTAATTCCTTACTCGCCTTTTACGAGATCCATTGGATGAGATGGAGTGGTAGTATTCTTTTAACAAGCCGCTACCACAACCAATAATAAAGGCATTAAAATACATTAACAGTAAAATGTATACCTGCATTTACGTGGTTAGCTAATACTACATATTTTAAAGAACTTCTAATGACTTTCTTCTGTCTTTTTTTTATATTTTTAAAAACGATGCCCCGCAGTAGGATTTTCTCCTGTATTGTGGGAGCGTTTTGCAGACATACATTTCACGTACACAACACGACCGGAAAAGCAACAATTTGTGTTTTTGCACAAATGTTGGCTCCGGCTAATCGAACCCAGGACTCGCGCGCAGAAGTCAGGTACGCTAACCACTGCGCCTCGGGGTCGACGACTATTTTAGATTGCAACATTTTAGATCAAACTACTGTGTGCATTCTATTGTTTTACTTAATGATCTATAATATGGTATGTCTTATGCAAAATCTAACAGTTATAAATTTTTGCCTATAGCATGATTGTTGTTGCTAAAACTTTCTGTGAATTATACTACGGTACATTGTATGAAATCTAAATATGTGACGATCTAATGAAAAAATCGTTGTGTTGGCTGTTGCGTAGCTGCCGTCATCCACGGCAGTCGCGCGACGGTCAACACCATAAACACAAGATTCACTCGCGTAGCAGTGCTGCTCACAACACCCAGAGACAAAAGTGAACAGTCTGAATGGAGGAGAGAATCTTCATCGTAGGGCTAGTCATCATTTCAGCCTATCACTAGTCCACTGCTGAACGAAAGCGGGGAGGCTTTCGTTCATAGATTGCGACAAAAGTTTGTAGCTCTCATTTTGAGGAGATTTTGTCATACTTGCCACGCCCATTCAGATGTTCCAGGAATGGATGGTCAATAGTTGACTTATTTTAAGAAATAATACGAACTAACTCACATGCCTGTTATTCTGACGTTAAGCAGCAGAGTGTGAACATTGCTGTGTTCGGATTATAAGGTACTGATTGATAGTCTAATTACTGGTAAATAAGACTAAACCGATGTCTCTTGGTGACGAGCGCAGTGTGGTGCCAAAAGGAGGGCAGAGTGTTTGTATCTGCATGTGCATGCGTGCCTGTGCTATCGCGTGTGCGTGTGTGTAGTGTGGTGTACCTGTGTGCGTATGAGTTTTTTGTGAAGGTTCATTCCAATTGAATAAATATGTATGTAAAGTTTATTTTAGTGTATAAAGCATACTTTCAACATCCTCTCTATCCAGATTCTCAAACCAGGTGAGTATAATTTTTTTTGTTCGTTATGACACTTTTTTGATTTTGTTGTATTTCTGATTGAATTTATTGTACAAGCGTGGCGCTACATCATTTATGTGTTTCTGGGCTAATTTTATTCTAGTTCACCAGGTTTTGATCAACCCGTTTGTTTCAGTCAGATAGTAAAGATTTAACTTTACATTTTTGGGCTAGTTTGTGTTCGATTACATTCATTGAATTTGAAACAATGTCTGTCAAACTTAGTCACTTATTTTTCCAAGCCTTACGCAGGGGGCCTTGCGGAGTTATATATATACGTGCAGCCCAGCAGAACATACCCATTGCTTTTTTCGAAATCCCTTGCTAGGAAAAAAAATAAAAAAATTGTACGTCTTTTTGTTGGTCAGGGGTAATCTCCGAAACAGCAGATAAAGGACTTTTCGGTGAGCAATCTATGCTACTTTTTATTTAGAAAACTGTAAAAGTTTAGGGGCATGATGATGAACGTGTTTCGCGCGGCTTTAATTTGGATTTTGGTTAATTTTATTTTCGTTCATGGCAGTTTAAATATTTCTCTAAACATCTAATATTAAGTGATATTAATTAATATTATATCTAATATTAAGTGTTTAAGAAAATTCATTCATTTATTAATCTCAGAAAGGGCTAAATTATTTTTTTCGGCAGATAGGGCAGGCAGAGAGCAATTTAAACTACCTTTACTTTTGAAATATAAAGTGCCGTAAGCTATTTCTGAATATTTTATTTGTATACAAAATCTATATTTAGTATTTCTATATTTTTATCTATATTTAGTATTTTATATTCAAATTATGAGACTTATACATTGTATTCTCTAAGCGCCGTATTGTTCGCTACATGAAAAGACAAACATAATAAAGAGGCTTCATTAAGTGTAACAAGAGGAGAGAAAAGTCTAAATGTAAAAAAAATTATATGTTCAAATTGGTTGTTATGCTCGTTATATGTGATTCTTGACCGGAACAGTGTGTAATGATCCAGATCAAGTTAGTCTCACTCCATTTATCACATCGACGCGGCTCATAAAAATAAATTTAGCATAAAATTATGTCTTTATAACAAATACGCTTCTATTTGTACACATGCCTGCCGCATAAAAACGTATAACAACTAACATTATCATCATCATTTCAACTTATTACTTCTAAACATAGGGCTCCCATATGATCATTTAACAACATTGGGAACGACAGAGTTACCGCTGCGAACGGCGACACTCTTATCTGCCAAAAAAGTCCTTGCACTGCGTACCAGTCACACCGTCACTCAGCCATCTTGAATATCGGTCTGTCAGCTAGACATGACCGGCCACTCCCCCATTACTATCGCATCTGTCTACTAACCATGTAGACATAACGCTGAATCTACAGAGATTGCCACAAAGGAATGTAGCTCTCACTTTGGGGGGATTTTGCCGTAGTTGCCACGCTTGGTTGGCGGGTTGGCAACCGCAGTTTATTTATACAGATTTTCCAGAAAAATGCTTTTTCCTATTCAACAACTAACATACACTATTCAAGAGACTCTCGAAACGCTCAGTAAATATATGTTACCTAGATACACACCAATGTATTTATTTTGCTAAACCAACGTAAATTGCGTCAATGTTCTGTTCCGACTTATGTTCTGATTAAAACTATTTTTTTTTTAATAGAACACACTATTTTGTGAATGATATTTTTTTTCAAGATTCACATACAAATTTAAAATGTTCTAGATCTGTAAGTGTTTGATGAGCACTACATAATACAATATTAGCCGCAAATAGTGATTTAATCTGTGTTTTTAAAAAGCCGTGTAGTGGCGGCGTAAGAAAATCCGCCACCCTGTCTCATCTTAAGGGTTAAAATAAAAGTAAGTATTTATTACCACTTATTGTTTAAAATTTAATAATTATATTATATTTTAAGCAATAATAAATTCGACCATTTTCAATTCAACATTCTGCGACCCATTAATATGGCTTCTAAATTGCGCGATACGGTGATGGATCAGTGGGTCCAGGCGAACATCGCGGACTAACTTTTCCTCTGGTTACATTATGTTCTATACAAAGTCACACGAAAATACTTATTGTGATCATATAAAGAGCCTGAGTACTAGTAAATGCTTTTGTAATTTTTGCCAATAATATCCAGATGCCTGTGCACTGAACTAAAGCAGTATGGAAACTAGGCACATTTGTTGTGACAAATACCTACTGTAGCCACTCTTTATTATTTTTTAAAAACGAAAAGTTATTTTTCAATTTTTAATTAAAACATTTATAGCTTCTATAATGGTGAAATAACCGAATGAATTATCTAGTTTACAAATAAAATTAAGTAAAACCATCAATATTTTAAGAGGTCTTTATTCTGCGTAATAGTATTTATTCTTATGTAATAGACGATAAATATTGCATAGTTTATACATAACAATTTCAGATGAGAATATTTTAAGAAAAACAAACAAACAGACAAATTTAAGATTTGCTTAATTTTCTTATGGATCCCATCATCAGAACTTGACCAAAATTGTATGGGACCACCCTTACGAACAGAGGGTACGTAGGGGTGGTCCCATACAATTTTGGTCAAAGAATTTTTTTAATTGGTCTACAATTGACGAAAATATCGATGAATATCTGCCTTTTCGAAGTCGGTTGGAAAAAACAAAACTTACATTCCTTTAAATTTATACTTATTTCTTTACCCAGATTCTACCGACCGCAGAGTTATTACTTTTCGGCATAAAATTTGACGAGCAGCTGTGCCCGCCTTTTCTTTTTTATTAAATTTAGTAGTTTCCATATATATTACTTTACTAATGTACCCTTTTTCGTACCATTGAGTCGCCACGGAAATACAGGGAAATACCAGAAAAATCTGATGGCCAGGTGGTAAAATAGTCACCTTACATATATCAGACGCCCAGACATTAAAATGAATACCCAGAGACCAGGTTTCGATCTCCACTCCATTGTCCACTGCTAGGTGTTTCCTGGCTAAGATGATATTGATGATCTGTTACCTGGGTTTAATGACTATTATAAAGGGTATTATGTTAAAGGTTTTTTAAAAAATATATATAACCGTTTCGTAATTGATCTTTCCGACCGTTTTCGGCCATGGCGACCACTTCGACTCCTAATCGGTCGGGCGCTGGTGTACCCGAAGATGGCTTATGTAGCCAATCTTCGCAGCGAACTCTCGCGCACAATGAGGGCACGTGAGTACGCCGCTTACATAATTGAATTTTATGACCGCGGGTGGACGGGCCTTTAGCTCATCGCGCTTAGCGTCGAGGTCAGCTATACGCTGCTCCTCGAACTCGCGAACTTGCCTCTTCACAATACCACGCCATTGAGAGGGCTCAATGTTGCATCTTCTCATGTGTCTTTTCTGAACATCTTTGTACCGGAGGAGTTGTCTGCCATGTTTTCGCTTACCCTCCTCTAGTTCAGAATAGAAGATGCGCTTTGCCACTCTTTCCTCCGCCATACGTGATACGTGACCGCACCACCGAAGTTGCCGACGCATTAAGTAGGCTTCAATGCCACCGACATTGGCTCGTCGCAAAACTTCGGTATTTCGCACTCGGTCGGACCATCTGATCTTCATGATGGTACGAAGGCATTTAAGGTGGAAGCAATCCAAAGTGCGAATGTGGTGGCGATACACACACCACGTCTCGGAGGAGTACAAGAGGTTTGGCAGCACAGTCGCCATGTAAACAGAGATTTTAGTGGCCAGCTTTAGGTCGTGCGAGCAGAAAACCTTGGAACGCAGCTTTCCAAATGCTGCAGCTGCAGCACTGATCCTGCTGTTTACTTCAGCATCAAGGTCACACTTGGATGTTATAGTGCTCCCCAGATAACGGAAGTTATCGACCTGTTTCAGCAAATCCTCACCAAGCTTAATGACCAGTGTCTCACGACCATGTATGTCTAAAGACATCACCTCAGTCTTTTTGACACTAATCTTCAGGCCGAACTTGCAGCATGCTTGGTGTAAGCCAGACATCAGCTGTTGCAGGCCATCTGGGGAATCCGCTAAAAAGCACAAGTCATCAGCGTACATGATCTCTGTGATCAATGAGTACGAGACTTTAGTGCGCGCCTTAAGTCTGGCCAAGTTAAAAAGACTGCCCTCAGTGCGGAAGCGGATGCGGACTCCTTCTGAAACAGTTTGCAGGACTTCTTTGACTACTACCGCAAAATACAAGGCGAACAGTGTGGGCGTTAGGACACACCCTTGTTTAACCCCACAGGTAACGGGGAAAAAATGTGACTGTTCACCATCTACAGAGACGCAGCACTGCATGTCGTCATGCAGGAGTCTCAGAAGTCCTACAAACTTTTCAGTGCACCCTAGCTTTCCTAGCACCATCCAGAGAGCTTCACGAGGCACACTGTCGAATGCTTTCTCCAAGTCAACAAAGCAGAGATACAGCTGACGACCCTGTTCTCTACTCTTTTCTTGTAGTTGACGCACAGAGAAAATAGCTTCGCAGGTACCTCGGTCAGGTCGGAAGCCAAACTGGGTTTCGGGCAAGATCTTTTCGGATATATCCTTCAGGCGGTTTAAAAGAACTCTTGCGAAGGCCTTTCCAGGGGCTGTCAGAAGTGAAATACCACGGTAGGAGTTACAGTCGGAACGGTCACCCTTGTTCTTGTAGAGGGCACTTATGCGAGATACTTTAAAATTATGTGGGACTCGCTCCTCCTCCCACATGCGAACAAAGACTTCCCACACCAACGTGTGCAGCTCCTCACCGCCGTACTTAAGCAGCTCTCCCGGTATAAGGTCAATGCCAACCGCCCGCTTATTTTGTTGCAGTCTGATGGAAGAGACAACCTCGTCACGCGACAGAGGCTCATCCAGCACGGTGACTAGGGGGAGTTGAGGCATTAAACTGATATTATTTAGATCAGCTGATCGATCTACGTTGCAAAGCAAAAGCAAGGTATTAAAATGTTCAGCCCAGCGTCTTAGTACATCCCCCTTGCTTGTCAACAAGTGCCTACCGTCTAAAGACCTCAGAGGCACTTTTGCTCGGTAGGACGTACTAATCAGCTTACGTACCTCGCAGTAAAACTCCCCAAGCTGGTTTGTGTCAGCAAGCCACTGAATGTGACAGGCCTTGTCTTGCCACCACCTGTCTTTAATTTGTCGAGACAGCTTGCGCAATTCAAGGTCACTCTTTTTGACCACTGCAACGCTTCCGCCGCGTCTAGTATGCTGTCGTAAGAGGACTCGATGTTTGTCGAAGGCTGCTTTGAGAGCTTCGTCATTCTCATCGAACCAGTCTTCATTACGCCGGTTTTTAGTACCTAAAGCAATTGAAGCAGCTTCTACGATATCAGAAGACAACGCAGCACCGACATCATCTATCTCTTTAACTAGCGACAGCTTCCCAGACAAGGCGTCAGCATATTTCTCCGTAACCTCGCGATTGTTCAGCCTATCCACGTTAAAAGACGCAGGCCTTTTAAAACGAGATCTACGTGGTCGACGGAGGCGGAGTTGCAGTTTGGTGACAATAAGTCGGTGGTCAGTCCAACAATGCGCACCTCGCATGACGCGGGTGATTTGGACTTGACTGATATCTCCTTGCCGTACGACAGCATAGTCGATCAGATGCCAGTGTTTGGATCTTGGGTGCATCCACGTTGTCTTGTGCTTGGCGGCAAGTCTGAACATAGTATTAGTTATCGCAAGATCGTATTGAGCACAAAGACTGAGTAGCAACTGACCATTACTGTTCATGTTGCCAACTCCGTGTTTACCCAGAACTCCAGGCCACGCCTCGTAGTCCCGACCAACTCTGGCATTGAAGTCGCCTAGCAATAAAACCTGCTCTCTGGCATTCATGCTGTCAAGGCATTGAGATAGCTCCTCATAAAATTTATCCTTGATGTCATCAGACTTGTCCAGCGTTGGAGCGTAGACACTGATGATATTAAGGAAATTATCAGTATCCAGGTGAAGGCGCAGTGTGGTCACGCGGTCCGAGATGTGTATAGGGTACTCCTCAAGTCGCTTTACTAAGTTGTTCTTGATGGCAAATCCTACACCTGAACGTCTATGTTCGGAGGAAGCGGTACCTTTCCAAAAGAAAGTGTAGCCGCCTCCATCTTCCACCAGCTCTCCTTCATCAGCAAGATGGGTTTCGCTGAGCGCAGCCACATCTACGTCATAGCGACGAAGTTCACGAGCTACTATGGCGGTTTTACGTTCAGGGCAGTCGTTGCCATCACGATCAATAAGCGTTCTCACGTTCCACGCGCCAAATGTCATGACAGGTGTTTTCATGATATTATTTTTAATGTTGCGTCGACCACGAATTAGGGTGATGCGATGGCAGCCGCGGTTACTACCACCTTTCAAGTAGGGACGAGCATTTTTTTGGGGCACCTTTTCTAGCCCCCTCCCTGGCTGAGCAGGGAAAGCAGTGCCTCCCTAAATAGGGCTGCTTTGTCATCCCAGGTGCTGCCGAATCCACACTGTCGCCCCAAATTTGCAGTGAGAAAGCGACCACGGTGTGTAGTCACACCCCCAGGACCGCAACGAAGTAAGTGAAAATTATTTCACAATATTTTTTACATATTTTTTATCAATAAATAATAAAAACAACGAAACAATATAAAATATCAACACATAGTCCCACTGCTAAATGATTTGCAAAATAATCATTATAAATTATAATAAGCTTATAAATTATAAGGCTTTAAGCTGCAATAGCAGCTTTTTCAAATTATGTCTATACTAAAATGTACAAATGATAAGCATTTTTTTCTTTACTGTACTTTAAAATATATTAAAACATTGAATTTCCTATTAACTAAATACGTTGAATTTAAGTGCACTTGCTCGAAGTGGCTTTAAGCTGCAATTTTATTAACAACAGCCATTTCATTTCTGCGTCCAGTAGGAATTCAAGCTCTTGATGGTTTTGTGCATCTGTGAGTATTGTGGAACTTTAAGTAAGAGCTCTCCATTGCTTAGTTCAATTTCAGATAGACATCACTTTTGTATTGCATATTAAACATACGATTTAAGTTTAATTATAGTAGACGTAAAATACAGTATTGCAAAAGCCTTTTATAATATATTCCTTAAGAAGACTGAATTCTATAAATTTTTAATTTTACAAAATAATTACATTTATAAATTGTCGATTCTCCAACGTGATGGCAAATACATCATTAATTAATACATATTTTCATATCTATATACATATATATGTATATGATAATCACGTATTTATCATTTTTAGAAATCTTTAAAATCTTTTCTTGATAACATCAGAAGGCTTTTGACACAGTATCACATACAAGCATATGGGAAACTGAAAGCTTAGTAGGTAGAAGTTAAATTTGACCAAACCGGACTAAGCTGTCGCATAAAAAGAGGTGTAAGACAGGGCGTTCCCTTATCCCCGAAAATATTTGTTGCGGTCCTAGAATCCATTATCAGTAAACTCGAGTGGAAAGAATGTTAATATATATTACAAGGAAGTAAATCTGGGTCATTAACGATTTGCAGACGACGTGGTTTTATTTCCAGGAACAAGCTTTCAACTTTAGTACATGATCGAATCACTTAGCTAGCAAACAAGTAGGTTCAGAAATCAATCTGACTAAAACAAATGCAACTAACAGCTCTAAAATAACTGTTTCAGATGGAGTAAAACC
The DNA here is from genome assembly GCA_019845155.1 of Luehdorfia chinensis. Classification (NCBI taxonomy): domain Eukaryota; kingdom Metazoa; phylum Arthropoda; class Insecta; order Lepidoptera; family Papilionidae; genus Luehdorfia; species Luehdorfia chinensis. The sequence goes on from JAHVAK010000642.1 coordinate 636,317, forward strand.
ATTAAAATATACTGAACCATATATCTATCTAGGCAAATAAACTTGGATTCAGCAAAAAAAAAACACATGTGTGCAGTTCACACGCGATAAAAGTGAAACCTTCTAGAGAAATGCTGAGTATCAGGAGTAGGATAATTGTATTTGTTATAATATTGTTACATATTAAATTATATACAAGCTCCAAGTTGTCAATTTCAACAAATGACTCGAGTGGCTTACGGTAACGTTTGAAATAAATGCTTAGGTTTGGATTTGATCAATATATCGTTAAAATGCAGCAGTTTTGGATCTCGATGTCGAACTAATGACAGCAAAATCTACGAAGAGTCGAAGATTTGGATGAATTCGAAAATATAAATACATTAGGAAACACTGTTTATTGTATTCTATTATCAGTTTCGTGTTACTTTTTTTTTGATATTATTGCAACGTTATAATTACTGCACATTCTCAGCGTCCGCTAAGTACTGACCGCTAAAACGAGGACAAACCGTCTTTTCACATTTTTGAGCAACAAGTCGGCGAGCTCGATCTGAACGGGGTTTTACCTGCCATTAAAATCAACGTTAAATTTTCTAAGCATGCGGACGATGACTTTAGATTGTTTGCAACTTATTTTTAATACTTTTTGACGAAATTATTAACACTGATTTTGGTTAATAAAAAATATATCATAATAAAGATAGAAAACACAAGAACAGTCTCAACGTGTCATGCACTGTCTGTAAAACAAACATGTTTTTTAAACAGTGACCATAGTTTCCCTTATAAAACGAGGAACATTATTCTGTAACCAAACTGGAGTGCTGTTTGCGAGGAAATAGCATAATATGCCATTGAAATGTTGCGTTGAGAGGCTTCAAAACATATCTTAGGTCTGAAATTGACCTTTTTCGACGTCATTGTACCCTATTCAGAGAAATGGCTTTATTGTTTCATGATAGAATGGACATTTAACCGAGGCTGAATGGTAATCTGTATGGAAATATTAGTAGCTATAGTATACGCAAGTTTTATAAATTAGACATGAAGCTGTGAAAATAGCTAGTATAAAGAAATCTTGTAGTAGTTATGTCCGTAATATGTCGGATCTTTCTCACATCATACGCAGCCGAACTGAGTTTATTAGCGAGAGGTATCTATACTAATTGTTGTTAAAGAAAGACAGCATATGGTTCAGCATTAACTTCTCAAATAATTTACTTAAAATTGGTTAAATGCAATATTTTACAAAAACTACCTTTACCTAGGTTAAACGCAAGCTTATTTTAATTAATATATTATGAACAATATTATACAATATTTAAATAAAACTACTTTTGACGAGCCGTGGTAGCTCAGGGGCTAGGCGCTCGCTTTAAATTTCATAGTACGCGAGTGACCTGGGTTTGATTCCCGGTGCCGGCACCACTAAAATTGTTAGTTGCAATTTTAAGTGCTGATTTACTACGTGCTCGACGGTGAAGGAAAACATCGTGAGGAAACCTGCATGTCTGAGAAATAAAAAATATTTCGAAGACATGTGCAGTCCACCAACCCGCATTGGAGCAGCGTGGCGGATTCTTCCTAGCTCCAAAAACCCTCTTAGAAATGAGAGGAGGCCTGTGCTCAGCAGTGAGACATTTATAGGCTGAAACATTACATAACATTATTACTTTTTACGGATTTTATCGCGTTTAATTTAGAACTATTTTTAACCCGACGTTTCGGGCGCTTTACAGCACCCATGGTCACGGGGGGACTGAGGTGACAGTTGTCCCGATGTTATAGTTAACACGGAGTACCTTCAGATTTTAATTATTATTTTTAGACCGATCTACGCAGAAAGAGCTTACTGTGTCTTGAAGCCTTGCAGTGGTATGCTTGGTTTTTGATTTAATTTTATTAATAATAGGATCCCAAGTCGCTGGTAATACCCAACCATCTTCCCTATTGAAATTAGGATGTTTTTTAATTTCAATAGCCTCGCGAATCATCCTTGGTAGGAATCAGTGTTCTTTTGCAAGGATTTGTGGTTTATCAAATCTGATGTAATGGTTGGGATGATCCAGAACATGGTCACAGACTGCAGACTTCCTAGAGCGTTGATGCTTCACATCAGCTATATGTTCTTAAAGCTGATGTGAAGTATCGACTAAAATTAATAATTAAAAGCTGAAGGTACTCCGGGTTAACTATGACATCGGGACAACTGTCACCTCAGTCCCCCCGTGACCATGGGTGCTCTAAGCGCCCGAAACGTCGGGTTAAAAATAGTTCTAAATTAAACGCGATAAAATCCGTAAAAAGTAGTTTTATTTAAATGTGTAATATTCGCGTAAATAAAAGAAAACATTATACAATATTTGTTTCAGTAGTGGTTAGTACTCGTATTTAATATAATCTAATATGCCATATCGGAACTAGTCGACAGTTTTTAAGGACTTCAAAAGTTAAATTTGTTTTAAAATAGTGTTTTATATTCTGACGTGATATTTCATTAGTTTTATTTTTTTTAAATCTCATATGACTAGTTTATAAAATAAATCGATAGGAAACATTAAGTTGTTTTTAATACAAAGTTAATTGGGACTCTCCACCTAACTCTAATGTTTGATTAATGTAGTTGAAACTTGGAATTTTAATTAGGTAGGGTATAAGGTTGCCTTTTTATCCACGTTTCTATATTACATTTTGTAACAAGTTTCACCTCTGTAGGTTAATTTTATATAAAACTAAACTGTAAGCAATTTAAAACAAATTTCTATTTGTAATTTTTTATTTATGTAATAATAGTAGTGTTAAGTTTTAATATTTATTTCTAATGATGAACTACATTCACTGAATACAATATTATCCACTCAGTATTAGTGAAAGTGGCTACATTTATTTGTGGTGAAAAAGGTATTAAGTTTATACTTTTGTAGTACAAAATGATACATATATAAAACAGAAGTATCTACAGGCATTTTACACAGGTTATAAATAATAACTCCGGCACCAACTCAGTCAATTATCTTTGTATTCGTTTCAACGGTTACAAAGTTATGACAATTGTTTTGATACTATTACAAAAAACTCCATCAGTGCTATAGTAGCAGAACTTATTATGTATCTTGGAAAATACTACGTTACTTGCTACAGTACAATTGACTATTTCACTTAGATCATCCGCATAAAGTTTTTGAATAAGATTTTACAGAGTACCATTTTCGTTGGGTTATACTTCACTAAGTTTTTTAATGACCTGGCTAAACAAATCTAAAAGTATTTGTTATTTTATAATATTGAAGAAGGCAATAGCTTTCTTAGCTTATTTATTACGAAAGTCACAGTTAATGTAATAGTTTCGTTTGCTCTCCAAATGTTAACTGTGAAATTGCTATATAATGATTTCTTATATTTACGCGAACACTACTCATTTAAATGAAACTAATTTTACGGATTTTATCGCCTTTAATTTTTTTTACTATTTATAACCCGACGTTACTATTTATAACTAGAGTTAGCTCTTTCTGCGTAGATCGGACCAAAAATAATAATTAAAAGCTGAAGGTACCCCAGGTTAACTATGACATCAGGACATCTGTCACCTCAGTCCTCCCGTGACCATGGGTGCTGTAAAACACTCGAAACGTCGGGTTATAAATAGTAAAAAAAATTAAACGCGATAAAATCCGTAAAATTAGTTTCATTTAATTGCTATATAACTTTGTTCATTAATCACTTAACTACAATTCGGTTTCGCGGACGCCCAAAACAGCAATTGTTCAGCCTCAATGTATAAGCTGAATCAATCATATACATTAAAGTGGATACTGGACCGATACAGCCATACAGATTAATTTAAGACATACTACTACTTTTTATTTTTCGGCGTTTGTAACAGTGTTATTTAATAATCTGTAATTTCTGTTTCATATTCATTTTAATTAATTTATTTATAGCGTATTTATAATTGTTACATTTCTTAAAATCATTAACGATTAGATATTATACATTTATAGTAATTTTGAAAAAATAAGAAGGTGTCTCGTAAGGTCAGAATGACGGCATAGAATCATGTCATATGTATGTAACATCTAGAAATATTTTTTTCGGGCCTTTTCCTACTACATATTTACATAGGTTTAGTTTGTCTGATTTCATCTCATAAATTTACTGTTATTTGACATCAGTTAAATCACAATAGTTAAATTAGGTTGGTAAGCTGAAGCCAAGAAATTGGTCAAGTGAACACTTCAACTTCGAAGCAACTCGAACGCGGTGGTACAATATTTGCATCAAGCAACCGGCAAGCCAGCAGCTGTAGGACTAATAACATGAAGTTTTTATCATGTGATAAATTTTACGACGTACAAGAACATTTCTTGTTATCACCGAACACGACAAATACTAAATGTTCTTACAATATACGTAATTTTTTATAGAAGTAAGTGTGGATACTATCTATTACTTTACTTTATGGTAAGTGCAATATTTGACCACGCTTTATAAATGCTGTGTTACCCAGAACATTTCTGTGTGACACCATACTGCGTTCCTTACCCTAAGACATCAGTTCTTTAGCCCAGTAATTACCTAAGCTAGCTTAGCTTAGCCTAGGTCTGAAGTGCACTTCAGACCTAAATACAGTAATGTTTGCACACTACTGCTTGACCGCTGAATAACTGGTATTGCGGTGATACCAATCTAGATGGGTTCCTGCATATAAATCCTATAATCAGTAATTAGAAACATTTCAATTATAATTAATAAGTAGTCAGTGTTAGTGTCTATATATGATGGCTGGGGGTGTCCTTTGGATTATCTTTTTGTATTCATATAGGTTACACCTCGGATTGTTGACGCAGTTGTTTAACGGCTCCAGCGCGACAGGTCGCTGAGATTACCACACAGAACAGATACTTGTAAGATGGTCTGGGTGCTTATAAATGTATGACGGAGCAGAGGCTCCTGAATTGTTTTTAAAAAGCATGACGTCAATATGGCTGACGTCATGTTCTCCACACCACTCAGCAAATGATAATAATATGAATTGAAATAACTAAAAACAAACCAAAGAACAATAAAAGCAGTTTTGTTCAAGTTAACCTCATTTTACTATTTTAAGTAAATCAAACATTTTAAAATCAAAGTGATAAAGGATAAATAGAAATTTTGTTAACAGTTACAAATTACTTATATTTAATTTTTAATGAACAATAAAGACTTAAAATAGTACTTAATAACAGCACGTCAGGCACCGCACCACGGATTGATCACAGCCAGCACAGAAACACAATGGACATTCTGGACCAATCCGTGGTGCGGTGCTGACGTGCTGTTATTAAGTTAAGTGCTATTTTAAGTCTTTATTGTTCATTAAAAATTAAAGATCTGAATTGAAGAACTGTTTCGCAGTAATGATAACAGAGAAAAACCAAAAAGAAGTTCCGTACTAACGAATAAGCCAGTCCGTACGTTTAATTTAAAACAAGGTCTGTCGCACTTTTGAGACCTGTTTCAGACGAGAAAAAGCCATTGAATCTAACTTTAATTGTCGTCAGGAGAAAGCCGAGCCATCAGATGACCGTATCGGAGGGTACAGACGAAAGCAACGCGGGGGTTCCAGAATACCCAACAGCGCGCCATCAAACCGCCAGCAGTCATCCATGAGCCACACGATACCACGACACTAGAAGACATCATACGAGACAACTCCAGAGGAAGCACCTAATCAGCTCCACCACAATATCCGGTGATATAATAATCCTTATTTAATTTTAAAACCCAAATTACTTTCTTTACTTGTAATACAAATAATGCATGGTTCTTTTACAAGGAATTGAAATGAAATACTCTAAAATCTTTCATGTATCTTGTGAGATCCTGATCAGCCTTAAAAATGTGAAATCATAGCGAAGTCACTGATACTGTTAAAAGATCATTCAAAAAAGCTTCTTCACGTCTTTTCTGCGTGAAATGTTATATTTCAGAGCCTCTGGAGACCACGGTCATAAAAATAAGGCCCAGACCCCAGTATCGTGCCTCTCACTGTTCTTTTAGAGCCTCTGAGGACCACTGTCATAAAAATAAGGCCTAGACACCGGTTTCGCCCTTTCCTTATTCCTTTCCTCTGTGTACCACGGCAGAAACGACCAGAGCACAGCATCATAATCTCGTAAAACTTTGTTTTTTGCTGAGACAGAAATAAAATGACAGAAAACAATACAACATCGCTGGCTTGCGTATTAAGACGTATAACAAAAATAGTAAAAAAAAATCCTAAGATTATTATTTATGTAATTATTATTGCTAATGTGGTGAGGCTTGGAGCAGTATCAACATGAAAGTTTCTTAGGATGGTGGAGAACCATAATATGTGGGGCTTTACAGTAAAATATTTGTTATAATAATTTTGAGAAATTCATGTACACTCATATTTTTTTTAAACTATTAAACAAAACTGAGGTTTATAACTAACGTATCAAAGATAAGCATTTCACAGTTTTAACATTTCTGGTTTCAGAAGTGAATAAGTGCAGAGCGCGCACTTACGTATCGTATCTCGTAAAAGGCGAGTAAGGAATTTAACTGCACTGTGCACCCAACAGCGCATGGTGGCGATGGGTTCACCACCTATCACACCAAGTGCATTATATTGTTTTGGTGAAACGTGGATTGTGGCTCTGTGGGTGGTAGATCTGTTTTTGCAGTGAGTGCCCAGTCTCTGACTACCCCTTATGGGATACAGTCGTGATCTTATGTATGTACGAGGGTGGATTGAAAAGTACTCGGCCTAACACAGATCCATTCAATTCTAAAAATCAAATCTACCCACATTATTTAGTTCAGTTCAGACTAGTTCATTGTGTGAAGTTCGAAACGTGTGCGATAATTAGTTGTGATTTTATAAATTTATTAACAAAGTAATCGGTCATAATTTCCGCGAATGGAACAAATCGAGCAGCGTGCCGTCATTAAGTACCTCCATAAGAAGGGGCTATCATCAAAAGCCATCCATGATGATATGGTCAGTACATTAGGCGATTGTGCTCTGTCATATTCATCCGTCAAAAAATGGATAGCAGAATTTAAGCGTGGTAGAGAGAGTGTGAAAGATGAACCCCGCTCTGGAAGGCCTTCGACGTCAACTACTGACGAAAATATTAAAAAAGTACTTGATTTAATAATGGGAGACCGCAGATTAAAAATTAGAGAGATAGCCGAGATTATAGGCATCTCTTATGAACGAACTCAAAACATCATTGTCAACGAGTTGGGTTTCCACAAGGTGTCTGCGAGGTGGGTTCCGAGACTGCTTTCAGTTGAACAAAAAAGGACGCGATTGACTATTTAACACGCGACTGTTTGGAGTTATTTGAAGCCGATGCAGATGATTTTTTGAATCGTTTTGTTACTATGGACGAAACATGGGTTCATTACTGTACACCGGAAACAAAACAACAATCAAAACAGTGGAGAAGACCTGGTTCACCACCCCCTAAAAAGGCTAAGTCGATTTTGTCGGCAAATAAGGTGATGGCTTCAGTATTCTGGGACTCGAAAGGTGTGATTATAATTGATTATCTTGAAAGGGGTCAGACTATAAACTCTGATTACTACTGCACCTTACTACGTCGTTTACGAGAGGAAATAAAAGAAAAACGTCGAGGAATGCTCAGAAGAAAAGTCCTGTTTCATCAAGATAACGCCCGTGTTCACACGTCAGTACAGTCAATGGCTGGAATTCACAACTGTGGCTTTGAACTGTTACCGCATCCGCCGTATTCACCTGATCTGGCACCATCAGACTTCTTTCTGTTCCCTAACCTAAAAAAGCACTTGGGAGGTCAAAGATTTTCGACAGACGCATATTTTGACTCTAAGGAAGAATCATTTTTTTTAACGGTCTAAATGCTTGGAAGGGGAGGTGGCAAAAGTGTATTGAACTTGATGGTGATTATGTAGAAAAATAAAAATATAACTGATTTAGTATGTGTTTATTTTCTTGGTTAGGCCGAGTACTTTTCAATCCACCCTCGTATGTATGTAATTATTAAGATTCAAGCAAGGCACAATTAATTAATAATAACACTTGAATAACTATTTATTGTTTAAGTGAACTTGTATTAACTAAAATAAGAATTGTTGTAACTTGTAAATAATAATAGTTTAAGATTACCTTAATTATAACACTTCAATAATTTGTAAATATTGTAAGACTATTTTAACAATAGTACCTTTCATGTTAATTAGTTAAATAAGAAACTGAGAACCGAATTTTATGACGTCACAAGACATACAATACAGGAGTTCCTTTTCCTAAATCCTGGAGCTTGGCAAATGCTGCCCTATATTTAAAAAAAATCTAGTTAAAGTGAAATTTACAATTAAATAAACATCCTACATTAGCGATCGGTCCTTTAAAAGTCCGGATAAAGCTAACCAACATTTTTTGTTGGTTAGGTTAGGTTTAGCAGTAGATGTTTCTACGGCTCTCAATACTACATGATACTCAGTTTATTCTGCTGAACTGAGCTGGGTCTGAGCAGGTGTTTCAGAGGTTCTTGTGATCGACCTGACGTTCCACATGTTCCTTTTTAGACTTCTTTCGTTTCTTGATTCTGAGTCTACGCAAATGTCCCTGTCGTTCTCACTGAAACGATACGCCTTATAAATTCAAGCAAACATTGTTTGATCTAAGAAAAATATTTGACGTTGGTATTGATGAATATTTTTATTGGCAAAAAATAAACAAACAGAAAAGTGAAACGCTACTAAACCAAATCAACAAGGCAATATTTAAACTTAAATGTCATAAAACATTCAAAAAATTAACAAATCAAAAATCAGTCATGCTTCCTTTTCCTTCACGTTAAATGCCTTATAACTGTTTGAAATTTAACTTTATGTCTAGTGAAATTTGTCAATATCCAATTTACGCATTTCACTTCACCGTGTAAGCATGACATTTATTTTAATAACCTGTCATAAACATTTAATAGCATATTATGTATTCAATACGATAAACTGCCAAACTTTTTGAAGACTGATGGAAACAGACGCCGTCTTGAAGAGTTATTAAGTGACATTTAATTTAATGTAATATGGTAATTAGTTTCATTTATTAGGATTACTAACATAGTTTATCAACGGATTTGTTATATACTACTCTATTCATAATGGCATTAGGCAAAGGGTGGAACATAGAAGAGGTTCTAAAACGTGCAGTCACTGGATCCAGTTTAACAAATTTCTACAGTGAAATAAATAAAACTGCATTTTAAAGATAAAGGTGCATTAGCGGCGGTAAGATTCATTTGCAGGAATCTGTCTAGGTCGGTACCACTGCAGTGGTATTCTACCGTCAAGCAGTAGCACATAAACATTACTGTGTTTAGGTCTGAAGGGCATTTACATTACACAGACTATTAGCTAAATCAGACGTGGGATATGATAATATAATATTGCATGTACCAATCTCTCTAAATCGAATTCCAGTCTCTAATTGTTCTTGCGTTCTTTCCCAATGGCGGCATACTCCACCAAAGCTTGGTAGACATCATTTCTGTCATTACATCTCATACAGTTAGGAGAATCAACAGGGTTCATAGGCTTGAACACATTTTGAGGAATGTGTCCGGAACGCAGTCTCATACTTGTGACTAGCAACTGTCTGTTAATCATCATGTGTCATCCTTTCTGTAACGAACCAGGGTATTTTCGGCGGTTCCGTTTGAATGGTTTTGTACGAAATGCCTTTCTTCACGGATCTTTTGTCGAAGTGTTATTTCCATATTTTAAAGCATTCTTTTTTAACGTCTTAAAAAGATCAGTAAAGTAGGGTAAACAACCTACAGGTATTCCTTCGTATATTCCTGCTTTTGCAAATTTATCAACTTGTTCGTTACCAATCAGACTAATATCAGTTCCTCAAGTTCATCGAACTAAATTCTGCAAAACACTTTTACTGTCACAAGGAACCACAAATTTACACTCACCAAGCACTTAACTCAGTGCAACACTGTTATAAGCAGACGCTGCACTTGCTATAAGGTGAACGATATGCACGTCTCGTCACTTTCATTGTTCGTCACGGTTTTTTTTTTGTATGTATTTGTATAATTTTTTTAACATGGCACTACGATGCCTATAATAAATATTTCATTGAATTGTTATATTATGGAATTTTAATATGACGCAAATAATAAAAAAATACGCAACAACAAATAATATTTCGTATGGTATGGTGGATTATACGGTGTCTGCTTTTCAATGAATAACGAAATGACATAACAGCTCTTAGTTCAAATATAATATAATAAACTCGAATAAAATAAAATAAATATAGTGAATTGAAAAAAACTATTTCATTGTTGACTATACAATTCTAAAAATTTTCAGTTTTTTGCTATATAATATTCTATGACGACTTTCTAAACGAAGATATCTTTTACGCTCTACTAATGGAGGTAGGATTCCTATGAAATTCGCCTACGTATGCACCACCGCAGTGCTAATTATTCTGCGTCAAGCAGTGCAAACATTACTGTTTCGGTTTGACGGACATTGAAGACAGTGTAATTATTATTCTCACATGCGAATGAACACTAACCCAAAGCAAGATTATCGATGGGAGACCATGATGCCAGTTCTAGATCAATTATTAGACATAACTAAAATATTAACCAAGAACTTGCGACACAAAAGGCCCAATTGCACACCAATGGGTTTTTGTCAATAATTATCGTCCAATCTTCTTATACTTTTTACAGCAAACAAATTATTTATTAAACGACAACAGGTTAAGAGAATCTACCAACCCGCCTGCCACGCGTGACAACTATGGCAAAATCCCCCCTAAATGAGAGCTACAAACTTTTGTGGCAATCTATGAAGGAGGCCAATGTTCAGCAGTGGACTAGTGATAGGCTGAAACGACGAAAACGACGACGTTGACGACGACGACGACGACGACGAATTATCTATTACCAAGATAAGGGTAATTTGTTTCAATACTTGACATAATGAATAACAGAATCCTGATACTTAATCAGCTTTCTCAATTGTATTTTTAAAAGTTTCGTTAACATGATATAGTTTAGCGAAGCTTTGTAGTTGTAACTTATTTTAATGATGTATTATTATCACTTATATACCCAAGTAAACAATTTAAAGAATCTTAGGTTACATCTAATGTTACTGTAAATAATTTTATCTTATTTATATAACTTTATTAGGACAAAATCACATAGAGTTTTGTTACTGTTATAAAGAGATGAGACGTACAAGAAACAAAGCACATGTGTATATTCAAAAAAAGAGATTATTATCAAAAATCTCTTTAGAACCTTACTGAAATATTAAAGAACGTTACGATTTATTTTTACACTTTCTTGCAGTATACAAAAGGTGTAAATAAAGAATCTTATCAATAATTTTACAAAACGACGATATATTTTCCTTCAATGGTACCGCCATCTATTGGCTCTCCATAATGTCTACTTTTATTCTATTGTAACCGCACCAATTTCGCCATTTTCCTCATATAAATGGCATAAATGGCTGCGGCTTGCTACTTGCAGAGTTTGAAAAATTATGGCCGCTTGAATGACACTATTGCACGGGACGCGCGTGAAAATTATTTTAATTGCTTTAAGACTACATGTTGTGGTTGTTGTGGACTGTCGTCTTGTTAAACACACGAAAAATATTGTAAGTGAAAGTAGAAGCAGCTTGCAAGGTCTACAGTGAAGAGAATCAGGCGCATGAAACGCCGCCGCGCCGGATCCATCACTTAAGTCAATGCAGCCTGTTTCCTATTCCCGAATTACGCGGTTACATTATTTATTACCATTAACCCTAAAATAATATATTCATCTTCTTGCTGGTTGAGGTGAGACGCTGGTTTTGGTTTTGGTTTTGCCCCACCACTCACCTACCTTAACACTTAACAAATGATGCCACGTGGTGGTGACGAGCACATTGCAATGCCGCACAGAACTTTAAACTGGGGGGGGGGGGGGGGCTCCATATCTGTTACAGGCACGCGTCATCAGGATAATGACATGCTTGATATTTGCTGCGAAAAGGCCCTTGAGGTTCAGGAGGCCCACTCATTTGCTAAGGACGCGTAAAGATTCATATTTTATAGTTTCTGAAGCATAAAAAAAAGGTTCTTATTATATTCACAGCCAGTCTTTCAGACGAATTTATTGTACTATTCATATAATGCCCTGTATATAGGCTACCATAAGGATAATGTTTTCATTATCTTGGCTATTGTAATAAATTTCAATGTAAAATAGAAACTTCCTTAAAGTGTTTAACCACAAACATAAGTATTAAATTCTCCTCAAATACTAATTGAATACATTACGTAAACTAACTGAACATTTTCTCACCTAAGAAAATGAAATAACTATAAACTGTTTTGTCTAGAAAATATATAAAAAGCAAATTAAGCATTTCGTAAAGTAGAATAATAGAAAATTTACACGAAATATATTTATTTCTTGAAATATTACTTTAAATTTGCCATCACTGATGTAATGTTTTAGGCAGCTATTAGCTGCAATAACAATTATTAATAGGAGCTGAATAAATAAACCACGTTGATGTTTCTTCAGCAAAGTTGAAAAGAAAAGTTTTAATTTTACTTCTGTAATGAAGCTGATTGGTTTGTATGTTTGAACGCGCTAATCTCAAGAAATACTAATCCGAAGTTTCTAGGCTAAATAAATATTTACGCTGCAGCCGAACTGTGAATGTGTGTAACGAAACGAACTGTGAATGCTCACTTCAACGAGGTATCACGCCGTACGGGACAGTCATTTGGTCAGCTTATTTTACGCGCATAAAACCGCGCGGCACAGCTAGTGACGCGATAAATGTTAAGTAAGAAACGACTTTCGATTTTAAAATGATTTTTGATACATACATACATAAGATTACGACTGTATCCCATAAGGGGTAGTCAGAGACTGGGCACTCACTGCAAACACAGATGACTGCCACAATCCACGTTTCACCAAAACAATATAATGCACTTGGTGTGATAGGTGGTGAGTCCATCTCCACCATGCGCTGTTGGGTGCACAGGGCAGTTTAATTCCTTACTCGCCTTTTACGAGATCTATTGGATGAGATGGAGTGGTAGTATTCTTTTAACGAGCCGCCACCACACGGTTAATGATTTTCGAACTTTTAAAATTTTGATAATGATTGTAAGTGAAATGAGATATGTAAAATAAATTTCAGGATAACACTATTGATTCAAAGACAAAAAAAAAATATAACTTTGATTTTTACTCCAAATAAACTGTAATCAAATGAGTTCCAAAATGTTGTAACAGTAATTCAAAACATCATATATAAGAATTAAATTAAAATTAAATCAATCTTAGTAAAACTAATTAATGTAGCAAATACTAGCCAAATCGTCGCCGTCTGTCGCCCAGCAGGCTTGCGGATCTACCGCGCTGTATCGGTAGGCAGATCTTCGATCACAATCACAAACTAAAAAACAAATGAAATCCAACGAAATTTAGCACAGAGATAACTTGCATCCTCGAGACGGACATAAGATACTTTTTATCCAGAATGTCTTATTGCATATAAATACATAGAATAAAAAAAAAGAATCAAAAAAGAAAAAGCATTTATTGGCGCAGCACAAAAAGACGACACACTTAGATACAATAGAAACACATTTTAAAAAAGAAAATACGAATAAAAAATCATTAAAAAAGGACTAGAAAATAAAAACAATTACACAAATAAAATACCTTAAAAATTAAGCCTGACGCTGATTTTCATCTAGAACCTTCTATATTATGGTTACTTGCAATTCTAATTGTTGATAAAAAAGAAAGTGTATATACGTCTATCAGAAAATATTATGAGCTGCATGATATATAAACGCTATGCATTTATTTTGATCATCTCGTAAACAATCAATAGCGTCATAGAACATATGGCCCTCCCAAACTGGAAAGATATTTCGTAATTGCCACTGACGCTGGGCAGGTGGATTGACGATCCCCTTACGGTGCAGACGACTAGCCTCTTAGGCGCCGCCATTAACGTTTTAACTATATTTGCTACTTTCTTTCTGCCAACGAAATTTTTTGTCGTTTTACTTTTAAACTTTTAACACATCCACAGCAGGAGACGTTGTGAAGGATTTTCTCACATTTGTATCGCTAGGTTAGTATTAAATTTAGCACAAAATTACGAAAATTGTTATCGTTTTGCCTTTTGAATGAAATAGAAATTCTATATACTCCTTCCCCCATTTTTCAATAGCTTATAAGTTTTTAAAAATAGAAACTCCTGGATAACAAAGAGATATGTTAAGATTTATAATGTGTGAAGAAAATCGTTAACTATTAGCTATTTCAACTGATTTTGTTTTCTAGTATTAAATCAAATATTCTATATGTTTTTAAGTAATTGCGTAAAACCAGATAAATAAAAAATATTATTAAACTGAAGTATGGATTGTTTACTTGATTGATACTTTTTATATAATATAGTCACTACAGTAGTTTAGTCAGTTACTGTCGCGTAGTTCATTTCTGAATGCTCGTAATTATCGATGAGAACCAGTTAGCGTATAAATGGGAAAAGAGCCAGAAATTGCAAAGTGCTTTCATTATCTTGGCACAGTTCATTTACTTTTTATCATAACTACAAACTACTAATAGTTAATGAAAAATGATTTTAAATATGTTTTAAAGAGAATATGTAATGAATAATGTGCAAACGAAGCTGCATATTCTCTAATACAATACGAAAAATTACAAAAGCTTTTTTTTTGGACAAATAAAAGGCAACGAAAAGAGAAAGCGGAAGGATTGTTCTTTATCTTCGATGCTTCGAGTATTACGTTATTAATATAATAATATGATAGTTTTTTATTTGCCTTATCACAATTATTTGTTATTTTAGACTTGTTTCGACGTTGAACGTTAAATTCATACAGTTTATCGTCAAATTAAAATAGAACATCCAGATTGTTCATGTCTTTACTGTACCCATTTTTAGCACTAAAATATAAAATTCTTAGCAAAATAACCTACTATTAACAATAAGTTTTTACAGATCGTTATCATTTTTTGTCTAAAAACAAATTGGGTGTAAAATAAATATATATTCGTCGTTTCAGCCTATCAATAGTCCACTGCTGAACATAGGCCTCCCCCATAGATTGCCACAAAAGTTTGTAGCTCTCGTTTTGGGGGGATTTTGCCATAGTTGCCACGCTTGGCAGACGGATTGGCAACCGCAGTTTATTTATTCAGACGTTACAGGAAGATGCTGCTGCCCATCTCCTGGTTTTCATTTTCCCTCTGTCGACTTTTACGACACCCACGGGATGAGATGGGGTGGTAGATTCTCTTAGGCCGCTAACACACGTCGATGGGTATCCGGCAGAGTAAAATAGCATTTACTTCTTTTCTACCGAGGTATCGTAAGAGGCGGCTAAGATATTGTACGGACCGCCTTTATTCTCGAATTATTCTTCTCGAAAGCTGTCTTTAATTTTAAGTTAAGCTCAAGAGCATCAGTTCTTATCAAGTTTGGTCCTCCACTCCATCAGAGTTAGATGTTAAATCCTGTACAGCTCCTTGCTGAAAAATAGCTAGCAAACGCGTAGCGTAATTTTTTGTAATAAGAATACACTAGAACCAAGCTTTAAAGCTTGTACTAGAAGATGGTTGACGACAATAATGGCGGACTCGGTCCTGCGATATCATGTTCCACATTGGATACCTTAAACCATTAGGCTATTGGCGGCTAAATATAGTATACCATATATAATTACGTATAGTTACGTGTTGTCGTCTACATTTTCGGTGATGTAATTGCTGTTAGCCATCTCGGCTTTTACAGCTTCATCGGATACTGTGCTCGCAAGCCAGGGGCTTGCGTGCCAGGTTTAGGTTGACCCAAACATTAATAAATAAATATACTCTTACAAGAACCTCGAAATTCGGACTGTATTGCGTTCGCTGCGTGCTTTCGCGATTTCGATATCTTAAATGTTTTAAGTCGTCTAATGACCGTCTGAGGGAGGCTGCGGGCCTTCATTCGGACTGTCGACTTGTGTGTCGGTAACTCTGGGCGGTGAGAACCGCCCTGGAACACGGGTGGTTTTATCGTCTGTAAACGTCGTCTAGGACATCGCATTCATGTATTTATTCTTAGGTTGTGTAATCTTCACCAGAGTATATAATCTACTTTCAGTGATTATATACTCTGGTGAATGAGTTTTAGTAGGGTAGGTATTTATAACTGGCTGAGGTAAAAAGGTTAGCGCTTGAGCCGAAGAGACGGAAATATCTGCACTCAAAGCTTTAACCTATGATTATGTAGTCCTTATGGATAACAATAAATTAATGTGTCTTGTGCATTTACGTACTAATTTACTTTTTGTACTCTTAAAAAATATAGAACATATTACGAACAAAAACTGAAAGTTGTAAGAAAATCTTCGTCTCTTAAATACTTTTAAAATTTTTCTGTGTAATGTACACCAACAAGTATTGACTTGGTATCTAAAAATAAAACAAAACTGTAACGTACTGGTGTTTAAATCAATACAGCTCCGTGAAAATAATAAAATCAAGCATGCATTGATTGCTATGCGACTCAGAAATTGAGCGGTAATTGTTAATCAAGTTCGTTACTTGGAAAGTGATCAGAGAGATGTCACCTCACCGATGAGTGACTGGAATATGTAAGGGAATACATATTTATAAGTTTAGTTATGATGTTTTTCTGTTGAAATAAAATTTAAAAACTTATAATATATCTAATACCAAAAGTATCATTAAATAGTAATATAATGTAATTACAAAATCAATTAAAGCACAATTTATCACTTAA
Source organism: Luehdorfia chinensis (assembly GCA_019845155.1). NCBI lineage: Eukaryota > Metazoa > Arthropoda > Insecta > Lepidoptera > Papilionidae > Luehdorfia > Luehdorfia chinensis. Next base: position 653,174 of record JAHVAK010000642.1, read on the forward strand.
TATTAAAAATGTAACTCTCGTTCGACGACCTTGTGGCCTAATGGTCAGAGTACCTGACTTCCTCGTCCTGGGCTCGATTTCCAGCCGGAGCCAAAACTTTTCCAAACCAAATTTGTGTTTTAAAATTTATAAAGGAGGCCTTTTGGCCTCCTTTCATTTTTGAGAGAGTTTTGGAGCCCGGAAGCAACATTCAAAGTCAATCGTCTCTCAAAAATTAATAAACATACTTCTAATTGGTATAATGTGCTCTATGTGTTGATCATAATATTTTAGTCTGTTATAATTATGTAATTAATATGTAAGTATTTCTATATATCTAAAATTAGGCCACACTCATAGATTCAACAGGTGTAGTTGCCACTCTTTAGCGGCGAGTTTATAAATACAGTATCATGCGTTTTTCTCAAAAATATTATATTATATCCATCTTCGTAATTTCCTTCATCAGCACTGATAATATAAGTTTCGCACCCTTTATGGGGTTTCGTAGTAAAAATTATACCATTATAATTTCGTCCTGTCCGTCCTTTCGTATATCACAGCTATCTTACTTGGATATATTTTGAAGAAAGATGTTTTTACGAACCGCTTTACAACGCTTTACAAACTTGGCGCTAAGAGAAGTTAACAATAAGAATAAACGATAATGACAAAAATTTAAGTCAAAAATAAACGTAATAAAACATGTTTGCTTATTTAGATATTGCTTTATATATACGAGTATATGGTAGGATGATAGTAGTAAGTTGTGGGTGGTATTCAAATATCATGGAAACGGTCACCAGTTTCCAAATGCCATATTGGACATTTGTACATTTTTTCATTAATGAATTCATTACTAAATCCTTTCATTCATTTCCGTAAGAAAAAACTTTTATAATTGTGTATTTCTTACGTTACTTTTAATTAAGGAAATGAAATCGATACTTGAACATTTTTCAATTACTCAGAAGAACATAAATTAAATTCTCTTTTGTCGAGCCTAATAAAGAGAGGCACTAATTAAGGCCAACGAATACAGCGTCTTGAATAATTAATATTTTCAGGTATAAACTGGGAACTGAAATCATCACAATTTAGTTTTTATTCATTTGTTGGACATTGTTACATTGTATATTACAATTCTTAATATTATTGAAGATTATTAAATTGATAAATATTCTTACAAAAATTAAATTCAAAGTAATTATGGAGAAGTTCGTAGCTCTCCTTTTGGGGGGAATTTGCCATAGTTGCCACGCTTGGCAGGCGGGTTGACAAACGTAGACTATTTATTCAGATGTTCCAGGAAGATGCTGCTGTATCTCCTGGTTTTCATTTTCTGTTTGTGGAGTTTTATGACGCCCACGGAATGAGATGCGGTGGTAGATTCTCTCAAAGCAAACCAGCAGATGAGCAGCAGCATCTTCCTGGAACATTGAATAAATAAACTGCGGTTGCCAACCCGCCTGCCTAGAGTGGCGACTATGGCAAAATTCCCCCCAAAATTAGAGCTACAAACTTTTGTAGCAATCTATGAGGGGGCCTATTTTCAGCAGTGGACTAGTGATAGGCTGAAATGATGATGATGATGAATCAAGTGTACTGTATTAATAAATATTATGATTATTATAATTGGAGCAAAGGTACTGAAAGTGAGGAGTTAGGTAGGAAGAGGGAGTAGGTAGTGAATGCACGCAAACTTCGGAGCTGACGAATGGGTATTTATTACGTGTATCAAACATTATGTTTGTAAATCTTAATCTAAATATCAAAATTGATTTAGACGTATATGCTAGTGGAGTCTTTAGCTATATAAAATATATGATGTTTTATAAGTGATTCATAATTTTCAAAGTTTTGAAGTTATAACTGCTTCAATATATATTCAATTCGAGAGTTTGGGTGTTCCCTTGAGTACTATTCACTCTCTCCATTTCTACATTATTTGCGCGTTAAGATAAAACACATGAATGAGTTGGAATGTTCTTTATAACTTATAAGTTCTAAAAGATTGATGGCTTGCGTTCAGAAGTTGAGATATATAATATTATTTAAACAAACAGTTATCTTGAATTACCAATATAACAACAGTACTCAATGTGGAAATATTTCGGATCGGCAAATTGACAAAAGTCGTAAGTAATTAGATGTGATTCTCGCATGGCCAGCGGTCAGTACTGTTGTTAATCAGTAGGTACCACCGCAAGGCTAGTAACTCTGCCGTGAAGTAGTTGCGTGAAAACATTACTGTTTTTCAATTTGAAGGCTACTGACAGCTAGTGTAATTATTGGGCATATGAGATTCAAGAAATGATATCTCAGGCTGACAGGGGCAATGTGGTGCCACACAAAATAGTTTTGGGTGAATCAGCTTTTGTTATGGGCCTATGTTGTACTTACAATCAGGTGAACGTTTAGCTCGCCACGTGAAATAAAAAAAATAAAATACTTTTCTCATTTAAAAAAACACATATTTCTCAAATAAAAAAAACATATTGCATACACTACACTGTATAATTGGCGTAATGGTGACCAGCTTTTTCCGCAAAATTCTACCTCAACTATGTGTAATGACAAACAAGTGAGGTAGTGCTTTCAAGGAAATGCGTATGCCAAGCAGTAATTTTTAAAATATCGGTGAAGAAGAATAAGAAAATAGTGCTGAATTACCAAATATTTTTTTTAAATATTGAGCAGGAGAAATTTTTTATTAGGTTTTTGTTGCGCTTTTATTATGTTTTACAAATATAATACCATCTAAACTAAAATTGATCAAGCTTCAACATTTTGACAAATTTTATAATAAAAACCAATTTATATGTTAAATCTAAATCTTAATAAAGCCGTATGTTTCCAGTAAAAAATCGTTGAGAGAAAATCCCAAATCATTGCGTATTAGTCTCTCAAGGGTAGCGTTTAAATTGAAAAGCATTAAAATTAAGGACATTAACTTGTTTAAAAATCACTAGACTGTAATTTTTCAACACTATTAAAAAAGGTTCAAACAGGAATACTGTAGACTTCACTTACTTTATTTATAAATATAAAAGACATGATATGACAGTTTGAAAAATGTTCAGAAAAATTTAGAAGTTGCTCAGGTAATTCCACGCAATGATTTCAGATATAACGTCACTCATACATACATTAATCTACAGACAAAACAACAAACTATGCAAGAACAATGCACTCGTCTGGTTGTCTGTAATATAGAATATTAGAGTGCTATATTGTGGAACTCAAAAATTTATTACAAACGTATATAACTATCACCATGTGGATAATCCATTGTACGCTATACATGGAACAATTTTAGTATCATAAAAAGGAATACAATTGCTTAGCTTCAATTGCGCGGTATGTCAACAAAAATATACCAGGTTTTTAACTAATTCTTCGTGTGTCTCATTGCATATTCAACGTCGAAGCTTTTGTAGCTTACTTTTGATGAAATGTGGAGACATCCATTTTGATGTTAACTCCTAAGCTTGGAATTCTATTTGAAAACGGCATAATTATTAATGTCATGATATTGTAGATGCTGGCTAAAGTATGGTCAGTTATTTTTTTGGAAACTGTTTTGCTGAAAAGGGCAGTAGTTACAGATGGAAGTATACATCAAAGTTCACGAATAATATATAATGAAAGAAAGGTTGTATTTGGTATAAACCACAACATATATAAAAATTATCAACAAAAAAGTTAACTTCTACTGCTAATAATAACATAAGTTTAGCTTTTCCATATCACGGGTCATACCAAAAAGGTCAAATGCTGAGTAAGCCTCAAGCCTTTTTGGAGAATAAAATTCCGAGGCCGGTTTAACGATGAATTAAAACATCATGCATACTTCACGTGAAACTATGTTAGCATTAGTTAACTTATAAATATTAAAAAGTTAAAATAAAATAAAAAAAAATTAAAAGTCAAACTGCAAATTGGACGTGCGAATTATTTTCTATTGAAGTAGACAGTTTATTGTTTTTGTTTATTGTTGCAGAGAGGAAAACACCACTGCCACGTGAAATATCCTACAACAGGGTGGCCCTTGTTCAGCGATATAATGAGTACTTTTTTATTAGACAACTATTAAAATTAGCGAACTGTGTGTGTTAAAAAGTAAAGTAATCGAACAAAATATAGAGCGAGCACAGGCCTTCTGTCGTATTGTACATTGGTCTACTGCACGCGGTTGGACGGTCGATTCTTCGGAATTCAGAATTTTTACACAACGTTTTCGTGGTCAGGTACGAGGTAAATCAGCGCTTTAACAATTTTATTATTGCATTTACGAATTTAAATGGACTGGACACGAACTCTGAGCTATCTCGGTCCTTCTATTGTATAAGTAGATATAAAAAATTTGCTGCTGAGCTTAAAATTTAGAGCTAAATTAAGCATTTGCACATTTCAACACTATCTGTAAATTATTATTAATAAGCAGTGCTGTCGTTTGTCGCATAGTTTGGCTAGACTGGCTATGAAGTAATCATAGATTGTTTCTATAATATCGAAAAGGATTTAATATTTTCTGGTCAAGAGAAACCTTCAACTACTACTAAAAGTTTACTTAAAATCAAATTTTAAATTTCTCATCAATTTCTTCTACCACAAAGTTTTAAAAACATGTATCTTATAGTGACGGGATCTTCTTCTGGAATTCTTCATACATTTATTCCAATTCAAATATTTTTTCATGTTATGTGGGATACGAGTATATCCATTTTTCATGAACTTGATGATTACGTCATGAAGTTATGGATACATAGATGTTTCTTATGCATCGTGTACAATTTTGGATAGGGCCCCGAAATTATTAATGTTACTTCCTGGTGGTTGCTATTCTGCCGTGAATCAGTGGTGTGCAAACATTACTGTATTTCCGTCTGAACGGCACTGAAAGATTGTGTAATCACTGGGCATATGAGACTTACGAATTTATGTCTCAGGGTGATGGGCGCAGTGTAGTGCCACGCAAAATTTTCCTGGGTGACAAAGCATTTATTATGGGCAGGGGTTGCACTTATCATCAGCTGAACGTTTTGCACGACCCGTCACTTTCTTATACAAAAAAAATGTATCATGGGACAATAAACAAGCATGCAGTCCACCTGATGTTAGGTGGTAATTTTGGATACCATCAGCCTCTACGAATTATCAAAATGGACGTGCGTTGTCACCCTTGAGGACTAAGATGGAATAACTGATTGCCAGTAACTAGGTCTATAAATCTCGTAACTCAACATATGTAACGGAGGACGTAATGTAGGTATTATATCGGACCAACTCATTTACATGCAACATCAACATGCGGCAGTAGCACTATGATGCGCAAAATATATAACATTTATCTATTACCACTTTAAAGTACTACGTGTTTAAATGAAACTATTTTTACGGATTTTATCGCGTTTATTTTTGTTATTTATAACCCGACGTTTCGAGTGCTTTACAGCACCCATGGTCACGGGGGGACTGAGGTGACAGATGTCCTGATGTCATAGTTAACCCGGAGTACCTTCAGCTTTTAATTATTATTTGTGGTCCGATCTACGCAGAAAGAGCTAACTGTGTCTTGAAGTCTTGCAGTGGTATGCTTGGTTTTTGACTTAATTTTATTAATTATATGATCCCAACCATTATATCAGATTTGATAAACCACAAATCCTCGCAAAATAACACCGATTCCTACCAAGGATGTTTCGCGAGGCTATTGAAATTAAAAAACATCCTAATTTTAATAGAGAAGATGGTTGGGTATTACCACCAGCTTGGGATCCTGATACGGGATAGCGGGTCACTATGATCACCCATAACATATATTTTGTCGCTGCACCTCATTTCGAACACACTCCGTCAACACATGATGTATATCTTCTACACTCTGGGCAGTTGGGTGAGGTCAATATTCCTACAATTTTTTTAACTTCCTCCTATTGTTTTCTTTGACAGCAATTGCAACGTTATCTATTCCATGCTTTGTGCCTACGTACATAAGGTCCATCAAGTTTCTTGTGAGTAACGAAATCTTTATACCTTTCTACGTTGGAAAAGCTATGCTCTTTCTTTCCTGTTCGTGATCTTCGTGTAATCTTAATATACTGCTAGTCAGTGAAAACTTACGTATTGCTTAGGAAATTGTCTACGATCATCGATCTGTTAATCAAATCGAGACCTATGCGGGTAGTCTTCGTATACTTTAGAATAGTGTTAGAATCATGTTCCTGTTGTTACTTTAGAATCTTGTTAGAATAGTGCCGACAGACTACCCTAGATTCTTTGAACGACATTTAGGCGGTACTTAGTTCTTTAAATGTTCCCCCGGTGGTAGAGTTTTACAAAATGTTTAGAGTTGATTGCAAAGGACCCAATGACATTTAATAACCTTTGTATATGCTACATGCATAGACATATTAGCAGTTTCACCTCTTAGGATTACTTCTCTGGGTGTGATAAAAACGTCAAGTACTTTAAAAGTATTTCAGTTTGCAAGTTTAAGCAATAAAATAAATAATAAAATTTATTTTTACTATGGTTGCACAAAAAACAATTTAAGCGTTGGCATCAAAGAGATGCAAATATTTTATTCATTAAAATATACATTATTTGTTGAATGAATAAAACACCTGAATAACATTAAGAAAATTAAAATTCGGGACATTTGCATAGTTATTCATTTGTATTCAGTAGAAAAATGCAGGTTTGTGTATTTCCGACAAATATCAACAAATTAAATCATCATTGAAGGTTATATAATGCGTTGTTATTTTATAATTTGACTACTACTATGTGTAAAAACTTTAAAATGGCTACAATATTTTCATTGTACTCAATATATTTTTGTAAATAGATAAATAATTTCCTCTAATCATTATTACCATCAGTTCAAGACTGTTGTGTGTTCCCTGCTGAGCTATGTGCCCTCCCTAATATTTTCATAACACAAAGTTCAGTGCCACTTGTATTACTTGTCTTCGCATTTCCCAGCAACTATGTGGATCGTTCGGCCATCTGAGCTCATAGGCGGTCATTTTAACGGCCCTATTTGCTAGCACGAGGTTAGCCCTTTAGACACTTTTTTTGAATGGGTTGATTCTATAAGCTTAAGCCGGCCCATGGCCTTTACTGGATTCTTGGGTTGTGTCGTGTGTAATTATGCATTCACTCATTTTCAAATGATCATATCAATGTACTCGAATAATGGGTGACCAAGATGTAATGTATGTGCGTGTGGTGGTGGCTTAAGAGAATCTACCACCCCATCTCATCCCGTGGTTGTCGGAAAAGTCGACAGAGGGAAAAATTAAAAGCGTGGCAACTATTGAAAAAGCCCCCAAATTTTGTAGCAATATGGGGCAGGTCTATGTTCAGCAGTAGACTAGTGATAGGCTGATAGGATGATGATGAAGCTTTAATGGGTAAAATATCACTATCGGATGTTATATGTTAATGAAATATGTTTTAATTTTATGCCTTTAAAAGGATTAACGACAAGATTGTTAAAGAAAATAAGAGGTAGGTGCAAGATGTCTGATAATGAGAGCGCAAAACCGCCTGTAAAGTACATAGCATTTAAATCTCATAAATATAAGTACCCATACAGTTGGGCATACGATAAGTTACAGGCAAGTCGTAGTTTGCTAACTAGAAAACAACTCACAGTTTGCAAGTGAAGCTATAATAGAAAGTTACTAATAAACTACATTTACAAATAACTTTATGGTGTATTGTAGTTTGTAGTGTTAATTCATAATTATTTATATTTATTATATAAGACAGGAGATATTCTATCATGTTTCGTGTCATTGCAACTGTAATTATAATATTTATCCAGGATGTATATAATATACAGATAAGGGTTTATAGGTTACTCTTATATTTAGGTTTACTGTGAGAATTTTTGTATCCCTTAATAAATAACATTAACATGGACGTGGTCTAGTGGTCAGAGTACCTGACCTCTACGCCTCGGATCCTTCGGTCCTGGTTTAAATTCCAGCAGCAGCAACTATAAGCTTAAGATTCCTGCATAAGAATCCCACCACCAGTAAAAAAGATTAACGAAAAAGATATTCAGAGTGTTCCATCGTCAGTATTTTGCAGAAATATCTGGAGCTACTAATATAAGTCTTATGGCAATAGTAAGTATACTTCAAAAATATGAGTGTCATTCACAAATTGTACTCCTTACGATCCGTTAGATGACGTCAAAAAGTTGTATAGCGTTACGTAACGCCTCGTTACTACGAATAGTAACTGTCACCAATAACTGTTATGAACTACTGAATAAAGGAACCGGCATGTGTGCAGCACTAATTTAGGAACCATAAAGTTAAGTGGATTAGTAATTATATTGCAGATATTTGGACCACTAACGCCCCGTTCATAGGAACGAGCTGACGCCCGCTTCCTACATTCACAAAACGAGACGTTTTCCTTACGATTCGTTGAAAAAGCTACGAATAATAAGATCAAAACCGTTTTGTTTTATTTCATTACGACTTACTTAATGTAATAAATGAGAAAGATTGTATGTTTGGATGTTTGTTACTAAACGGCTAATGGATTCTAATGCAATTTGGTACAAGGAAAGATTATGTCCTTGAAAGGGCACTTAATAGTTTATTATGAAGCTATGAATGAAACAAAACGTTATTACAAACTACATTAATTTAGGTCCAGGGAAGAGGGCGGGTAATGGTTATTAATAACGCTGAAAAGTGACTCAGATGCTTACTCGTCACAAATAAATGTACGGCTTACGGAAACTGTATGCAGTTTAAAGTCTTAGAAGTCCGACGTAAATGGCGCTCATTATTGCGTTCTATTTCAGTGCGATGCTACATCTGCCCATGCTTTAGAATACGTAACCAGACCTTATATTTTCGTCGTGATATAGATAGTAGTTGTCTGTAGGAAATAAATGGTTCGATTCAACCGGGGCAGCACAACGTTATCTCAGGAAACTATAATCATCATCATTTCTGCCCATCAAAAATCAACTGCTAAACATAAACACTGGACCACCAGCATCCATCAAGTTGCAAACCGTGGAAGTCGTCACTATATCTAGCGGGAGGTCGCCTTACGCAGCGTTTGCCGTTACGTGGTTTTTTGTTTGTGATATTTTTTTGCTTAATATGCTATGCTGGTTGTTTATTTAATAATAAATTAATATATACATTTAATTGGTACGTCGGTTATTTTGTAGATATACTGATGAGCCTTTGAGATTGCATAATCTACTAATACACACTACGTAATTGATATTATCTTAGATATGTATCATAATATTAATGTAATTAAAACACTAACTATACTTCTTATTTATTTATAAGCCAAGGATATAATAAATACGTCTTTTCTATTTTTTTATATTTCATAATAATGACGGAACGAGCAAAACGTTCACCTGATGGTAAGTGCAACGTCTGCCCATAACAAATGCTGTGTCACCCAGAAAATTACTTTGTGACACCACACTGCGCCCGTCACCCTGAGATATCAGTTCTTAAGTCTCATATGCCCAGTGATTACGCTAGCTCTCAGTGCCCTTCAAACCGAAACACAGTAATGTTTGCACACTACTGCTTCACGGCAGAATATCTGGCCCTGGGGTGGTACCTACCTAGACGGATTCCTGTATAGGAATCCTACCACCAGTGAAATTCATTCTCATAATTTTACTACACTAAGAAGATTTGCATTCTGATTTTCGATGTGGTTATTTGTAACTTACTAAGCAGTGCTTGGGAATATTCTGGTTGTAAATTTTATTAAGCACTTCCATCTTGTCCATAAAATCTAAACACATATATATTCATAAATGTTAGTTATCGGATCCCGGAGGTTTGTACCCTTTCATAGAATATATGGTAAATTTTTTTTTTTAATTTTCATTATATAGACAAATTTAGTAGAACTACCGTATATATGAGTCTGATATCTTTTGCACCACAGCGCTATAAGCCTTTAAAGCAGGATACGAACTTATTTTGATTATCAAGAAAAATAAGTCACATTTGTTATAATAGCCATAAATATTAAAATAGTAAACCGTTAATAAAATTTTCTGGAAATATGGCCATAAGTATTATATTTCCATTTTTAATATATTTGTATTCTGAATGTAATCATACTCACATTCCAATTTTTTAATACACAGCGGGTTGTGCGTGCCAGCAGAGACATTAACCTGATTATTTTTGCTTTATTTGGTTTTATTTTCTGCACTTTGTGTTGTTTTAAGACATTGTTACTGTTAACTTAAATACGGATAAAGTGCTGTATACTGTTCTTATTTAAGTGGAGAAAACTTGTCCAATTTCTGTCACACAATAATTAAGTTATTTTGCTTTACGAGGGTGAAGCAACGGGCCGTAACTTCACTGCTTTATTTAATACCGACATAGAAGACGGGAGATAATGTAAATATATTTATATAATACATAAAACATTATTTTAATACAATGTTAAAAAGATGTCACACATTTAAAACACCACGTCATTCGCCATTTCTTTCATTTATAAAATCTTTAAAAAGAGCCGTGGTAGCTAAGGGGCTAGGCGCTCTCTTTAAATTTCATAGTACGCGAGTGACCTGGGTTCGATTCCCGGTGCCGGCACCACTAAAATTGTTAATTGCAATTTTAAGCGCTGATTTACCACGTGCTCGGTGGTGAAGGAAAACATCGTGAGGAAACCTGCATGTCTGAGAATTAAAAAAATATTTCGAAATCGAATACATATATGTGCATACATGTGAAGTCCGCCAACATGCATTGGAGCAGCGTGGCGGATTCTTTCTAGCTCCAAAACCCTCTCAGAAATGAGAGGAGGCCTGTGCTCAGCAATGGGACATTTATAGGCTGACTTGTTTTTTTTACTTTTATAAAATCTTCATTGTATGTGAGAGTGAAAGAGATTTTTTCTTTACTTTTCGTGGAAAACATTTACAAACTTATTATAATTATAAATTTTTACAAATATCGAGATTATTAAAATTACTCTGTTGGCCTTAACTTTTATTGAAAAAAAATATTTATGTTAATGTACCTTTTTTGCCTAATATGCGCTAAGAATAAAAAAAATCATTAACCTTCTTTCATAACCTGACGTATAGAAATCTTTTACAGTTGAAATTACAGTTAAAGTTTAGTGTTCAGAGTTTAAGTAAAATTATATTCATATTGTATTTTATTAATACTTTTTCCGTCACGCATAGCGGCGTTAAAGTGCATGATATAATCACCAGCCTTAAATTTTGCTTAGAAGAGATAACATAATGGAGCTTAAACATAATGATGTCCAGAACTCTCTTCCTTCTCCCGAGGCGTTACGGCTTTGCTAAGTTAACCGTGACTATCCAAAGCCGTGAATATTTTATAACTAGTGCTTATCACTTATCATCGAAGTGGTAAGCACTAGTAATAAAGCTAGTATCAAAACAGGGAACACGAATATGTAAGAAATGGTGACATACTAGACATGTAGTTGGGGATAATATAAATGAACGAACTATATATGGCCTCAATGCCATAATTGTAATTGTACTCAATATTAGTCGCACTACTCCTATATTTTGTATTTTTATTTTGATTATCTAAATAAAAACGATTAATCACTGAACAAGTAACTCACCGTCAACTAAACACTAGAATTCTTCCAGTATCAAAGGCGCGTTTAATTACATATATTGCACAAACACGAACACAAATACAAATATTTGACCCGTGCGGTCGAACCCGCAATTAATATCGCCAATAGCTAAACCACTGCTCTAGCCGAGGCGACTTTTAACTGAATATTTTATTAGTAAAGGAGAGAAAGTTAATTTGCTAAGATCCGCATGCAAAATGTAAAATGGTGTGTAATACCTAGTTTTGAAGAGCACCGCCCGCCCCCTCTCAACAGCGTGCACAAGAAAACCAATACCAACATCGGGAGCCGCCAGCAAATATCCTCCACCACTACAACATTACCACTAGGCAATACCCACCACTGAAGTCGAGAAAACGATACGTGTTTCACCTGAAAACGAGGCATAATCAAGTGATATTAACTCTACGACTCGGCGGCTGACTGTCATTGTCTTCTCAAATTATCTTAGCAAATTAACTTTCTCTCCTTTACTATAATTGATTTCCGCAAACGCCTGATTCTATTAACTATATGAATATTTTATAATAAATTCGTGTTAATACTTATAGTGTGAATTCAGAAAACATTGTTTCATATGGTAAACTAACAGCTTATAAATGTGACACTGCTGAGCCTGTGCTCAAAAAGGCCTGTGCCTTTATTCATTTCTGAGAGGGTTTTGGAGCCAGGAAGAGCTCGCCACGCTGCTCCAATGCGGGTTGGCAGACTTCACATGACTTCGAAATATTATTTTTTGTATCTCAGATTCCTTTCACCGCCAAGCACGTGATTGATCAGCACTTAAATATACAATTAAAAATTTTAGTGGTGCCAGCACCGGGAGTCGAACCCTGGTCACTCGCGTACTATGAAACTTAGAGCGAGCGATCATATAGGTAATAAGTACATACGTACATATTCGTCCCGGACATATTTGTTACAAATAATTTAACCGAGGTAGCACAGAGGCAGAAGGAGTGGACCGCATTAACCCAAGTCTTAATAATAAAATGTCTTGTTTAGCTAAGGTTATTAATATTTTTAACATAAATAAAAAATTCAAACAATTTTTTTTGCTTGTGTTTTAGTCTGAAGGACACTGAGAGCTAGTGTAATAACTGGGCATATGAGACTTAAGAACTGATGTCTCAGGGTGACGGGCGCAGTGTGGTGCCACACAGAAATATTCTGGGTGACACAGCATTTGTTATGGGCAAACTTTGCACTTACCATCAGGTGAACGTTTTGCTAGTTTCGTCACCTTATGTAATAAAAAAAAACTTAACGACGCCATACCGATTTGCGATTTATAAGTCTATGCAATTGGAAGCTGATATTATAATACCTCTGCTTTTGATTTTGTGCAGTTGTAAATAATAAATATACGTATTTAAATATATATAAAGAAAAACATCAAAACGAGATCAACTATTAAACTAGCGTTGTTACCTAGTTTAAAAGTTTGTTTTGTTTACGCAGATGGGTTATATAAATTATGTATCAATTGAGAACGAGAGTAATATTGTGCTTTATAGAAAAATAATTGTCTGTACTAGTCGCTTAAGCCAGTTTCCGCATATCAGTCTTAGGAAGGATTTTTTTGGGGTGGATAAAAGGAATAACTGGTTTAAGCGAGTCATAAATATTTAATACTTGGAATATTTTTTCACTTCAATAACTCTGAGTGAAAGTGTACCATTACTGGTATCAATAAGAAATGTCCGGGATCAGTATCAATACGTGTTTAAAGTTTTATTTCACTGCTTCACGTACATAAATTATAAACGGAAATATTAGTTACTTTAAAAAACATTGTAATAATATTATATATCAGCAAGAGAGTACTTAACCTAGTCCGGCAAATACGGTGGTACCCGGGTAAGCGACCACGGCCTCCCGAGCTACTGCTGTCTCCCCCTGTTTCTTCCGAGATAGTAGTATACAACACCTTATCGTTCCTTTTGCCAAGCCAATGGTTGCCGTGCTGATGGCTGCGTGGCTAGGGGCGAGCCTAGTCGTTAGCGTACCGATATGCCCTAGGACCGGGCGACCCCAGAATAAGGCTAGCCTTACTCAAGCACGCGGGGCTCTGTTTGGGTGGACTCTGTTCAGACATCATTTAAAAGCGTATATTTCTCATAATTGACGAAAAATAGACAAATAGCTTAAAATTTATGTTTTCGGTAAACATTAAGTAAAAAAACTTGAATGTAGTAAGCGCCATCTATTGAAAATCGATTCAACTAACATTCACAGCTGCTGTTAGTTGGAGTTATTTACAATATTTACAGAAGGGAGATAGCGCCATCTGTTGATGATCACGATACTCTACGAAATATTCGCAATGGGTCAGCTAGTAAAGTTTATTACGACACAAAATGCACCAACTATACTCGTACATATGGTAGAGTCACATTAGAGATACTATCTGTTACACACAAGCTGACACTGATTTGACAACTGAATGCAACAACATTCATGAACTTCCTGTAATAGTATTATCAAATTTGAAAACCGTAAATACAGCATATTTATTATTCCAATAGTAGAAATAAAATACCACAAAATTACATATTCATGAAGTATGATACGTTTGTGATGATTATGATGTGTTTGATTCGTCAAGCCGGCAGTAATAATATATGGAAGTTGAGTAGATCGTATTATGTGAGAATATTCTGCTGAATTCTCATGTGAAATAAACAAAATGCTCCGAATATGAGTTGTATTCCCCTTGGTGAAACGACAAAGTACCTTGTTATTCGAAAAGAGAATTTTTAACGGCGTTGCCTCATTTTTTCTGCTATACAAGTCTGTATACATTATTTTTAATTTATTTATAAGTTTTTTTAAATTGATTTTAATATTAAACTTAGGATTATTACACTTACCTTCAGTGTCTTTTGAACAAAAAACAGTGGTTTTGCACACTACTGTTTGAGAGGAGAATAACTGGCACCGCTGTAGTACGTTTTCAGGTAGATTACCTTTAATTGCGCTAGTTACATTATAATCTATATTCATAATTCCAATATTAATATTTGCAAAGAACTACGTCGATAATTTTTAGGTTAAAACCTAAGTGTCATTTCCTGTTTTCTTTTATTTACGCGAATATTATACATTTAATAAAACTAATGTTACGGATTTTATCGCGTTTAATTTTTAACTATTTATAACTCGACGTTTCGAGTGCTTTTCACCACCCATGGTCACGGGTGGACTGAGATGCCAGACGTAGTTAAAAATGAATACTTTCAAATTTTAATTATTATTTTTGATCCGCTTTAGGCAAAATGAGCTTACCGTGCCTTAAGGTCTAACTAGCCTGGTATTTGATTTAATTTTATTAATTATAGGATCGCAAGCCGGTAGTAGTATCCAATTATCTCCTCTATTGAAATTACGGTTATTTTTTTATTTCAGTAGCCTCGTGAATCATCGTTGGTGTCATCGGAGTTCTTTTGCAAAGATTTGTGGTTTATCAAATCTGATCGCTTTTTAGAGCGTTCGTTCACGTCAGCTACATGTTCTTTTACGGAGAAATTTATAGATTAGGTTAGTAGATAGATTTATAGATATTTTTTTGGTCTTATGTAAGAGAGATCAAATTCACAATCTAGCTTGTAAATTCCTTCATCTTGTACAGGGACATTACACTTGACAGATGGTAAAAACTGACTTTTTCAGCTTCGACTTGAAAATGTTCTTATGGAAGCTCGCTTTAAGATACAGCCAATCTTGTCTGTGACTCCTATGACGTATGGTAATACAGCAAGGTACACGCTCGACTGTGGCTGGTTTCACACAGTCACTGCAACGTTGGCGCGAAACCCGAACTTTTTTGTCCTGCGAAACTTGCTTGACATGCTGAGGCTCGGCGGCCGGGTGTTTTTCTTGTCACATTTCCCTTGTGCTCTCTGAAACAATGATTTTCCTACGGTTATAAATACTTAAAAATTATATTAAATATATAATATAAATAATAAATAATTAAAAAGACGATAAAATCACTAAAATAAGAACGATAACTTTAACACGGCTAGTGATAAAAATACTAAATGAGCAAAACTACCTACAGGCAACAGACAATTTTATAAAAAATATATGAAGTATGAATATGTGTAAAAAATACTTTATTTACGAAGTCTCCGTCTAGTTAGCTCGCTTCACATTTCATTTAATCAAGCGTTATCAGTCCAAAGTGATCATCGAGTTTGAACCCTTATTTAGTATTACCCATTAAACTGAATATTTAGTTTGAAAACGGTTTTGATATATTATTATATTGCCAGATAATTACATTAGTCAAAAAGAATATTCATTTGCTATGCAGTCCGGTACGTCAAATCGTCAGTATTTGACATACGAGCCTGCGTGACCCCTGTTTTGAGTCCTGTGTTACAATTCCAGCCGAAGGCGATATTCGTATAAAATATGTTTTTGGTTTTACGGGTCTGGATTTTTGGAGACTTTTCCTGTGTCTCTGACACTGCATGCATGCCTTCCTCATTGCCATATTACAAATAGGAAGATACGGAAAGGTGAGTTTGCAATAAGCAAAAAGTTAAGCAATGGCAGTTGCATGTTTGTCTCTGTTTGTTGATCTGTAGATGTCAGCGCTGTTGTAGCCGTCCTCGACAAAATCAATTTTAAGAGATCTTTTCGAACATAATATTGGTTTATTAAGCCGTTCGGTGAGCTATGTGCGTTGACTCTGCCTACGCTTTATATGAGAAAAACTAACGATTCTAACGATATCGCCTCACAAAGACTGATTATATTTATAGTGTTGTAGAATAACAGTTGAATAAAATAATGGAAAAATGCAGGAATCCGCCTACATAGATACTACCCCAGGGCCAGTTGTGCAATCTTTACTGTGTTTCGGTTGTAAGAGCACTGAGAGAGAGAGAGAGAGAGAGAGAGAGGTGTGATGTCACACATTAAGGTTCTTGGATTACGCTGCACTTACCATCAGGTGAACGTTTTGCTCGTTTCGTCACATTATACTGTAAAATAAACTTAGATTAGCAACGGGCAGCATCGTTGTTAATGCGAAAGGTCCGGCACCGCGACTATCAATCCAGCTAACAAGTGCAGAGATTGCTAGTAAGCATAGTAAGTTGGGAGTGGCTTTTATCCAGCAGTGGACTAACAGGGTCATAATGATGATGATGTTAAATATGAATACAAAATACACTGACGTAGGGTCAGTATATATTCCTCGTCGTCAACTGCTCAATACATATTCCTATACGTTTCTCTTTTCTTTAACTTGTGTGAGATACGTTTTGTAATCAAATTATCCTTGTCACTTTAATTAACACTTAATAGTAATTTTGCTCTGACAGTACTGAGGTGTGCCTCTAATGTTTTTAACAGTTGCATAGCTAGAGGCATTGAGGCTGATTGCTCTTGCAAATGCCTAATGCCTCTTTTTCCAGTTAGGGTTCCTTAGCGCAGTGAATTTCATCGAAATATTCAGTGTCTTTTGTGTAGTCCACCTTTTAATAAATGTATATCACCTTAGTATATTAAGATCAATATGACTCTCAAGAGACATTTCCTTTTCTTTCATTATTATCTAATCCTGTTTTATATAGTTTTAAAGTTTTTTTAAAATGTACTGATTGTAAAAATGGCTATAATATTTCCTTATATATCATTATAGATAATAGGAAAAGGCAAGAAAAATAAAATTATGACAGTTCCACTCTATTTGTTTGCCTAATAGACCTTAAAAGTACTATATGTAATATTTTGCATATGTTTTTGGATTTATCATTTTACTTATATTCCTCCGTCTTTTGTATAGTTTGCCGAAGGATGAATATTTAGTTTAGTCGTCTAAAAACTAAGTAAATATAGTAATAAGTAATTCAAAGTATTTAAATATAATAGGCCTCCCCCATAGATACGGTCCTGAGCCACAATCTATGGGGGAGGCCTATGTTCAACAGTGGATTAAGGTAGGCTGAAAGTTATGATGATGATGATATATAATGTAGCCTAATTTAATTTCTTTTCAGTCACTCTAAGTTTCATTGAAAAACCTTACAAAGCGCAATAAAACAATATAAGTACGAGTAAATTCTTCTATTTCAAAGCAAGATTTGTAAGATATAACAAAAGTTGCCCACGACTTTAAAATTTTTGGTAATCGCGACCTGTTTGAAACATTAGGATGAATATGAATGTGCCAAATAGAAATATCCTATAATTACTCTCCATAATCTGTTCTGCTTTCGAATAAATAGTCTTTAAGTCAAATAGAATCGGTCAGACAGACAAACGAAGTTTCTAGGGAAATAAGTCGTGAAAACAAGTTGTTAAAGAACTCAAAGCTACTATAAATTCATAGAGGTCTGATGTTGTTTTCCCAAAACAGACAACCTCGGTACTCGTCCGAAAACTTAAACTTTGTTCACACGTACGGAAAAGGATAAATGACTAATCTTTTATTTACAACATTTCTTCTTCTACAGTAAAAAATCAACGGCTAGGCGAAGGCGTCTCCCAATTTAGGAGGTATTTTCCATCCACCAGCCACCTTTTGGTCGGCGGATTGGCGATCGCATTAAACAGTTTATTTAATGCGATCGCCAATCTTTTAATATTAGACAAACCTCAAATTAGACAGTTTACACCATAGACGCTGTTAACCTTAGATTATTTAGGTCGGACATAAACGTGATAATTTTTTTTTTTTACTTTATAGAATATTCTTTCAATTCCATTTTACAGACATAAATTTCACATGCACATCACAACCACACCCGAAAACTAACAATTTATTTAAATGAAACTAATTTTACGGATTTTATCGCGTTTAATTTTTGTTATTTATAACCCGACGTTTCGAGTGCTTTACAGCACCCATGGTCACGGGGGACTGAGGTGACAGATGTCCTGATGTCATAGTTAACCCGGAGTACCTTCAGCTTTTAATTATTATTTGTGGTCCGATCTACGCAGAAAGAGCTAACTGTGTCTCGAAGTCTTGCAGTGGTATGCTTGGTTTTTAACTTAATTTTATTAATTATAGGATCCCAAGCTGGTGGTAATACCCAACCATCTTCTCTATTAAAATCAGGATGTTTTTTAATTTCAATAGCCTCGCGAATCATCCTTGGTAGGAATCGGTGTTTATTTGCGAGGATTTGCGGTTCATCAAATCTGATGTAATGGTTGGGATGATCCAGAACATGGTCACAGACTGTAGACTTCCTGGAGCGACGATGCTTCACATCAGCTATATGTTCTTTTACGCGGGTTTTTACTGATCTTTTTGTTTGCCCTATGTAAGAGAGACCACATTCACAATCCAGCTTGTATACTCCTGCATCTTGTAGAGGGATGTTACACTTGACAGATGGTAAAAACTGACTTATCTTCTTCAGCGGCTTGAAAAATGTTTTTATGGAAGCCCGCTTCAAGATATAGCCAATCTTGTCCGTGACTCCTCTGACATATGGTAGGACTGCAGGTACACGCTCGACTGTGGCCGGCTTCACTCGGTCACTGCGACGAAGGCGCGGAACCCGAAGCTTGTTGTCTTGAAAAACTTGCTTGACATGCTGAAACTCGGTGGCCTGGTGTTTACTGTCACAGATCCCTTGTGCTCTCTGAAACAAAGATTTGCCCACGGTAGCTAGCTGTGAAGGATGGTGGTGAGATTCACCGTTTAAATACCTGTTGGTATGGGTCTTTTTTCTATACACAGTGTGACTCAAGGTGTTATTAGGATTTCTAATTACTAAAACATCTAGAAAAGCTAAAGAGTTATTTGTATCTAACTCCATTGTAAATTGTATTTGATAAAAAGGTGATTCAGCTAAACCGTACCTACAATAAATGCAGCCATAGACAATTCATCCAGTGAACTAAAAACAATTTTACCGACATTTGATTTTAATAATTGCATAGAAACCTTAAATAAGCGTGAAACAGTTAAATATAATGAATGCAAAAATAATCACATAGAAAAATATCAAAAGTTAACGACCAAATTAAATGTCAAACTTCAATCTTAACGAATGAACGGAACGCGACCGTGACCCAATGAAAGTGTTCCTAATGACATATAGTTTTATTTTTAAATGTTTGTAAAAAAATAAGTAATAACTTGAATCAGTTATTCTGTTAATAACCTTTGATTGAAATTAATAAAAAAGGAAAGGAAATGTTTCACGACAATTACCGAATGGCAAGCTCAAACCTGTTCGCAGCCCGTACCCTAACCCATTAGACTATTGGCGCTAAATAATAATAAAAGAGAACAATACTTGATTTTTTTTCTTATTTTACATTTGTAGTCGCCATATTCTACAGTTATCTTTTTATAATCCCTTTTTTAATGTGATATGTCGACTTTCTTGTTGTTAGTGGCCAAAAATGTAATTCCCCGGTCTAGAACATTTTTTTTTATAATAAAAAAATAAACTGCTCAATAAAAATCTATATAAGAAATTATATATAGCTAGTGTATATTCACAGAAAAACACTTCAGATGGGAATCATTAGGACCGTATCATTACCGCAAGCAAACCACACTAAAGGTGTCTCGGAAATATCCTCACTAATTACACACCGACACAATAAGTGTAGGGAGAGCTCTTTGAACTGGCCAACAAAGAACTTGGGAGTGTACCGTGTACTAATTGTGATTTCGTATAATGAAGGAACAATGTTTTGTTTCCTGTCTTTTATCGGATAACAAATTAAATTTCTACAATTTTTATGACGGTCTGTATCATCATCATCATTCCAGCCCGACATACTGTTAAACATAGGCGTTGATTGCCACAAAACACGGCCTTGAGCCATCTTTACTCATCGACTAGCAAATCTGTGCAGTTCGTCGCTCCATCTGGTCGGCGACACACAAAACTGGTATGAGGTTTGTCGGAACGAAATTGTTACTCAAAACGTTTCGTCCCTAACGTTTATCAGGCTCTATAAGCTACATGGCCAGCCCATAGCCACTTCAGCTTTTTTTAGGACTGATGGTCACTGTTAGCCGGAAGGCTTGCACAGCTTTGCCGGATTGAAAGGTGGCCTAGCACTGAGGGCGCTCAGCCGTAAAATTTATAATAGGTAAGTAGCGCAAAGGCCCCCGAAAGGGGACCTTGGACGGCTTGGACTATTGCCCTGTGTGCTTAAGTAAACTGACTCGATGGCGTAGGAAAGAAAGAACGAAAGAAAATAGAAATTGGGAGAACGTTTCTTAAACATCTATGTTTATCACCAATTCGGAATGCGCTGAAAATGCTAGAGATGAAATAGCGCAAGAAACTCCTGCGACGCTTCTTATCATAATTAAGATAAGGAAGACCAGCTTGAAGGGAGGTACCGTGGATGGTTAATGTGTATGCTAATAATGATTGTGTAACTGTGTGTGTATGTGAGAGTTAAAAGGTGAGAGAGTCGCAATGGGTGCGGCACTTGCAACAAGAAGGGCTATTAAGTTAGGCTTGGAAATTAACGATGGTGTTAATGACATGATGGTAACGCACGCTTAGCTTTTGTGAATCTATCCTCGGGTTTTAGGTTTGGTAGGTTTTTTAGTAGGGCTGAAATATCGGCGCAGTTGAAGACGGCGGCGAAGCGGCAGACTAATCCTAAGTCGCTTTCGTCAACGGGACGACTTGCGACGGATGTAACGAGGTGTTCGGTGAAGCCGACGAGTTTATAATGGACGCGGAGATCGGGAGTTTCCTTCATACGGAGGGTGAAAGGTTGGTCTATAAGATAGTTCTGCGTGCAGATACTTGTCTGACCGCGTTTCTTGACCGTCTTTCGGGTTTCGGTGCTTTAGGGCAGCCGAGGTAGTTGGCCGTGTGGCCCTCTGTGTTACAAAGAACACAAGAGGGTGGGCCGAAGTCTGCTAAGAGAGTTTTGTCCTTTGGTCTAGAATAGTCGAAAGTGGCGTAATCGATTAGTCATTGCCGATTGAAAAATATATCGAAATTTTAAAAATATCGATTATTTATTATTACTGTCATTAATGCCGCGCAACGCCGGGTATTTCTGCTGTATGTTTCTGTTTCTGTTTGGTTATATTTTTTATTAAGAAGTTATAAATCATGCATATAATAAAAATGCGGAGATTTAAATAGGAACTCTTAAATGGTGTTTAGTAATTACTGTTATTTAAGTAAATAAGCAATGTATCACTGTCTGTTTTCCGAATAAAATAAAACAACAACTTAGCGCGTTAAAACAGATAATATATACATTTTAGAATCATTTCAGTTTATTTTAAAGACCCAAGGATTACCTTTCAATATTTATTTTAGCGCTAATTGGAAGGAATCATATTTCACAACATTAAGATTTCACATTAATTTTATATTAAACTATGCTGTAAGTGTCTCCTCCAAAATATTTATGAACGAGATAACAGAGCTGAAAAAAAAACGTTTGCAGTTTTTCTTTATTGTTCGAGGTTACAATTAGAACACAGAACGCTTCAAGTTTTTTGTTGACAGGTTCAAAGAGTTTTGTCGTGATGGTTGTGCCGGCGTATAATTGGGAAATAAATTTACAAGATACCTTTAATGTGTTTTTTGCGCACATACATGATCCCAATTACTTAATTATGAAGATTTATCTGAACACGTAATCTCAACAGAGCTTTTGTTAAACATATGTATGTAGCAGTTATGTTTAAATATCAGTATTCGTCCAGATAGGAAATATATAAAATAACTTTCAATTTTATTTTAAAACATCATGTAGATGGTTTCTTAACGTGGGCGATGACGCCCTCTTGTGGACGTTTCAGATTTTCAGGGGGGCACTAGAAGACCCCCCAGAAAATAGGGGTGGTTGAGATGGTACATAGCGGGCATGGGCAATAAAAAATATAGTCTCAAAAAGACAAAAGAAAACACCCTAATCACGTATTGTAATAATTTTTATCACGTGTGTGAAAATTCACATATTTCGGTAGTTCGGAGTAAATGAAAATTAAACTGAACATTCAGAACTTAATTAAATTGGAAGAAATAAAAAAAATTATTTTAATAAAAAAAATCAAAACTACCAATTTCACTTGAAAGTGTGCCACACATAAGTACAGGCGAAGATAGTAAAGGCCTGTTTATAAAACAAGTTTTTGTTAAATAACGCGATTTTTTGCAATCCTGCAAGAATTAACTGTATTATCTGTTCTTGTTCTTACTTACTCAGTGTCTTCGGGCATTGGGGAGTCAGCGACCCGCACTCTGCTCCCACGTCTCCCTTGCCCTTGCAGCCGCGCTTTATTTCTACACGGGTATTATAAACAAGTCACTGAATGTTTATCTTATTCCTGTCGATGTTTGTTATATATCTTCAACCTAGATCAAGGTCAGTGATTGTTCGTTTTATTTTCCTTAGCATTATCGCAGGCAATTGATAACAGGGTTTTAAAATTAAAATATGATCTTTTACTAAGATATCTGTGAAGTAAAAACCATATCGGAAGCAAAAAAGACAAGACGGCAGAATAGTGTGGATTATATTGGCGGCTCGATAAAAGAATACTACCACTCCATCTCATCCAATCGATCTCGTAAAAGGCGAGTAAAGAATTAAACTGCACTGTGCACCCAACAGCGCATGATGGCGATGGGCTCACCACCTATCACACCAAGTGCATTCTATTTTTTTGGGGATAACGTGGATTGTGGCAGACATCTGTTTTTGCAGTTAGGTGCTCAGTCTCTGACTACCCCTTATGGGATACAGTCGTGATCTTATGTATGTATGTATGTATTAAATACGAACTTATCGAAAATTCATCATCGCCAATGTGCCTTATTTGTTACAGAAATTTTCAAATGAAGCAACGAAGTGTTCTAGGCTTCAACATTATTTTAATAAGATACACCCGGATAAGGAAGATAAAGATGTGACCTATTTTTAAGACATGAACGAGATTCAGCCAACTATATCAAACTTTTTTCATCAGATTCTAATCAAGACGATGACAGACTTTGAGCTTCATACAATATCTAATCTTGTTGATGGCTAAAACAGGCAAACCACGTACTAATAGGAAAAAATTAATTGAACTGCAGTAAAAGAGCATAGTGGTTATGCTCCATATGCCAGCTGGAGGTATTTAAAAAAAAATTCTTTACGCAATAGTTCTGTGCAAAGACGAATTGATGAGATGGCTGAAAACATTGAAGAATCATTGTTCAATCATCTGCAGACTTGTCAATATTCAATTAAACTAGATGAGTCCACTTTACCAACATATGAATCATTGTTATTGTCATAGGAGAGGTTCATCAGAGATTAGAAAATATGTCAAGTACTATTGTTACACACACAAAAGGAGAAACCATATTTAATACACTAGAAAAGATTTATGACGAAAAGTAATTTCCTTTTAATAATATGTTGTCAGTTGCTACGGGTGGCGCACCGGCTATGACAGAGCGTAACAAAGGCTTCAAAGCGCGCTTAAAAATAAAGTTCCTGACGTGCTTGCTGTGCTTTGCATAATTCATCGCCAGCATTTGGTTTTGCATTTGGCGAAAAATCTGAGTGAACACCTCGATATACATGACTGCAAAATGTTATCAGAGTACTAAAATCAGAAGTAACTCGTTGATTGATAGATTATATAGTCAGCTTTGCATTGCCAATGTTGAAGATTTCAACCACTTGCTTTTACAATCTGTTTGGGTCCGCGATAACGTTCCTAGGAAACAAAAGCACTTAATTGCGCAAAACCTCATCTCATCGATCGACATTGCGTACTTAACAGACTTGTATAAATTGTTTAATGATGTAAATCTCCAATTTTGCGTCGCCATAACTTATTTCGTAATGCGCTTTTTTTCTCTGAGCCCTGTACGCCTTATTCTGAAGTAGCTCGATCCTAGAGCAGATCAGCACGTTGAAGACTAACTAGGCTAGCCATGCAGCCGTGGACACATGAACCCACCGGCTTGGCAGAGAGGAATGGAAAAAAATTGGGATATGGAATGCGGATGTTTTTTAAAGGAACTATAAGTTATAGGATACTACTGAAGGAGCATGTAGAGACAGCAGTAGATTGAGTGGCCGAGGTCGTTTACCAGGTACTGTACTGTATTTGCCAGACAAGGCAATTAGGTCAAGTCCCTGGCTGCAATATGTACTGAACATAAACGATCTGTTTTTATCCTTAATCATTACCTAATAAGTAATTAAATATATATTCAGATTAGATTGTCAAATACTATTATTCTTGTACATAAACACATGCGTGGGAGAAATGAACGCCTTAACCGTGAAATAATTGTTGCTTCTCTATTTTACTACCTAATATCCTACTTAGGTCAACCGGAAATCAACGCCGATAGAAAAATTAAAAAAATAACGATTTACTTCTTAGAAGCCATAGAGGGTGATAAAAAAGTGACTAATTTAGCTTTGAGATTTCATGTTGATAGTATCACAAAAGAGAAGAGAGTTCTCGCTCTCGGATAAGTTTTGAAAGTAGATGTAACTACCTGCGTTTCCCACCTCGCTCGTCAGAAAGCTGGACTACTTCTTCATCAAATGGTAACTGAATATGAACAGTGAGTTCAGTGTGAACAAGTGCAACACGAGATAAACTCTAGCATCAACACCGAAAAGGCCTTTTTCGGAGTATCCAAAGGAATTAAATCTGATGCGTGAGCGTGTAGCTTTAATTCCCTCACTCACAATTAAATTACACGCGTAATATAATTTTGACTTATATATTTTAATTCTTTTAAAATGCCTTTTATGCCAATGTTATAATTAGTAAAATTAAATTGCACAAGCAACGTATTGAATAGTTTTCAGAGAAACGGCTATTACTTGTAACTTAATTAAGAGAGGCGAGTCGTAAAAGAGAAATAATTAAGAATCCAGTAACTAATTTTGTTAAGTGAGGTTGTATATTTTGTAAGAGCAGGAAGCAGGAGCATTTAATGTATATTAATGTGAATATATTTATTAACAAAATATGCTACAGTATTTTTGATTCTTTTCAGTAGATTATCTTCATATTGAAGACTCTCCAATTAATTCCAAGATCATTATTAGTTGTTTCGCCTTTTGCATTTTCAAGTTGCATTTAATTTTGCAATATTTAAGATTGAAAAAGAAAATAGAATATACTCGTATTTTCCACGTAGCGTAAATCATGTAACGTTTGCATAGAACGTAAACCCGACTACATAAGTCAATTATTCACGGAGACCAAAAGGGCAAAAGTGTAATGTAAAAGTGTAATTGTATGTTAAAAATATCGTATTTTATTATCATCTTTAAATTAATTAGCGCAGTGAAAGTGCATATATGTGTGTATTTCAATTACGACGATTTTAATCAAATGAATAACGAATAAAACTCGAACGAGTGTAAATATAGTTCATTTACATTTTTTTGTATTTGTAATCGCTTAGTTTAATCGATTTAAATAATACAAATAATTAATCAATTGAATAGACTCCATTTTTTAGACATGACTAAATTTAGAAGTTGTGAAATCTATCTGAACGAAAACATCGAGTTTTGATCTTCTAACTTCTGCAATGAAGCATCTGCAAAGTTGAAATCCACTGCGATGTTTCACAAATTCAGAAAGTAGGAGGTAAGGGCAAACTTTTCCGTCTGGTTTATATATTTATAAGAAGGATGTAGTAAATCAAGAAAAAGTTCACTCCGTCTTTTAGCTTACGGTGTTTTGCATTTAATTCTGGTACACAAACTTAACATCATAAAGACTATGTGGAGAAGGAATTTCCACTTTACAGTCATCAAAACAATCTTCTTTTTCCTGGTGATTTACTAAGTAAACTTAAGACACTTTCGTAAGGATTTGGGAAATAACTCGTGTCACAAATCGACAGCATGCTTTCTCTTGAAGTTCTAGCAACTTTTGCTTTTGCATCAAAGTCATGTAGAATGTTTCTTCATTCCTTTCTGTAGGTGATCTCACTGCAGTTTAGCATACAAGACATTTTATAATTCTCGTCAAGTATACCTGAAAGACTCAAAACCAAAGTTTACAACCAAAGTCAATGATGAGAACAGAGACGCGGTCTTTCACTGCAGGCCTGGTCGGCTATGTTCGGAGTTTCTCTGCGTGGTAAAATCCGTAACGATGATAACCGCAGCAGAACTAAAGTAGCCCCCCCTCCCCCCTCCCAATGCAGTGTACGGCGCCCCTCTACTAGACGGAGCGATGACCTGCACGGTATTGCGGTAAATCGATGAATGAAGATGGCTCAAGATCGTGTTTTGTGGCAATCTATGGGGTAGGCCTATGTTCAACAGTGGACTGTGACAGGCTGAAATAATGATGATGATGATGACGTATATGACAAAATGTATATAGGACAAAAATTCTAAAAACGGTTCTTTATGATTATTATTTTATATTGAATAGCAATTTTCACTTAAATTTTGGCATTTATATTGAATTTCACAGACACAGACATACACTTCAATTTTATTATTGGTATACATTTTAAATACTAGCAGACTCAGCTTATGTGAAATTTATGAAACAACTTATTTTAATAACTTTATTACATCTAGTAGTGGATTTCTTGGTTATGTGCCGTCAGAAAGGCTGTTAATGGGCACCCTTACACGGTGATTTCTTTCTGATTTTTTATTGCACAAACAAGTATTACCCGAACTTGTATAACATGCAAGAATAAGCTAGATCCATCAAACGCGAAGCAGCGCGAATATGTTTCATTATCAGCATGACAATGATGAATATACTCGTAAGAACCTATCATAACTTATTATAATTAACTGGTGGTAGGATTCCTATGCAGGAATCCGTCTAGGTAGGTACCACCCCAGGGCCAGTTATTCAGTATGTACTGCCGTGAAGCAGTAGTGTGCAAACACTACTGTGTTTCGGTTTGAAGGGCACTGTGAGCTAGCGTAATCACTGGGCATTTGAGACTTAAGAACTGATGTCTCAGGGTGACGGGCGCAGTGCGGTGTCACACAGAAATAGTTCTGGGAGACACAGCATTTGTTGTGGGCGGACGTTGCACTTACCATCAGGTGAACGTTTTGCTCGTTTCGTCACTTTGTACATTAAAAAAAAAAAATCCGTTATCGTTATAAAATATCAACTTTTGCAGCTTAACTATCAAATAGGTTTGGTCGTTTTATTTATAGTAGTGGTCGCTATGTGGTCAAAATTCGACCGCAATTCATAAAAAAATACATTTGTACGTTATTTAAGTTTGGGTCATTATTTGCTGGCAACATTTTAAAATTCTATGGCGAACTATCTCTACTCTGTTTGATCACAGACTATCGTGTTTGACATTGGCGGTAGGAACGTAAATAATAAATGTTTTTTTATTCAATTTTATGTATTTGCAATGCATAAAAAGGGAACAGAGTTTTCTCTTTACGAATGTTACACTTACAGTCTATTTACTGTAAGTGTAACATGCGTTTCATTTCTTCTCTGTAAGCGGTCTCATTTTTCGTTCAAGGTAAACTTTTGAAGAATAATAAAAGTCAAAAAATGTAGTAAGAGGTCACAAGAATATTCAACCAATTTATATCTTCCATTACTTTTTATTTACGGTCTATAGTATTTCCTTTCAAAAAACAACTTCCCTGTTATCTCAATAAATACAAGCGCCGTACAAAGGAAACTTCCAAGGCTGAAAAAAGTATATTCTCTATTGATCCGGGCATTAAGTGAGGATGACGCTAAAAACTGTCTTTTTTAAAACGAGGAAGCCTTCTTCATATTAAAGGGACTATAAAACGTACTGATTATATTTAGATCAAAAAAGCTATTTCGGGAGAATTGGTTTTTTAATGCTGCAGCGAAACTAACGTACATGTGTGAAGAGATGTCTTGCTTTACTTTATCAGATAAATCAGATACGTCACTGGTGGAATGATTCCTATGCAGGAATCGGTCTCGGTAGGTACCACCCCAGTTATTCTGTCGTAAAGCAGTAGTGTGCAAACATAACTGTTTCGGTCTGAAGGTCATTGAGAGCTAGTGTTATGACTGGTCATATGAGACCTAAGAACTGATGTCTCTGGGTGCGGACGCAGTGTAGTGCCACACAGAAATATTCTGGATATATATACCGTTGCACTTACCATCAGGTGAAAGTTTTGCTCGTTTCGTCACTTTACTTAATAAACAAAGAAAAGAAAAAAAAGCATACATGATTATAGTAGACATGAGTAGATAGCCTAGGTAAGTACCACCGTAATTCCAGTTATTCTGTCGTCAAACTGTGGTGTGCAATCACTGTGTTTCAGTTTAAAAGGCAATGCATGTAATTATAGGGCATATGAGATTCAAGGTGGTACACAAAACCTTTCAATGCAAATTTCTGGGTGAACTAAATGGTTAGGGACGAACGACTTGCTGGTCTCGACACATGACCGCGTGGCCTAGTGGTCAGAGTACCTGACTGTTACGCCGCGAGTCCTGGATTCGAATACCGGCCAGAGTCAACATTTGTGTAAAATCGAGTCAACATTTGTGTAAAATCACTTGATTTTCGGGTCTGTTGTGATTGTCCCTGTATCTTTGACACTGCATTCTAGCCTTCCTCCGATATTATCGCATGACGTTGTTGATGAGTTACGTTGGGCGCGAATAGTTAAGAACGAGTCAACTTTCGTCAACAAGGTACTTGAATTAAGACGCAATAGAGTTGTTGACAAGATGATTTCTTATATTTACGCGAACACTACACATTTAAATGAAACTAATTTTACGGATTTTATCGCGTTTTATTTTATTATTTATAACCCGACGTTTCGAGTGCTTTACAGCACCCATGGTCACGGGCGGACTGAGGTGACAGATGTCCCGATGTCATAGTTAACCCGGAGTACCTTCAGCTTTTAATTATTATTCCTTGTCCGATCTACGCAGTAAGAGCTTACTGTGTCTTGAAGTCTTGCAGTGGTATGCTTGGTTTTTGATTTAATTTTATTAATTATAGGATCCCAAGCTGGTGGTAATACCCAACCATCTTCTCTATTAAAATTAGGATGTTTTTTAATTTCAATAGCCTCGCGAATCATCCTTGGTAGGAATAGGTGTTCTTTTGCCAGGATTTGTGGTTTATCAAATCTGATGTAATGGTTGGGATGATCCAGAACATGGTCACAGACTGCAGACTTCCTAGAGCGACGATGCTTCACGTCAGCTATATGTTCTTTTACGCGGGTTTTAACTGATCTTTTTGTTTGCCCTATGTAAGAGAGACCACATTCACAATCCTGCTTGTATACTCCTGCATCTTGTAGAGGGATGTTACACTTGACAGATGGTAAAAACTGACTTATCTTCTTAGGCGGCTTGAAAAATGTTCTTATGGAAGCCCGCTTCAAGATATAGCCAATCTTGTCCGTGACTCCTCTGACATATGGTAGGACTGCAGGTACACGCTCGACTGTGGCCGGCTTCACTCGGTCACTGCGACTAACTGAAGATTGGAATGTGTAGTGTTCGCGTAAATATAAGAAATCATTATGTGAACCAGTACGGACTGGAAATCGCAAACAAAATTCGCCGGTTAGAAGATCTCAAGACCAAGCGCGCAAGATTTATAACATCTTTAAATTTCTTGAAGAGGTGCAGAGACCATAATCTCATTCCTACGTGTGTCAAAATATCAGCTAAAAAGGACATTCGAGGGAAGCGCTAAGATCTTAAATCAGGCAAGTAAAAAGTTGTTACGAACGGTGATTCAGCATAACCGTACCGATCTGCATAGAATAAATACGGCCATAGACAATTCATCCAGTGAACTAAAAACAATTTTAACGACATTTGATTTTAATAATTGCATCGAAACCTTAAATAAGCGCGAAGCAACTAAATATAATGAATGCAAAAATAAACATATACAAAAATATCAAAAGTTAACGACCAAATTAAATGTCAAACTTCAATCTCAACGAATGAACGGAACGCGACTGTTGAGTAAAGACAAAGATCATAGATTACGCGCGGTCTATAATCTGTCAAAACAAACACTGGATGAATCAACTTTACAAGTATTATCGAAGGGAATGAATTTCGCAATAACACCGCGAAGAATACCGTATGAAGAAATTATTTGTAGTGTTGAGGATTGTCTGTTTAAAAATAATATCGGTAAAGAAGATTTGGAGGCTATACGTCAAGACATTTCGTCTATGTTACGTCGAAGTTCTGTGCCGAAACTGAATCTTCCCAAAGGCCAATTAAAAGCGTTAAATAACTTACGAAACAGACCCGAACTCACGATTCTCCGCGCAGATAAAGGTAACGCTACGGTAGTAATGGATACTTCGGATTATAATTTCAAAATGCAAGAACTTTTGGCGGACGTAAACACCTATAAAAAGGTCAAGACAGACCCAACGACTAACACGCTTAAAATAACTAGCGATCTAATAAAGAAACACGCCGAGAAATTAAATCTAGACGTAAATTCGATAGTACCTTCTTGTGCCAAACCACCGAAGTTGTATGGGTTACCCAAAATACACAAACTCAATGCTCCGCTACGTCCAATAGTGAGTCAAATCGATTCACCAACTTACAGATTGGCTCAACATGTGGCTAAAATACTCTCCCCACTTAGAGGACACACAAGAGCACACACAAAGGATTCCTACCATTTTGTCAGTGAGATAAAAGACCTACATCTTACTGACAATGAAACTATGGTCAGTTTTGATGTCCAGTCGTTATTTACATGCCTACCTGTTGAAGACTACATCTCAATTGTAACTAGGAAGCTAACAGAGAACAACATGCCAGTAGAACATGCAGAATTACTCAGACATTGCCTAACATCTGGCTATCTATTGTGGAAGGAGCAATACTACCGGCAAGTAGATGGTGTGGCGATGGGCTCCCCAGTATCTCCCATTGTTGCTGACATCTTCATGGAAGACTTTGAGGAGAAAGCCCTCCGTACTTCTCCAGTAAATCCAAGGTTCTACAAGCGGTACGTAGATGATACTTTCACAATACTACCTTCTGATAACGTCACTGCATTTTTAGACCACCTTAACTCCATAAATTCTAAAATACAATTTACAATGGAGTTAGAGACAAATAACTGTTTAGCTTTTCTAGATGTTTTAATAATTAGAAATCCTAATAACACCTTGATTCACACTGTGTATAGGAAAAAGACCCATACAAATAGGTACTTTAACGGTGAATCTCACCACCATCCTTCACAGCTAGCTACCGTGGGCAAATCTTTGTTTCAGAGAGCACAAGGGATCTGTGACAGTAAACACCTGGCCGCCGAGCTTCAGCATGTCAAGCAAGTTTTGCAAGACAACAAGCTTCGGGTTCCGCGCCTTCGTCGCAGTGACCGAGTGAAGCCGGCCACAGTCGAGCATGTACCTGCAGTCCTACCATATGTCAGAGAAGTCACGGACAAGATTGGCTATATCTTGAAGCGGGCTTCCATAAGAACATTTTTCAAGCCGCCTAAGAAGATAAGTCAGTTTTTACCATCTGTCAAGTGTAACATCCCTCTACAAGATGCAGGAGTATACAAGCTGGATTGTGAATGTGGTCTCTCTTACATAGGGCAAACAAAAAGATCAGTTAAAACCCGCGTAAAAGAACATATAGCTGACGTGAAGCATCGTCGCTCTAGGAAGTCTGCAGTCTGTGACCATGTTCTGGATCATCCCAACCATTACATCAGATTTGATAAACCACAAATCCTCGCAAAAGAACACCTATTCCTACCAAGGATGATTCGCGAGGCTATTGAAATTAAAAAACATCCTAATTTTAATAGAGAAGATGGTTGGGTATTACCACCAGCTTGGGATCCTATAATTAATAAAATTAAATCAAAAACCAAGCATACCACTGCAAGACTTCAAGACACAGTAAGCTCTTTCTGCGTAGATCGGACAAGGAATAATAATTAAAAGCTGAAGGTACTCCGGGTTAACTATGACATCGGGACATCTGTCACCTCAGTCCGCCCGTGACCATGGGTGCTGTAAAGCACTCGAAACGTCGGGTTATAAATAATAAAATAAAACGCGATAAAATCCGTAAAATTAGTTTCATTTAAATTGTTGACAAGAGTTTAACAAAGGAGCATAAAGTCAGTATAATGACTGGTTCACATCAAGTGATAACAAGGGTTAAGGGGAATGATAAACAAAGAAGACGATATCAGACCACCCCTTTCCACCACGATTCTAGAAACAAGGAACATACGAGTATGAATTCCACGGGTATAAAAGCGGCGCCAGTCGAGCGACGCAAGCATTCATTAGAATCAAGGCATCAGTATAGTTACTTCTGTTTATTGGACTTGTACAAGTCCAATTTCTCAATATTTGTATTAGTATTTAGATAATAATTAGTATTTGTATTAAATAAATATATTTTTAAAAAGAACATCGTTAAAGATATTTTGACTCACTTGCGGCACTGTAATATCTCCCGCGCAGTTAATAGCTTCAAATTGTTTCGTGTCGATAATTCAAAGTGCGGGAATCTGTTTAGCCTGACCTAAAATACCTAGTTGGGTAACGGAAGCAGAGTAATTACCACTACCGGCTGATGGAAGACTTTGGAAAACAGTAGACTTGTGCAGCAGTGATGTTGCCAGGATCATTATCACTATCATTGTTACTATCACTAGTCTGTTAAAAGACCACGTTTAGTCTTTCTTGCTTTACATAGAATCGTAGTAGCAGACGCCACACAAAATTACATTATTGTCAATCAAATCGGTAAAATAGCTAAGTAGTATTTATTTTACGGGTTTTGTTTATGATATTACCCTTATTTTTATTTTTTTTTAATGAACACGTGAGGGAGCAAATCGTTCACCTCATAGTAATTGCATCGTCTGCCAGTAACAAATGCTGTGTAACCCAGAACATTTCAGTGTCATTTCAGACATCAGTTCTTAAATCTCAAATTCGAAGTGCAATTAGCACTAGCTCACAGTGGCCTTCAGACCCAAACACAGTAATGTTTTCACACTACTGCTTCACGGCAGAATTCCTGCGTAGAAATCTTACCACCACCATACACTAACATTATCATCAGCCTTATAACCGTTCACTACTGCGCTAAATTGAGGAGATATGCCTTTAACCGCCAGATTTACTATCGCATTCGCCACCGAATTCACAACGTTTCTGTGTAGCACCACACTGGGTGTATAAAATATAACTTATTACAGCCTCGACCTGCCGTATATTTATTTCTCGAATTATACATAATTGGCACCCGATTATACATAGTTGGACACAGAACTTACAAAAATACAGTTTTTTCTGTTCCTTTATTTCGTGGGCTTATGTATTACATATTTCATTTCAGTGTACAGTTTTATAATTGTTCCATGTATACACATACTGTTACTTCAACATTCATATGTACAAGAAATAAACTTTTTGCCTTACCGACGAGGGTTAATTTCAAATTGCAGGAACTCTTTTACTTTCGTACAAATGCGGCAAGTTATTAAATGTAGAGGAACTAAGTTTTCCAACTAGATTGCGGAAAATATTTATTTTCCTCGCATCTACTTTTACTACCGGCTACGTATAATTAGTACACGGTCTGTAATTTTATATGTTAAACTGGAGAAACGGCAATCGGGGCCGAAAAGATTTTTAGTATTTTTTTTTTGTTTTTTCTCTAAAATGGCACTTACATTGATGAATGCAAAAATATCAACCGTTATTTTTAAAAGAAACGTATTATATTTTTCATTTGAAACTGTATTTTGGTTCGATGTAAGAAACTCGAAAATATTTAGGCGTATTCAAAAAACGGTGGCAGGAATCCGTCTAGGTAGGTACCACCCCAGGGCCACTTATTCTGCCGTAAAGCAATAGTGTGGAAACATTACTGTGTTTCGGTTTGAAGGGCACTCAGAGCTAGCATAATCACAGGGCATATGAGACTGAAAAACTTATGTCTCTGGGTGACGGGCGCATTGTGGTGTCACACTGTTCTGGGTGACACAGCAGCACTTACCATCAGGTGAACGTTTTGCTAGTTCCGTCACTTTTATCAAATAAAAAAAACAAATAAAAAACCATCTGGGTACCAAGGGCAGTTATTCCGCCGTGAAGCATAGAGTGCAAACTTTGCTGTGTTTCGGTTTTAAAGGCACTGTCGGCTAGTGTAATCACTGTAAATCAATGTGACATTTAAGAACTGATGTCTTAGGGTGATGGAGAAGGTGGGATGCCACATAGAAATGTTCTGGGTGAGACAGCATTTGTTATGGGCAGATGTTGCACTTACCAACAGGTGAACGTTTTGCTCGTTTCATCACTTTATCCAATAAAAAAAAGTTATTAAGTCCTACGAGTATATGGAAAAAAAAGATCAGCAGACAATGAACCCACTCCTATGAACAGCTCCAAATAGGCTGAACTGCTGAACATTGACCTATCTCAAAGTAGCAAGATTTACCGAAATCGCAACGCACTTTTAACGCTACTTTACTTTTACGAAACCCACGGGATGAGATGGTGCTGCAGATTCTCGTAAGCCGCCACCACACGGCCACGCACTAAATCTTCTGCAGAATATAGCCCTCCCCGAAAAGATTGTCACAAATCACGATCTTAAGCCACCTGCTTTCATCGAATTCCGCAAAAACATTTTTCTTTGTAGTGAGGTCGCCATGCTGGCATTTGTAAGTTAGAATTATATTTTAGCTAATAACGTTTGTTAAATGATTACTTCGTCAACAAATTCCAAAATTTAATCCAACTTACATGTTTTGGTTTTAATACAGCTCTACAAAAAGGTTAATGTTACGCTCAAACAAAGACCATTAACGTAAATCTAAAATCAAACCCAAGTAAGCAAATAAGAATGGGACCAAGCTAAATTTTTTTTATAAACTATTCTTACATAATACGGGTGAGAATGAGTAAACATACAAAAATTACAAACAAAATAATTTAAAATTTAAATAAAATCTGAAATTATTATGAAATGTGGACAAAAATGAATTGTGCTAATTTAACGCAAGTTGTTTTGAATATGTCAACAACAGTTATCTTAATTAAATTTGACAACGATTTGAGTAAATATTTTCGGACAAACAATGATCCATTTAATAAATAAATACTTTAAAATAATACTATTCAATAATTCATAGTAATATCATAATAATTCATATTAGACTGAATGTGTTATAAAAACGACAAGTGCAAATACAATTATTATTAGTTTATAATATATATTATAAAATAATAATTTATGGGCGCATCATTTACTGCGCAGGACATCCGCTTATGGAACGCTCTGCCTTTGAGAGTGCAACGTGCACCATTCCTTCCAGCTTTTAACTTGAAACTTGTCTTGAATCATTATCTCTCACTTTAAAATGTAGTCTCCGTTTCGCACTAGCCTTTATTCTTATTTATTTAAATTATAGTAGTACTATATTTATAGCATTTATTTTGTATTACTGGAAGTGATATGTATTATACATCGTCGTTTCAGCCTATCAATAGTCCACTGCTGAACATAGGCCTCCCCCATAGATTGCCACAAAAGTTTGTAGCTCTCGTTTTGGGGGGATTTTGCCATAGTTGCCACGCTTGGCAGACGGGTTGGCAACCGCAGTTTATTTATTCAGATGTTCCAGCAAGATGCTGCTGCCCATCTCCTGGTTTTCATTTTCCCTCTGTCGACTTTTACGACACCCACGGGATGAGATGGGGTGGTAGATTCTCTTAAGCCGCTACCACACGGCCAACGCGGCGGTATTATACATGTAATATTTATATATTTTTTTTCTTTTTTCAATTTTTAATTTCTTTTTTTTAAATTCGACATACTTCCTGCGGTAAATTTAATGGTTGTCTAGAAAACAGCAATAATCGCTAATTGCTCACACTTACTGTATTTTTCACTCGTGTTGTCATAACTTTTTTGTGTAAGGTTTGCAATGATGAATATTTGCTCGGAAAAGAAAGTTAAATTGCAAAATATAAAATGGTGAATATTATCTAGTTTTTAAGAGCACAGCCCGCCCGAGCAAACGATAGCGTGCTCGAGCAAACTAACACCGCCACCGGGAACAGT
The DNA here is from genome assembly GCA_019845155.1 of Luehdorfia chinensis. Classification (NCBI taxonomy): domain Eukaryota; kingdom Metazoa; phylum Arthropoda; class Insecta; order Lepidoptera; family Papilionidae; genus Luehdorfia; species Luehdorfia chinensis. The sequence continues at coordinate 689,877 of JAHVAK010000642.1, forward strand.
ACTAGATACCACTACAACACTACTACTAGGCTAGACTAGGTATTGACTGTAAAGAATAATTTACATAGTACTAGATTTAGCGATGGCAGTGGACTACAGTGACCATTGCTTTCTGTATTACTAATATCAAATGAATCTCGATTATTTCACGATTAACTTCCCTTCTTAGCTAACGTGCTTACTCTCCGAGACCTCATCACCACTTAACATTAGATGCTAAAGCTTTCGAAAGGTTCGCTTATCCAAAATATTGCGAATAATTATGTAGATATATATTTTAATAGCTGATGCCCGCGACTTCGTCCGCGTGGATATAGGATTCGATTTCCTCGGATAAAAAGTATCCTGTCCGTTTCCAGGATGCTCTGTGGATGTCTCTGTGGCAAATTTCGTCGTTAAACCATGAAAAGGTAACAAACAGACAGAGATAATTACTTTCGCATTTATATAAGGTATGGATTAAGAGAAATATTTAATCTGCTATGAACAAAAATAATGACGACTAAAATGCAAATTAAAGCCGTCGCATAGCCGCCTAATTTCGACAGTTTTTCAGATTTCACGCATTTTTTTTTTGATTACCTTAGGTGGCTCTCTGAAAAGTTCTCTACCTGCCAATGAAATTCCCGTCAAAATCGATTCAGCCGTTTCGGAGATTATCTCGGGCAACGAACAGACAGATAGACAAAAATTTTATAAACACATGTTTGACTTCTGGTACAATGCACCAAAAGTCAAACGTTTATTTTAAGAAAAAAGCTTTATTGCGAAATCACAGACAGCACTACATTTTATATATTAGCACAGATGTACAACTCAATTTAAATAAGTATTTACAACTAAAGAAAAATGTGTATTCCTAAACTAACTAAGCTATAAAAATAATTAATAACCCCACAATTAATTAAATAAATAAACAAAGTAAAAAATTTTAAAAATAAATTCCCAAAGTTTGTGATCAACAACATACAGAGTTTTAGATAAGATGTATCGGGTGGCATTCAGGACCCACAGACTTAACAAAAATATTTGATCTAATTTCGGTGATGTTTTTGCTGTTAGCCGTTGCGGCTTACACAGTTTAATAAATAAATACCTCCCAACTTTACCAAAATGAATTTTACTAATTAACTATAATTGTTCTTTGACGGCGAAAAATGCGTAAATATTTACCGCAACGCGTCGTTCAAGAAATTCATTTCCTATATTACAAACAATCAAAATTTAAACTTACTTATACACATACCGTTATTAGCAAAGTAATAGGCTATAATTAGCCTATTATTAATTGGACCAACCAATATAATACGACGAAAATTGCACTAAGTTTATATTTCAATCAATGGAAAAAAAAGAAAATTTTAGTTTTATTACATTATTTTTAAGAAAATATATTGTTATTTTTTGTTTTGCTGTGTTTCAGGTTCAGGCATTAGTTTAGTACTAATAATAATAGAACCTTATTTTACATATTTTTTTACCATTTCAATTACACTTAATTGACTCATCGCCATTTGCAATTTGGACACCATTGAGCAAATTCGTAAACTTCAAATACTCATAACTTTTAATATAACGAACCGATTGAATGTTACAGGAAGATGCCCTTTATGATTTTATTACTAAGTCTTTTAAATAAATTTATTACTCTAGGAGTGATGCGTTCACAAACAAACAAACAGGCAGACATTTCTAAAAATTATTAAAATGTATTACTTATTGTTAGCCTCTCATCATATATTTCGCAAATTTTTAAAATGTACAGACATGAGATCTATTATATGTATAGATAAACAATATTTTCGAAAAAAAGGAGTGACGGCAGGTTTCGTTCAGCATTATCAGATGGGCTATAATAAAAGAATAAGGTTTAATTATTACTAATATAGTTAAATTTAGACTTTATTTACGCATGAATAATCCCGTTAATTTGGATCACATCCTTCGTCACGTTCGACATAAGCAAAAGGAATTTAAGAGCACGGCTCATGACTGAATTAATGATAGTATTACTGATGATTCTATAATGAAGTAAATATTTTTTTATTAAAAATAAATTTATCGTTAATAAACAAAGTAAAAAGATTAAAATAAATTTGAAAAGAGTTAATTTTTTTATGTATTTACGTCATAACGATAAATGCGTAGCCACATCTACCAACAACACTCAACAGCGCAACGCTCAACAAGTATTGAGATGATTTATTGTAAGTTTCCAATCGAAAACTAAATGTTTTGGTTCAATTTCTCTCCGATGAGTGAATTTCAAGACGTTCGTAGACTTCTTAAAATTCTCGTGTATGGCTATTATATCACTGCTTCATCAAGTCAGTGGTAGATTTTTAAATATTAAAACCGTACAGGTTTATCAATTATTGAGTAGAAACAATCGCCAGAGCATTTTTTTGCATTTGGTTTTCTCATCTCTACGCTTCCCCGCTTTGTTAGATTTATCTTGAACCTCCTATATCTATATCTTAATTATCTAACAAATGGCTTCGAAACCCAGCCAACGTTTGTGCAAAAACTCAAATTGATGGTTTTTGGTCTGGTTGTGTTGTGACTGTCCCCGTGTCGCTGGCACTCTATCCTAGCCTACCTCAGATCTTAACTAATGTGCATAAAATCAGGGTCGACCTTAGCTGCTATTTGATAGCTTCTGACAGTATTCAGAAGTTTGTTAGCGTGGTCGAAAATAGGCCAGAAGACCGTTTCGTCATCATCATCGTTTGCTTATCTGACTAAGTCCATCAAAACCATTTAGCGTTAAAAATATTAAGTGAAATTAAGCCAGTTACCTAATCCTACTACGTGTGTTAAACAGTAGTATATTCGGCTAGTATAAGTATTCTTTTATAAAGTAATACATGAACGAGTAGTGCTTCAGAATGAATCCCAAGCTTACCGTATAGTTTTTAGACTGATCTCGAAAGTTTGTAGTATAGTTAGTACAGGAACTTTTACTTTTACTTTAATTTGATCGGACTTGGTATCGTTAACTGTTAGTTGAGTAGTACTGACTGTTCTTTGGATTAAATACATAATTAAATTTGCTTACGCAGCTCTTCAGCAGTTGACAATATTACTATAGAAAAGTACTAGGCGTCTTAGTATCGTTCAACCAAAAGCTTCTACAGCACAATGCGGGAGTTTAAAGTTAATATGTCATTAAAATTATACTTTTAGGAGGTCTACAAATTCACAGATCTTATAAATTCAAATAATCTCAAAAATTCTAAATATATAATATGAAAACCATGAAATGACTAGAAAAGAATAATGTCAACTTTAACTAGTCAAAAACCAAATTCATGTCATTTTCTAACTTTAAAACAAATAAAACCAACAATACAGAATTTGAGTCGTAGCCATGAAATTGAAAAAGTACAAGACATACATTTTTTAGCTATAATTATTAATTAGACGAACCTTATAATTAAAAATTGCAGATTAATAAAATTTGTGTCAATTTAAATAGGTTTCTATATAGGAGACTGAGAAATATAGTTAGTAGAGAGACAGCAGTCACAGCATGTCATGGTTACGTTGCAACCGTTTCAAGATATGGACTTTTGATTATGAGAAACTACAGATTTTAAAAAGAGTGTTTTTATTAAAAAAAAAGTATAAGAACAATTTGTGATTGTAATCTATTGAAATCTGGTAGACCCTTGTTCAACAAGATTCCAATAATTTTGACTGTTGTTTTATGTTGTTTATATATTTACGAAGTAGGTCATTTTTTTTTTAAAAAAAACCTATTTTATTTGATACATACATTGATAACTTAGGAAGTAGGGAACAAGATTTTGCAGAGACAAAATGAAAATGTCCCAAATGTAATATTGCTTTTCATCAAAAAAAGTGTATTTTGTTGTGTATTAAATTTTATATTAACATTCCTATAATTTGCCGTGTGGTAGTGTCCAGTGAATCTACCACACCATCTCATCCCGTGGGTCTCGTAAAAGTCGACAGAAGGAAAATTAAAACCAGAAGATGGGCAGCAGCTTCCTGGAACATCTGAATAAATAAACGGCGGTTGAAAATCCAAAAATAGCAAAATCCCCCCAAAATTTGTGTTATAAACTTTTGTGGCAATCTTTGGGGGAGGCCTATGTTCAGCAGTGGAATGTTTATAGGCTGAAGTGAGTGAGTGAGATTCCTATAAATTTGAGACAATTGACATTAAAACCTTTTGAAATTGAAATAAAAAAATGCTTTATGTCCTTTTAATTGTAAATAATATCTTATTAATATTAATCAATAGACGTACTGGTGGTAGGATTCCTTTGCAGTAATCCGTCTGCAGGTAGGTACGAGTACCAACCAGCATTGCCAGACGTGTGCTACACAGCACTTTAGTGAACCGGTCCATTGTTCCGAAACTTCAAATTTATCCGAATGTTGTGGAATACTTGTGTTAGTACAAATGTTTCATTTGGAAACCGACCATTTCTAAATATAACAAGGTTTTCACAATATCTAAGTATAACAAGCAATATAACTAAATATAGAATTTCACCAATTCCGCTGAATTTCACCATTGCACCCTACGGCACAACTAAAAATTCTATCGTCACCACCTTGATGGTTTGCATTCCACCACAGTGCGTTTTTCGCGGAATTTTCTGCCACGCACTTGCCTTTTAAGGAATGTGCTGCCGTCAGCGGGTTTTCCGGACCGATACGACTTAAGAAGAGCCTATTCCTTTTTCAAAGGCCGGCAACGCATCTGCTATTTCTTCGATATTGTAGGTGTTCATGAGCGTGAGCTACCTGAGCTACGTGAGCGTGAGCGTTTGCCCCCTAATCAATAAAAAATATATATAACTTTAACACTTGTACATACTGATACACTTATAACTCTCTCTCACACACGCGCCCGCGCTCGCACGCACTCACACTATCACAAACATCCTGACACACTTAAATATAAAAACTAATCATTAGTATGACCATGTGTGTCACCTATACTTATCGTTTAAAGACTAGTGTATTTGATAAATCGGAAGAGCGGGCCTGCCCTAATAAAGGTTTTTTAAACTTAAAAAGGGAGTCCCAGCCCATGTATTTTATGTACTTGTTGTGTTTAAGAATTTTTGAACGTTCTTATTTTTTGAATTTCACCTGACAGGCGGTCAGTGATAATAATGATAGTTCATGTTCTATGAACCGTTTGTTGTTTGAGACTCAAGTCATTAATACTAATAAGCACTGACACGGTGATTTAATGCTAAAAAAAACCGATAAAGTGCGTGTCGGGCCAAGCGCAGTGTAGGATTCCGTAGTTGCATGTCACAAAATGCGGACTTGAAGGGTTGTTCTTCGATACTTGTTTGTTCGATACTCCGAACAATGCCCAATGTTGTACGAACCACCGTATTTCGAACGTAAACCATTTTATTAAATATTGTTTAGGAATTATTATTATTAAGTGTGTTATTATTAAATTATTTCATCATTTTATATGTTTCATAAACTCATAACAGCTAATAAAGCTGTTTTAGACAAGTAGTAACTTCATCTAAGTAATTTTTAATTAAATTTTTATGACTCCAAGTACATTTTATAAGTTGGTCGACGGGTAATCAGTTCACTTGTTAAGCGTACTTAGCTTTTATAGTTTTCTTTTTAAATTCGTTAGTATACATACTACTATATCCAAAAACAACCATTTAACTGGCAGAGGGGGGAGGGGCGGAGTCACACGACTCTAACAAAAAGCACAGCACATTACATTTTGTAAATGAAATCCCGGAATGAAAGCATGGTTTTCACATGCGCGAAATATTTTTAAAAGACCTTTCCAATGACACCCCACACCATGAGATAGACGAGATGATACATTTTTTCAAGATTTTATTCTACCACTTTTTCGGCGTGATTAATATGTGTGCCAAACTGTAGCTTTCTAGTACTAAAAGTCTCTGAGCAAAGCCTCGGAAGGACCGGCGGACGGACATGGCGAAACTAAAGGGTTTCAAACAACGGAACTCTTAAAACCACTATTTGTGGTTTTTTTGTTACCCTGGTAATTTCGCTGATGACCTAAAAATCCCGTTTTTTTACTCAAGAGGTTTTAAAACCCCGCTTCATCTGAAAAAAAAAACTTAAATACTTTTGTTAATGTTTAAACTTTATGAATTATGTCAGTGTTTTAATATTCTTTTTTAATAATTGTTTACATTTTTTTTTGTTTTTATTAAAGAATTCAGATTTATTTTTTAATTAAAAAAGTATTACTGAAAAAACTATTACTGCACTATTGACTCTCCTAGTCGATTTCGACCACGGCGACAACTTCCGAATCCGAATGTCGAGAGCCATCAACTGCGCAGGAGATATTAAGTGCCACAAGTGTACGCGCCAACACAGAGGCACTCACTCGTCCCAACCTACCCGCGCCCGATGTAACGCTTATGCGATAAGATCGGAGGTAGGCTAGGATGCAGTGTCAGAAAACCAACAATTTGTGTTTTAGCACAAATGTTGGCTCCGGCTGGGATTCGAACCCAGGACCCGCGGCGTAGAAGTCAGATACTCTGATCACTAGGCCACGCGGTCGTCAGTCTATTGACATAATTATACACATTACATTACGTTTATTTTCTGTATATAGCCTTATTTTGGACGGGAAGCATTATATTTCTTAATAATGCTTTCCGTTCAAAATTAGGATCAGCAGAAAATTGACACCAACAGCCCGGCAAGTCCTTTGTGTGGTACAAAAATGCAAAATAGATTAAACATTTTTCTTTCTTCATTTTATACAAATTCAATTCCGTGTATTAAATTACAAAAACAAACTCGTTTCTTATTAAGAGTCGATTTGATCTAATCTATCAAAGCAAACCTCTATATACAAAATGAAGTCTTATACATTTGTCTCCCTTCGTAAAGAAAGTCCCATTAATTACTATCAAGGTTAAGTTGAGGAATTACTTAAATTAACTCTTCAATCGACAGCATCTAAGTGTGCGCTTGTTTAATGTTTGCTGTTGACGTCGGCAAAGTGCACGGCTGCAGGATAACAGACTTAAATATCAAAATATATGATAAATTATTAAGCTTCAAATTAGCTAGCGTTGTGTAGAATTTTCAAGTTGTCGGCTCGGTTGGCGCAGTGGTTAATACCTTGACTTCTGCGTTGTTGCTGTGAGTTATTCAGGCAGGTCGTCTCCGGTTCTTTGGCACTTCCGATCACCGACCCAACCTAGTAGCCAAGGCTCTTTATAAAAAGCGCGCTCTGAAGTACGGTGTCGTGGATCGAAAATTGCCTTATTATAAGTACTTGCCTGTGGCTGAGGCTTTGCTCAAAAATAACCGCGCCAGGCTCATTCACAGGATCACAGGACGATTCTTACGAATACAGTTGAAATAGTGTTGATGACCTGAAACAATATCTAATTTTTGCCAATATGCTTACGTGACGATTTCTGCTAAGCCTTCAATTGAGGCATTTTCTGTGTAGTTTTTTTTACAATATTTTATGTGTAGGTTCTTATGATACTCATCGAAAGTCATGATGAATTGAATTATTTTTCTTCAACATCACACGGTCAAAGTATAATAAGTTTTTATTTTATACATACACACATAAGATCACGACTGTATCCCATAAGGGGTAGTCAGAGACGGGGCACTCACTGAAAAACAGACGACTGCCACAATCCACGTTTCACCAAAACAATATAATGCACTTGGTGTGATAGGTGGTGAGCCCATCGCCACCATGCCCTGTTGGGTGCACAGTGCAGTTTAATTCCTTACCCGCATTTTACGAGATTCATTGGATGAGATGGAGTGGTAGTATTATTTTAACGAACCGCAACCACATGGCTTTATTTTATATTAATAATGATATCCCTCTTTAGAATTTCTCCTGCAAAAGGAGCGTTTTACAGACACAAATGTTACGTGCACAACACAACCAGACCCGAAAACATTTTAAATAATTTAAAAATAATTTGAGTTTTGTTGGCTCCGGCTGGGATTCGAACCCAGGTTCCGCGGCGTAGAACTCTTACAAAACGGTCGTCAAATTATTTAAATAAAATCTCTTTTAATGTGGCAATCGTGATTTAAAATCGGGTTTACTTTTCTCCTGAAGGTACATCTCAAATTTAGCATCTGTTTATAACATCTCATAATGCACTTAAGACATGAGTTATATTATTGTTTTAAAATATTATAATTTTAAGCACATACTTTGTGCGAAGGTTAAAACAGCAAAAGAAATAGAATGCTGACGGATATTAATGCATTCAATAAAATGTTTTGTGTGTAAAATGAAAGAATGATTGAAATTTGTTACCAGACGAATAAAAGGGGAAAGCAAAGACATATTACAAAATAATGTGAATAATAAGTTTTGTTTAGAAACGATAATAAATCATACTAAATTGACGTACTACAAAATACAGATGGAATGTTCGTCATACAATGTAACGTAGTGATTGTTCTCTTTGATAAAGATATGAATATCAAAGTCTACTTTAAGTCTGTCACCTAAGAGTTATATATATTTGTAAACTGCCGTGAAGCAGTACTGTGCAAACAATACTGTGTTTCGGTTTTAAGGGCACTGACAGCTAGCGCAATCACGGGGCATCCAAAGACTTACGAACTGATTTCTTTGGGTAACGAGCGCAGTGTGGTATCACACAGAAATGTTCTGGGTGACACAGCATTTGTCTTGACCGGTAGGATTCCTATGTAGGAATCCGTCTAGGTAGGTACCACCCCAGGACCAGTTATTCTGCCGTGAAGCAGTAGTGTGCAAGCATTACTGTGTTTCGGTTTGAAGGGCACTGTGAGCTGGCTGGTGGCTTTTTCGAAAAACCACCGTGATAATTCTCTGAAGTGTTGAGAGATTAAGGGCATTTCACAGTCGCTGTGAAGATCTACATTGCGTTGATACCAACCGGCTCCGGTGGCAGTTCGCAAGAATCGATTTTGAACGCTCTGTAACTTCTTGTTTCGGTGAGAAGGGCACTGAGAGCTTGTGTAATCACTGAGCATATGAAACTTAGAACTCATGTCTCAGGGTGACGGGCGCAGTGTGGTGTCACACAGAAATATTGTGGGTGACACAGCATTTGTTGTGGGCAGACGTTTCACTTACCATCAGGTGAATGTTTTGCTCGTTTCGTCACTTTATACAATAAAAAAAATGAACACTTACCATCAGGAGAACGGATTGCTCATTTCGTCACTTTATGCAATCAAAAAAAAACATACGATAAGAGCCGATAACATTGCCTTGTCAAACTATCACTAACACAGCAGCGTTATTTTGCTACTTATTAAATGCAGATTTTATGTGAGAACGTTATGTTTCTTTAGTAGAACCTACCCCATATTCGTAATACTCTTTGTATTGCGGTACTGAAGAATTCCTACTACGAAAATTATAGTTTTAACGGTCATTGTTGACCCTATAAAATACATCCTTTCTATTATTTCTTCAATACTGTTGAAGTAGCGATAAAAGTCATATATAATTATTTTTAGGAATATAGGAATTTTTAGGAATATATAGGAATAATAGATATCTAACGAGTAAACGTATTCAAAACAAATACAATTTATAACACAAAGTAAGAAAATATTATGAAAGTGAAAAACTTACTGTTTTATTTTATGGCTCACTAATTAGGTGTCTTTGATGATTACTTTGATTCATAAAGAAAAGAGAAAATGATATCACTGTGCTATACAGCGTGGAAAACTGTCTCAAATAACATAGATACAAAGGAAACAAAGAAATTACAAATGGTAACGCTAATGTTCGCTCAGCGAGCTATAAAAAGGGTTCGACTCGGTATTTCTTTGAGAGATAGAATCCGACACGATGACATGCGCAGCAGAACTAGGGAAACAGACATAGCCTTAAGAATTAGCAAGCTGAAGTGAAAATGGGTCGGCCATATAGCTCGTAGAACCGGTAGCCATTGGGGAAGAAAGGTTAATCCGACTCTTAACTAGATTGAGCGACTACCTGTACGGTTTTTGCGGTCGATGGGTGCATGTGGCTCTGGACCATGTTTTGGGGCCATATATGGGGAGCTTAAAACTATGCGTTTATAAGGGTACCAAAATTACAAAAACTTTCTTCAATTAACTTTTATTACTATTACTGTATTTTTTGTACTTTTTGCAAATAAACTGTTTTTCAACTATAGAAAATTAGTTTAATTTTATTGATTATAAAAGTGTTTTAGAGTCGCGAGCAGCCCGAATTTGAACACCGGTGCCAGCACCGCCAAAATCGTTTCAAAAAGTTTCAAGTGTATATTCTAATAAAACATGTGTAATTAGACGTAATCTCGCATACAAAGTGATGGTCTCTCCCCCTTTTATATTATCTTTTAACAGTTTTAATAATCATTTCTTATAGTTACGTGAATATTATACATTTAATAAAACTAATTTTACGGAGTACTTTACAGCACAAATGGCCACGGGGGGACTGAGGTGACAGATGTCGCGATATGATTGTTAATTCGGGGTACCTTCAGCTTTTAATTATTATTTTTGGTCCGATCTACGCAGAAAGAGCTAACTGTGTCTTGCAGTGATAAGCTTGGTTTTTGATTTAATTTTATTAATTATTGGATCTCAAGCCGGTGGTAATACCCAACCATCTTCTCTAGTGACATTAGGATGTTTTTTTTTTAATTTTAATAGCCTCGCGAATCATCCTTGGTAGGAATCTGTGTTCATTTGCAAGGATTTGTGGTTTATCAAATAAAACCAAGCATATCACTGCAATACTTCAAGACACTAAGCTCATTTTGCGTAGATCGGACCACAAATTATAAATAAAAGCTGAAGGTACCCCGGGTTAACTATAACATCAGGACATCAGTCATCTCCCGTGACCATGGGTGCTGTAAAGCACTCGAAACGTCGGGTTATAAATAGTAAAAATTAAACACGATGAAATCCGTAAAATTAGTTTCATTTAAATGTGTAGTGTTCGCGTAAATATAAGAAATCATTACGACTTAATGTGTTATTAGGATTCCGAATTACTAATACATCTAGGAAGGCTAGAGAGTTATTTGCCTCTAACTCCATTGTAAATTTAATTTTAGAGTTTGTGGAATTAAGGTGGCTTAAAAATTCAGTTACTTTATCTGAAAGTAAAATTGTGAAAATGTCGTCTACGTACCGCTTATATTGGGTTTACAGAGGGCTTTCTCCTTAAAGTCTACTATGAATATATCGGCGACAATGGAAAATACTGGAGAGCCTATCGCCACACCATCTACTATAGCATTGCTCCTTCCACAATAGACAGCCAGATGTTAGGCAATGTCTAAGTTATTCTGCATATTCTGCTGGCATATTGTTTTCCGCTAGCTTCCTAGTTACAATTGAGATGCAGTCTTCAACAGGAAGGCATGTGAATAGCGACTGGACATCAAACTGATCATAGTTTAATTGTCAGCAAGATGAAGGTCTTTTATCTCACTGATAAAATGGAAAAAACCTCTGTGTGTGCTCTTGTTTGTCCTCTGAGCGGTGAGAGTATTTTCGCTACATGTTGAGCCAACCTGTAAGTTGGAGAATCGATCTGGCTCACTATTCGACGTAGTGGTGTATTCGGTTTGTGTATCTTTGAACCAAACCACCGATGTTGTATGCGTTACGCATACAAAATCGGTGGTTTGGCACAGGGTGGTATTATCGAATTAACGTCCAGATTCAATTTCTCGGAGTGTTTCTTAATAAGATCGGATTTGACCTTTTCATAAGTACTTTCGTCCGATAAAAGTTCTCGTATTTTAAATTCGTAATTCGACGTATCCGTGGCTACCGCAGCAATACCTTTATCTGCGCGGAGAATCGTGAGTTCAGTTCTGTTTCGTTGGTTGTTCAACGCTTTGAGTTCGTCTTTAGGAAGATTTAGTTCCGAACTTCGACGTAACATAGACGAAATGTCTTGGCCAATATTCCACATACAATATTCCACACTACAGATAATTTCCTCGTACAGTATTCTTCGCGGTGTTATTGCGGAATTCATTATTTTCGATAATACTTTTAATGTGTTTGTTTTGACAGATTATAGACCGCGCGTAAGCTATGATCTTCGTTTGCTGTCAACGGTCGCGTTCCGTTAATACGTTGAGATTTGTTTTTGACATTTAATTTGTTCGTAATTTTGGTATTTATCTATGTTTATTTTTGCATTCATTATATTTAGCTGTTTCTCGCTTATTTAAGGCTGTAAAGTACTAGAAACGTCGCTTTATAAATAGTTTATAATTAAACCCGATAAAATCCATAAAATTAGTTTAATTAAAAGTTTTAATAATCGTTTTTACGTTTTTGAAAGCCGCGGTAGCTCAGGGGCCGGGTGCTCGCCTTCAATTTCATAATACGCGAGTAACCTGGGTTCGATACCCGGTGCCAGCATCGCTAAAATTGTTCTAAAATTTTAAGTGCTGATTTACCACGTGCTCAGCGGTGAAGGAAAGACCTCGTGAGGAAACCTGCATATCCGAGGAATATAAATATTTCGAGGATATGTGAAGTCCACCAACCCGCATTGGAGCAGCGTGGCGGACTATTCTCCGCTCCAAAACCCATTCTGAAATGAAAGGAGGCCTGCAGTGGCAGTGGGCCATTTTTAGGCTGTAAATTTACTTTACTTTTTTTTAATCGTTTTTACTATGTATATAATTTAAAATTTTGTGTTAAAATAAAAATAAAAGTATAATTTATGAGGTGTAAAACTTACGGACCGAAAGTGAATTACTAACGATCTTCTGTAATCTTTTTAATTTCTGTATGTTTTTTAATTTCTGTAATGAAACCTGTCTTTTTTCTAATCCACTTTTCACAATCCACTTTACATGATTCATCGTGTATTTAATAATTTAATGTTCCGTTAACGCAATAACTATCAAAGTATCAATTCCCGATTTCGTGATCATCCTTTTTATTTATTTTGTATTTCATAAACTGACGAGACGAACAAACTTTCACCTGATTTACCATCAGGTGAAAGTTTGTGCAACGTCTGCCCATAACATATGCTGTGTTACTCAGAACATTTCTGTGTAGCACCACACTGCGCCCACACAGTAATGTTTGCACTGAAATTATTCTGCCGTGAAGCGTTATGCTTCACGGCGGAATAATTTCTTCTTCCCCTCAATCCTCGTTTAATTTAAAATTAAAATGTCATGTAAAAGTTATTTAAAGTTTACTTATATTAACACCTACGTTATGTTAATTAGTAGCATGTCCTTTTAGTTAATTATTGTAAGCACACATATATTTAACTAGTCTTGTTTTCAAGTATTCAAGCGTTCGCCTAAGAAAAACTCATTTCAAATAAAAGAACACTATACGTAGAAATTGCATGTGGCTTGAAACCTTAGTGGGCGATGTCTGTGAGGCTCATTACTGTGTCCCATTTCAATGCGATGCAACAGCTGCTCAAACGTGACTTGAGGGGAACTACTCTACTTATTCAGTACTACGTTCTAACTTTATTCTAAATAACGAAATAATGATGAGGTTACTTCGAATTTTATGTTTTTGCAAAAGACTAATTCACAGTGACCTCTCTTATATTTCTTCCAACGACATTCCGCTAAATCCCGAACCCTAAAAATGAAATACATTGTAAATTAATAACACATATCCTTTAACAGTGCTTGCCGGGTGATAGAGATGAAAATATTATAGAAAAAACATCATAAACTGACAATGTATGATAATAATAACATGAGCAAAGCGTTTCAGTTTGTATTGTGCATTTACAGTGCAACCTTACATGAATGCAAATATTTTAGCTCTTAAATATATTGCGAAAGGTCCACATAAGTAAAAGTTTTTTTAGGAACTAAGTAATCCCCACTAAGAGATTATTTACAGATACATGTAGTAGTAAGTATGTTAAATGTACGTGATTATGATATTGAAATGCCATTAAATGATACAAAGAGTCATAAATTGGATGGCCCTATTGAAAGGTAATGTACCTAACTTCTTCATCTTGATTTCATCATCATCATCATTTCAGCTTATTACGAGTTCACTGCTGAACAAACGCTACCCCCATAGATTGCCGCAAAAATTTGTGGCTCTCATTTTGGTTGATTTTGCCATTGTTGCCACGCTTGGCGGGTTGGCAACTGCAGTTTATTCATTCAGATGTTCGACAAAGGTGCTGCTGCCCATCTTTTGGTTTTAATTTTTCCTCTGTCGACTTTTACGACACCCATGGGATGAGATGGGGTGATAGAGTTACTCTTAAGCCGCCACTACACGGCATCTTGATTTAGGCTGTCGTATTGTTAGCACGTTATTTTACCCCTAGTTTTATGATTTGAGGAATCATTTCAGTGAAACTATAATAATAAACTTCTAAATAGCAGAAGTTAATAGTTAGTTTTTTTTTACTTTTTACAAGAAAAATCGTTTTAATAAATTCTAAGATATTTTCAAAATAAGATTAGGTAATGATTTAAGCCTTGAATTTATTGGAGACTTTAATGTGCGATATAAATATCGGCAGATAAGGCCGAATAAACAAAAACAAGAAGAAAATATTAATATCGTATATGTTGTGATAATATATATTTTTTATATATATCTTGTACATATTAAGTATATATATTTTAAAATTATTTAAATCTAAAAAATCGATTTTGATATTGGCAATTTCCGGTAGCGCAGAGGCCGTGCGCTCGCCTTAAATTTCATAGTACGTGATCGACCTGAGTTCGAACTCCCTAGTGCCGTCATCTCCAAAAATTGTTCTGCAATTTTAAGTGCTGATTTACCACGTGCTCAGAGGTGAAGGAAAACGTCGTGAGGAAACCTGCATGTCTGATGAATAAAAATATTTCAAAGACATGTGAAGTCCGTCAATCCGCATTGGAACAGTGTAGCTGACTTTTCCCGGCTCCAAAACCCTCTCAGAAATTAGAGGAGGCCCTTTCTCAGTAGTCGGACATTTATATACTTCTGTCATTATATTCAAACTACCTACTTACACACACGACTGATTGACTTACATAATAAGTTCATGGAAAGGATAGGATAATTGGCTATCACAATTCTTCCTTATGCATTTTAACATTGTTTATCGATACTACTTTGGGCATCTTAGGTATGCCATATTTCTTATGTTTACTCTAAAGACATAAATACATTTATTCTGAAACATCTACATACATAATACATGATACACATAACATAAGGTACACATAACACAAAGAAAAATTTAAAGAAAAATAACAATGTAAAGAAAAAAAAACTGACTTCTCTGAAGAGTATTCGTGTTATATTTCATAATACCCACTGGTCGAATTGAGGTATTGGTTCCCTTGCACTGCCTCCAATTGGTACTTGATGCATTTGTATAGGCATGATAAATGAAAACAATCTAATTCTTCCCAAATTCAGAACAGTAAACATTTAGATTCCATGAGCTTTATTAATATTTCGTTATTTTATAATTTGTACACATAATGTAAAATAAATTTACTGTTACATTGATCATACCACAGAAATGAGTATGCCGCTGATGAAATGCGTTCCTAATAGGTCGTGATCAAATAGTCGACGTAACTTTGAAGTGCCGAAGAATTTAAGATAAAAATATTATTATCGTTTACTCGCCCCTGCTAACGAATAATACTATAAAAATTATTCCAATTTACAATAAAACCAGTATTTTTTTTAATTTTGCGCCGTAATGATAAATAAATAAAACATCCATATTTTTTAAGACCATACTGTGCTGCTACAAAGTTATGTCAACTGTTTATTTTTATAGTGATGTTCCGAAAATACTAGGCAATTGTAACGTTATCTATCAATATACTATAAAATTATAATACAGAAAGCTTCTACCCAAGTCAATAGAAACCAAGGCTTGGCTACAAATGGCGTTTACGCAAGCTTGCAGTTGCTAAAAGCAGAACTGATCAAACAAGTTAAATACAATAAGCTGGCAAATGTGCGACATGCAATAGATAAATTGGCTCTGGAATACGGTCAGAGCAATTAGTACACAATATTTCTCCGCCATTCGGCACATAAAAGATGCTGACCTTATTGAAAGAAAGCTGCGAGAAATCCACAAGAGATGACTGGGAAAAGGACGTCGAAAAAACCAAAAATCTTATTTTCGAAAACCTTAACGCGATATGAGAATTGATACTATAATTGATAATAATATAATTATACATCTAAACGATGATGATCAAGACAGGAACTCCGCAAGCTAATCAGTATCTGATTAGTTTGAACCCAGTCATAAATTATTTCGAAATGTTTTTATTGTTGTATTTGATATTAAATATTTCCAATATTACTACCACATTTTTATTTTCTAGGCTAGTTAAGTAAATTCAGGAATAAGAAGCCAGAAAACAAGTACTGAAACTAAAATCATTTATTATTTAAATCCCAAGGTAATGTACGTAAAAACTTATTCTGGTAACAATTAAGAAACAAGAACAACATATACAGAATAAAAATCAAACACGGAATCATTAAACCTCTTGTTTTAATTTTAATTAAAATGTTAGTCTGTTCTCGAACTTATTTATATTGTCATAACTGTGTTAATTTCGCCTGTTAAAACTATAGATCTATAGCTTTTATAGATGTGACCTTGAATTAGAAAAAACTTCATTTTTCAAAATATTCTTTTGATGCTGTTCTATGTTCGTATATGTATGATTCCTATGCAGGAATCCGTCTAGGTAGGTACCACCCCAGGGCCAGTTATTCTGCCGTGAACCAGTAGTGTGCAAACATTACTGTTCTTCGGTTTGAAGGGCACTGTGAGCTAGCGTAATCACTGGGCATATGAGACTTAAGAATCTATGTCTCAGGGTGATGGGCACAGTGTAGTCCCACAGAAATTTTCTGGATGACACAGCATTTGTTATGGGCAGACGTTGCACTTACCATCAAGTGAACGTTTTGATCGTTTCATCACTTTATCCAATAAAAAAAAACAATGTATATTTTTTTTTAAAATATAATGTATATATATTTTAAAAACTACATATAATAATTATTATATTATAATGATTTACGCAATGGTCATAATTTTAATGGATGGAATCAGCTGTACAGATAAAATATAACAAAGAATTTCAACGAAACGTATTTATTTTAAATACGTTAGCGGTTCGCACCACAGCCTGCGGGTGTTACAATTATGCATCGTACATGTACACTTATAATTGTTATATTAATAGAGTATATTTTAAACACGAAAAGACAAAATCCTGTAAACATTCGTATTTAAAAATAAATATCAGATTGTGAAAGGCGTTTTTATCAGGCTCAGGTAAAAATACAACGTAAACTTGAATCTAATGTAACGGATATTATTTCATACTTAGTGTTTTATATGAATCAATAAAACAAGAAAAATAGTATTTTAACAAAACATGAAACCAAATATCAATGGTGAGTTCACTGTTAAGTTCAGTTCAGTGTCCGATAATTCCGTTCAGTAACCACATTTCACAACTTAAAAAATTGATAGCGTTTAAAAATTATAACGTCAAGCCTTTTGGTCGAAATTACAATAGAAATAAGGAAAACATTTTTTTTTCGAAACGAGCAAAACTTTCACCTTGCGGTAAGTGCAACGTCTGCCCATAACAAATGCTGTGTCACCCAGAACATTTCTGTGTTACACCACACTGCGCCCGTCATCCAGAGACATGAGTTCTTAAGTCTCATATGCCGCGTGATTACGCTAGCTCTCAGTGCCCTTCAAACCGAAACACAGTAATGTTTGCACACTACTGCTTCACGGCAGAATAACTGGCCCTGGGGTGGTACCTACCTAGACGAATTCCTGCATAGAAATCCTACCACCAGTAGTTATAAGATATTAAATTTACTATAATATTAAAATATATACCTATATATCTAAAATATAGGTATAAATAAACATGGAAATAAACTAAAGCATCAGACTCAAACAGCATAATAAAGTAGCTTGTTTACCAACAGGGACCCGAACCTAAAGTAATCACTTAATAATCTAAAGAGACTCATAATCTACATCAATAAACAACTTGAAACGTATTTTATGTTAACCTTTCGCACTCGTCAACAAGACACATTTAAATATTCCATTATTTTTTCATTACCAAGCATGTTATTTATTTCAGAACAGGACTCTCATAAAAAAAGTAAAGTAACAGCCTATAAATGCTGATGCTGAGCACGGGCCTCCTCTCATTTCTGAGAGGGTTTTCGCGCCGGAAAGTGTCTGCCACGCTGCTCCAATGCGGACTGGCGAACATCACATGTCGAAATGTTTTTATTTCCCACACATGCCGGTTTCCTCGCGATGTTTTCCTACACCGCCGAGACCGTGGTAAAACAGCACTTAAAATTGCTATTTACAATTTTAGTGGGGCCGGCGTCGGGAACCGAACCCAGGTCACTCGCGTGCTATGAAATTTAAAGCGAGCGCTCGGACCCTTAACTACAACGGCTCACTCACGTACTACATGTTATTTGAGGTAAAGAAAATGAAAGTCATGACATTTTTTCCTTCATTTTTTTATCATCAAATATTTATAGAAACACCTGTCCAGACGGATCTAAGAACACGAGTTGACGTTTTAAGTATTGTTACAAGCCGTTGGTAACACTAAAAAGACCTATCTACATACGCCGTACTAATTATTGATGAGTAATATAAATGAGAGTGTATATGGAATAAATAAGAATAACGATTATATAAATTATAATACTGTACTGTGTCAACAATTATAAATAAGTAACTTGATAATATGAGTTGTTGTATTGACTAACGTGATTGCGTTGTATGTGAGTCCGTCGTAACTAAGTGAAGTGAGCCTTGTTGATAACGAATACCAGAACTCTGCCCAAACATTAAGACCCGATTTCACCGATTGCATGGAAACCAAGTTTAATGAAACCGCGTTCTGCTTAACTGAGTTCAAATGTATCATTTCATTTCGGTTTTCGTCTAACCGATTTCACCGACTTCATTTTGATCGCGTTTAGAAAAACGAAGTTTACATGAAATTTCGTCACAATCTAAAACAAAAAGACGATTTATTTCATATTTTGCGACATCAAACGGCCTGTTTTTATGCATAGGTTACATAGGTATGCAAAAAATAAATTATACGAATTCAAAATAATTTTTATGTTTACATAGTTGTGCAATTGACAATGACAGCTCTATAAACGCGTTTAAAGAGCTGAACGTCGAAAATTGGGTGTTCAGAATTTGAACCGCGTTTAGCATTGACTGCGTTCATTTGATGTTGATAAAATGCAAACTGTAGCATTGAACTCAGTTAAACGCTTAAACTTCGTTTTTCTTGAACTGATCGCGTTTAGTTTCAACGTATTCATTAGTTCGACTTTTGACCATTTGACTCATATCTGTAATACTATGCTAATGCAAAGTTTGTAATTCTTAATCAAGAAAAATCTACTATGCATTTCTAACCATTTAGAATACAGAAATTCTAAGTTTTAGGGAAAATGATTTCTTTTATAATGATTAAACGTAATTCTGAAAGTAGCCTAATATACCTTATGGAACCTCCGTGTTTTATTAAATTTAAATGAATATTATTAATGGAGTGAGCCCTTTAATAATAATTGATGGCTTAAAAATGGTTTAGTTAATTTAAGTAATAACTTTCTTAAAACATACTCGTACAAACATGCCGTTGTGAATTGGACATTAATAAGTATAATAAGTATAGCAATGTCATAATATACATTATCAAAAAGACATTATCGGGAACCCAAATATTTGTATCTACTTATATATTGCACACGTATGGTCAAAAAAACTATTCCTTCCTTATATTTTCAATGCTTTCATGACTTTTTTTCATTATTTACATACAATGTCTGAGCTTTTTTCTGTGAAATCTAATGACGATAATGTTATATAGAGGAAAGTCTACCACGCTACTCATTAGACACTCACATTAGGGTTGTTGACTTCGCATTTCCCAAAACTGTTGCCTTAATGTATCTTCAAGTAACATTTTTGCTCTCTGCCTGAAGGTTTTTGTATTATTTATTATTAAAGTTTATTTTATTTATATTATTTAAGTCGAGTAGAATAGAACTCCTCTTTCATACCGAAGTGTGTAGGAGGCAACTAAGGTATAGTACGGACAGCCTTTATTCGTGCAGAATAACACAATAATATGCAATGCGATTATACTGCTCGTGGGAACGCAATGTAGAGTCAGATGGTTTTGACCGCCAAATTGGCGGCGTTATTTTATTCAGTTATTACGATATTATGAGTAATTGATGATTACGTTATTGAGTTCAATTAGATATTCACAAAACAATAAAATAAAGCAACTTAAACTGGTTGTCGTATACTGGTTTGCTTTATATGTAGGGAAGAATCTTACATGCTTTGATTTCCAAATTAAGCACAGAAAATTGAATTTAAGTGAAGCGAAAATTTTAGTTCAACTTTAATATATACGAACTGTTAAGAATATTGAAAAAGTTGGGTCTGGGTTTATGGAGAATGTTTGAAACCGAATGAAACTATAACTTTCACTGCCACTTATTGCATGAAGTTGTTGTTTCTGTTCAAAAATAAATAACTAAACTTGCAACCTAACTTGGTCTTTAATCGGGGCGGTTTCATTGTTACGGCACAATTTGTTCGCGCACTATTTACTTTGTACGGCGCCATTGTTTTCATTGTTTGCATCTCATGCATTTATTTATGACAATTATTTTAATAGAAATATCAGTGCTGTCAATTTTATTTTACACATTTCCCTAGCAATTTTTTTATAATCAATTAAAGACACATTGAGGAGAAAGAGGAAGCCAAAATATAGTTAAGTGGCATTTGTATTTGGTGGTGGGCGATTTAATTTTCAGAAGATTTTAGGTTATAATTTTTGTTTGTCATTAAGAATTTTGTTATCATTGAGAATCGGATAGTATGTGAAATTATAGTTATTTTTCTTAAATAAATTCGGCTTCTGAATCCTAAATTCAAAAATACGATTATTTCCTGAAGGAAGGCAACGCCAACTGATCTCTTTTATTTTTATTTTGTGTCAGATATAAAAGTTTTAGAGATTACTAGTAAATTTCGCAACAGGTCGCTTCGACACAGTAAGAATTGTAGGAAACAAATCTCGCTCTCGGAACAGGTCTCGCTGCAAGAGTTACCCATTATCGGGATAGATCTCAATCGAGAAGTTCGCGTTCGCGGTCGAATCGGTATCTTCCCGCTCAAGACTCGGCGATACAACAAACATTAGAATCGATATTGTTTCGTTGAAATACATTTGAAACTAAACGTTCTACTTTGCGTAATGCGAATGATAGCCTGGTTTACAACAATTAATCTAAAATGCTACATACTCTTTCAATAAATGAATTGCAGAACGACCTTCAGGCTAAAGCACCGATGCTTAAAACGTCGTTGTCTAGTTCCATCTCCCACGTCTATGGTAGCCGAGGGAGCTAGTGTCGATACACATGGTCATAGTTAACAAGCAGTAACCGCGTCCACGCTTACGTTAGCTGAAGCATTAGATCTTATTATTTAGTTAGGGGAATTCAGTTAGAACTCGAAAAGTATTTTGAATCTAACTTCGATCATACTATTCATATTTTAGACGTGTGGCTAGGAAGTTAAAAGGACTGGACTAGGTCCTCTAATAACTGGGGAGATTCATGTTGTGCGCATGTCAATGGGTCTTAATGGTGATGCATAATGGTGATGTGACAGGTTAATTTAGTGCGTAATTAGCGACCGAACGCGAAGCTATTTTGTAGAGGAATTTAAACCTTTTTTTTTAAATAACACTAACAATGTTGTTAACATTGATAATATTTACTATTGTTAACTACTCCAACTAAGCTTAAAAGCCTGTGCTTGATGATGGTTCACGACAATAGTCGAATGACGGGCTCGATCCTGCGACGTCATGTTTTGCAGCCCGAACCCGAAACTGTAAGACTATTACTGTTTCAATTATGTGTACTATTGGGCAGAGTACCTTACTTCCACGCCGCGGGTCCTGGGTTCGAATCCCAGCCGGAGCCAACATTTGTTCTAAAACACAAATTTTTGGTTTGGTTGTGTTGTTATTGTCCCAGTGTTTCTGACACTACATCCTAGCCTACCACCGATCTTATCGCATCAACGTTACATCCGGGGCGGGTAGGTTGGGACGAGTGAGTGCCTCTGTGTTTGCGCGAACACTTGTGGCACTATAATATCCCCTGCGCAGTTGATGGCTCTCGACAGTATTCGAAAGTTGTCGACGTGGTCAAAATCGGCTAGGAGAACATCATCATATCATAATATGTCCACAAAATTTAATTATGCGAATATTCTTTATAATGACATGTATGCGATCTCTGATAAATACAATGGGTATGCTGAAATGCAAAAATGACAAAATCACGCCGTAAAATAGTTAAGGGACTAAGCGACGAACTGAGAACCGTGATAGTTATTCGCGGCATTACGGATTCTCCGGTTAGGACTGCGGCTTCCAATGCCGATGTACAATTAAATTCGTGACGTTGTTTTCATTTAGTGGACATTGGCATTGGAGCCAATTATTGAATCGTAACCAAGAGTTTCAGAAGCTATTTTTTATCAAGTCATTCAGTTTTAACTTCTTCGTTATGTTATATATGTTTTGGAAGTACTTACATGTTTTTTTTCGTCTCATTATAGCGCACTCATAATTAGAAGGTATAGGTTATATTTTTTGGGTGGCCGAATTTGAATTGCGCCCATCCAGCTTTTGAAAAGTTTTTATTTATCTTAAAATACAATACATTAATCTCTACATTCTCTCAACTTTGACATTTACGGATTAAAAATTAAGGTTGAGTTTAATGACACGAGTTATTTTTGATTAAAGACAGAATTGTAAAAAAATAATGTGCCGTTCTAGCTCAGGGGCTAGGCGCTCGCTTAAAACTTCATAGTACGTGAGTGACCTGGGTTCGAATCCCGGTGCCGGCACCACTAAAATTGTTAATTGCAATTTTAAGTGCTGATTTACCACGGTGAAGGAAAACATAGTGACGAAACCTGCATGTCTGAGAAATAAAAAATATTTCGAATACATGTGGACTGCACACTGCTGCCACCCCGCATTGGAGCAGCGTGGCGGATTCTTCCTAGCTCTAAAACCCTCTCAGAAATGGGAGGAGGCCTGTGCTCAGCAGTGGGACCTTTATAGGCTGAAACTTTACTTTACTTTTTTAATGTGAAATTACCCTCAAAAATTTACTCTTTGGTGAACAATGAGACAGATTGAATATCTAGTAATTAATGGTGGGTCGTAGTCTAGGGTTCCAGCTAAAGTTACTTACTTTTGTAGTTACTTTTATAGTTAACTATTAATGTTATATTCAATTTGTAATACATAATTATTTCCATTATAAAATTAGTACTGACATTACAACTTATGGTGCTAAAACCATCAAAATTAGACGATACAAACTATTTTTGCTTAATTTATTTTAGAATTTATGTCGCAGTATCTGACTTAAAGGAATTTATACGACTTGCCTATTGCTCTAGATTTTACCGACTTTAATAGTTTTCAAGAGTAAGGATCGTTTAAAAACCTTTTTAATAATACAAAATCTGAGTTTTTGTAGTCCTGAAAATAGGAATAACATATACCCATGCACTAGGTCATAATTAACTTATTAAAATCAATACATTAATACATACAGTCAGGCGTATTTTTCATTGGAATAGGCAGAGACCACATTTTCCACTTGCTACGATCCTGACATATATGCTCAAAAAATGCTTCTTTTCTTGATTAAGATAAGTGAAATTATAAAAAGAGTCAATCTTCAGTAATAAAAAATACAGTAATTACTTTTCCTTCTCCGGACAGAGGAATTTTATTATAAAACTAAAGAATTTTAAATTTCTTGCGTCGGATAAAAACAATTTATTTTATTTTTTATTGTAATTATGTAGTGCAGTATCTCTTAGGGTATTATTATATTCTACGTTAATGTTTTTTTTTATAGAAGAAGGGGCAAAAGAGCAGGTGGCTCACCGGTTGATCAATGTTGCTCATGAACATCTTCAATACCAGAGGCATAGCGGATGCTTTGCCGGCCTTTGAGAAAGGAATATTTTCTTGAAAGTCCCTAAGTCCTATTGGTCGGGAAAAGCCGCTGGCAGCAGCTGGTCTTGCGTTGCGGAAAATTCCACGAAAAACGCACTGTGGTGTAATGCTAACCATCAAAGTGGCGACGATGGAATTTTGAGTTTTGCCGCAATGTGCGATGGTGAAATTCAGCGGCTGAAATTAACCCGAAGAATTCCTCTCTCCATGTGTCTTCAATGTCAAGAGATATTGCATATCTTTTCACAGGATCGACTCCTGTGAAAAGATATGCAAGATTTCTTTGCAAGACCAGTGGATCAAGCCGATCGGAATCATGGTCGTCGACGATTCTTGCTTTTCGTTGAATGCGGTGTTATGGGAGGCGCTGGCACTGGGGTGCCCCCGTCCAGAGATGAGATCAGTAGTCTCTGAGGGCGAATCTGCGCCTTGTAAAGTTACAAGCGGTGTTGCAAAAAAGAAGTTGCAAGCTCTTTAGAGGCTAGTTTGACCTTTCTTTCCAACTGACAGATATATTAAATATTTTTATTATTAGGAAAGATATCGTTATTTATAGAGTCCTTTCCATCGTCCTTACGTGATGATGGTGTGAATAATGCAGATAAACACTGAGTTATATAACAAATTACAGTTTAAAACTTTAGACTTGCAGACAGGATTAAATAAGGCTCTACTTTCCTTACTTTAAACTTCGGTATATAATAACCATGTTTAGATTTTCATATTTTTTTTAAATACACATTCACACCACGAGACGAGACGAACAAGTCATTCACTTCATGGTAAGTTGCGTCTGCCCATAACAAATTCTGAGTCACCCAGAACGTTTCTACACACCGCGGTCCTAACAAATCGCGGTCCTCAAAATGTGAGATCAGTTTTTAAGTCTCTAATTACGCTAGCTATTAGTGTTCTTCAGACGGAAACAGAAGCACACTACTACTTGACTGCAGAATAACTGGCATTGTAGCGATACCCACTTAGGCGGTCCCTGGCCCGGCAACATGTACGGTACAATCATACATTTTTGCTAGCGTCCGAATTATAACGCAGCGGGCGCTATATATGCATATATAGTTCGCCAACAGTATTCATTAAATCAGTCCACATTTTATTACTAACCGCGACTGTTAGACTCATTTAACATTAACATTTAACATTAGATAACATAGAAATAATTGTCGACCGCGTGGCGTAGTGGTTAGCGTACCTGACTTCTGCGCCACCGGTCCTGGGTTCGATTCCCAGCCGGAGGCAACATTTGTGCAAAAAACACAAATTGTTGCTTTTCGGGTCTGGTTGTATTGTGCATGTGAAATGTATGTTTGTAAAATGCACCCACGATACAGGAGAAAATCCTACTGTGATGCTTCGTTATAAAAAAAAAAATGCTACAATAATTATATCTTAATAAAGTAATTAAGTATTAATTAACTCATATTATTGAACACTCATCCATCACCGAACAGGCGAATTACTAGAAGCGTATCTAGTAGCATAGAAACCCTGAAACTAATAAAATACGTTATTTTTACAAAATCAACTAACGTAGTTTAGCTCTCCCAAATGTTATGTATTATTTCAAATATTTACTTTCATGTCCTGTGATTCCTTATGAGTAATCTGATGTCTGGATCAAACGAACCTAAATGGGTTAGAAGCTTATATACGCATTTATCTTTTAATGTCTGGAATAAGTCGGGCACGTGCCAAATGCTAAGATCGTCATAACATCCCTGGACATTTGATAAAAACAAGATCTCTTCAGTCTATTCAGGATTTATTTCTACATTCATACATACAGTCACGCCTCTTTCCTTTAAAAGGGGCAGGACCTCTCCCGTAGCTCATGTCGCGCTCGCGGGAAACCAAGCAAGAGATTTTTTTTGGTACAAGTCAAAAAAAACTCCTCCTCAATGCGATCCTACGACCAGTATAGTGACAGAATTACATATTATTCTGCATGAATAAAGGCTGTCCGTACAATACCATATACCCTAGTCGCCTCTGTAGGAAAGAGGTAGGTGCTATACCTACTACTCTGCCGGACACCAATCGGCACCACATTTGGTTACGTTTTTAACTTACTAGATAGTTTTGATTAGAACATATAGTTAATCCTTAGAAGAAAATCCGATGGGAATAAAAGAAACCGAAATATTAAATAATTGTGGAGCGACAACAACAGTGCATTATATTGTTTTGGTGAAACGTGGATTGTGGCATCATCTGTGTTTGCAGTGAGTGCCCAGTCTCTGACTACCCCTTAAGGGATGCAGTCGTGATCTTATGTATGTGTAACAACAACAACATGTTTGCGCATACGAAATTTTCAGAATTTAAAATTTAAAGTTTTTCCCAAAGTTCAATGAGTCCATAAAGTACACAATGTGCAAAAATTCTTATATTAGATATTTTCAAAGCTTCCGAACACCGTGTCAAATGTTCTTTTTGTTTACATATTGAATCCTTTTAAAAAAATGGTAACAAAATTGGATAAAAATACGAGTACCATTCACAACCAGCGTGCAAAGTGCATAAAGATCTATGCAAAATGTATCTGGCTTTTTTCATTTTAAACAAAATGAGAATAATTCAAGCAAAGACCAAATAAATGTAAAATGTAAAATACACAATCTCATGACAGGGTATTGACTGTCCGTATGCATTTTGTCTATTCAATAACGAACAAAAGAACATCCAAAATAAACTGTTTGTCTTTAGGATTTTAGTTAAAGCAACAATAATTAATACAGTGTTTTTTTTATCTGTCAATTAAGCGGACTTTGATTGTAGCGCAAATTTTCGTACAACTGCTGATTAACGCCAATGTAAATAACAGAAAAGTTATAAAAACCGCAAAAATATTTGACTGTAATCTTGTCTCGGACATACAAAGCATAGGTAACTTAATAATAGAGTCAACTATCTGTTAATGTTTTATTTTATTTACGCGAATACTACACATTTAAATAAAACTACTTTTTACGGATTTTATCGCGCTTAATTTAAAACTATTTTTAACCCGACGTTTCGGGCGCTTTACAGCACCCATGGTCACAGGGGGACTGAGGTGACAGTTGTCCTGATGGCATAGTTAACCCGGAGTCGGAACCCGGAACCCGGTCCGATCTACGCAGAAAGAGCTTACTGTGTCTTGAAGCCTTGCAGTGGTATGCCTGGTTTTTGATTTAATTTTACTAATAATAGAATCCCAAGCCGGTGGTAGTACCCAACCATCTTCCCTATTGAAATTAGGATGTTTTTTAATTTCAATAGCCTCGCGACTGGGTACAGTTCGAACTTCGGCTTTAGAAATTCAGTTTCTGTTAGACTTGCACAAATCGTCGGCTTTTATTTTCTTTTTATAAATAAAAAACTTCTATTATTTAATATTTATATAATATTTTTTATAAATAAAAAGTAAATAAAAGCCGACGATTTATGGGAAACTGATCAGTTGAGCAAAACGTACTCCTGATGGTACGTGCAACGTCTGCCACAAACACAAACAAATGCTGTGTCACCCATAATATTTCTGTGTGGCATCATACTGCGCCCGTCCCTCTGAGACATTAAATTTTAAGTTTTATATGCCCAATAATTATACAAGCTCTCAGTGCCCTTCAGACCGAAATTCAATACCATATAATAAAATATATTACACGCGCACCTCTTTATGGAATCTGCAGTCGCCAGCGACTTTTCCGGAACGATACAATTTAGGGACCCTTCAACCTACATGTAAAAAGAAAAAAAAAGTATAGTTTCAGCCAATAAATGTCCCACTGCTGAGAACAGGCCTCCTCTCATTTCTGAGAGGGTTTTGGAGCTAGAAAGAATCCGCCACGCTGCTCCAATGCGGGTTTGCGGACTTCACATGTCCACGAAATATTTATATTCCTCGGACATGCAGGTTTCCTCACGATGTTTTCCTTCACCGCAAAGCACGTGGTAAATCAGCACTTAAAATTGTACAACAATTTTAGAGGTGCTGGCACCGGGGATCGAACCCAGGTTACTCGATTACTATGAAATTAAAGGCGAGCACCAGGTCCCTGAGCTACCACGGCACTGAGCTACCCTTGTCCGAGATATCCACCAGCAACTTCCATGTGAGTCGCTTGAAATAAGCACATGAACTTGCAGAACAATCTTAGAGTTGCCGGCACTGGGGATTTAACTCAGGTAACTCCCGTACTATGAAATTTAGGGCCAGCGTTTGGCCTCTGAACTACCACGGCTGTCTGTACAATAAATCGGCTAATATCAGTTGTTCTTCTTACTCGCGGGGCTTCTGCTCGCGAGTCGCTATCGATGACGCAGTAAAAGCCATAGGGCTAATTGCATACATCACACACAAAAAAAAAATTAAAAAAAGGAACATTAGATTATGCAGTGATAATTAAGTCTTGAAAAGTAAAAAGAACATTTAAACTTTGTACATTTATTACAGAACTCTGACTCAAAGTAATTAAAATTATTATCCTATTGTCTTGTTTTAATGCTTTTAGTTCTTTCATACAAAGCTTAAAAAATATATCAAGACAATATATTCGTAATCTGCAGTGAAATTCTAATAATTCGTTTCAGTTATTTAAAATCGGAAGTTTAGTAAAATAAATGAAATGGTGGATCGCGTTTAATTTAATTATCGTATATGATATTAACGTGTTTCAAATGGAATTATGTAAAAGTCCATGCCACACAACGTTAATTATGCGAAATCGACACATTTCCGATAATATTGAAACCAAATGCTCACCTTTAACGAAATTAAAGGTGAGCATTATGACATTCTCAGATATCTTTGAACATAATTAAATTATTGATGCACGTACATTGTTTACTATAGACATTTTTTAAATATTTATTTTTAAATAAAACGATATCCTACACAAAAATTACTCCTATATTGTGGGTGAGACATACATTTTATATGCACAATGCAACCAACCAACCAACAATTTGTGTTTTTTGTACAAATGTTGGCTCAGGCTGGGATTTGAACCCAGGACCCGCGGCGT
Source organism: Luehdorfia chinensis (assembly GCA_019845155.1). Taxonomy (NCBI): domain Eukaryota; kingdom Metazoa; phylum Arthropoda; class Insecta; order Lepidoptera; family Papilionidae; genus Luehdorfia; species Luehdorfia chinensis. The sequence continues at coordinate 719,071 of JAHVAK010000642.1, forward strand.
AGAACCCGGGTACTCTGTCCAATAGCCCGCGCGGTCGTCAAATGTTGTTTTGGATATTGTTAATACTCGTACAGTCAGCCGACAGGTGCCCGGAAGAGAAGAATAATACCTTCGTATTTCCTATTGAGGTGTCGAAAGAGGCGACTAAGTTATTGAACGGACAGCCTTTATTCGTGCACAATTTTTGTTTTTTTGACTAGTACTAAAATGGCGGTGACGTGGTTCGCGACCCGTCGCGTTACGTCACGTTTTTCGCGGTGGCGAAGGTTGGGCTACATGTGTGGCCTCTGCCTATCCCTTATATGAGACAAAGGCGTGACTATATTTATGTATTGTACTTGACCTAGTTGCATGGTCCGGCATATACGGTTGAGTACCGGGTAAACTAACCGTGCCTCCCGAGCTAGAGAGAGTCTTCTGCTCCTTCCGAGATATTAGTATCCTACACCTTATAATTCCTTTTCCTACTTCTGCATTCCCTACCCTAAATCCATTACCTTTTTTTTATAAAGTGACGAAACAAGCAAAACATTCACCTGATGGTAAGTGCAACGTCTGCCCATAACAAATGCTGTGTAATCCAGAACATTTATGTGTGACACCACACTGCGCCCGACACCTTGAGACATAAGTTCTTAAGTCCCATATGCCCAGTGATTACGCTAGCTCTCAGTGCGAACCGAAACACAGTAAGTCTAGGTAGATAACCTGGAGTGGTACCTACCTAGACGGATTCCTGCATTAAAATCTTACCAGAAATCCGTTCTTCTCCGCCAAGCCAGTAGTTGCTGTGCCGATGGCTGCGTCGCTAGGGGCGAGCCTAGTCGTTAGCGTGCTCGATCTGCTCTGGGATCTGGCGACCCAGAATAAGGCTAGCCTTACCCAAGCTTGCGGGACTCCGTTTGGGTGTTCAACATCTTCCCTAGCTACTCGTGGGAAGGGAATGGGAAGTAAGAAATTTATCTTTTACCAAAATTGTGGCGATGTGGTTCGCCACCCGTCACGCCTCGTTTCACGAGTGGGCGAAAAGAAGGCTATGGATGTAGTCTGTGGTCCAGTGGGTAAGAGGCGTGAATATATCTATATACGTCAATACGTAACGTCAACTATGTGACTGAAAACGACACTGGTCACATTCGCGATTATGACCATTATAACAATTGACACTTGGATAACTGAAGTCAGTATTACAGTTTACGTCAATTAATCTTGAAACCTATTCTATGGCCACTAGATTTTTCCCTTTACTTATAACAAAAATGGGGCGAAATGGCTTGAGAGGAGGAGCTTTAGTTATTTGGAGCATAGACATGAAAAATATATTTCACTACAGTGTTATTACTTTTTTTTTTCAATTAATATGCACAGCGCTGCTTGGCTAAAGCTTCGTTCTTCGTTATGTTTTCCATTTTACGAAAGACAGAGCCCATGCCGAAATACCTTTCGTACAATAAATTACCAAAAATATGTAGTTATTTCTATATTGCGAACATTGTTGCTATACTTCTTACGCTAATGATGCTTACCTAATTTAATTTTACATTTAGTACGAAGTCAAAAAAAACAACTTCATACAAGTATATTGCACAGAAATTAGTTATAGCCATTTTTGATATGCATATGAATGCTTTTGAAGGAAATCTTCAGAAATGGGCTATAACGGGCTGCAATGAAGATTTCATATACGAATATTTCTCCTCCAAATAAATTTAAAGTTTATAACCGTACTGTATTTACATAAAGCTACAAACTTTCGAGGCAAACCTTAAGACAGTCTATAGGGAGGGCCTACGTTCAGCTGTGGACTAGTGATAGTTCAGCCTATGGCCTGGTGACGATGATAAATCATTATTGTTTTTTGAATTTTCAAGCTTTCTTTTTTTAATATACTAATTTTAAGGGTTCCATCGCGTTTAATTTATAACTATTTTTAACCCGCGTTTCGAGCGCCTTAGAGCTTTCCTATTGAAATTGTTTGGGTACCACCGGCTTGGGATCCTATTATTAATATAATGAAGTCAAAAAGCAAGCACACCACTTCAGCAAGACTTCAAGACACTGTAAGCTCATTCTGCGTAGATTGGAACAAAAATAATAATTAAAAACTGAAGGTAAATCCAGGCTGATTTACTATGACATCAGGACATCTGTCACCTCAGTCCCCCGTGACCATAAGTGCTGTAAAACGTCGGGTTATAAAGAGTTAATGTAAAAGGCGATAAAATCCGTAAAATCTAGTTTTATTTTAATGTAAACTATTTGCGCAAATATAAGAAATCATTTCATTAATTTGTCCATACGATGTGTACAAAAACATTCTTTAATTATTTTTAAATCTGAACACAAATTTTATCGAAACGCTGAGATGTTTTGACGTGCGTCAAAGGCAAGGAGATATGTAGTGACACGTGAACAGAGCGAATAAATTCTACTGTGTAATCGCTTTGACTGATACTTTGAAAGTCAAACACACCATAATAGCGCCGCCGCAAAATTGACAGGAGTTGTCTATGCTAGTTTGTTATAGCATTAGACTTCAATGAGTTTTGAATTCAAAAGCACTAAAACGACAGTTTGTACTTTATTTATTCAAACTTTTCAATTTTTTATTTACCTTACAATTTATGTAAAATTTTGGCATACCTACGTAACTTCAGTGACAATGCATATTGTACCATGGAGCTGGTATGATGACGGAGCCGGAAGTTAAACGTAGGAACTCCTCAATTAAGCGAGATAGCTCCGTGATGTTTGAGCTTTTGGTATATTTTTTATTGGAAACGGGCAAAACGTTCACCTGATGGTAAGTGCAACGTTTAACCCATAACAAATGCCGTGTCACCCAGAACATTTCTGTGTGACACCACACTGCGCCCGTCACCCTGAGACATCAGTTATTCAGGTCAGTACCTAAGTCTCGAATGCCCAGTGATAACAATAGCTCACCACCAGCATCACCACCACCATTTCAGCCTATCAAGTCCACTGCTGAACACAGGCCAATGACGATGAATGAACATGATGAATGAACAATGATTGCCATAGTTTGCAGTTCTCATTTTGGGGGGATTTTGCCATAGTTGCCACGCTTGGCAGGCGGGTTGGCAACCGCAGTTTATTTATTCAGATGTTTCAGGAAGATGCTGCTGCCCATCTTCTGGTTTTGATTTTCCCTCTGTCGACTTTTACAACACCCACAGGATGAAATGGGGTGATTGATTCTCTTAAGCCGCTACCACACGGCACAATAGCTCACAGTGCCCTTCAAACCGAAACACAGTAATGTTTGCACACTACTGCATCACGGCACAATAACTGGCCCTGGGGTGGTAACTACCTAGACGGATTCCTATTACCATAGGAATCCTACTACAAGCAAGTAGTGATTTGTTTTGACAAGTGCCATAGCCCTAGCAAGATTTGATGCCCACTGTTGGACATACGCATGAGGGGTATGTCCAATAAATGCCTCTAACAAAAATACGATTTTATGCTTAAAATTGCTTTAAAGTTAGGATTTGTATCGTGGGTGCATATTACAGACATAAATTGCACAATACAAATAGACCCGAAAACAAACATTCTATGGTTTGCACAAATGTTTGCTTCAGCTGCAATTTGAACCCACGCGGTCATCACATCTTATAGTCCTGAAATTTGTTTTGCTATATAATTTTCGAGTTTCCAATTATTTGACGTATACGTATCCTCTTAGTTATAAAAAACAGACTATGGAAACTGAAGTTTCTGTGAATGAATAACATAGTATGGACTAGGCGCTCGCTTTAAATTTCATAATACTCGAGTGACCTGGGTTCGATTCTCGGTGCCGGTGACCCACCAAAATTGTTACTAATCTTAAGTGCTGTTTTACCACGTCCTCGGTGGTAAAGGAAAACGTTGTGAGGTGTTGTGAGGTTGTGTTGTGAGGTTGTATTTTTCATTTCTTAGACATACGAAGTCCGCCAACCCGCATTGGAGCAGCGTGGCGGACTCTTCCCGGCTCCAAAACCCTCTCAGAAATGAGAGGAGTCCTGTGCTCAGCAGTGGGACATTTATAGGCTGTTACTTTGCGTTATAATAGAAAAAGTTAAAATCCGAAGATAGATTTAATAGGATATAGAAAATATTCAAAATTGGTAACTTTCCGAAAGACATGTTCACTAGGCATGTTCAATTTCAATAAAGTGAGGTGTTTAAATTAAGACTTTAATTGAGTTCCTATTTAATAATAGAATATACAATTAAACTCTGACATAGAACCAAGCAAGTAAATTTTAAAACAGGCGATTCAGTAACATAACGTTTGACGGCGAACATGTGTTTCCATATTTGTATCGTTTGATGAATGGTTTGAATAAAAGGTCAATATCACTATTTAATTCCAGTTATTCTGTAGTGAGGGAACTGTGCTATGATAGTAATAGTGTAACCAGTTTAGGTCATTTTACATTATTAATTAAAATATTTGAGCAATCGCAAGCACCGGATTCTTGCTAGTAAAAGTGAGAGGGATACCCCAGATAAGAAAACAAATCATTGTGAAACTTTTCTGCTAACCAAACTAAAGTTATACTCCGTGTAGTGATCTAAAACTGAGTACGATAAGCTCAAGGAAAAGAAAAGTGGTGTGTATTCTTTACGTACTAATAATAATAATGATGCGATGATGTTCTTCTGTCTGATTTTCGACAAAGTCGGCAACTTCCGAACACCTGTCGTAACCTGGTGAAGCTTATCACTGGTTGTAGGATTCCTGTGCAGCAATCCCTCTAAGTACCACCCCAGAGCCAATTATTCTGCCGTGAAGCAGTAATGTGCAAACATTACTGTGTTTCAGTTTGAAGGGCACTGTGAGCTAGTGTAATCACTGGGCATGTGATCCATAAGAACTGATGTCTCAGGGTGATGGGCGCAGTGTGGTGTCACACAGAACTGTGACATGACCGAACGTGAACAAACTGCCTGTTGTAGTATATATATATATTTAATTTTTTCTATTTCAGCCTATTGCTAGTACACTGATTAACAAAGGCCTCCTCCATAGATAGCCACAAAATTTTTTAGCTCTCGTTTCGGGGGATTTTGCCGTAGTTGCTACGATTGGCAGGCGGGTTGGCAAACGCAGTTTATTTATTCAGATATGCTGCTGCCCATCTCCAGGTTGTTATTTTCCTTATGACGACAGCCATGGGATGTGATGAGGTGTTAAATTCTCTTAATCGCTACCACACGGCCAATATATTAATAATGCCTACGACAAATTGGTACAATCTACGTAAAATCGCTAGGCAAGCTGTTTAGTTCTACAGTGAACCGAATAGTGACCATTGGATCACGGAAACAGATTACCTCCTAATAGATACCGGATGTTGAAGCTTTCAAACGCATGTTACTATTTCAATGTAGTGTCGGGTGGTTTGACAGTGTAGGCCGGTAGGGTCTATATAAATTAAATAAATTAACGAGTGTAATTATTAGTCGATAATTATTCAAATAATAGTCGCACCAGAAAATTAATATTGTATAACATAATGTAACAAAATTCAAAATTTATAATTAAAACAAACCCATATCAGTAGAAGGGCCAATACCAAATATGGTTAATATAAAATTGGCACTGCAGAATCCAGAAACCGCCAACGGTTTTTCATGGTGCAAAAAAATCATCCCTAAAATGCTTCGAGGAAATGACGCTGTTTTTCGTAGGACGCCAATTCTCTTCACGACAAGTTGCACCGATCCATGTTTTTTTTTACCTCAGGACATTGAAGGAATCTTAAACCTTTTTCAATTTTAACACAAATGAGTTTGTGAATAAATAAAGTATAAATTTTGCTATTTTTCAGGTTATTACGTAAAATATCAATACCGACTCGAGCGTATGCAACCACAACACAGACGTTACAAGTGCTAGTGCGAGAAAGAGACATCTTAATATATTAACCGAAATGAGAGAAAGGAACTTCGAAAAAAGACATCAAAGGGCCCTGAAATTTTGTCGCTTTGTTTACGGTAATGAACCAGTTATAACCTGAACTCTGGACACCTAGAAAACTAAACCCGATTTGTTTAACCGACGAAATGTAACATGATTCTTTGTGTATTTAATGTCCTTGACAACTTCCCACTCTATTTAATGGAAAACGTAACCATATTAACCAATTTTTTTTTTAATAATTATCCATATCGCAACGACTTGCACACGGGTCTAATACTTGAACGATACTGAAGCTTTAATATTAAAGAATTTTCGTATACGAGCAAATGCACATACATGTGCTGTGACGTCAGTTGCCTTGAACGAGTATCTAAAGGGGGGATATCTGTGATCATGAACAATAATAACGATGTTTCAAAATGAAATGTAAGCCAGACAAAACCAGACTGATTAGACGCAAAGGCAAAGGCAATATTTATATGATTAAACAGAATCTTAATTATTATGACACACAATTTAATTGTATAAAGTTACAGCTTATAATGTCGCTCTGCAGAGCACAGGCCTCTTCTAATTTTTGAAAAGGGTTTGGAGCCGAGAAGAATCCGCGACGCTGCTCTAATACGGGTTTGCGTCCTTCCAGGTCTTTAAAATATTTTTAATCATCAGAAATGCAGGTTTCCTCTGTCCTCCTTCACAACCACGCACGCGGTAAATCAACACTTCAAATCATTCAACACAAAACAATCATTGCAAATAACAATTTTAGTGTTATCGGCACAGTTATTCGCGTACTATGTATGAAATGTAAAGTTAATGTCGGGCCTCGGGACTACCGCAGCTCTTAGTAGTTACCATTAGGTGTTGCTATTGGTAGCCTATTTGATAAACGTGTCAATTACGGTAAATTCTTCCAAATATGAGGTGTTTTTATTCAGCACTGGATTGCATACGTATTGATGATAATAACGAGAAAACTATTGTTTCTGGCTGTGTCTATTACATCAAGTTGTTCGATTCAATTTCTTACTAGGAAGTCGAATTCACCGGATTATTTCTATTATTATTTTTTCAGTTCACAAGAGCATTTTTTTGTTACGTATTCTTTTTATTCTGTTCTGGTCTATTCCATTATATTATTTTCCGTTCTTCTCTATTCTATTTTTTAACTATATTAGCCTATGCAGGAATCCGTCTAGGTAGGTAAGTACAGTAGTGTGCAAACATTACTGTGTTTCGGTTTGAAGGGCACTGTGAGCTAGCGTAATCACTGGGCATTTGAGACTTAAGAACTGATGTCTCAAGGTGACGGGCGCAGTGCGGTGTCACACAGAAATATTCTGGGTGACACAGCATTTGATGTGGGCGGACGTTGCACTTATCATCAGGAGAACGTTTTGCTCGTTTCATCACTTTGTACAATAAAAAAAAATGTCCATAGTGACGAAATAAAGTTGCATCCTCGTCTTATGTCTAGATTGTTCTGAGAGTAAACGAAGGGAAATGCCTGGAAAATATTCTGGCTTCCGACACATAAACGAGTAGTCAGTTATCCTATAAAAATACCAGATAAAATGAATACAAACCAGAGATGAACAGCAGCGTCTAAGTTACGAGGCTTGAAGTTCCGCCGTGTGGAAGTCTAGCACAAGCCCCTAAATATTTTCTATTCCACAAGTGCAAGTTTCTTTTACAATGTTTTCCTTCACTACGAAACGCTTGGTCAATCAGCACTTAACGGTGTCGGCACGAAAAGGCGACGAAAAACACGGCCACGTCACTCGCGTACCATAAAATTTGAGACAAGTGCCTTTCTTATGAGGTAGGTACAACGGCTGCTTGAGGATACCTTGAAGACATTTTTTTTTCAAAACAATTTTTTTTATTGTATAAAGTGACGAAACGAGCAAAACCTTCACCTGATGATAAGTTTAACGTCCGCCTACAACAAATGCAGTGCCACTCAGAATATTTCTGTGTGACACCACACTGCGCCCAGCACCCTGAGACATCAGTTCTTAAGTCTCATATGCTCAGTGATTAAGGTAGCTTTCAGTGCCCTTCAAACCGAAACACAGTAATGTTTGCACACGTCTGCTTCACGGCAGAATAACTGACCCTAGGGTGGTACCTACCTAAACGGATTCCTGCATAGAAATCCTATTACTAGCAAGACATTACGCTTAGCCATAAGAGTAGAAGAGCAGTCGAATGCAATGTAAAGGATCTCGGGATAGTCACAGTGCATAGTTACTGCAGATGCGAGAAGATGAAGTCTGTGTCGTATATTCGGCAGGAATTAGAACCTATAACATTTGACTATAGTTGTCACGGGTCACGTGGTTGGCCAATAAGAGGTCACCGAGATTGTCTCCTGTGGTTTGTATGGCGATGGTAAGCAAAGTTCACTGCTGAACATAGGCCTCCCCATAGATTACCACAAAAGTTTGAAGCGAAGGCAGGCGGGTTGGCAAACGCAGGTTATTTATTTAGATGTTCCTGGAAAAAGATTGTCATCATCACATCATATCCCCTCGTTTTTATTTTCTTTATTTCGACTTTTACGACACCCACGGGAAAAGATGGGGTGGTAGATTCTTGCCCCATCTAGCCACCACACGGACAAAAAGTATATCTAAATTCGCAAAGAATGAATAAGTCCGAGAGTACATAGGAAAATTTTTATTTTGCATCGCGTTGGAATTTAATTTTGGAACACTTTCATTCTACTGCGAAAAAATTTAAAATGAAAAGAAAACATTTTATGCTCTGTATTTTATAAATACAAATATTATTTGAGATGCACACAAACCTTGTCGAACCTATTATTTATACCATAACCTTTATAATAATCGCGATATTAAAAACGCATACGAATGAAACATGGTTCGCGCGAAAATCAATTCGATTTGTCCATCAATATCAGCTACTTAGCTCTGAATGTATGCCCACTGTACCTGTAACCTGTAGCAGGTATAGGAGTCCGGGCGGGCGGGAACGCCGGGAGCAGTGCAACCATCGACTTCGCCCGATGTGGACGCCGCTAACGTCTCGCACCCGCCACGCGTAATTCAAATACCATCTAGTGAATAAGTGAACAGCATTAAATCCCAGTGCTCAGTTTCGAACAGATTTGTTGTGTTTTAAGAATATTTCTAGTTCATTTTCTGCACCGCACCAGCTCCATATTGCGTTCTCTTCTGCTTGGGTGATTAGGTATGTATATTCCATTCCTAATAAACAATTTTTTTTTAAATAATTTTAAAATATAATTTTCCAAAATTGAATTATTAACTTTTAATATAATTCCAATTTATGGTAATATTTTTTAAATTAAAATTTCTAAATTTAATTTATATTTTAATAAATGCCCAAATGTAAAACATATTATTTATTCTATATATATTCTATCTCTAATACTCGTACATAGGTTAAATATAAGCAGTTAAAGGTTCACGGGGTGAACGGGAGCTTTACTTGTTGCATTCAGCGTTTATATGCCCCATTAATAATAAAAAGCACACAGATTTTTTTAAGCTACTTCAAAATTATTTTTTATAAATTATAGAGAGCCTTCGTAGAGTCATCGAATGAGTATAGAGCTTTAATAACCTGAGTTTAAGAAATCAATATATTATACTATTTAACACCCTATTCGTAAGCGTTGAGTATTAGCAGAAGGGTAATAAAAAAAGGCAAAAATGTTATACTGAATAAACGTAGAACTAAAAATAAAGAATTATGTGACATCCAAAACTAGTCCCTTATGTTATACGGCAAAACTTTAGTTAAAAAAAGTATACACCGTCGGTCTGATAAACATTAGTCGATAATCATTTTCCGAAATGAATTTATCATTCACGGAAACCGACGAACCTTCTTAAAGTATTTTGTAACTTGAGGGCGACACAAAGGACTACTTCTTAAGACACTGCTAATCTGGATTTTGGCTCTGACCCAAAAGTACATAACTTAAGATTAGCTACAGAAAGGCCACGAATTGTTTGTTAATAGTTCATTATTTTAATCCGTCGTATCAAAACAAGAAAATAAAGAATTAACAAAATAGAATATCAATATTAAATGAAGAATCATTACGAAATTTAAAAATAAAAAACTAGCATTAACTTGCGCTTTTTTTAATTTACATACCAAAAGTAAATGAATTCAATTGCCCGCCCAGTAAAATGAATTATGTTCGCTCGTTTCATTGTAACTGTTACGAATTTCAAAATATTTTCATGCGAGCGCAACGTTTGTTTTATTTATGGGTTAATAATTGTTGAAAGCATTTGTATAAAGCATTTGTGTTCTCAATCTGTACAACAATCACGTATCATACAGATTGGTTCGTACACTCAAGGAAAGTAATCTTACGCTTGGCTTGGTGGAATTTAATCTTTTAGTAGCTGAATTATGAGCGATAGTACATCCTACGGAGAACTCTGTTCAATATACAAGATAAGTAGCCGACGGATGGTTCGATTTCTCCCGTCCATACGTATCGACTTATTTATTGATATTGAAGAACAACACGCTGTACTGACTAAAGTAGTTCGATTTTTATTTAAAGGATTGGCAATGTGTGAAGCTTACAAACGTAGCTATTTTGGTAATTTACATACACCAGTTTCGTTTCTGCGAGTGGTCGTGAATCTCGTTTTATAGCAAACTTATGAAAAGTTTCTATAATTTAAAAAAAGAAACTTATCTTTTAAAATGTTTTATTGTTAGAACTTAATCATTAAATTTGATTGAGTAGAACCAGATTATGGGTTCTACAGTTGCGCATTCAGCAGGAAGATCCGCTAGGCCCAGCAAAGTTTTACTTTAAGAATTGAATATGTTTTCAATATTTTGAAATCCTTAGGTTTATAACTTCTATCATATGAGGTATGAACAAGCCTGCAAAAAAATGGAAATAAAAAAATTCAAAGCACGTATGCCAATCCGCACTCAGTGCGATTTGGTAAGCCTAACATCGGACGACGAATGAAGAACGACGTGGCTCCATTATCCTCTTAAAAAATTAAAGAAGGCATGTTACTGCGTGAAAGAAGGGAGTGAAAGTTTTATAAGCCGTTAAATCACTTTTTTTTTGATTTACTGTCTAAATACTAGCCGTAATATTCCACAAATAATTATCATTAAAAATACACAAAAATAAATATTTATTTTCTTACAAAAAAAATATTTATTTTTGTGTATTTTTGCAAGTCATGTTATTTGAAAGATTTGTTGTATTTTTCCTCAAATTAGCGAAGCTGGCTTTCCTTATTAATATTTGGAGGATTGAACAAAGTATTTACATTAGCATTCGCTTGCAGGGGGCTTTTACTCTAAGGAAATGTGTAACAAAATTTCAAATAACAACATGAAGCCGTAACAAAAACATTTACTTTTATATTATGGATTGGGAACGTGTTCTACTTTTGCTTTTGTTCCTGTATTCATAAAAAAAATACTTTTTTGTTTTCTTATTTAGTAAAATTATTAATACAAATACTTGTTTTTGGAACTGTTAGATATTTCATCTTTCATTTCTTTAAACATTGTAAATAGCATCCCTCTTCTATTAACATTTGTAATTTTTTATATTATCTGATATAAGACCTCAGTAAAGGCAACGAAAAACGCGAATCTATTTTTCTAGAGCATGTTTCTGGACATTCATACCTCTCATGATATAACTTTACCTCTAACATTCCATGCCAAAATGGCCGCCATTTTAAATTTCCTTTCCATTTTTTAACAGGTAAGATTTTGATCCAGCATTTGTTGATTACAGTGTTACCAAAGTCCACATGCATCTACCAAGACTACGTTATGCGATCTCAAAAAAAAATACTGTTGCGAATTTAATGAACAATTTATATTGGAATTATTTTCCGGGTCATGAACGTACGAACAAGGTTTTCAGGTCAAGAGTTGGATAAAATTTGAGTACGTTTGCTTAAACCGCCTCTGGTCAGGGACAAATCCGAGATTGCATATAGAAAGTCATACGTTGAAAAAGGTCTCATTAATAATAGTTCGCAGTCTCACGTTTCAGTGTCATTTATCAAAATACCGGAATAAATGATGTATTTTTATGATGTTAACTTCCGTAATCTTGGTATCAGAAAAGAAGTAGATATAAAAATTATTACGAACGCTTACTTCTTGTTAACTACTTTTCTTTCATCCTATATTGGATGAAAATGTAATTGCTTGTCCGAACATATTCTGACTATGTGATTTATTACATTCTAATGTTACTTATTTTATTTATTTATTTTATTTATTTCTTTATTTTATTTATTTATTTTATTTGATAAAGTGACAAAACGAACAAAACGTTCACCCTATGATAAGTTCAACGTCTGCCCAAAACAAATGCTGTGTCAACCAGAACATTTCTATGTGACACCACACTGCGCCCGTCACCCTGAGACATGAGTTCTAAGTCTCATATGCTCAGTGATTACACAAGCTCTCAGTGCCCTTCACACCGAAACAAGAAGTTACAGAGCGTTCAAAATCGATTCTTGCGAACTGCCACCGGAGCCGGTTGGTATTAACGCAATGTAGATCTGCACAGCGACTGTGAAATGCCCTTAATCTCTGAACACTTCAGAGAATTATCACGGTGGTTTTTCGAAAAAGCCGCGGTTCATTCAAACCTGCTGGTGGTTAAAGCAGCAAATTACCGACCAAACAGAAACGCGACCGAACGCAAACGTCGCCCGCGAAACGTGCTAGACTAGTAAATAATCACACCGCGTACACACGATTCACCCGTGTTCCAGGGCGTTTCTCACCGCCCAGAGTTACCGGCACACAAGTCGACAGTCCGAATGGACGCGCGCAGCCTCCATCGGACGGTCATCAGACGACTTAAAATGTTTAAGATTTTCGAAATCGCGAAAGCACGCATCGAACGCGATACAGTATCCGATGAAGCTGTAAAAGCCGAGAAGGCTAACAGCAATTACATCACCGAAAATATATATACACCGAAACACAGTAATGTTTCAAACACTGCTGCTTCACGGCAGAATAACTGGCCTTGGGGTAGTACCTACCTAGACGGAAGGACCAGTCTATTTTGTTTAGAAACGGATCTTTATTTTTTATTGGAGTAAGGGGCGAGACGGAAAAAACGTTCACCTGATGGTAAGCGCAACGTCCGCATATAGAATAGCCGTGTCACCAAAAAAACATCTGAGTGACACCACACTGCGCTCGTGCCCTAGAGGCGTCTGTTCTTAAGTCTCATACGCCCAGTGATTACACTAGCTCTCAGTGCCCTTCAGATCGAAACACAGTAACGTTTGCACACGACCGTTTCATGGAACGACCACAATAACTGGCTCTCAGGTGGTACCTACCTAGACGGATTCCTGCATAGCAATCCTACCACTAGTAAAATCGATAAAAATTCTAATAAGAATCTCTACTTTACTAAAGATTTACGGATAAATATATATATATATAACGAGGTCTTTTAATTCTAAATCAAGTAGCCATTGGTTTTTATTAAATATTTATATTTAAATAATAAATGAATACAAGCCTCCCTTTTTCTACAGAAATGGGGGTAAATAAGGAGACGGGAAATTTGTTCATCTAATGGTAAGACCTGTCTACAATAATGTGGTGTCACGGAAAACTTTCTTTCACTATTAGGCATACGTTCTTTAGTCTCATATACCCTGTGCTTACACTAGCTACAGTGCTCTTAAAACCAAAACACAGCTTAAGTTAAAACAAAAATTTTGATGGCGTAGAGTCGTATCCCGGACGGTTTCTAAATTTGCATCTCCGTGCATATTTTCAATGTACGGAAATTTAGAAAGTTTTAGTTTAGTTTTCAATTTCTCTTGCTACTTAACATTTATTAACAATAGGTTTTTTATCCAGCTACTTTTTAATGTCTAGTAGGTCCGTCTAGGTAGGTACCACCCCAGGCCAGTTATTCTACCGTGAAGCAGTAAAAAAAAATGTGTGCTATTATTGCTGTGTTTCGGTTTAAAGGGTACTGAGAGCTAGTGTAATCACTGGGCATATGAGGCTTAAGAACTGATATCACAGGGTGACGAGCGCAGTATTGTCACACAGAAATGTTCTGGTGACAAAGCATTTGTCACCAGAACGATGGTGGACATCGTCACTCTATCCATTAAAAAAATGCGCGTTTATTATTGCAATGTTATTTCTTACAGTTTTAGTGTACAGAACATTTTACGTGTATAAAATGTTGAAACGGTACTTCAAAATTACATATCATTCTTAAATTATATGTATATTGCTGTGTTTTATAGCGGTGTTATTTATTCGTCCAGAATATGCAACACCATTATATACAATGCTGTCACTATACTGCTAACTGCTGCACTAAACGGCGTCGATGTGGTTCGCCACCCGTCACGTCTCGTTTCCCGCGAGAGCGAAAAGTGGGCTACGTACGTAGCCTCTGCCTACCCCTTATATGGGAAAAGAACGTGACTGTCTGTATGTATATTTACATCGGTGGTAATAGAAAGCAATCAAGACGTCAAACTGGACAAGTAGGTAGTAATATTCGCAAGCACTGAAAGCTATGTAGATTATCCCGGTTCTTCAGAGGATATCTTCATTACGAATCTTATCTGCCAGAGAATAGACTTACGACCGCGAGACTCAGTAATAAGATCAGTATACCTGACCACTAAATCGTGGCTGCTAAGTTCGATTCAAATATAAGTGTAACGCAAATTATTGATTTCTAAATCTGGATGTATTGTGATTAGCCCGTACTTAGAACACTGCATCTGACGGTTTCTACGATCTTTTCTTATCTTCCTATATCGTATTCTCACTTGGTACAGGTACAGTACATCAGGTACAGAAAGGTAAAGATGCAGAGTGCCTATGTTTATGTAATAATACTTGCACTGTGTTTACTCGTCAGAATATATTATATATTCTATGGAGTAAACACTTTGTAGTTACGAGTATTAAGACGTCGCGGTCAAATTTGGCCGGAAAGACTATTAACTATGTAAGTTGATTTACCTTTTTGGTACGTATCTAAGTCACGAGGATAAAACATCTAGTTTTTATAGACTTAAAGGGAGGAGATATTTTGATCGCAATGTTTGCAAGGAAATAAATCATTCCATCATAAATTTATATATCCATAAATGTCAACTGCGTAGAGGATCGGTATTACCTCTTTCGATTTTCCCGGCAAGAACCGGAAAGCCGAAAAATTCTACAATAAAAGCCCTGAACGTCCAAATCAGATATAACAGGTGCCTATTTCTACCTCATTTGTCGCACGGATAAGGGAGTTTGGGGAACCTCCACACAGATCTATTGAGCGATCCCGCATGCAAGGATTCCAACTAAGTGAATATATTTTCCAATTTTGCTCTTACACGGCACCCGGGCGTAAGATATTGCCTATCAGTTTTCGCTGTCGTTGAAACATTGGTTAAAAGGAAATTGAGTATTTCGATGTCAAAAAAAACGATCCTTGTTTATTTTATAATTAAAAATAATTACGGTAACTTAGCCATACTATATTATGGCTTCCGTGAATCTTACATCATCAACATCCCCTAATTATAAATTTCAACTTAAACTTTACACTTACATAAAGTACTTAAACTTACTTTATACTTAAATAAAACAAGCAATTAAACTTCGAGGAGGCTACAATATTTTAAATTCCAGATCTGTTTCCCAAAAATAAGCTTTACTAGGTAACATTATGGAACGATCACTGGTGGATTCATATGCAGGAATCCGTTTAGGTACCACCGCAGAACCGGATATTCTGCCATGAAGCAGAAATTCGAAAATATTACTGTGTTTCTGTCTGAAGGATAATGTGAGCTAGTGTAATTACTGGGCATATGAGACTTAAGAACTGATGTATCAGGGCGACGGACGTAGTGTGGTGCCACACAAATGTTCTGTGTGACACAGCAATTGTTATGGGCAGACGTTGCACTTACCATCAATTGAACGTTTTGCCCATCTCGTCAGTTCCTGCTATAAAAAAGATCAAAATCATTCATAGTCATAGCCAGCTAGCTGTTAGGCAAAACATTACCGTGATTAATGATTCTAGGACAACAATATCATTAAGCACAACACAGGGGACACGCTTAGGGGATTGAGAGTTAATAGTTGCAAACTCGCTCTATCCCCCAAAATCGATAGTAAAATAATGTCATACGACACTTTATGATTATCATCAAGAACCTGTCATCTGCACAGAATATATCATTAGGCCTTAAGTACCGCGTTCACACAAGGTCTCGAGTGCTCTCGGTTACAACTTCCGGTATCCGTTATAACGCCTTTGCGATATGATTGGAGTGAGAGTGGCTGGCGTATGTGGGGTGGAGACACGGAGAAATTCAAACCTGTAAACAAATCTGTGTGTTGGCACATATATTGACATCAGCGGGGATTATAACCCAGTACCCGAAACTCAGCAGTAAATTCAGGTAAGCGCTAAGCCCAGCGGTGGACATCGGAGACATTGTTTTATTTTACAAGCAATTACAAAATTTTCAAATAAATCACATGACGTACAAAATTATTTTTTGTTAATTATATCATTATTATATTCTTCATCATCATCACCGTTAGCCTATTAATAGTACAATGCTGGACATTCTACGGAATGAGGATTTGCTGTAATCGCCACACTTTGCAGGTGGATCAGCGATGGCATATAATAACGTATTAGAACATAATGCATTGGAAATTTTTAATCCTCAGTAGCGGGATTATAGAGAGTACGTTCCTTTGTGTTATATTAAGCTGGTAGTAAGTGCCTTACGTAACACCCAGATTGAGAATCGATTTTATATTATTTTTCTTTGGACAAGGAACGCTGCGCGATATAACACGAAATGCATGAATTTTATTCTTATTCTATAAAGATAGAAAACAACTAAAAGTGTAATAAGCTGAATATCAGTTGAATTTATTTTGAAAACGTTTAGAATGTAATGGCTTAAAAACACTCTTAGAAAATGTACGTCGCTGGTCCAAATGTGTTATTTGATTACCGCCCTGAACTAACTCCTACAACAATATTTACGTTTTGTTATAGTTCGTATGGATAATTTCAAATCCTATTTAATGTATTTTATCTTCTATCAAATAACGTGTCATCGTTATACTTTCCACGCGGTGGCAACGGTGTATTGTCATAAGAGTTAACGAAGAGAAATGCCTGGGAAATCTCATTGCTTCCAACAAGTAAACAACCATCTCAAAAATGCCGGAGTGAAAATACAAAGATCAGTGACGTGCAGTAGCAACTAATGTGCAAGGCGAATCCTTTCTTCTTTATTCAGGGCTATATCCAGTAGAGGGCTATTAAGTTTAGAGAATAAGGTGTAACTTTGCCGGATTCTATTACAATTATGGAGGGAAACAAAGTTACTTTGCTATAAGATCGGAATGCAAAATAAAAATGATGTATTAATATACATACATAATTTTTAAAGTTCAAACAATAGCGTGCACCAGCACCAGCAACTAATACCACCGCCGGGAACCGTAACCGTGAAACGCCACCAGAATCCGCTACCGGTAACTTCCACCGGTACTAATACATAAGTAGAGAAGTAAGACACGTGTTTAAATACGAAACATATTATTAAGTGAAATTGACTCTACGATTGACAGCCGCCAAGGTAGCGCTATTAGTTTGCTTGTGCATGGTATAATTTGGGAGGGTAGTGCTCTTCAAAAACTAGGTATGATAATGCCGAGAATACTAAATTATATTATATTAGTATTTAATAATACCATAACATACTTGAGTATATTATTTTAGTATAATATTTTAAAATTGAAAAGAAATTACTATTGTAAAACTAACAGGCTATAATCTCATTGCATGGGAAGTTCGTCAACCGCCATGTTCTTTAATAATAACGTAACTTAATTTCGCAGAATACAAATACTTCTGTTTGCCGGAACAGCTAGCATAAATCAAATACGAGAATGAGGTCAACACAAGCATATTCGAGATAAAACATATATCAGTGGCATCATGTAAACAAACCAAGCGCAAAGTCCTACATTCGAACTTAACTATGAAAGTTAAAGAGAAAATGCCATCACATAACCTACGCCTTTATCGACATCTTTTTTTATAAAAGTAACAGCCTATAACTGCTGAGCACAGGCCTCCTCTCATTTCCAAGAGGGTTTTGGAGCTAGGAAGAATCCGCCACGCTGCTCCAATGCGGGTTGGCGGATTTCACGTTTTCGAAACATTTTTTATTTCTTCAGACATGCTGGTTTCCCCACAATATTTTCCTTCACCGACGAGCACGTTGTAAATCAGCACTTAAAATTGCAATTATCAATTTTAGTAGTGCCGGCACCGGGAATCGAACCCAGGCCAACTCGCATGACATGAAATTTGAAGCGAGCGCTTAGCCCTTAGGCTACCTTACCACGGCTCTTCTTTTTTTGTAAGCTGTAAAAAATATCGATGGACGCAGAAAGCAATCGCTTAGCCACTGCGGCAACCGAGAAATTATATCCTGTGCAACTGAAATCTTCTGGTCTAGGTTTCCAACTTTTTTATTATCCATACCTTCCTTAATCCTTTTAATGAGAAATTTATACAAAAGCACCAGTAAAAAGATAAGAAGTTGTTCAAATGTGAAACGGGGCATGAACTCGTGTAGTTGCCAGTAGTTTTGCAATTCACTGTGAAACGTCTTGTAGTTACAAGTTGATTGCATTCGAAGGTGCGTCGTGTCTGCCGCTTGTTGCATTTCTGAGAAGTTCAACTTACATAGCAAAGCTATAGATAGGAGAGATGAAATTTTATATTGGAATATATACAGTGTTGATATGAATTTACAGAGTTGGACGCATAATTTTACATTTTTCTTGTTGATATAATTATTTCATTTGTTTTACATTATGAGGACTTTGATATAAATAAATGCCAAACTAGTTAGGATATTACGATAGAACATAAATTAAAACCAAAAGACTGCTAAACTGAAGACTTTACATATGAGACTTAAGGACTGATGTCTCAGGTTGACGGGCATATTGTGTTGTCGCACAGAAAAGCTCTGGATGACACAGCATTTGTTATGAGTGGACGTTGCACTTACCATCGGCTGAACGTTTGGCTCGTTTCGTCACTTTAACCAATAAAAAAACAACTTAATTGTGGTCCTATACATATTAAACTAAATGCCAGCAGTAGTAGCTCAGAGGCGGGGCGCTCGCCTTGCACCTTGTGGCACCCGTGTGGTAGCGACTTAAGTGTACCTACCACCCTATCTCGTCCCGTGGGTGTCGTAAAAGACAACAGAGGCATAATGAAAACCAGGATATGGGCAGCAGCTTCTTCCTAGAAAATCTGAAACTGCGGTTGACAACCCGCCTGCCGAGGGTGGCAACTATGGCAAAATCCCTCCAAAATGGGAGTTACAAACTTTTGTGGCAATCTATGGGGAAGGCCTATGTTCAGCAGTGGACTAGCGAAAGGCTGAAATGATGATGAGGATGATGATACGCGAGTCACCTGAGTTCAATCTCAGATACCAGCACATCTTAAATTGTTCTGCTGGTTTGCCACGTGCTCAGCGGTGAAAGGAAAACATCGTGAGAAAACTTACAAGACTGAGAAATAAAAATATGAGAAGAGACCTGTGCTCAGCAATGGGACATTTATAGGCATTATATGCTACTTACCTATTATTACAGATCTTTTTATACTATAAAATAAACCTTTAAATGTGAGTAATAATAAAAACCGAGTGTGCAGTAGGTTGTGACACGTGAACTACAACAGACGCCACATGTGTCTAGTTTGCCGCACCTACGTTTTAATAACAAACCTAGACTGGGAACTCATCGTTATGTAAGTGGAACAGTGATATGCGCGTTCAAAATAATCGCTCTCAAAAAACGTTGTAGGTTTCCTGTAGGTATTTTCTGAGTCAAAATTTTCGCCAGGCCAGGGAGTATTTAACATATTCGCCTTGTCCGGAAAATACGGAACAGTACCGGGTAAGCGACCCCGGCCTCCCGAGCTACTGCTGTCTCCTCCTGCTCCTTCCGAAATAGTAGTATCCTAAACCTCAATTCCCTAACCCAAGTCCATTTTCTACCTAGTCACTTTTTCCCTTCCTCTCCGCCAAGCCAGTGGCTGCTGTGCCGATTGATCGTTAGCGAGTTCGAGGACCAGGCGAACCAAGAATTCAATTCAAAACATTCGCTCTCGCTACTCGTGGTAACGCATTGGTTAGCAATAAATTTAGCACTTGCCAAAATGTCGGTGTGATTCGTCACTCGCCACGTCTCCTTTCCCGCGGGGGCAGAAAATGGGCGACGGATATGATCTAACCCGATGGGGAAAAGGCGTGAATACATGTATATATGTACGTGTAATTTTGGCAGATGATCTGCCCAAGAAAACTAGCTAGATCGGGTCGTCTGATCTGGGAAGGACGTCTCCTTCAAGCAGTTGTGCTAAATATTGATAAGATAATGCAAAGCATCTACGAAACTTCAACTATTTTCTTTGAGCTTCTCATCTGGTAACGTATACGCCGTGTAATTTCTACATTGGTCCGCTTGAATATTAGTCATTTTTTATATTGTAAACTGTTATTTCCACATTATTATATCTTGCAATTCCTCTGACATTGCGGATGTTCATAGCCGTTAGTGATGACTTACCATGAGCTGAGCCCCTAGCTCCTTTACCTCCTCTTCTATTAAAAAATCCACATATTGATGCGTGAATATTTTTTTTACAGGAGAAAGTAACGGCAAGGTCTGCCTATAACAAATGCTGTGTTACCCAGAACATTTCAGTGTTGCGCCGGACTGCGCCCGTCCCCCTGAGATATAAGTTCTTTAGTCCCTTATGCCGGATTCCTGCATAGAAATCCTACTACCAGGAAATATTTTTAATGTAATGTACTTTTTATTTGATTTAGTAATTTACTGGTGGTAGGATTCCTATGGAGGAATCCATCTAGGTAGGTACCACCCCAGGGCCAGTTATTCTGCCGTGACGCAGTAGTGTGCAAGCATAACTGTGTTTCGGTTTGAAGGGCACTGTGAGCTGGCGTAATCACTGAGCATTTGAGACTTAAGAACTGATGCCTCAGGGTGACGGGCACAGTGTGGTGTCACAGAGAAAAATTCTGGGTGACACAGCATTTGTTGTGGGCGAACGTTGCACTTACCATCAGGTGAACTTTTTGCTCGTCACTTTATACAATAAAAAAAATAAAGTGTATGCACTTTCTGTACTTTGTATACTTTATCTTCATCAGTCTGCGGCAATACAATGCTGGATTTAGCCTAGCCTGGAGGCGACGCAGACTTCTTATTAAACGCAGTCTCTCCTACTCTAATTGTGTTCACTTTCTATTACCGTCTTTAAATATTTTCTTAATACTAAAACTAGTAACCTAATTACTAAAATAGTGAAAACTGAAGACTTTTACAGCGTTAATAATAATTAAACCGTTTTTCTTATTTTTCTTGATATAAGGCATAAAAAAGCTTGTTTCAAAACAAAACAGCTTGACGGTGTTCATTTCACTCGATCGCATCTATGTTCCGTCACGTCATGCGGAACATCCGTCATCGCGTCAGTCACGGCATGCGATCGCTTGCCGCTTTGAGTGTAATGATACGGAAATCCGTCTGATAATCTGAACACTGTTTCATATTTTCATGTTTTTATTCGTTTTGACATCCCACAAAAGTAATACATCCAAGTGAGTCTTTTTTTTTGATTTTGATTATTCATTATTACAAAATTGTATTGACCTTTTTGCTAGAAAAAATTAAATGAAAAAAATGTAAGCTCGTAAAATTATTTATTTTCATGAAATAATATGTTGATAACAAAATTATTGTTTCATGAAGAAGTTTATTTAACACTAAAATATAAATTTCTAGTAAAATTAAAATAATACAAAAAAATATTTTACTTATGATCTTAATGTAATACAAAAACTCAAGATACACAGTACCATACAAATATCACTTCAAAAAGCGTACTCGATCAATGAAACAAAAAAAAAACTAAACAACAAAAATTTAATTTTATAAACACGACATAAAGTAGGTTTTTTTTTAAATTAAATCAAGTTTCGTTCGATGACGTTTTTAAATTTGGTGCTAATTTGATGCAATAAAATTTGAATTAAATATTGAGGTCATTGTGCGCTCTTTTTTTGTGGATCAACGTTTGTATATCAATGCTATAAGTACGATTATTCTTCAGTTTAAAACAATCTTATATTTTGGTTTATGTATCTAAGTAATATATTTCTTCTATAACATAGAAAGTTGGAGCCTATCACCCAGAGACATCATTCTTAAGTCTCATATGCCCAGTGATTACACTAGCTCTCAGTACCCTTCCAACCGAAACACAGTAATGTTTGCGCACTACTGCTTCACGGCAGAATAACTGGCCTGGGGTGGTACCTACCTAGACGGACTCCAGCATATGAATCCTACCACCAGTAATTATGATTTACTGTAATTGCCCCGCTTGGCAGGCGGAAAGTCGATCGCAGTACTAGATACTTCGCTCCCTATACGCTGTTACCCGTCACCAGCATGTGTATTTTAGTTTAGAAGTTTCGAGATGTGAAAATATTTTCCTGACATTTAGTTATATTCAGTACTACAAGGTCGATCGTAAATAGGTTAATTATAGCGTGTACCTCTATAATGATTCGTTCTTGACAATATTGTTTTTAATTTACTTAAACTTTTTACGCCTTCTACTTCTTACGCCGTTATCTCATCTCATAACTTCACGACTTCTGTCGAACACGATCAGAAATTGTCAACTACGCAGGTTATGTTATAGTGCCGTGCATGTACACATCAATATTGAGGCACTCAATCGTACTCACCTTCCCGAGCTCGATATAACGCTAATACGATAATATCGGAGGAAAGATCGCATATATCTACTGAGACACGGAAAATCACAATACATCCCGACCAGAAAAAAATTATGTGTGACGACGAACCCTCCAATAATCAATCACTATGCGATCGTCACGCGGTTTTCTATAAACTATTAATTTCTTAAACCATGTTCGTTCTGAAAGGAACTTAACGCTTCCCACAGCCTTGCTTCTTTGTTAGTAATAAATTCAATATATTTAATTGTATCTTTCATGATTCATTTTACTTTAGAAATTATGCGGACCAATGAAACACGGTCATTAGTATTTGAAATGCAGTGATAAATCTCTCAAACGTACCCAAACACATGTTAGATAAACTAAAATCAGGGTAGAGCTAATGTATAACTTGATAACTAAAAGCTTTGGCGCACGTCACAGTGTAAGCCATACTGAATATACAAGGCCGTTATTGTACCAACATACGTTTGCCAATTATCGTAGCGCGGAATTGTGCTGTTTGAAGAGGCTGCTTATCTTTCAACCAATATTGTCAGAAATTCAATTGTTTTTAAATATTTATGCCATTTTACTATTTTATGGTATATGCCGTTATTAAAATGTTACCGGTATCAAAATTAGCATTCTTATAAAAAGGAGTTTCATGATTTTTGTCATCGTCGATTTAACCTTAAGGACCTTCAAGAAAAGAGCCTATTCGTTTCTCAAAGGCCGGCAACGCATCTGCTATTCATCTGGTATTGTAGATGTCCGTGGGCGGCGGTGATCACTTACCATCAGGTGAGCCGCTTGCTCGTTTGCCCCCTCTTCCATAAAAAAAAATAATAAAAAACCACAACATTATCTTCCGGATGCCGCAACAAGTTGTACTCTTTCCGGGATTTACTCGTAGTAACGTGTCAAGGAAAACACCGAGGCCCTCGCCTTCACCCAAAGGTACACATCTGTATGTCTGTATAAACAATAAGATTCAAGAAAGAATGAAACTCCAAAAAATTGTGTTCAGTTTGTTGACCCAGGCGGCGTTGTTTAACGGGCTTAACCATTGATATACAAAATACTAGTAATAACGAAATGATTATTATTATTAGCATAAATCCGTAGTTTAAAAAAACTAATTTTTTAGTGATTTTTGCTTACATTATTTTACGAGCGTATGTACATTATTCTATGTCCTGTAGCCGATAGGTCCGGCAAAGTAGAACCCCTTTCCGACCGAAGAGTCGTAAGAGGCGATTAAAGTATATATGTGTTATACAACCTTTATTCGTGCAGGATAACACCATAATATGCAAAGCTGTCAGCTATACTGCTGGTGGTAACGCAATGGGCAGCAAGATTTTTTTGACTAGTACCAAAATGGCGGCGACGTGGTTCGCCACTCTTCTCATTTCCCGCGAGGGCGGAAAGTGGGCTACTTGAGTGGCCTCTGCCTTATACGGGAAAAAGGCTTGACTGTATGCTTGTGTTTATTGTCCTAAATACTGTAATATAATTTAGTGAATATGAAAATGTGGTCTTATTTTGAACAAAGTATCCGCATAAGAGCATAACAACGGACGTCTTTTGCTTCCTGCTGCTTTTTTAGAAAATACGGGTTGGCTAATAAGTAATGAGCGTTTTAGTTATAATTTCCTATAAACTTATGGAAGGTTGTAGAACGTTCTGTGATTGAGTGTATACAAAGGGCGAGTCGCGATCATGCACGTCAGTATGGATTTGATTGTTGTCCCGGAAAGTACCACGAAATAAATTATCAATATTAAAACCCACGTCCGTCACTGTTTACTGTACAAGTACCAATCTGGTTATTCTGCCGCCGAAGCCCCGCGGAATATATGTCTGAGGATAGGTCATGATGCGGTCTCGGAAGCTACAGCAAAGCGGTGGTTCCACCGATTTCGCAGTGTTGACTATTCTTTGACTGGCGACTTTTATATTTTCTTCCCACATTTAACTGCCTATACCATCTTGTAACCGGAGATAAAAAGTGGTAGTGTATGGTTATTACACACGCAAACGCCAGTGTCATCCTCAAGTCATCCTCGCAAGGTGATGCTCTTATTTTTCTGGGATATACACCGAGTAATATCACAGCGGCAATTTACTGTAATCAACTAGAAAATTTGAGGCTTGATCTCCAGCGTTAACGTTCACAACATGAAAAAGTATTTTTCCTTCATGGTAATGCCCAGTCGCACATCGCTAAGTAGTAAGTGGTGGTAGGATTCCTATGCAGGAATCCGTCTAGGTAGGTACCACCCCAGGGCCAGTTATTCTGCCGTGAAGCAGTAGTTAGTGTGCAAACGTTACTGATTTCGATTTAAAGGGCACTGTTGAACATAGGCCTCCCCCAAAGATTGCCACAAAGCACGGTCCTGAGCCACCTACATCGACTTCCCGCAAAATCGCTCAGGTCGTCGTCGGCGTTTGCCGGTACGATGTTGCCACTCTAGAACCTTTCTTCTCCAACGGTTATCGGTTCTACGGGCGATATGGCCGGCCCATTGCCAGCTTAAGCTTGCTAATCCTTAGGGCTATGTCGGTTACTTTAGTTCTGCTGCGGATATCATCGTTACGGATTTTATCACGCAGAGAAACTCCGAGCATAGCTCTTTCCATAGCTCGCTGAGCGTTTCTGAGCTTCCGCAAGCGGCCCGCAGTGAAGGACCACGTCTCGAAATACACAAGACCTATCTAAACTACCCATGACGAGTATTGGTGTTTTAGATGGGTCTAGAATAATTGATACGAGTATAGTAACTTCAAGATCTATCCGAAGATCGGATTTTCTTAACTTGAATTATATAACACCTAATGTGATAATATAGGACAATGTATCAATAACCTATGATAGAAAAACCTCTTCTTAACATTTTATAAATGTAATGGATTGCACAGTGATGTGTAGTTTGTTCTAAATATTTGTTTATCCACATACTATGTCATGGTGACTTTAAAATTTTAGGCGATCTTATTTTAATAAGCTTGGTCAACTGTTTCCCAACTCGTAACAAATACGTCGGTAATACAGAGAGAAAATGCTGATGCATTACCCGCAGCTGTTAGATGTAACATTAAATTGATTAACGTGCTTGAGTTTATTTATTATAATATGCCTTTTGAGAAACTTCGACAGGAATGTACATATATTTGTAGTGTTTCGAATAGATGTTGCTTTAAATAACACAATGGAACGTTTCATATTTGAATATAATGTTTTTGTTAATCTAGGAAGGTATATTTAGACAATCCTAATGACATGTTATTTTTACTGTGTAACATAACAGGATGATTTATCCATTAATTATAACCATACCAGAAGAACTTTTGTAGCAATCTATGGGAGATTGCCACAAAAGTTTGTAGCTCTCATTTTAGTGGGATTTTGCCATAGTTGCCACGCTTGGCAGGCGGGTTGGCAACCGCAGTTTATTCATTCAGATGCTCCAGGAAGATGCTGCTGTCCATCTTCTGGTTTCAATTTTCCCTCTGTCGACTTTTACGATACCCACGAGATGAGATGTGGTGGTAGATTATCTTAAGCAGACACTACCCACTACACGGTAACTGTTTTTCCGTTAAACTATTCTTTAATATAATTAAGACTTGAAATATATATGAAGTACATTGAAGGGTTACATACGTATCATGTCATACACATATACAGTCCATAAAATTAACAAAGAGATGTTTTGTTATTGACTAAGAAAAAAAGTAAAGAAACAGCCTATAAATGTCCCACTGCTGAGCACAGGCCTCCTCTCATTAGTGAGAGGGTTTTGGAGCTGGGAATAGTCCGCCACGCAGCTACAATGCGGGTTGGCGGACTTCACATGTCCTCGAAATATCTCTATTCCTCGGACACGCATGTTTCCTCACGATGTTTTCCTTCACCGCTAAGCACGTGGTAAATCAGCACTTAAAATTGTAGAACAATTTTAGTAGTGCTGGCACCGGGGAACCCAGGTCACTCGTGTACTGTGTCATTAAAGGCGAGCACCAGGCCCCTGAGCTACCACGGCTTATTGACTAGAATAAATTTAAATATAAAAATTTGAATTTGTTATAGAAGATTAAAAGTTATGAATATTAAGAGAAAAAAAAATGTTACGAAACAGAGTCACCTTTACATTTAAAATTCTGTTTTTTAATATTTCATTTCAGCAGGATTATGCGAGCATGACTTAAGACAGCAAGCACGTTGAGATACTATTCAGAGCAAATACTTTTCGGTGTCAGCAAATTAAAAAGCATGACGGATATGCGTGGTAGCTCAGGGGCTAGGCGCTCGCTTTAAATGTCATAGTACGCGAATGACCTGGGTTCGATCCCCGGTGCCAGCACCTCTAGAATTGTTCATTGCAATTTCAAGTGCTGATTTGACACGCGCACGGCCGTGAAGGAAAACATAGTGAGGAAACCTGCATATCTGAGAAATGAAAAATATTTCGAAGACATGTGTAGTCCGCCAACCCGCATTGGAGCAACGTGGCGGATTCTTCCCAGCTCCAAAACCCTCTCAGAAATGAGAGGAGGCCTGTGCTCAGCAGTGGGACATTTATAGGCTGAAAATTTACTTTACTTTTACGGATTTGCTTGAATTTTCTCATTATTCTTCACTTTCGTATAACCCACAGAGAATAATTAAATTGATGCTCGAAATGAGATTATGTGGCTTTGTGAGAGAAGCTAAGCAAGAAAATTATTTGTGATTTCTTTGTAATGGATGAGTAAATAATAAATACTAAAACAAATTTATTTACATTATATGGATATCTTTTAGTTCTACTTTGATTAGTGAATTATCTATACAAATAAATGAAATTGAAGCGTCTATCAGTGATTTTGCAATTAAGACTTTTACTTAATCTTGTTTGGCTATATTTAGTTGGCAGGGAAAATTACTTTAACACGTGTTTTTAAAACTTTTGTCTGTCTGTTTGGTTATCCGGGCTAATGTCCGAAACAACTGTATCGATTTTGTCCGAAATTTCATTGGCAGGTTGAGGACTTTTCAGACAGTAATCTAAACTCTTTTTATAGAAGTGAGATAAGATCTCATCTTACTACTATAATAAAGTTAGAGTTTGAATACTTGAACTCGTTAATCTCAAGAAATACTAATTCGACTTACAAACATTTTTGGATTCGACAGTTATAGATTGAGAATCGAACATTACTGAAAAGGGCAGAACTGCGAATGCTTAGTTCAGCGAGATACAATGACGTACGGCGCAATCATATACCAAGCTTAATTTTCCTACCGGCTTGAAAATAATAGGCTTTGGGAATTACACACAATTCATCGTTAGCAACCGACGCCTCTTCGCCCAAAATCTCCACTAGAGGTTCGCTCCTACGCTGTAAGCCAACATGTTTGTCGACTTTACCCTCTCAAATCATCATAAACATAAACATTTGATTTTATTTTTCCTTTTCTTTAAATGATGTTCTTTCACTAGATCTCTCCTGTATCGTGGGTGCGTTTAACACACAAATTTCACAAGCACAACACAACCAGATCCGAACAAAAACAAAAGTTGTGTTTTTGCTCACATATTGGCCCGGTAGTATTTGAACCCAGGGTCCGCAACGTCGAAGTAAGGTACTCTATCAACAAAAAAAGAATTAACAACAGCTTACGAAAAATCCTTATAATGTTTCAATCCCTATACTTATATTTAAACACAGACATAATTTTTTTCATTAATCTATCTTTACAAATAATATTATTCTACATATACTTTGTTTTTTTAAGAAGTCTGATAAACAGTATTTTGTTTACTAGCTAGTGCAATCACTCGGACATATGAGAGTTAAAAACTAATGTCTCAAGGTAATAGGCGCAGTTTGGCACTTAGAAGTATTTTGGGTGATACAGCATGTGTTACGGGCAGACGTTGCACATACCATAGACGCAGTTTGGCACTTAGGAGTATTTTGGGTGATACAGCATGTGTTACGGGCAGACGTTGCACATACCATCAGGTCAACGTTTTGCTCGTCTCGCGACTTAATTCAATGAATAATATAATAATATGTCATTATAAATAGCCAAGTAATCATACAGTAATGATATACTTAGGGCTTCAATTCTGTAAAATAAAAGTATAACCCAAAAAAGGTGAAGTTTTTAAAATTTTTAAAATACATCATAAGTTTTCTTTGTTTCAGAGTTGCTCCTGTATCTTCAAATTCAAGAAAAAACTTAATATCTATAATAATTTCTTGTAGCTTAAGTGAAGTGACTAAAGCATTTAAAGTTCGTCTTCAAAAGCTTCTAATTAATTAGTCCCAATGTAGAGGTAAGCATTATAGATTAGTACTTTTTAGTAGTAATATAAAATTACTGTGTCCTTTCTTTGGTTTTATAACAATTTGATGAAATATAGTGGCAACTTTTTATATAAAGAAAAATTATACCTTATAAAATAGAATAATGGTAGCTTCAAGCTACACTAACAGATATGAAGACGTATATTATGAAATTGATATTGATACGTATTAAACGTAAAAGAAGAACGTTGAATTTTTAATACATACAGTCACGTCTTTTTCTCATATCCCAACGGCGGCCCCTCTCCTCAGGCTGACTCCTGCGACATCAATACTGTCTCCATACGTCCATAATCGCGCTGTGAAAGTTTCTGAGATGCGAACTATATAATACAACATCTAAATATTTACTAATAGGAGGCAGACGTTCTCCCCAGATCAGTCCATCATATCGCCAGATATGATGGACTGATCTGGGAACCCTTTTCCATGGCAATATCATCTGCCAAACCTTTATTTAAAATCTTATAACAGTTCATACTACGGCCACAGTACTACTTCTACTGCAGTGCTTCTACTCAGTTTATTCTACTATGACAGCTAATATTCTTAGTTACTGTCCCCGGTTGGGCTTATCCATTTATTTATATCAGTATTAATACGCAGCGTGGCAATAGCATTTAACTATATCACAACCTAACTGAAGAGTCGGACTATAAATAGTTAATAGAGTCAGGCGTTACTTTGCGGAAATCGATTACAATGAAGAAGAGTGAGAATTTGCTAAGATCCGCATGAGAAATATAAAATGTTGTATATTACAAAACTACCACTAGGCAATATACACCACTGAAGTCGAGACCACGACACGTGTTTCACCTCAAAACACTTTTAGGTAGTGTTGTAATGGTGGAGAGCATCTGGTGGCGGTGTTAGTTTGCTTGTGCATGCTACTGTGGGAAGGCTGTGCTCTTCAAAAAGAAGGTAATATACACCATTGTATATTTTGCATGCGGATCTTAGCAAATTAACTTCCTTTTCTTTCGGATTTATAATGTCCATAACAATAGGAATATGCAACGCGTTTATCGGTAAATTGATAAATTTTAATTAATAAAGCGATTTTAAGAGAAATCTTGGACTTATATTTAATTTAGGAGATAACAGGGACGCAGAGTAATATTAAATATTTAATTCCATTTTCTAGAGAAGAGATTAGAAACGACCCTCTTCTGAATAGGGATATGATCTACGATGTTTCTCAGTGATTACGTCTACCAATATTACCAATCCATATACGACGATCTAATAATGCATATTCATATTTTTATAAACCTGAAACTATTTACGCGAATATTATACATTTACACACATCAAACAAAAACTGATATAAAATACAGTTATTTTTACGCACATAATTTTGACCTTCAACATACATGATGTATAGAGAAGGCTATTGGCCGACTTTTGATCACGGCGACAACTTCCGAATATTGTAGGATCAACTGTGCAGGAGATATTATAGTGCCACAAGTATACGCGCAACCACAGAGACAAACACTCTTCGGAAGATCGAAGGTAGGCTAGGATGCAGTGCCAGAGGCACGGGAACAATGACAACATAACTAGACTAGGAACCTATCAATTTGTTTTTGCACAAATATTTGCTCTGGGAGGGATTCGAATCCAGGATCCGCGCTCTAATCCGGTTTTCTGACCACTGCGCCACGTGGTTGCCTGGTCATGCAGAATAAATACAGGAACCTGATTGAATTTCGCCACGAAGACATCATCAGTGACTAGACACGGTGAGAATCTATCACCAGGACACAATGCCCAGTTGAATTTTAAATCCACAGTACTATATAATACGACTATTTCAATTACTTTTTCTTATTCATGAGCTTGTTAGTAGTCTTTCCTGGGCATAGGTGTCCTCTCAAGTAAGGATTTACCATAATCACTACGCTTAGCAGACGAATTGCTGATTGCAATACAAGATGCCACGACCATTAAAACCTTCGCCACATGTTGGAAGCTATAACATTTTCTGCGCGTTACCCTCAATCGACTCTTACGACACCCGGAGATGATATGGAGGCTGTTCTTACACAATTTTAACCCACAAGAAAGTTAGGCGCATAATTGTCATTCAATGCGGCCTTGTATAAGAGTATTGCAATAAAAAACGAGATACGTTATAAATATTTCATCTAAAAAAAATGTTCTATTTTTTCTAATTTTAACAAGTATTTATAAACTTTAATAGTCTAACAACAAACTTGAAGCTTTAAAGTGAGCAGCAGATGGTTGCCATAGAATTGTTGACGTGAACAAAAGTGTATTGTTAACATTATAATCGCACGGCAGTAAGAGATAGGCCGTGGCGATAAATGTGTATAGAGGCTGGCCTAGTTTACACCATTGCGGTTCCTGAAACGTCGCGCGTTGAATTGTCGAGCTTTCTTGGTTAAATGAATGTGTTTAAGTTCTCCGAAGACGCCAGTTTGTGCTGTTTGTTAATGAATTATTTGGAAGAGGATCCTCGTGACTAGCGCAAAACGCATAATATACTAATAGCCAAGAAATATAACTAAAGCACACAACGTTACGATGGTTCAACATGTTGCTATTTTCAGGGGTTCCGTAGCCAACTAGAAATCATTATATCGTACTTTCGGATTGTCCGTCCCACTTTCTATTTTTTTTTTCTTTTAAAAAACGAAGTTCCACACTAGAATTACTCAATAAGCGTGGATGCATTTTACAGACATATATTTCACATGTACAACAAACCAGACCCGGAAACCAACAATTTGTGTTTTGCACAAATGTTGGGCTCCGGCTGGGATTCAAACCCAGGGCCCGTGGCGTAGAAGTCAGGTACGCTAACCAGTAGGCCACGCAGTCGTCGAATCTATGTTAGAGCACTCTTTTTACCTCTTTTGTGAACTTACAAACACAAATAATGCTGGCAAAATATTTTGTTTCCATAATATATAAAAAATACACACATATTTTTTCACTAACCCCTTTGAGTGCAGTGCCATTCTATTGCTCTCCAAAACATCAACGAGATATCTGTTTTCGTAGTTGCAATAGATGATTTCCCATCACCACTAATTACTAGTATATAAATAAAAATCTCAAGCTAATTTGTATATGCCAAATAGCTATTAGTTTTTCTCAAGAAAGGCTATGGGCGTGCCCCACTCGCAGTTGGCTGAATTTTTTTAGTGATTTATACATAAAAGTGAAGTGTCTTATATGGTATCAACGGCTGAATTGGCCAGTATGTCCGCCTGCTAAATCGTGTGTTCATATCACTGCGGCAGACAAATCTAAAGGGTACTTTTATCGGAATCGGGATGACAGTACTCTTAGCGAAAACGTTTGCTATAGAGACGATTGGTTCTTGGGGATCCCTCGCAGTAAAATTTCTTAAGAAACTGTATTCTCGACTGGTCATAATATGTCACTCAAAGACTGTTACTTAAAAGCAGGAAAAATTACAAATATCGCTAATAAATTATAATAATTATATTGGTATTTTAGAATGTGACCATTTAAGACCAGAAACAGACGATGAATTATTAAAACTATTGGCAAGAGTTGTGATATTTTTTTAATTTGATAAAAGTGACGGAACGAGCAAAACCTGATGATAAGTGCAATGTCTGCCCATAACTAATGCTGTGTCACCCATAACATTTCTGTGTGACACCACACTGTGCCCGTCACCCAGAGACATCAGTTCTTAAGTCTCATTGAAAGTCATACTCGTTATTGTGCTAAGTGCTGACAGTGTTTTCTCGTTGAATAGTTCTAGTTCACCTCTGAGAGATAACAATCCACATCTAATGGACAGTAAACGTATCTAAATGGTGGGTTAGTTAAGGCGGAGGAGTAAACTACGTTAATTTTACTTGTTCGATTTTATGATTGCTATGCAAAGGCTTAAGATACAGGCTCATTCTTACATTACGTGTCTGCACGTCTTATGCCTCTGCCGCTACGCCATGTCTCGACTTATCCCGTAATCGCGGAGACGACAATTATGTCCTCATATGTTTTCTGAAATAACAACACTATAGTAGATTTTGCGTAGGTGATAAACTCTAAACAATATTCAGAAGATGTCCCCTTCACAAACGTTTATTATTTTTAGTTTCAAAGTTAATATTTTTTTTATTATTGTATTACTAAGAGAATCTACCACCCCATCTCATCCCGTGGGTGTCGTAAAAGTCGACAGAGGGAAAATGAAAACCAGGAGATGGGCAGCAGCATCTTGCTGGAACATCTGATTAAATAAACTGCGGTTGCCAACCCGTCTGCCAAGCGTGGCAACTATGGCAAAATCCCCCCAAAACGAGAGCTGCAAACTTTTGTGGCAATCTATGAGGGAGGCTTATGTTCAGCAGTGGACTATTGATAGGCTGAAACGACGACGACGACTAAAGAAGCTCGGACCAAAAATAATAATTAAAAGCTGAAGGGACTCTAAGTTAACTATGACATCAGGACATCTGTCACCTTAGTGCTCCCGTGACCATGGGTGCTGTAAAGCACTCGATACGTCGAGTTTTAAATAGTAAAATTATACGCGATAAAATCCGTAAATGTAGTTTCATTTAAATGTGTAGTGTTCACGTAAATATAAGAAATCATTATGTAAACAATACTAATTAAATAACCGGAAATTCCTTGTAAATATTAGAGTAGTACGATAAAATACGAACAATAACCAACAGACATTGTGATTACAGTAGCCCGCAGTAGCTATGATTGACTGACATAATGTATGGGACGATAGAAACTGTTGCTCGACTCTCAGTTGGATACCGATTTATTTTCGTATCATTCAAACAGATGCAACTAC
Source organism: Luehdorfia chinensis (assembly GCA_019845155.1). Classification (NCBI taxonomy): domain Eukaryota; kingdom Metazoa; phylum Arthropoda; class Insecta; order Lepidoptera; family Papilionidae; genus Luehdorfia; species Luehdorfia chinensis. The sequence goes on from JAHVAK010000642.1 coordinate 753,110, forward strand.
TGGTATGATCAAAACAAGCTCGTAATTGTAATTCGGAAAGTTGGAAGACGAAGAAAATAGATTACAGTAATAATTATTTTTTAATAGTTTTCCTATAGATCCACACGATTCATGTTTTGCTGATCAAAATACATATGAATAAATAATTTATATAATTGGCATCACAACTATCAGTCCTTCAAAAATCACTTGTGCAAGAAATTTTTAATAAAAACATATTATCAATTTATAAAAAAAATAAGCGTAAAACGTTTTCCTTCAATAATTTCTTGCAATAAGTTTTTTCATATTTTACAGTACAACTACGGCTTGTGTTAGACAAAATTGTTTACTAGAACTTTAAAAGCTAGGAGCGTTTTACATTTATAATAATTACTTACGCCGTTTTGTAAATTCTTGCACATTCGACCATTTTAAATAAATAGGGAAAAAAAATTATGTCAAGCAATAAACAATCAAGTTCAATTCGTGAATTCTGTTTAAATGTAAATAATAGCCTTACCAATAACCAAGAGGTTTACGTTTTTTTCAAGAATTCACGTAATTTTGATTCTAAGTAAATTATTGACTAAAAGAAATATAAAAGACTAAAACATTGAATTTGGTGCGTTTCTGTGAAACGGAACACAACAAATTTAAATTTTTATTAAATCCAGCTGCAGAGCTCTCAAATTTTCGATACATTTCTGTAACTGCTTTGATATTTTGTTTTTCCTTTTCATTAAAATTAATCCAGGATCTACAGTCGATGCATGCGTTGGCTTAATTCAATTCTTCTGCTATTGGTCTGAGGCTATCAATGTCTGATTCTTTTGCGATTTGTCATTTGTTTCCGACATGAAACAATAATCAGTAAACCACCTTCAATGTTGCATTAAAATTAAACTTCTTCCTTTTTTTTGGATATAGAACGTAAGTTGACATTAATTCACCCCAATTTAATGTTAAATTCGTATTGCAAAAGTCCCTTTTGGTAACAATTGAAATTCGAATGAGAACATTTAATTAACCCAAAAATGTTACATATTTTGAGTCGTTCAAAAGAAGTAAGTGTAAAGATTAATTAGTATCAGTATAATTTTGGAACCTTGCGTGGGTAAATCGAATGTATATATAAGTATTTTATTCTGATAGGTCACTAAAAATGATATAACTGTAAAGTAGGGAATATGCGAAATCTGATATCACTTTCCTTCAAATATCTGATTTACAAAAATTAACACAAGAATTATCTTTACTTCTTTATAAAGGAATAAAGTTTTCGATAGAATTTTGTGCTGAAACTTATAGAATTTTTGAGAATTTACGACAAGCTTGCCTTCGCAAAGGGGTCTCGGTATTCGAGTGAATAGAATATTGAATAGAACCCATTTCACTCGCTTTCTAGTCTCTTGCGTTACATTATGTCGTCTGAAGAAATATTCCCTCTGAGTAATAAATACTATGGCGGAACCATAGTTGTTGCTGCAACTTGTTTCTTTTTCTTTTTAATATTTACAAAGCTTCTGTGAACATGTAAACAGTAATCCAAAATTAATATTACAGATTTTTTATGAGTCTTATTTTTATTTTCGCGCCCAAATTGAATATCCAAGTTAAAACAGTGTCCGATAATTTCAATTCAATTATTTCGTCTGGCGTTATATGTAAGTAATGTTGACAATAGTTTAACTTTCCCAATAACTTTTAGTTATCGGCAGTTCATTTCAGCAGAGAAATGGAATATTTGGAATGTTGCCATATTTCACAACAATCACGTCAGTGAACTTAATTTTACAACTACTTGTTCAAAATATTCGAGTTCAAAGAATTTAGAGAATTTAGTTCAGTGTTTGATATAGAAAAGAATTTTCTGATAGTAAGTAAAGTATATGCATGTCAGTCAAATGCAATATGTATATGTCCATGTATCAATTGACACATCGAGGTCAATTCCAATATCGATCGATTCCAATATCGATCGATTCGATTTCTAACTAAAACAACTTTTGTCTGCTCGGTTGACGGAATGGTTATACGATTGCCTTTTGAGCTACAAGCCTTTCCCGCACGGAAGAAATATTTCTGCGCCGATGATGCAGCGGCGGTGATCACTTACCTGAACTACCTATAGCTGTTCCAGGTCTAGATGTTTATATATATGACATTTATGTTTGTAAGCGCACCCACGATACGAAACAAAACCTAATGTGGGACAAGTTTTAAATACAATTACAAATGTATATTTCAGTTGTGTGCGGCATCCACGTACATCATGAACTTCCAATGAAGTGGTTTGTTTGACATAAAATGAAGCAAATGATTTAGCTCTTTTAGTGCAACTCACCGCGTTTACACAACACAAATGCAAACGTAAACTATTAACGCTATCCGTCGGCAAATATGTTCCGTCTGATGTGGAAGTAAAGTCCATTTGTTATCTACTTACCTTCTGAAGCGTGAACAATGTTCATGTTCGCACGTGTATTATTGGATGGATACATATTTTTAAGTTTCTTGCGAAATATCGTGCACATTCTTCACTTTTTTTAATTGAATTTCCTTATGCTTAAATGGATATGTGAATTTTTACAAAATCGATGTTTTTTTTTAATTAATTTTAGATACATTGTTTCTTTAAGCAAATATTTGCTTCTTTTTGTATTTAAAGTGTTTCATAGAAAAAAATAAAAATACTTTAAATAATAATGAAAATACAAAATATTGAAAATAAATTAACATAAATTTCAAATCTGTAAATATATTTCTGGCATTGGTCGCAGTCTCTAAAATCAGGACAATAATTTCAGGATTCACTGAAAATGAAAATAAAAACGAAGAGCGTTTCGCTGTAAGCACCCGCGGGTCGAAGCTTTTGGAATTATTTTACAACTTTTTACCGCTCTCAGCTAGCCGCGCCGGCTGCTATTATCCAATTTTCCAACTCCGCTGATTCATCTGGAAATTGCAGCTTCGCTATGATATTTACATTAACCAATTTGTGTTACTTTCTTTCCTGGACAGATACAAAATGTATATTTTAATTTTGAATACACTAATTAAAACACGCCGTGTGGTGGCGGCTCGTTAAAAGAATACTACCACTCCATCTCATCCAATGGATCTCGTAAAAGGCGAGTAAGGAATTAAACTGCACTGTGCATCCAACAGCGCATGGTGGCGATGGGCTCACCACCTATCCCATCAAGTGCATTATATTGTTTTGGTGAAACGTGGTATGTGGCAGTCATCTGTTTTTGCAGTGAGTGCCCAGTCTCTGACTACCCCTTATGGGATACAGTCGTGATCTTATGTATGTATGTATGTAATTAAAAAGTTAAGAGACGTGGCCGCTCAGGGGCCTGGCGCTCGCCTAGAAATTCATTGTACGCCGGTGGTCTGAGTTCGATCCCCGGTGGTGGCACCTCTAAAATTGTTATCCGAAAAATTGCATTTGTTATCTACTTACCTTCTGAAGCGTGAACAATGTTTCGTTGATTTCCTCACTCAGTCAGCAATTAAAAAGTGCTGATTTACCAGGTGCTTGACGCTGAAGGAAATCATCGACAGGAAAAAAAAAAAAATTCTAAGACATGTGAAGTCCGCCAACCCGCATTGGAACAGTGTGACCCTAAAACCCTTTCAGAAATGAGGAGCCTGTGTTAATATTATAATATATCATAATAGGCTGTAACTTTACTATTTTTTCGTTAAAACTTTGGCTATTTTTTAATAAAATCACACTTGGATCCGTTAAACCGGACTTGACGAAAATCGGTGCAAAGATGGCTTGCATCCTGGAGACGGACATAGGATATTTTGATCTCGAAAAATCAAATAGTTCCCACGAGATATTTTAAAAAGTTATATCCACGCGGACGAAATCGCGAGAATCAGCTAGTACGAAATAAGTGTTTCTTTCGAATTGGAAGAGATATTCATCTAGATGTTTGTTCGCTGGCAAAAGTGACAATAAATAAGTTTTCTGTAGTTCACTCAGTAAAAAGTAAAATCATCATCATCATTTCAGCCTATCTTAGTCCACTGTTGAACATAGGCCTCCCCCATAGATTGCCACAAAGCACGGTCCTGAGCCACCTGCATCCATCGACTTCCCGCAAAATCGCGCAGGTCGTCGCTCCATCTAGTGGGGGGGCGCCCTACACTGCGTTTGCCGGTACGAGATTGCCACTCTAGAACCTTTCTTCCCCATCGGTTATCGGTTCTACGGGCTATATGGCCGGCCCATTGCCACTTCAGCTTGCTAATCCTTAGGGCTATGTCGGTTACTTTCGTTCTGCTGCCAATATCATCGTTACGGATTTTATCACGCAGAGAAACTCCGAGCATAGCTCTTTCCATAGCTCGCTGAGCGACTCTGAGCTTCCTCAAGCGGCCCGCAGTGAAGGACCACGTCTCGGTTCCGTATGTCATCACTGGCAACAGGCACTGGTTGTAAACTTTGAAAAGTAAAATAATCCACAATAATCCATCTTATTCTAATTACGAAAGTAACCCTCTCTGTCCCTCTGTCTGTTTGTTACCATTTAAGGTTCAACCGCTGAACCGGTCTTGACGAAAATTAGCACAGAGATAGCTTGCATTCTGGAGACGAGCATAGGATACTTTTTATTCCGGAAAGTCAAAGAGTATTCACAGGACATTTAAAAAACCTAAATTCACGCGGACGTAGTCGCGGGCTTCAGCTAGTCTATAATTATTCCGAGGCCTGCATCAGGACGTAATCTTTAATTTTAGAAAGAGTTAAGCAAATCTTTAAATTAAAACTGTATGGTATTCGTAGTTTTCTTAAAGTTGACTTGCGTGTGAGGATATGTGAGTCTCTAATTCTCGCTAAGCTTAATTATGCAGATGTTGTGTATGGCCCTCGACTATTAGCACGTACAGCGAAGTTAGTACAACGCATTCAAAATGCCTGCACTCGATTTTGTTTCGACATTCCCCCACGAACCTATGTAACATTTTTTATTAATAACGCCAGTATGCTGAAGATGAATGCAAGAGAAGAGCTTCATTTCGCCACATTACTCTTTGGTGTTATTAAATCCTTCAATCTCCATACTTTTTTTTTATTTCATAAAAGTGACGGAACGAGCAAAACGTTCACCGAATGGTAAGTGTAACGTCTGCCCATAACTAATGCTGTGTCACCCAGAATATTACTGTGTGACACTACACTGCGCCCGTCACCCTGAGACATCAGTTCTTAAGTCTCATATGCCCAGTGATTACGCTAGCTCTCAGTGTCCTTCAAACCAAAACACAGTAATGTTTGCACACTACTGCTTTACGGCAGAATAACTGGCCCTGGGGTGGTACCTACATAGACGGATTCCTGCATAGGAAAAATACTTATACGATAAGTTGCAATGGCTACGCGATGATGTTTGCCATGGATTAAGATCAATAGCACACAAACTTATATTGCCCAGACACTATAGAGCTGCATTTCGAGGCAGTTTCCGCTACAATGCTACAATATGCTGGAATAATCTACCTCCACCGACTCGTGACCTGCACTCAGTTCTTTCTTTTAAATATATAATGAAGTCTTATTTCTTGTTAACACAAATAAGTAGCGGACCTGCTGAATCCAAAAGACTGGTGTTTGTGAATTTCGCTTGTTAGTAAATACTTTTTTTATACGTATTTAAACACACTGTCATTGAATCGGGAACACACGCTTACTGTGCATTCGTAAATTGTATTTGTTTGTATATTAACTTATTTTATCGTCAATTTAATGTCTATGTATGCTAATTGTCCTGAAATAGTGTTGCACTAAAGGCGAGTGAAGCACTGCTGCTCCTTTGCTTTCTGGTTACATTTTTTGTTCCGAAATTCGGTTTCACTGAAAATCAGTGCTGGAGCAAATGCTTCAGTTTTTTTGCTGAGTGGGACCATTTTAACATCTCATAACATAACACAGTTCAACCGTATGTATAGTAATACCATACCTAAAGCTAATTAGTTTTTTTTACACTTCCAAAACTATGATTTTGGTTATTGTTTCTCAGGCTTATATTTTGTTTTGCAATATCGTAGTTTTTATTTATATAGAAATTCACTTTTTTAAATTTCTTTATTTTGTTTTTTTTAGCTGTCCTTGTTGTATATGTTTGTCAAATATAAATCTATACTTGTCTATTCTAAATAAAAAGGGTAACAATCTTTACGCAATTTTTTAACAATAATGAACCATTTCAACTTTTATGTATCATCATCATCGTCCACTGCTGAACATGGGCCTTCTCCACAGATTGCCACGAAAATTTGTAACTCTCTATTTGGAGAGGACTTTCGCCATAGTTTCAGATGTTCCAGGAAGATGCCGCTGCCCATCTTCTGGTTTTCATTTTTCCACTGTCAACTTTTACGACACCCGCGGGATGAGATGGGGTGGCTTTTCAGTCGCTACCACACGGCGAAACTTTTATGTATACACATCATAAAATAATAAAAACGTGTACATCACGATGTCATAAAGATACGTAATCAAGTTTTCAATTGTTAAATAATATAACTTACTGATGCCCGCGACATCGTCCGGGTGAACAAAGGTTTTTTAAATATCCCGTGGGAACTATTTGATTTTCCGGGATAAAATAAAAATGTCTGTCTCCAGGATGCAAGCTATCTCTATACTAAATTTCGCGAAGTTCGGTTCAGCGGTTTAACCATTAAAAGGGTAACAAACAGACAAAGGGGCAGACACACTCTCTCTGTCGCTTTCGCATTTATAATATTAGTATGGCTGAAAGTAATGCAACGAAAAGAATTGTTATATTCCTTATTTTCAAATTTTTTCTTATATTTACTTTCTACTTTGAAAATTGCAAAACTTACATTTGGGGACAACACAAGATATTGATTCTGTATTCATATAATTCCTGTGTATTCACGTAAATGAAACGTTACGTAACAGATCAAACACAAGGACCCTTGACTATCTCAACAAACAAACACTTGAGAGCTACTGCACCCAGGAAACAATACATTGTCAACACCGCTGTTGACATTGTATTATTTTCTTAACTTAATTAACACGTGTTATCTTAACAATGTTTGAATTTAGTGTTACCCAAAATTGTACGTATGCTATATGTATCAGTATGGCTCAGTGGACAGAGTACCTGACTTCTAGGCCGCGGGTCCTGGATTCGAATCCCAGCTGGAGCCAACATTTGTGCTAAAACATAAATTGTAGGTTTTCGGGTCTGGTTGTATTGTGATTGTCCCCGTGTTTCAGTCACTGCATCCTAGCCTACCTCCGATCTTATCGCATCAGCGTTACATCGGGCGCAGGTAGGTTGGGACGAGTGAGTGCCTCTGTGTTTGCGCGTACACTTGTGGCACTATAATATCTCCTGCGCAGTTGATGGCTCTCGACAGTAGTCGGAAGTTGTCGTCGTGGTCGAAATCGGCTAGGAGAACGTCATCATCATTATTTTTAAATACTGGTTGTAGGATGCAGGAATCCGTCTGGGACCCCCGCAGGTTGAGTTATTCTACCGTGAAGTAGTAGTGTAGTAGTGTTTAGGTCTGATAAACGCTTAGATGTAGTGTAATTACTGGTCATATGAAACTTAGGAACTGATACATCACCAATACGGGAACAGTGTAGTGCCACACAGAAATGTTCTGGGTGACAGCGTTTATTATGGTCTGACGTTGCATTGACCATCAGGTGAACGTTTTGCTCGTCTAGTCACTATCTACAATAAAAAAAAAAACATGAGAGTGTACTTACACCCAGATACACAATTGTCTAAAACATCACGTCACAGATCGAATGTTTCGGAATGTGATCATTCTAAACCACTGGAAGTGGATGTTGTAAATTAAAAAATAATCGTACTTTAAAAACGCTGTGCTGACAGTCTTTGTAGCTACCACAAAGTTAATTTCGGTACAACTCCGTCGCGATAAAATATTAATACCTCTATGATAAAAACAATAATGTTAACAACACTTCCTTAGTTTTGCAAAATAAATGTCACTTTCTTAGATTTCATTACGAGATTTATCACATGGTTTCTTTGACTGAAGTTGACGTAAAAAATAATGACGCTTATACTCAACATCGAAGATGTATTTAAGCATGAAAATTATATAAATCTCTTTCATGAAAATGTGTTGATTTTTTTTTACTTTTCATATGTATGTTTTTCATATTTTTACTTTACATATATTCGATCAACTCCGAAATAGCTTGTTGCTTTGAACCACAGCAACATATTATTAGTAATCATTAACTGCATGGAGTTCACTTTTTTATGGAAGCAACGAAATTAGTAAATAGTTCATCTGATGGTAAGTGCAACGTCTGCCAATATCAAATGCTGTTTAACCCACGTTTGTGTGGCACCACACTGAACGGATGCCTCAGAGTGACGCTTGAGGCATCCTTTCTTACCCTTATTCCCAGTAATTACACTAGCTGACAGTGTCTGTCAGACCGAAACAGTAATGTTTGCACACTACTACTTGGCAGCAGAATAACTGGCTTACAACTAGTAGGATTCCTGCGTAGGAATCCTACTAGTTAAATGGCAACTAGTCAGTTATTGTATTGTAAGATTTTCAAGACAAACTAATTTTAATTTGTATTTTTAGCAATCGATACAATACTAAAAATAAGTCGAGTATTAATATAAAACTTTTTTTTACTGTAGTCAGTTCTATGGCCGTGTGGTGGCGGCTCGTTAAAAGAATACTACCACTCCATCTCATCCAATGGATCTCGTAAAAGGCGAGTAAGGAATTAAACTGCACTGTGCACCTAACAGCGCATGGTGGCGATGGGCTCACCACCTATCACACCAAGTGCATTATATTGTTTTGATGAAACGTGGATTGTGGCAGTCATCTGTTTTTGCAGTGAGTGCCCAGTCTCTGACTACCCCTTATGGGATACAGTCGTGATCTTATGTATGTATGTATGTCAGTTCTACTATTCTCGTTTTTGCAATAAACTCGTTAAGTTTTATTTATATGCCGAAAGGCCTTCTTTTCGCTTGTTAAAAGGCTCAAAGAGCAGGTTTAAAAGAAGCCATTTACAGCCTCTGGCGTTTTTCCATAGTCCATCTGTATACTGTATGTCAAGTGTCGAAGAGCCCAGTAAAACAATTTTTCATCTTGAATGATATTTTAACCATACTGTTGATTCTTTATCCAATAACATGTATTTTTAAAAAAATAATTGAGCAGATTTTTTTTAATATCTGTTACTGAAATTCAAAATTTTCTATATTTTACTGTAATAACAATCAATAACATAATTAAATTATAATTAAGACTTATTTAACATTTCTTATTAAAATCTTATGCAGGAAACCGTAGTTACTAACTGACCATCAGGTGAACGTTTTGCCTGTTACGTCACTTTCTGCTATTAAAAAGTACACATGTGCCCTCAATATTTCGTTCAGCGTGCGTTAGCGATAAAGACAGCGTGTTTAGTTTAGCGATATACAGGCACTAGTAAGACATCTACAGCGCTGCAAATAAGAGATGCCGAAGTGATCGGTTTTGTATGCCTAAACATGCCTCTAAAACCAGACCACGCTGTAAGCTCTCGTGAAGCTCGCCTTCTGTCAACAAATTGACAACGCGCGTCTACCTAGGGCTTGACTAAAAGCACTTTTATACTTTTAAATAAAACTACTTTTTACGGATTTTATCGGGTTTAATTTAGAACTATTTTTAACCCGACGTTTCGGGCGCTTTACAGCACCCATGGTCACGGGGGGACTGAGGTGACAGTTGTCACCAGGTGTTGTTGTAGAGGGATCATCAGTAGAGGGATCTGTAGAGGGATCAACAGCAACATCCCTCTACATGATGCAGGAGTATACAAGCTGGATTGTGAATGTGGTCTCTCTTACATAGGGCAAACTAAAAGATCCATTAAAACCCGCGTTAAAGAACATATAGCTGATGTGAAGCATCGACGCTCTAGGAAATCTTCAGTATCCCAACCACCATCACACAGATTTGATAGACCACAAATCCTTGCAAAAGAACACCGATTCCTACCAAGGATGATTCGCGAGGCTATTGAAATTAAAAAACATACTAATTTCAATACGGAAGATGGTTGGGTCTTACCACCGGCTTGGGATCCTATTATTAATTAAATTAAATTAAAAACCAAGCATAACACTGCAAGGCTTCAAGACACAGTAAGCTCTTTCTGCGTAGATCGGACTAAAAATAATAATTAAAAGCTGAAGGTACTCCGGGTTAACTATGACATCGGGACAACTGTCACCTCAGTCCCCCCGTGACCATGGGTGCTGTAAAGCACCCGAAACGACGGGTTAAAAATAGTTCTAAATTAAAAGCGATAAAATCCGTAAAAAGTAGTTTTATTTAAATGTGTAATATTCGCGTAAATAAAAGAAAACATTAAACATTTATGCTTATTTCATTTTCGAAGTTCTGTGGTCTTAGTCGTCAGAAGCGCTCACCTTAAAGCGCTTCTAGTACTTGCTCTTAAAGTAAAGATTAAAATGAATATATAAAATGATACTTCAAGGCAATGAGTGAAGAGACCTTCTTGGCGACTACTAACCTCTCACCTTGGATCATCATCATATCACCACTTAACAACAAGTGGGATCTTGATCAAACGTTGGCCTATTCACGATAAAAAAGAAGTTTGACTTCGATTATATTTTTATTTCTGAGACATTGCTTAATCGTATGAAACGTACAAATTGTGAACTATTCTAGTCAGAACAGTTGTGTCAAATATTTTGTCATTGTAAAAAAGTAAGGTGAACACAAGAGTAGCCGCAATTCTTTCGTCCCATGCAAATCGAAATAAAAAATTGCAAGCATGGTCACGGGGGACTGAGATGTTAGACATCCTGGTGTCATAATTAATCCCTACTGTCTATACTGAAATTAAGACTAAAAGCTGTAATTTAAAAAAAAAAATCTATCAAAAGCAAAGCACACCACAACAAGAATTCAATACACCGTAAAATCAGAACATTTTTTCGTAAATCGGACCAAATTGAATAATTAATAGTAGCCCAAATTCACTAGAACATCAGGACATATAACACCTTAGTTACCCTGATATTCGATACATCGGGACTAAATAGTAAAATTAAATGCGATAAAATCCCTAATTTTACTTTTATTCAATCGTTCGATTAATGAATTAAAACTCAAATGACGTAACGGTTTATACGTCTCTGTCTAGATAAATTACGGCTTTGGAATCGTTAAATACTGTATTTTTGAATCGTTAATTCTAATTTAAACTAAGAATTGTTGGAATGTTTCCCAAAAAAAGTGTGATGTAATGGTATTACCATTACATCACATTTTTTGACCACAACACGTATACCGTAACAAGATACGTGTTGCATCCGCAAAATAAATTGCTTTGGAAATTCTTAAATGCATTTCTTAAATTCATAAAACGTTGAAACCAATTAATAGCGAATTTTCGTTTTATGACTCCTGTAAATATCATTGAGGCAGTTTTTAGATAACTGTACTGAACTAATTTTAGGTTATTACCATACACGATATCATATAAGCTTTTATGCATAATTATAAAACAGAGCGAGGGCAAAAATGAAGCCTTTTTAATTTAATTGTTCCATCAGCTAGACTTAACAAATAACTTTTAATGATCATTAGAGAAATTGACATAATAATTTATGCTTGTGTGAAAGCTCTGTGTAATAAAAAGCATTGAAAAACCTTTGTTAACTGAATGTTTGATTTCGTTAACTTTTTGCGTGCTTTGTTTAACTTTGTGCGATTTCGTTTAATCCTCATCAGTACAAAAATATTACACAGAAGTATGCTATCATTTTTCTGACCATTTTCTTACGATGTCTTTGATTATGAGATGGATATATTAGTTAAAAATACAATTTTAAAAATAAATTAAAAATATATCTTACTGAAAGTGTAAACCGCGTGGTAACATAAAAAAAAAGAAAAAACGTGTTATATTTGCAATACGGACGGACCTTAAAATTTTTTGCAAATATTATTGTCTTCATGATTCAGCGGAGTCCGCGAAATTTGATTATACCAGCCGGTGCGGCCGGCTGAGTGCGTAAAAAAAGTTATAAAATGATTTCACACTGCAAAAGCTACGACCCACGAGCGCTCACAGCAAATGCTCTTAGTGTTTTTCCTTTTTGTCAGCCAAATGTTTTTTTCGTGGAAGCGTGTAACTGTTTCGTGACCTTTATACAACAATAACCATATGGAATGCAACGTAACATCCGTCATAAAAATGACTAAACTTTCTTATTAACACAATGAAACAAGATCAAAATGTTTTTGTACTTTCTAAATGTTTTTATTTCCATAAAGAATCTTTTTCAAGTTCGTTTTTGAAGAATATTTGCTTATAGGTATTCAACATGAATAGTATTCGGATAATACATTTGATATCGTAAATTTATAAATTTTGTTTCACTAAATAACTTGCATATGAATATTTGTTTGTTCATCTGATCCCTTTTACCTACGTAACCGTTTTTGAGGTATTATTTAATGTATCTTTAAATAGAGCCTGTTGTGTTTATTTCTCTGTATTTATAACTCTAAATTGAAAATAGTGCAGTTTTTTTTATTTTCGTAAAGCTATCAACCATCTTCAACCTATGCCAGCATCGGTGACGAAAAACAGTATATCTCAGTATGGTAGCGGCTTTTTCCTGCTCGCCCTTGTTATATAGTATATAACAAGATAATTATTTAAAAAAAAAACACTAAACTTACTTCGTCTACTTTGTCAGTATTATCCCAGTAAAATGGCAATACAAATATATTCCCAAACACAATAAGATCGTTATTATAGTATATGTCGACCGAAGTCACGACGTTTTTTTTTTCAGATAAAAAGGTATAATATTATCGCTATAAGTAATGTACTCGTATATATAAATAATATTATAGCTATCGATATGAGTTACTTATAAAAGTATAAATTACTGTCAGTTTATACAAAGTTAAATGAAATACCTTCCAAAAGTATGCTACTGTCTGTACGTAATAAAAATCTACAGCGAGTTTACAGCGGCAGCGTTATGATATAAACTGCAAAACTCTGCGTATTGCGGAAGCTGAATAGATAACAGACTTTGCCCATTCCTATATCACTAAGCTTATTTACCTCTGGATTTACCATTCGCCTTACTGTCTATTTGTTATGAGGGCACTTAATTACATTGGGCAATAAATTATTTGCCTCGTGTTTTGTTAAACAATATGTCAGTCCATTTGTTCCAGTAAGTACATTATTAATTCGAAACTAAACAATGTATTGATCGCAGAGAAACTGGCCACTACTGAACTCACAGAAATTGAGAGTATTTGCAGATCGAAGAAGTGATCAACAAATTTCACGTCACAATTTTTATTTCAACGTAATAATTAACATAGTTGTGTGTCGATACGCCATCTATGTCGCCACATGGGAAGCTCAAGAAATTTATTTTACTTCCAATATCACGCGATTAAAGTTTCTGAGATGCGAACTATACATACTATATATATCTAAAGATTACTGGTTGGAGGAGACGTCTTCGCCAAATCAGACGACCCGATCTGGCGAGTAGCTACCCTTGTCTTTGGCAGCATTAAATGCCAAATAGTTTTACATTAGTTGTTATCGAATGTTAACGGATATTTACCCGGTGACATTTGTTTTCGGTGACATTAAGTAAAACTATATTCTACAAAAAGAGAGACTGAGCTACCGAGTTCATTACGAAGATGTATTCACATTTGTATTGCTAAGTTATTAATTAACAGTATGATTAATGTTAGGCAAAACAATAATATGGTAGGTACACCATTTAACAATTCTAGTGATAAATGATTAAATGATTTTTTTTTATTTATTATATTATATTAAATTGATATATTTATTATATTTATTTTATATAATTGTGCACTTATATGCACAAATTATAAATCTAGGCGAGAAAAGAGAACTTTCATCTACTTGATACTCGAAATTTTAATAGTATTAGAATCGGAAATTACTTTACGGAAATGTCTATTTGTTGTGCAAATTGCTATGTAAGTGTTATCATGTACAAGTACAAAACTGTCACCTGAAACTGTAATTGTTAAACAATAACCAAATATTTTATCGGCAAATAGTTGAGAAGGTAAATGTACCAAAACAACATATTATAAAGTTCACAGCCGCTTATTTTCCTTTAAAAAAATAAAATGCATAAGAATAATGAAAGATAGACGTGAAAAGATGAATATCTAAGGTTTTTCTTCGAGGGTTTATTTTTTTGGAGAAAGCGATGAAACGAGCAAAACGTTCACGCGATGGTGAGTGCGACGTCTGCCCATAACAAATGCTGTGCCACCCAGCAAATTTCTGTGTTACACCTCACTGTGCCCATTACCCTGAGACAACAGTTCTTAAGTCTCATATGCCCAGTGATAACGCTAGCTCACAGTACCCTTCAAACCGAAACACAGTATATATATATATATAATAGTTTCCTGGGTAACGCATACAGGTTTTGGTAATACTTTTCAGGAATAACATATGGCACACAAAAACAATAAGGCTGAATGATGATGATATCAGAGGAGCGAATAAACATTGTTCTATCAATTCGTACAGACACGAAATTTTGTCCTTTTTCTACTAAATGTATATAGTAAGTATTAAGTTACCTACAGACGCTGAACATAAGCGCTTAGTTCTGAGTACGACATTAAAATGTTATGACGTTATTTTAACCTACCGCTTCACCATTTCTTCCATGAAAGCTTTAAATGTTAACGTATCGTAAATTATGTGCTTTTACTAAAATGTAAGATCTTTTGAATAGTGATCATTAAAATGTGTCTTTTAAATTTCATTTATAAATTTCTTTCCCGACTAAGTACTGGAAACCGCCAAAGGTCACCTATACCAGTAAAATGTCAAGGAGGCAGTAACTACGAAAAACAAACGTTGTTTTTTAAAGTAACCAAGCGTGGCGGCATCAGGTTACAGATAAAGTTATAATATACAATGTAACCATTTAAATTAAGATATATTTGCACATGACCCCATGAGTTCGGAGACAAAAATATTGATGATCGCGCTCACTTTAACGCAGCTTGAAATAAGTCAAAGCCCACAGGGGTAATATACTACGCGATATACGCCGGATATCTCTAGAGCTTAAGGATCAAGTTTACAAGAGTACTACTTGACCCGTATATGGTAGCAAGATCTGAATGACCTTCACCTC
Source organism: Luehdorfia chinensis (assembly GCA_019845155.1). Lineage (NCBI taxonomy): Eukaryota > Metazoa > Arthropoda > Insecta > Lepidoptera > Papilionidae > Luehdorfia > Luehdorfia chinensis. The sequence continues at coordinate 768,364 of JAHVAK010000642.1, forward strand.
ACACGTTCAGCTATACATTACGAAAATAAAAATCCCAACTTGATCAGGGTACGTTTTACGCGAACAAAAAGAGCCTGATTGATTTAGGACGCGATGATTTGATTTTATGTGCGGCGTAACATGAGAGGTATTAGTTTCACTATCTAGACTGCAGAGATTCTCAAACTTGAAACAACAAAAACTTTACCGAAAATTATGATCACTGTGATATCAGAAGAAGTTTAGCAGATTAAACGATAGAATTATAAGAAACTACCGTGAAATATATTCTGAAATAAGAACAATACATACACAAGAACACAAACACCAGAAAATCATTATTTATTCAATCTCTTGCGTGGTCAACGTGATTGAAAACGGACAAAACATTTTTAGACTATGACTAATTACTGGGAATACGAGGTTTAACCCATGATGTCTCAATACAGGCGCAGTGTGGTGCCACTAAGAAATGTTCTGGGTGAGACAGCATTTGTTATAAGCAAACGTTGCACTTACCATCAGGTGAACGTTTTACTCGTCCTTTTCTCTAATAAAATAAACTATAATTAGAAATGAAGAACAGATGACAAATGACCTAGCTTAAATTACTGGCTGCAAACCACATTATCACGTAATGAACTATAGTATAGTCTCAAAACTGATTACACGGCATTCAGAGAGATTATAGGTTACTTTGCATCACAATGTATGTAAATAATTGTCCACTGTAAAGTACAATGGCAAATTTTAGTACCAGAGGGTATTGTTATATTAAATATCATCTAATAAGTCTATTTTAATAAGCCAATATTATAATACGTCCATATTACACCATCTCAATAATTGTTTATCAATAGTATAAGAATGTTATCTACTACGTTCTTATATGCTTAAACAGCAATGAAAAATAACGACTATACAGCCTCATCATCATCATTTCAGCCTATCACTAGTTCACCGCTGAACAAAGGTCTCCCCAACAGATTGCCACAAAAATTTGTAGCTCTTTATTTTGGGGGGTGATTTTGCCATAGTTGCTACGCCTGGCAGGCGGGTTGGCAACCGCAGTTTACTTATTTAGATGTTCCAGGAAGATGATGCTGCCCATCTCCTGGTTTTCATTTTCCCTCTAGTCGACTTTTAGGACACCCACGGGTTGAGTTGGGGTGGTAGATTCTCTTCAGCTGCTACCACACGGTAGCGGTATACAGCCTAGGCTTTCGAAATTATTTCTTTGTACCCTTGCGAAATGCCGTAGATACAAGAGAGGTCCTTCCATCCAAAGCATTTTTAAGAAAAAAGAACTCAGCATCAAAAGCACTCTTCAGTGACTTTAAATGCGTGTAGAATTTCTGTGCCAACTCATTTGTTTCTAACGAGACTTGGTGTGGTATACGGCAGCTCTCTTTTTCCTCTCTATGACAAAACCATTATTTTATTTAATACTTATATTTGATGTAGATATGCCTACTTGTGGTTTCATCTCCAAGCCAAGCAGCCGATCGCCTAGGCGAATGGTTTCGGAAATGGAGTCCGCAAGACGATGTCACACAATCGACAACAATCAACTACGCACGATCACCTTGATCGGACGCCCTATTCTCTGGGAAGAGAAAAGAGCGTCAAATACTTCGGGGTTACTTTATACACAGCGATGTCGTTCGCTGCACATATTTCGGACACACCGCTGTGCATGCCGTGTGTCCGAAAATACTGTTTATAAAATTATTAAAGAACAAAAGGATACTAACACACTAAAATCACCAGTGGAAAAAAGAGCTAGACTATCCACGGTCGATAAATTAGATGAACTAGACAAATGTGCAAGAATCTAGCGATACGGATTAGTGATTTAAGTAATTTTAAGACAATTTGTTTCCTATAATATTTTTTTTTGAAAAAAATTGTTTGAATTTTTACTCCACTTACATCCTTACCCTTTAGTTGCACTGGTGACTCACTATTTTCTTAACGCGAACGGACTATTGCGATTAGCAAGACTCGTCACTGATTTTTGTGTTTCATAAAAACAAATATTGACTTTGGCTTGATTCGAACCCAGTAGCTGCAACTCTGTAGCTTCACTTCGCGCCAAACAAAGAAGTCTTAAAACCAAAAAAGCTAATCCCGCCATGGCCAATCAAATATTTAGCAAAACACTTATTTTGCCCTGCTTCTGCTAATAAGGTATATCGACATTTTTTCTTATAATTTTGTCTTAAATTGCAAGTAATGGTAATAAAAGAGAGTTTTGCTACCGTCCAGAACTGCGAACATACTTTTTAAAGTTAAAGCTCCAAGATTTCTTATAATACAAATATTTTTTAAAATGAGCATCACCTTGATATCCTGTTATAAAGCGCCTTCTCTTCTATTATAATGAAAGGCTATAAATTTTATAAATACGCAATTTATCAATGTTCCCTTGATTTTTTGGTAAGCAGATGGAGGGCTGGTATGTGACTATGTAGATAAACCCGACACGGAACGACGGAATATACTGAATTCTTAGATATATCTTAAATTTACCTCAAATATTATCTATATATTAAATATATTATATTTTAAACATCTGCTGTTGTTATCTCATTCATAAAAAGGTGGTGGTAGGACTCCTATGCAGGAATCCGACTATGTAGGCACCACCCCAAGGCCAGTTATCCTGCCGTGAACCAGTACTGTGTGGAAACATTACTGTGTTCCGGTTTGAAGGGCACTGTGGGGTAGTGGGCTTATGAGACTTAAGAACTGGTGTCTCAGGGTGATAGCCGCAGTGTGTTGTCACACAAAAATGTTCTGGGTGAGACAGCATTTGCTATGGGCAGATGTTACACTTACCATCAGGTGAACGTTTTGTTCGTTTCATCACTTCATCCAATAAAAGAAAAGACGTTGTTATAACAATTTGAATAAAAAATTATCATATTTATTCCTCATAAATGAAAACTATTTCACAACAGCAATTGAAACTTGTATGGAACTTTTATGGCGATAACAGATCTACATTTAATTGCTTACACTGCCGGAATTATCTCAAAATAACAAAAATAAGGTTGACCTGATATATAGTTATTGACGTTTGCGATCACTGTCACAGTTACAAGGCCAAGGAAATTTGCGACAACGATCTTTCGCATGTGTGTATTCACATATCCGTGATTTTACGATCTGAGTCAGGAATACAGTTTTAGTTGTAACGTCTGTCTAAATAGAAACATGTTTATTAATATTAAATATATTGGCATATGATGTCAAATATTATTTGCGCAGGTCATATAAAATGTAGCGTATAGTACTCGTACAAAATGCGTAAATATAGGGACACGACTTCGTATTCGAAGTGACGTAATGCGAAAAAATCGGAGGCGGCTTTTGATGCAGTCCCGGACACTCGAGTTCAAGAGGTGAAACCGAACAATTTTTATAATGTACTTCATATTATATTTCATATGTGTTCTTATATTTGAACTCAGGACCTTAGATCTCGTAGTGGAAGGTGCGGCGACTACGAAGCCAGCTAATAGTCATTTCATACTAATATTATAATTGCGAAAGTAACTATCTCACTTCCTCTGTCTGTTTATTACCTTTTCACGGTTTAACCGCTGAACCGATCTTGCCGAAATTTAGCACAGGCACAGCTTGCATCTTGGAGACGGACAAAGGATATTATTATCCCGATAAATGAAATAGTTCCTACGAGATATTTTAAAAAAACCTATATTCACGCGGAGGAAGTCGCAGGCATCAGCTAGTATTTAATAAAAAAAATATGGTATTCCACCCTAAAAAAATTAAACTGTTAACTGTGTTTTAATAAATATAATATAATAACTAAAATATATTATTAAAAAGAGTCCCTTTAGGCAAGTTACCGAAGATACTTGCAGCGTCCCCCCTTTGAATAGCTAGACTAATTCTTTGTCCGAGGTAGCTGTCAGCTCTTCGGTCTCCTGTGATGTCGACTAACCTTTGGGCTATTTCCTTAAAAAGCCTTATAGCGCTTGGACCCCACGGACCAAGGGTCTCGACACCGAATGGGACATAATCGGAGCCTAGACCCCTGTATTTGCATACCTTAGCTTTTTCAGCCGCTTCACAAGCCGCACCAGCTCTGTTATCGGTTCCATGTAGATGGAAAGGGGCCAGTATGAACAGTTTGCATCCCAAACCAGCACCCGGCCCATCTTCCATGGAATCAAACTCATACCGTCCGGTCTCTTGCCATCGTCTCTTGCAATACCAGTCGCCTCAAGTAGACTTGGCACATTGACGGTGGCAAGGGACCCGCGTATGATATCGTTAAGTGCGGCATGTCTCGAGAAGCGGCCTGCACTTTTTTGGCACGACAGTCCGTGATGTCCTAGCTTATCAACATCACTGCCTACATTACATCTACTTATATTAGACTTGTTTGTTAGACTACTGTTTTTAATCCATTGTTTATGTAATTTAATAACGCTAGTGGATACTTAAATAGTTATTATTGTAGTTACATGTGTGTCGAACTAGATTTTGTTTGTCATTAAATATTAAATCAATACGGAATACGACATAGCCATCTCAATTATACCTTTTTTTCGTGGTGAAATCCTGCATGAGCACAGCCCCGCCGGTGGTGGCACATTGCCAGCCCCTCCTCTCTGTGCGAGTTGAGCTGAGCTCAGAGAGCGTTACCCCAAGAGTGTCACATCATCGATATAATGATTTCTTATATTTACGCGAACACTACACATTTAAATGAAACTAATTTTACGGATTTTATCGCGTTTTATTTTATTATTTATAACCCGACGTTTCGAGTGCTTTACAGCACCCATGGTCCGCCCGTGACCATGGGTGCTGTAAAGCACTCGAAACGTCGGGTTATAAATAATAAAATAAAACGCGATAAAATCCGTAAAATTAGTTTCATTCAAACACATCATCGATAGTTATCTCCAAATCGCATGTATCCGCCGAGTGTATTTAGGAGTAGTGCGGTCGATGGCCCTTCATGGGGCTCCGGTTTGAGCTGACAGAGAGAACCATCTCAATTATACCTGTCCTAAATTATCCACACCGGTGACGGCAGCTGCGTTTACGGTGCGAAGTGTTTACTGTGGCCGCCAATCCGCCAGCCCGGCGAAACATTTACCGCAAACTCTTCCAACCGGGGGAGTCATATATCCAGCAGTGGACTTTTAGCAGGCTGATAACTCAAAACGGTTAGTAAAAAGACTCCGTCAAAAAGCTTTAAAAATTTTAAAACGGACCGATGTACAAGTTGCTGTGTAGAGAGCAATAACGTTTACTGATATAATGTACAGTCGTCTCCATAAAAAACTATAACGTCTCTAAAAATATTTAATTTGCATTCTGGCAACGACTTCATAAAATCAGTGAATGACAAATATTTTTATTTTTTTGTAAAGACAAATATTTGTTATTGTTTGTTAATATTTGTTTATATACTACAATATTCTGCTAACATTAATATTTTTATTAATGTTAATTATAATTACAATAATTAACATGTGGAAACATGTCTTTCTCTCAAGTGGCTGTTGTCAAGCAGATAATGTGCGGGGAGAATTATATGACGTTATTAGTTAGTATTTTTCTATCCTATTGACATCTTGTGACAATTTTAAAAACTTTTTTATTTTTCGGGCGTTACAATATTAAGATTACATCCTTCCCCTCTGACCTAGACTTTACGTCCCTGTCTGGGTCAGCAACCCTTTTAGGTCGACCACGCTTGCGTTTCCTCATTTATTGGCAGATGTACATCATAATGAAAGAAAGGAAAGTTTATCACCTAAGATACGCATGAAAAATATAATATGGTGTAAATTACCTAGTTTTGAACACCACTACCACTAGGCAATATACACCACGGAAGTAGAGTTCACGACACGTGTTTCACCTCAAAAAGTGGTGTTATCAAGTGATACTGACTCTACGACAGTCAGCTGTCGAGTGAACGGCGCGGTGTTTTTTTTTGTTTTTTTTTTTAAGGACTTATGGTCACTGTTAGCCCGAAGGCTTTTACAGCTTCGCCGGATTGAAAGGTGGCATAGCGCTGAGGGCGCTTAGCCGAAACCTTTATTTATGGATGACTGGCGCAAGGGCCCCCAAGAGGGGACCTTGGCTTGGACCGTCATCCTGTTCGCGTGAGTAACTGACTCGAGGGTGCCCAAGGGGGCCTCGGTCAGTTACTGCAATCGGGAGGGCAATATTACTACTACTATTATCATGATTATTATTAGATAAGTTTACCACCAATTCGGAATGCGTTTCCGCTGGAGAAGAAATGGCGCAAGAAACTCCAGCGACGCTTCTGTTTATGATACTACTGCTAGGGTAGAACCGCCCTGAGATGCGGCGGTATCGCGAATAACTTTGTCTGATACGCCCTCGCCCACGGCGGGGGCGGTATGATGGTGATGTTGTGTGTTTGTGGAGTGATGAGTAGAGCGCTTGGGCCCTAGTGGTCGCGTCGTCAGGGTCCTCGAGGACGTGCCTCGGTCTCCTTTTTCCGCGGGTCGAGTTTTGGTGTATCGCGAGGGGGTTGTATGTGGCGGCACTTACAACCAGTGGGTTAGGGTGCGTGGCAGCAGAGTCGAAGTATGGCCAAGAGGCCAACTTTAGATATTGGGCTATGGTAGGAAGCCCTAAATCGATATGAAGGTTAGCATTACGCACGAACCACGGTGCTCCCGTGGCTTTACGCATGAATCGATTTTGTATTACCTGAAGTCGGTGAATTTGACGCGGGGAGGCATGCGCAAATACGGGGCTTGCGTATGTCATAATTGGCCGAATATAGGCTTTGTAAAGTGTAATTTTATTACGTAGGGACATTTTGCTATTTTTATTTAGTAACGGATGTAATCGGCCAAGGACGAACGCCGCTCGGTTCCTTACTCGGTTAATATGTGGACCGAAGCTGAGTCTCGAGTCTAATAGGACGCCTAAGTATTTGACTGTCTTTTCCCAGTGGATTGGACGACCGAATAACTCTATAGTGGGGAGGCGCGGCGTTAAGCACCGCGAGAAGTACATGGCTGCACTTTTGATTAGGTTGACCTCGATCCTCCATTTCCGAAACCAGTTCCCGAGGGTTCGGGCTGCGGATTGGAGGCGTTTAGAGATAGTGTCTGGATTACGCCCAGACACATAGAGGCAGGTATCGTCCGCGAAGAGGGCGAGTTCGACGCCGCTGGTGTGCGGTATGTCGTTCGTGAAGAGCGTGTAGAGCACGGGACCTAGGACTGAACCTTGTGGTACGCCAGTTAGGATGGGATGTGGTTCGGATCGCACCCCCTCGACGCGGTAGCGGAAGGTTCGACTGCGAAAGAAATCTCGTATGATGAGTACGAGGCGATCTGGCACACCGAGTCCGTATAACTTGTATACGAGCCCGTTGTGCCAGACCTTGTCGAACGCTTTCGCCACGTCGAAGAAGAGCGCTCCAGTATGAAGCCCGCGTATGAAGCGGGATTGAATGTGCTCCGTTATGCGGTGCACCTGCTGGGTACATGAGTGTTTGGCTCGGAATCCAAACTGCTCCTGGATGGGGATCCCTCGAGACTTCATGAAGTCTCTTAAGCGGGCGAGAAGTAGGCGTAGGCGTAAAAGTCGACAGAGTGAAAAATTAAAACCACGAGATGGCAGTAGCTTCTTCCTGAAACATCTTAACAAAAAAACTGCGGTTGCCAACCCGCCTACCAAGCGCAAAATCCTCCCCAGCTGAGAGAATCTGTGGAGGAGGCCTATATTCGGCAGTGGACTAGTGGTAAGCTGAAATGATAAATCTTGAATAAGAATCCTACCGCCAGTTAAATATTCAAAATTTACTTTTATATTTCCAAAATACTTAAATGTAACTATTACTACGTCGGTTAATTACGCATAGCTAAAGCAGCAGAACTTATTTTTAGCCAAATTTTATGAAGCTTGCAATTAACCGATATTCCAAGGAACGTACTCATGAGTTTTAGAGTTTTTCCCTATAAACAATAATAAGTCATACATACTTTAATGTCTCACTGCGTTCTAGCCTACCTCCAATCTTATCACATGAGCGTTGTAACGGGTGCGGTAGGTTAATATGAGTGAGTGCGCGTACAGTTTTTGCACTGTAATAACTTCTGCGCAGTTGATAGTTCCGGCATAAATCGTTAGTTGTCGCCTTGATCTAAACTTGGCCAGGAAAGCATCGCCCGTTACTTTTATGTATTCTACTTGTACTATATACTTTATACTATATACTTTGTAGTATATTTTTTTGTTTCTGACTGTATCCAGCATTCCAAATACATGATCTCACGAAGTCGGCATTTTGCACGCTACGCGCAATTTAGATATCTGCACCTTTGAATATTTGAGTCCGATGCGTGACTGTTGGCTCTGCGTGATCGTATTACAAGTTCGTCAGTTTTCTTTGTTCTAAATAACTTATTTGGACATATTGGTTTTGGTTATGCATATATAAAAAATAATGCGATTTTGTAAAAGTAAATCAAAAATTTTACGCTGCGTTTTAATTAGAGTAGATTGCTAGTAACATTACTTTAAAATTGTGTGTAAAATTGTCGAGTCCGGAACGAGGCCAATATTAAAAACAAACTTCGAACTAAACTGAAAACATATCGATTTTAAAGCTCTCTCTCTTTTAATCTATGGAAATATCGTAGGCTTTATATATATATATATATATATATATATATATATATATATATATATATATATATATATATACATATAAAATATATATATATATATATATATATATATATATATATTTTTAACGTCTTATTAAACGACTTATATTACTTGTTAGATGGTAATAAAATGGAATTAAGGAAAGGACATTAATTACGCTTACCATCTTCAATAAGTTTGTTTAAATGTGACTTGAGAGAATTTTTTTTTAAATGCTTTAATTTACAGCACCTTGTAACAAACATGTCACCCTACTAAAAAAATGTAAATTATTGGGTGTATTTGTTCATTTGTAGCTCCTTAGTGAGTAATGAAATTCTTAGAATTGTACTCCATTATTACATAAATAATAAATATGCATGGTTGAGAAAAAACAGAAAACATTATTAAATTCTGAGTGATATCGAGTGTATTAATATAATTAAGCTGGACAGTTTGTAAGTTTGAACGCGCTAATCTCAGGCAATACAAATTTGATTTGAAAAATTATTTTTGTATTATATCGCTCATTTTTTGAAGAGGGCTACAGGTAAGATTTTCTAAAACCTCTTGCTATGGCCTTAAACATCCGCACGCTGAAAACGGAACATTACCGAGAAGGGACGTTTTATGCTTAAGCGTTTCAGCTTTTTGCAGACCTTCTTACATTTTTTGAGAGAGGTTTAGAGCCGGGAAGAGTCCACCAAACGGCACCAGCGCGGATTTGCGAAATTCATATATTATATATGTATTATATTTTTATTCTTCAGGCCTTCAGGTTTCCATACGACGTTTCTTTAACTATGGTAGCATGGTTCATTAGCCTTAAAGTGGCAGTAAAGCATGCCGTGTGGTAGCGGCGTAAGAAAATCTGCAACCCCAACTCGTCGTGTGGGTGTCGTAAGAGTCGACTAAGGGAAGTGCCAGGGTAATCTTATGGCTTCCGACAGGTGACGGTATAACCATCAAAAATGCAAGACTTTAAGTCATAATCATAAACAGCCCCATGACGGGCAGCGGCGTCTAATGTGCGACTCGTCTGGTACTGCGGTCACCAATCCGCCTGCCAAGCGTGATGGTTATAGCAAATTCTCTTGCCTATGTTTAGCATTGAATTATTAATAAGCTGATAAAGAAGAAGAAGAATAGCAGTCAAGCATTAACATAGTAACTAACAATTTCAGTGGTTGCGGTAGAGGGGATTGAATACAGGTTACTTGTATACTAAAAATTCTATGTAACCCGTCTTTCACCTGTCAACTTTAATATTAGATTTTATTCACTACTCGCGAGCAGAAAGCCCGCGAGTAAGGTACAATATGCGTGAAGTACAGCTTCACAATTAGCTAGCTACACAATTAGAAAAAGCACTTATAACATCTTGTTTGCAAATTTATTTTCATGTAATTTCATGCGCAATTAGTGTGTACGAGTGTGACAAATGTACGAGCTTTATGTAATGTTTTATTTTATGTATTACGTCGCAGTTCTCATACAGAGAACAAAGGTAACTGCGTGGAAGGCGCGTCCTCATAAAAGATGCTCGCAATAGGGCTGCGGCCTGATTCCTGCCTTCAAACTGGAACGCATGGCTAATACGCTACATTTATTTTAAAACCTCTCGTTTCTGCGTTTTCATATTTTAAAGTAGGTTAGACTCGCGAAATTTTATGAAACGTATATTCACTTACAGAATTTGTACACGTCGCACTTTAAAAAAAATACACGAAGATAATGACCAGCAGTAGAGAAGTGCGAAATATCGCTAACTATTTGATCCTTTTTATGGTCTCGTACAATCAAAAGAAATAAATGAAACCTTATAATATTATTCGCCCCTCTATCCGTCTATCAGAGCCGATCTTCTTAGAAATTATGTGACTTACAAGCTTGCTATATGTCAATATAGGATTACATCATATCATGGCATATATTTTAACTAGCTTAAACCTTAAATATTCATATAAGGGTTAAAGAAAAGACAATTAGCACGTAGGGTGTTATATCAAAGGGATATTACATGTAGTACATAAAAAGGCCTGCTCATCCGCAGACGTACAGAGTATCACTTTACTTTTTAACTGTAGTGTGAAGATAAGTGAACGGGAGACGCAATTGACAGAGAAGCATTCGACTGTAAACTGCGAATGGGGTATTGATCTAAATCTGAAGGCAGGCTTAAGTAGGAATTAAGTTGTATATGGGCGTCAGTGGCCATTTATTTTCAGGTGGACTGTGTGTGCTAGTATATCACCCTTCATCATCATTTCAGCACATGACAAGTACAATGTTGACCATAGTCCTCCCTAATAGATTGCCACAAAACACGTTTCTAAGTTACTTTCATTAATCGACTTCCCGCAAAACTATGTGGTAGGGCATAATAAATTCCTTTTTTTTATTTAAATGAAACTAATTTTACGGATTTTATCGCGTTTATTTTTGTTAATTATAACCCGACGTTTCGAGTGCTTTACAGCACCCATGGTCACGGGGGGACTGAGGTGACAGAGGTCCTGATGTCATAGTTAACCCGGAGTACCTTCAGCTTTTAATTATTTTTTGTGGTCCGATCTACGCAGAAAGAGCTAACTGTGTCTTGAAGTCTTGCAGTGGTATGCTTGGTTTTTGTCTGGTGGTAATACCCAACCATCTTCTCTATTAAAATTAGGATGTTTTTTAATTTCAATAGCCTCGCGAATCATCCTTGGTAGGAATCGGTGTTCTTTTGCGAGGATTTGTGGTTTATCAAATCTGATGTAATGGTTGGGATGATCCAGAACATGGTCACAGACTGCAGACTTCCTGGGGCGGCAATGCTTCACATAAGCTATATGTTCTTTTACGCGGGTTTTTACTGATCTTTTTGTTTGCCCTACATGAGCTACAGCCCATATGAGGCAGCAGTACTCTACAGCCGACCGGACCTGAACTTTATACAGGTTCAGAAGCTGTCCCGGAGTAAAGTACCGAGTTTTGCAAGGACTCCCAACTTTCTTGCAGCCGGCTACTTGTTCTGGGCACCGGCTGCACGTTAGCAAGCTTTCAAGATTTGGGCACTATTCCAGTCTTCAGGGAGAGGCGATACAAGGGTGTCAGAACAGAAGACAACTGGGGTGCACAGGTTTTAAGCACTATGGCTGTTATACCATCAGGTCCACCGGCTTTGCTCGACTCTACAGATGTCGCAACGCTTTGAGGACTTCTGTGTTAGTAATATAAATCACTGACATTGAAGAACCACAGGGAAGTGCGATCCTCGTATGTCAGAGAGATGCACTTTCATAGATAGAACGTGCAATCGCAGTTTAACATTACTTTTCTTTTTGGTGCTTTTAATGAATCATCAGAAGTGAATAGGGAAGGAAGAAGACAGTTGAACGAGGCATTGTGATGATGCGACGGTGAAATTTGTGTGCCTTTGGGAGCTTGATTTGGAGAATGCGGGGACGCCCGAACCCCCCCAGAGAGTCCGCTCAGCTTATCGCTAACCAGCACGTTGGAGTCACCCTGGGATTTTTCGCTAGTTGGCGGGGCAGCCTTTTATGTGAAGCTAGTTCACTAATTGGGTCCCTATACCTGCGGTTGACCAGCGGAGCACCATGCTTAGGATCCCTCCGCAACCCAGCAGCCGACACAGCAAAAGCTGACGCGTCGCACCCGGTTCACGTAAGAAGTGTCAAAAGCTTAATGGTATAGAATTCAAAACATGACTGTGCAGGTTCGAGCCCGCCAGTCTACTTTTGTTCGGCACCATCAGATAGCACAACCTATTAAGCTTAAGCAAAAATCAACAAAAATAATGTTAATTTCTTTAATATATAAATTAAAATATTTTCAAGTAACCGTCAATGTTTCTATTGAAAGCAAAATCAAATTACAAACAATTAATAAAAACCTTGATACTGAAAATGAAAAGCATATTCATACAGAATTTCAATGTCGCAAAACTACTTCACATAATCAATTAAGCAGCAACGTGAATAGTTTTACCAATAGCTTCATTAATTACCCATGTATTTTTATACAACGAAAGCTCTCAGTCTATTTTAGAGGCTTAATAACACTTTGTACGTTTTCAACTCAAATAGAGGTCAAAATACTTGATGATGTTGCACAAAGACGTTTCTTCACAATATACGCAAAGTACTTTAAGTCATTATTAAAACTGATTTATTTAGCTGTAAGTAAAATAAAAACTTTTAAATGTGGCGTTTTCTCATTTTTAAAAAGATTCTGCAGCTGGAAAATTTCTGCAACGCTGCCCCAGTGCAAATATTTGTTATTTCTCGGACATACAAATTTCCTCACGATGTTTTTCATCACTGCCCATGCGTTTACCATTGCTAGTGGTAACTAAACACTTAAAATCGTAATGAACAATTAGTAGCGCCGGCACCGACGACCGGCACCGAGCAGCTCTTAAGTAAAAAATAACCTTAATGTAGGCTGACCTCCGGTAAGAGATGGCACCCCAAGAAGAAGAAGCACCGAGGGGACGGACCTAATTCACAGTTTTTATCTTAAATAATGAATTTACTATTGATTTTATGTATTCTTTATAAATATAATAGTGTAACGTGACTCTGTTTTAAAAAAAGTCCTTTATTAAATTGAAAATAATTGTAGAAAATAATTATTAACATACAGAGGAAGTTCCCTAGCACCTAGCGCCGGACACCACTATTATCTAAACAAGTTGATACTCGATCAATTCAAAACCACAGTGAAAGGGATGGGCACAATGCGCGAAGCGAAATCCGCCAAAATTGCGCAGACACTGGGTGAGAGTGGACAATAACTCTGCGTACGGGTCCAGTCCAAATACATAAGTGAGTACAGTTGGACAGTTGTAGTATTTAAATATAATTAGATGTCTCATTGATTGATTTTCATTAGACTAGCAATATTTATATAATAAATTTGAGAATCGTCTGTCTCCTAGTACCGGACAAGAAAACGTCCCGTAATACCGGACAGACAACATGTTGATCTCTCGTGTCTATTTTGGTTGTTAATTGGTATGTTTTATTTTCAGAGGATAGGACAGGTAGCTATAAAAAGTAGAGACGAGGAAAAATACAAGATGAATAGAAAGAGAAGGTAGTTAAAATCAAGAAAAAGAAATCATTTGATCTAGCCGTGTCGAAAAAAAATGTTCATAAGCTGTTTTTGTCGTCATATAATATGTAGGATATAGCCATCGATACACTTTAATCATAAGTCATATGCAGGCTCTTCTCCAGACATTATCGAAATTATACAAAATGTATCCTAATTACCAAATGCAAAAAACGTTCAAATGAAAATAATATATAGTTACTTCATCACCACTAAAATTGCTGAATATTAAAAGAATAAGAAGTTAGCTAAAGAAGCAATGAAAGAACATGAAAATAACTTTAAAAAATAATATTCGACTTTAGAAAGTAAGTAAAAAAGGCCTGTGTCATGACATCTAGGAAATCTATTCGAGAAAAGGAAAGAGATCAAAGAAAAGTGAACAACTTGTTTTCCCGAGTATAAATGATGTGCAGACATTCCAGAATGTATAGAAATTAAATTTGAGATCGTTGCAATTTATTTTAATCAGATAGATGATGTAAATAAGTATTGTGTACTAGGTGCCATTGTCCGGGCTTAGAGAACTTAACACCACAGTTGAAACATAAATTTTAATTAAAATGCCGTAGAAGCTGATTTCTTTGTTGATTTATTTAGATTTCTTATATTGTTAAATTGATGAAGTTCTAATAAAAATGCGATTTGAAATTTTTTATTAATCCTTACAAAACTTTAAGTGTCCGGTACTGGGAAACTTCTCGTAAATAGTGTATTTATTGTACATAATATAAAAAAAACAATAAAAATTCATTAACTACGTTCTTATACCTATTCTAAAATGTGGAAAAAGGAATTTAAGCGTAGCAGTAAAATAAGAAATTCCTCAAGGTTTGTTCAAAATTGTTGTATTTGCTTTATTTTGTTAAAACTTAAAGATCGACACTAAACCAAAATACGATTATTGATGATGACAATAAACAAAGGCAAATCTAAACAAGGAAGTTATTAAAATTTTAAATGATACCCGTAGGAGTGCTTTAAATACCTGAAGCGCGCCAGCACTTTTAAATCTTGAGAAATGAATCATTTAATATGCTAGCTAAATCGGTAAACATATTGTTAAACTAAAAATATATCGACTTAGTTTCAAATATAAAAGACAACTGTGGACTCAAGGTAACCTTACCTACCTTTTTTTATATTGTACTAGGTAACGAGACGAGCAAAACATTCACTTTATGGTAAGTGCAACGTTCGCCCACAACAAATGCTGTGCCGCCCAGAACAATTGTGTATGGCACCACACTGCGCCCGACACCAGTTCGTGAGACATCAGTTCTTAAGTCTCATATGCCCAGTGATTACGCTAGCTCTCAGTGCCTTTCAGACCTAGACAGTAATATTTGCTCACTTCTGCTTCACGGCAGAATAACTGGCCCTGGGGTGGTATCTACCTAGACGGATTTCTGCATAGCAATCCTACCACCAGATGATACTTCTTCTATATAATTACTATAGAATACGGACTGTGTGTTTCACTAGATAAAACATATTCATCATTATGTATTAGTATATTGATAAAATAAATGTAATTAGCACTATTTTACTAATATTTACTTATAATAAAATCAATTTTAAATTATTAAAAAATAATTAGTTTATAATTGTAATGATACCTTCGTTACAATTATAAACCAGAACTCACACAATCCGTAAATGACAGTTCAAGGGCCTGTAATATCAGTATTAATATTTACTAACTCTGAATAGCACTTCTAACTGTATTTTGAAAGAGAAATTTGATAAATGTGGGATAAAAATGGAATTAAAAAGAATTTATAAACGACAGTTACATCATTTTGTGACAAAATTTTCGCCAAAATCTTGATATTAACATCGGTTTTGCAAAAAACACGTACCTCTATTATCTCTCTCCATTACTAGCTTTTAGGAATTGTTTGTATAGCGTTCGTCTCTTTTACGTGTAATGGTCGAAATAACCCACAGCCCACCGATGTTAATTTAAAGCTATTCGAGGAATGAACATGTTAAAATAATAACATTTTATTCAGCGTAGAAGATTGAAGTTATACTTTTATTTACGTACATTTTCATAATTTTGTTATGAAGGTTGCGTGACTATCGACATTATGGTAGTACTCACTTCAAAATCAATCACATCATGACTTCAGTTACATGTTCCGCGTTTCGAGGATATTGAATTTTACGTAGGTATTTTAATGCCTGAGCAATTTTAATTACTTATAGAAATTTAAGAAAAATTTGGTTCGTAGTTTTGTAAATAATTTGTTTGTTTCGGTCGGTACGATGGGTACACTTACTATGTAATATTTAATAAAATGCAACCATGTAGTACGACTAAATGAAAAAAACTTTTTTCACAAACTAAAATAAATGAATTACTTGCTATTTTATGTTTATCCTATTTATCAATCTTTATTAAAAATAAAGATCATATAAATCGGAATTAAAAATAATAATACGATTTTATAATGAAGGTCATATTTCAAAAGTTTACAATTCTAGTGACGTTTGTATTAAATTCATATCCCAAAAAAGTATGTACGTTTATATTAATTTGAACGTAGGAAAAATTCTTTCAAACAGAACACTAACGAAAGCTACATTAATACTAGACTTGACCTTTATATGTTTATCTTATGCGGCCGTTACCATGATTCATGGTAAATTCGGTATACGCCAAGCTTTCGTCGAATAAAATGTGCACTCAATAAATCAAGCATCATAACAATTGCTTCTGCCGTCGGCCTGATGTAAATTGTAGACGAAAATCTTCTTTAACCTTGGCTACGTAGGATTTCTCGCAAAAATATATTCCGGAACTCAACATGGTTATTTCCATGTCGGATAAGCTTTCTGATGCAAGGTTTTAAACTATGTTTGTATATGACAGCAAAATTTGTATTAAAAATTATTATTATTATTATTTCTTCCGTATCGTGAGTACGTACGGTTTACAGACATTAATATACATCCAAAACACAACCAAACCTGAAAACCAACAATTTGTGTTTCTGCACTAATGTTGCCCCGGTTGAGATTCGAATCCAGGACCCTCACCGTAGAAGTTGTGTACGCCGACCACTAGGTCACGTGGTTCGACCACGTGACGATATCGGTCGTATTTCCAACACAACACCAAGATTGCCAGATTTTTCGAATCTCGAGTGCACAAGTTTGTATTTCTGATTCGGATCGGACGCAGTGCACAAGCAGCATAACGATGCTGCTGATGATGAAGTCTCTTATAGAGGAATGTTGTGAACGGAAGACAAAATTACTAACAACGTCTGGCACTGTTAATTTCCTAGGAAAACACAGGGGAAATAAAAATACTGGATACATCCTATCTTAGTGAACCGCAACCGCAAGAAATTTTACAATTGTTACCGATGTGTGCCGTTCTTTTCTTTTCTTTCACTTTTGTTTGTTAAAGTCATCAATTGTTTTATCTCATAAATAGCGTTTACTTTCTACACACTTAATGTAAAAACATCTTAGGATACAAGTAGGTGCGCCGTAATAGATGCGATGTTGACCACTTCCTCCGCTGTGTCCGCGTGACAGCTCGGATTAGGATTGTCCGTTGTTTTTTAGATTCACCATGAATTTTACGTCGCGAAGTCGATGTATTCGGAATTCGGACAACAGAACTCGGAACTCGAAATATAGCGCGTGATCGGACTCGTTCGAAAACGTTCGAGCTGGAGTACACTAATTTACGCGCTACAGTCTCTACAGTCAGTCTGTAGCGCAGCTTTGTAGTGTAAATCACAAATATGCAGCCTATTTATCTATTACATGACAATAATTTCGGAATCGGCTGGCGCAGTGGTTAAGCCCTTGGCTTCTGCGCCGCGGGTCGCGGGATCGATTCCCGTACGGGACAAATATGAGTATATATAGCCTGCAGATGGTTGGTAGGGTGGTTTGTGCATGTGGAATTTATGTCTGTAAAACGTACCCACGACACAGGAGAAATCCTACTGTGAGGCATCGTTTTTTTTTAATAAAAACAAAAAAAAATAATTTCGGAATAAAATTTGATTTCTTGGTACCCTTTAGATTTTCTTCAGCGTTATCGATCGGTGTCTACTGTCACTGATATAAATAAAAATGCATGTTCATATATTCATTTCATGTTGGCATCTTAAATAAAATTTTGCATAATTTACCTTTTTTATATTTTGGTAATATGTAATCACAAAACACAAAAAAACACTAGACCTATGTAAAAGAAATTGGATAATAGACACCATTTTAAATTTTGCTTGCTAGCAAATTAACTTTCTTTCGTTCATTATTATGGATTTTCGCAAAGTAATGCCTGTTTCTATTAACAATATATTATAATAATGTAGATACTTTAAGAACAATACGCATAATACGGACTCAAGAAAAGAATTGTAAATATTCTGTATCCCACTTTCCTCATCGGATTGCCACTTCAAGCTCAAACTCTTATGGATATGCTACGTAGCATCGGAAAATCCTTAAAAGGACTCTTTTGTATAACTTCCCTGAATTCCATTTTAAGAACTTGGCTTTTATTTCACTACCTTCCACGTTGTTAATCCAATAAGTGACTTTTCTTCAACAAATCTTTAAGGATTAATTCAAAACTTTTACAGAAATATTTTTGTTACATGTTCAGAATTTAAAAAAATTAACTTTCTAAATATAGGAATTCATTATGACTGAGAAATATAATATAAATATAATATTTCAAGAAATATTTTCAAATGTCTTCCAATCCACCCATAACCCACTCAAAAATAAGAGGTCTATACACAGCAGTGGGATGGTAACAGTTTCTTTTTCAAATACATCAACGTATTTTCCGTTATCCATATATTTCTTTTCTTTTAAACTATATATAAAAAATGGAGATATACTGAGTACACGCCAGAAAACTGTGTCGAAACAATAAAAAGGTCATTATAGTCGAGCCTCTGTTTTTAAAAATGTACACAATTGTCACGAGATGACTCTCAAGTAGACTGTGATGTCAAGGTCGTTTTCTCCAGGTACGTTTCAAAATTCGCCAACAAACACATTTTTATTTTTCTTTCATTTATTGAAAAAGAAAGGCTAGGCGCTCGCTTTAAATTTCATAGTACACGAGTGACCTGGGTTCGATTCCCGGTGCCGGCACCAATAAAATTGTTAATTGCAATTTTAAGTGCTGATTTACCACGTGCTCGGCGGTGATGGAAAACATCGTGAAGAAACCTGCATGTCTGAGAAATAAAAAAATATTTCAAAGACATGTGTGACACCAACCCGCATTGGAGCAGCGTGGCGGATTCTTCCTAGCTCCAAAGCCTCTCAGAAATGAGGGGAGGCCTGTGCTCAGCAGTGGGACATTTATAAGCTGAAACTATACTTTTTTTTTACTTAATCAAAATATATATGCCAGCATGTCTTGTGTTGAAAAGGATCTAATTCTGGCAGAGATAGTGAAGATAACGATATAGTTGTAATTATTAATATATAAATCTGTACTGTCCCTGTTGAAACCGTGGCTAAGTGGTACTATTCGGCGAAATTATCCACTCCATGGCGAACGTTTTTAGTTTTCTTCTTTTATAGTACTATAAATGACCTCATTAGGCCTACCTTAAATTTTAGATCATAACTGTATTCCTCAGTATCAAATATTCTTAATATATTAGTTAAATATTTTTGATGGTGGTAGTTTAACTGGTAAATTTTAACTGGTGTTAGGATTGCAATGCAACAATCCGTCTAGATAGGTCCCACCACAGTCAAAGTTATTCTGCCGCCAAGTACAAAATTATAGGGCGTAAGAGACTTACGAATTGTTGTTTTTCTTTAGTGATAATAGTGTGTTATACATTTCAAAATGGCTAGTGGTAAAGCGAGTGACATTTCTGGCAAAGCTAAGGCGAAAGGACATAGTCCAGATCAGCGAGGGCAGAATCTGAATGAGAATATCCCCGTGGCAAGAATACACAGACATCTAAAATAGGACAACACGCCGCGGCCGTATTGGTGCAACAGCGGCGGTATATTCAGCAGCTATTCTGGAATATCTTACGGCTGAGATTTAGGAATTAGTGCGGAATGCTTCTACGGATCTTCAAGTGAAGCGTAGGCTAAAAATAGAATATAAGTATTAGGGGATATTTTAGTTGTAAGCGAGATTTAAAAATGTAATTCTATTGAAATTTAGTTTGGTTTTTGGTGCATTGAATGGTATATCTTTATTTTGCTGAAACATTAGAGTAGAGCCACGCAACAGCCTACTGGCGTGAAGAAGAAGTAAAATATACTTCTGTGTTTGGCCTGGTGACTGATGGTATTCGGAGGTCTTTATTATCTACCACAGGGGTTACCATATCCAACGGAAGCAACAAGACTACGGCACCCATGACCACACTTGCCGTAGATTTCTGCAATATTAGGGTTCTTTACTCCAATCTTAACGCCGTCAACTACTACCTAGATACAACGAAGCCGGCCTTGCCTTTTTCTTACGGACCGGTCCATCCCATGGCTGCGAATAGACCGCGACTACCATCCTCGCTTCTATGGGTGTTTTTTCAAGTCCCAAAGCGAAAACCCTAAAACTGAGCGACTCATCCACCACATACAGATATATGCCAATACCGTGCTGGAGATTGTGATACATGGCGACTTCAAAGCCCACCGCGCCGAATGCTTATTATTTCAGATTTGTTTATGACTTTACCTTGGCATATGATCTGACATAACTTGTGTCTTCACCTTCACCCAGTTTTAGATATGGAGGATCATACACTTTCCATGTCGGACCTTCTGCTGACCTCTCATAGGAAGGCTATGAAGTCTCCGTTAATGCCCCTCTTGGCTCTTCGTGTCTGCCTAATCCAAAGTACAGGTTCCATTCACATGCCCTTCGTGGTCGCGATCTTGAGGCTACCGCCGTTTGTGGCACTACAGGTCAGCAGATTGGAATGGGATCCGATCTTTCTTTGTATTCTACCCTTTCGGGGGCAGGTTTTTATCTCTCTTGATGATTCGAACGCCGGTGCTGCGTCAAAAAGCCAAAATAATGAATTCCATTGTAAACTGTCAGCTCTTGAAGTACTTACAGGAGCATCAGCTGATTAGTGACTACCAGTACGGTTTCCGCCGCGGTCGCTCAGCTGGTGATCTTTTGGTATTCTTACTCATCAATGGGTGGAGGCAGTCGAAACCAAGGTATACCTGGTATTCTACAAAGCTGCGTGCTATCGCCAACTCTGCTTCTTCTGCAAATCAAAGAAATTGTTATGCAGATGATAGCACTGGTGATGCCTTGTACACCGGCCGTGCTAATATTTCTCAGAAACACATCGGCCGAGTAGTTTGCAAACATTAATGTGTTTCGATCTGAAGGGCACTTGAGAACTGATATCTCAAGGTGACCGGTATAAAAAGTATATTAGATGCCAAAATTCATTAGTAGACTGAGGGGTTGATTTATATTAGTGAATTAAACTATAATTTAATTTCCAGATAATTCCGTTAAGAATATCATTTTTATACTAAGGCTTACAATTAAACAACAATTTATACTGGTAATGCTATCTGCATTTAAAGAAACTTCTAATTAATAATTAATAGTTATTGAAATTCTATTAGGTCAGGTGGTTGGTAATATGTAATACTATTTTTTTTCAGTAATATCTACTTGTGTGGTGGCGGCTTAAGAAAATCTACCACCCCATCTCATCCCGTGGGTGTCGTAAAAGTCGACAGAGGGAAAATTTTTACAGCAGAATCTTCCTGGAACGTGTAAAGAACTGCGGTTGCCAACCTGCCTGCCAAGCGTGGCAACAATGGCAAAATCCCACCGAAAACGTGAGCTGCAAACTTTTGTGAATATCTATTGGGGGCCTATGTTCAGCAGTGGACTAGTGATAGGCTGAAATGATGATGATGATGAATATCTACACTTACCGGCTGGCATTACCTTTTTTCTATTTACTAAAAAGTTTGTATAGCTAGTTAGTTGCTACCTTTAAAATGACTACATTTGTATTATGCTACTGTGACTTATTATGTTGTATAGATACCGGTGTTTTAGAATATTATTTCATACTATACATACATAAGATCACGACTGTATCCCATAAGGGGTAGTCTTGAGAGACTGGGCACTCACTGCAAAAGCAGATGACTGCTACAATCCACGTTTCACCAAAACAATATAATGCACTTGGTGTGATAGGTGGTGAGCCCATCGCAACCATGCGCTATTGGGTGCACAGTGCAGTTTTATTCCTTACTCGCCTTTTACGAGTTCCATTGGATGAAATGGAGCGGTAGTATTCTTTTAACGAGCCGCCACCACACGGCTATTATTTCAAACCATTTTTATCTTACCTGTTAACAATTCCCAGCATAATTATTTAAGACCCGCACAATTAAAGTTCTCGATAAACACAGCCATTGCTGTAAATTCCAATTTCAAGATTTGTCCCGAACCCATTCTAAATAATATCTATGAACGTTACAAGTCAAGTAATTAATGCAGAAATCAAATGTTATTTCATGAACCGACTGTTATTTCTAATACAAAACAATCGTTATTAAATTAGTATATGTACGTGTAAAATTTATGACGAACGGTCGCACAATTTTACTGACTAATGATTGTAGTTTTTTTATTTGTTATTATGTTTAGTTAACAACTTTTGTGGCATATTACTTTACGGGAACATTTTAAATTCAGTTTTTTTATTAACTAGAAAACTTGGATGAAAAAAATATTCTGATTTTTTTTTATTTGATAAAGTGACAAGACGAGCAAACGGCCACCTGACGGGTAGTTCAACGTCTGCCCATTACAGGTGTTGTGTTACTCAGAACGTTTCTGTGTAGTACCACACTGCGCCCGTAACCCTGAGACATAAGTTCTTAAGTCTCATATGCCCATTGATGACGCTAGCTCTCAGTGCCCTTCAGATCGAAACACACTGATGATTGCACACTACTGCTTCACGGCAGAATAAATAGCCCTGAGGTGGTAACTACCTAGACGGATTCCTTACTTTTCACCATAATCGGCACGTCTCAGCGGAAAACCTAAGACTCGGTTCTTTTTGTATAGTGTTAGCATACAATCGTACGGTGCCTAATACTACATACTTAACCCAATCTTACATACATACATATAGTTACGCCTTTTTCCCATGTAAGGGGTAGGCATAGGCCACACGCGTAGCCCGTTTTTCGCAAGAGTCTCAAGTCAATCTAATCCTCTAGATTCAATTTCGAAGACATAAGAGTCATAAACAACATTATCTAAATACTTTCAGACCCGAAAGTCAATATTTTAAGTTTTTCACAAATATTAGCTTCGGCTTGGATACAAGTTATACCAATGCCTCATTAAGCAGATGCGCTGACTGCTTTATCATTTATCTACTGGTAGTTTTTTACACACACAAATTGCATAATTTCTATTAAAATCGCTACAAATGCGATGCCTATTTGACAAGATATCAGTCAAAATAATCTAGTTATATTAAAACTACGACTAAATCATCTTTGATGTAATAAATCTCGGTTATAAGTCTTACATAAACGTAAACAAGAGCAAAGCAACACAGCGGATTGTGTTGCCATCATTCAAACAGAGATTCGCAATCGTCTGTATCAAAGTGAGTTTTGCATAACAAATCCGGACAATAAGAACATCAAATAATGGTTTTAATCTGACTTGTATATTAGTATTGTCTAAAGCGAAATAAACTTAAAATACAGTTTCATAAATATTATAAAATTTTTGCAATAATAATTTACTGCTAAATTAATCTTACTAATAATATACTTCAATATATTAATCAATAATTATAAAACGATTACAGACATACATACAGACATATTTTTACTGTTACTATCCTGACACACCTTTCGCTTCTTCTAATTTCGTGAGTGCTTTCATACAAGCTCGGTTGCCGGGTACTTTTTACATGGCCTTTCCTCAAAATATCTTTGATCTGATAATGATACGTTCGTCTACGCCGACCCTTGCCGGCTTGCCCATTCAAATTTGCTACATAAATCTCTTTCGACATTCTTCTTTCATCCATCCTCTCTACGTATCCAAATAAGGCAGGCAATCTAGGCATCCTTAAAATTACAAAAATCAAAGTAGCGGTGGGAGAAGAAAAATAATAAAAAAATAAGCTATTCCTTACTACTTATACGGAACCCTTCACTGTGTGTGGTCCGACACCCACTTGGCTGGTTTTATTGAGGCCTATGTCAATCAGTGGACCATAAACAGGCCGTTTATGACATATTTACAGTGGTAACACAACACATGTAAAGCGTTATAACTCTTGTAACCTAGTATTTAATTAAATTTTAATTTGAAATACTCCGAATCAAAAAGTAATCTGTAGCACTTTTGCTTTTCGCGGTGTTGTTCTTCTTCAACCATAATATGCAATGCTGTCACTATACTGCTCGTGGGAACGCAGTGGGGAGTAAGAATTTTTTGACTCATACCAAAATGGCGGCTACGTGATTCGCCACCCTCCACGTCTCGGTTCCCGCTAGGACAAAATATGGCCTACGTGAGTGGACTCTGCCTACCCGTCATATAGGAAAAAGGCGTGATTGTATGTATGTATGTTCTTCTTCAATGATCTCTTTGTTAACCACGCTCACTACAACAGCGCGTGCCTTGAAACTCAATGAAATTGTTTGTAACACGGTAATATTGCAATAAAGCTTTCGCTGAAACCATAAACAAGATCCGACCCAGAAAATATTTCGTAGAGCATGTCGTGTATATGGTTAGTAATGAGCTTTGCATGTTTTTTCCAAACTTTTAATGATCACGTTTCTAATTTTCCCATTATATTGTATACAAACTTCTGTAACAAGTTCTACGTTTCAGCCACTTCATTGATACAAACGGTTCGTGTAAGTTTATATTTGTGGTGTTGTAACACGGGAATGCAATGCTTTGTTGTTTATAGAATTTACATCCTGTTTGCGATTGCTAACGTTAATACTAATAGTACGACCTTAATAATTAATTGTAAATCTTATTGAGTAATGAACCCAAATTTTTTGGCTGAAATTTTATATTATACCTTTGTAATAATTAAATATGGACTGCGAATATCGTTATCTATCATGAGTACAATCTACTTTGATATACTCATCTTGCAGTCTTATAGATATGAATGTCCCCCTGGCCGATTTTCGGCTACGACGTCAACTTCCCACTTCTGTCGGAAGGTATCAACTGCGTAAGAGATATTTTAGTGCCACAAGAGCATACACAAACACAGCGGCACTCAATTGTCCAAACCTACGCGCGTCCGATGTAACGCTCAACGCTTTAAAATCGGGGGAAGGCTAGGATGCAGTGTTAGAGACACGGGGACAGTCACAACCAAATATATTGACTCCGGCTGGGATCAACCAGCTCAGTAGTCAGTTACTCTGAACTTAAGTAAAAAATAAATTGATATGATAAAAAAATACCAAACCGTAAACTGATATTCATGACATAATAGGTCGAAGAAAAAGTCTTTTCGCATATAGTATGTATAAACTTGTAATAAAATCTCATTGGCTCTACTATATGTATCTGGCTGGTTTTGATGACATTAAAAAGGTTACTTTTCAAAATAATAAATTTAAAAGTGGCACGAAGTTGGTTTTTCAATCCAGGAATTTTGATGTCAAAGATGCCTCGCTCTTCTCGCCCTATTACGGATAAAATTGACGATATTTTTAAAAAAGTAGAGCAAGATCTCAGAAGATCGATCGTCAGTCGTTACGACATAGCTGAAGAACTGGGAATTGTCCAGTTTTGATCCATTTCAAAAAAAGCTGGTTACACAAAAAAGCTCGATGTTTGAGTGCTACACGAGCTCACTGATGTACTCATATACTCATTAGCGATTCTTTATTGAGACTTAATGAAACCGTACCGTTTTTGAAGAGATTGATAACATGGTGATGAATAGTGGATCACGACAAGAACGTGCAAAAAAGGTCGTGGTCAACGGTCGATCAGGCTTCAAAACTCGGGTTAACTCGCAATAAGGTGATGCTGTGTGTATGGTTTGATTGGAAGGACGTTGTTTATTATGAGCTTTTGCCGTCGGGCAAAACCATCGATTCGGATCTCTACTGCCAAAAACTGATGAGAATAAAGCAAGAAGTTGAGGGAAAGCGGCCGGAATTGATCAATTGAAAGGTTGTGGTATTTCACGACAACGCTAGACCACACACATATTTAGCCACTAAGCAAAAATTAAGAGAGTTTGGCTGGGAGGTGTTAATGCATTCGCCATATAGCCCTGACTTCGCAGCTTCAGATTTCCACCTGTTTCGGTCTCTTCAGAATTCTTTTGGTGGTATCAGGTTAGTATCAAGAGAGGACTGACAAAACTACTTGTCGCGTTTTTTGATAATGGCAAAACGATGGCAAAAAGTCATGCTACAAAATTGAACAGTATATATACTGTAATTAAATGTAAATAAACTTTGTAAAAAATAGTCTTGAGTTTTCAATATAAAATGCGAAGAACCTTTTTCCTAACCTTATATATTAACACATCGGGCAAAGATAATTAACATCAGCCGCTCAACAGTTCACTAAAGCATGTAAGCTTGAGTGAACTGATTTGCCATTATCCACATAGCCACGGCTTGGCAAACGAATTAAAGATCGTACTAAACATCTCGCACCTTACACGCCCGTCAGCGGTCTCCGAACTTCTGGTTTGACATTTTTCAACATGATTATTTCGCCATTCGTCGAAAAAGTGAAAGTAATTATTAGCTATTGTTATATATTTTCACTGTTCTCCATTCCAATTCAGTTAATTTTACATATTAATTTTGTGCTATGATTAGATTATGAGTTAATGTTATCAGTTTTTAAACTGTATAAGTAACTAGCTGATGCTCGTGACGTCGTCCGCGTAGACATAGGTTTTTTTAAATATTCAGTGTGAAGAATTCGATATTCGGAAACAAAAAATATCTTATGTCCGCTCCAGGATGCAAGCTATCTCTTTGCCAAATTTTGTCAAGATCGCTTCAGCGGTTCAGCCGTGAAAAGGTAACAAACAGACACAGGGTCAGAGAGAGTTACTTCTGCATTTATAATATTAGTATGGATTAAATTTAATTCAATACTTTCAACTTTTCACAATCAAAATAATTATGTACTCTAGTGGAGCAAGCACAAACTCTAAATAAGTATTTTCACTGAGAATTTCTAATGGTTAATTTTAATCAGAAAATATGTCACCAAGGCGAAATCCAATATAATATTTCTTCAATAAAAACCACGAATAGATGTGGTATTCTGCAAGTATTCATTAAGGATTGTATATTAAAAAGTGATTTTTAACCAAAAACAAGCGGTTATAGCTTCCGAATCATTCATTTTAGACCACAAAAGACGCTCATGACCGCAAGTATGCTCGGTTCGATCCAATCGCACCGCGCTGTAAACATACGCTAACAATGCCCAGATGATGGACAGCAAAAATAGAACGTAACGTAAACAACTGCGGACAAAGCGGATCGGGTGCTGGTGAGATTAACCAACGACGGGCGAGATTCGTTCCATCATGCGTGCTACTTCGAATCTCCGTGAGGTTACTGCCATGTTACGAAATTATCGGTTTATACCATAAAGGGAGGATTGCAGTTATTGAATTATCAGCATCATCATTTCAGCCTATCACTAGTCCAGTGTTGAAAATAGGCCTCGCTCAAAGATTGCCACAAAAGTTTGCAGCTCTCATTTAACCATAGTTACCACGCTTGGAAAGCGAGTTAGCAACCGCAGTTTATTTATTCAGATGTTCCGGGATGTTGCTGCTGCCCATCTTCTGGTTATGAATTTTCCCCCTGTCGACTTTTATGACACCCACGGGATGAGATGGAGTTGTTGTATAACACCTTCTTCATAGCCCCGTTTTTGAAGCGTTGATCATTATATCGGGTAGGTTAAGACAAATGAGTGTCGCTGTGTTTATGTTTACACTTGGCATTAAAATATCTCCTGCGCATTTG
This sequence comes from Luehdorfia chinensis, assembly GCA_019845155.1. Lineage (NCBI taxonomy): Eukaryota > Metazoa > Arthropoda > Insecta > Lepidoptera > Papilionidae > Luehdorfia > Luehdorfia chinensis. Next base: position 796,192 of record JAHVAK010000642.1, read on the forward strand.
ACACTTCCGATAGTTCCGGAAGTTTTCGTCGTAGCCGAAAAACGGGCCAAGAGGACATTAACATTGAGTATTGCGGACTATAAATAACTAACTATTTATAGTGCGCATTGTGCACTATAAATTAGTAATCAATAAAAAAAATATTCTTAACAGATTTCATTTTCAAATTTCTTCAAAGCTATAAAAATTTGCAAAAATGCTATATTATCATTGATAACAAATAAAACCATTTTATTTTTTTTACCAATATTCAGAGAGAAGTTTTCAATTGACAAATTTACAGTAATGGAAAATAAAAAATATTTAAATACTTTCCTTAAACATACATAATCATTACTTAAATGTACAAAAAAATTATAAAACTCATCTGAATCAATAAAAGTGAAACATTTTAATAATTACAGAAACATATTCAAGCAGGGGAAACTTTAACGTTCTAGTCATTGTGAAACTATGAACACTATGGAGTACATACATATAATTAATGATATAGTTACGCATATATAGGTCAGTTTTTTTTAATCTTACGAAAATGGTGATGACGTGGTTCGCCACCGGTTACGGGGCGAAAAGTGGGCCGCATGTGTAGTCTCTGCGTACCCCTTATACGGGACAATGGCTTGACTTATGTATGTATGTATATATAGGTATATAAAGTATCAAGTTGACTCAGATGGTGTTCAAGTACTGTCGTCGAAGCGGGTATAATGTAGAAGTACTTATTCAGTGATATTTGATATCATCGAGGTGTTTCAGAAATTCTATGCAAGTTAAACAAGAGTTGAAGAAACTCTTCCGTCATTCAGTAAGCAATATGTCCAGGTCGTAGTATATGGAATGCTATATATATATATAATATATAACGACCTGAACGATAAACTAAAAAATTTAATAACGGAGTAAAAGAGTATGATCAAAGTCGGTTTTTCGAAACAGCAACAAAGCTGTTATAAATGAATGACATTTACTAAGTAATTATTTATTTTAAAGTATAAACAGTAAGCGCAAGAAAATCTGCCATCTATGTCATTCCAAGTCGACACGACGTCTAAAGCGGAAGTTATCTGAAACCACCAATCCGCACGCTAAACGAGGTGATTAGGGTAAATAATTTCTTGAGAAAGGATCTATTTCTAGTTAATATTAATAGACTGATTAAGAAGAAGATACATATTGGAACCGAAATACATAAAAACAAAAACTATATAAAATGAACTGAAAATACGCACAGTCACATAAAATATTTAATAAATCATTAACAATAGAATGTCAATTGCCACTTTCCATTGTCAAAAAATACTTAGGTTCTAAAAGTCTTTTGAAGTTATATTGTTTACAATCATCAAACTAAAGTCCGTTTTGTCATGTCCTTCTTAGGAATACTTTCCTTAATGAGCTTTGGTGGATTTGTGAATATTTTTCATAATTTAATATAATTTGCCAGATAATAACGCTGATATATGGTCTTGCATTTCTTATACTCTCGCTGATTACTTGATTTACTCCAGATGATAAGTAACGTCGTATTTAATTAAATATTTGCTGAATAAATATAACAAAATTATTTGCTGAATTTGCAAATAATTGGATCATTTAGACCTTCTACAAATATTTTTTTTCTTCAGTAATACACCTTTTAAAAATAATTGCACTCGACTGAAACATCAAACGTCAAAGAATACTAATAGTTAAGAAACAATTTTAATGAAACTAGATTTACGGATTTTATCGCATTGTTTTCTATTTGTAGCCCGACATTTCGAGCGCTACACAGCACCCATAGTCATGGGAGCCCTAATGTCATAGTTATACGGACTACTAGCTTTTAATATTTTTAGTTCGATCTACACAAAATGTGCTAACAGTATCATACATTTTTGCAGTAGTATGTTTGGTTTTTGATTTTATTTTATTGATTCTAGGATCCCTCTTCTTTTTCTTCTTCTATACACAATTATACTAGATTTGATAGACCACAAATCCTTGCAAAAGAACACAGATTCCTACCAAGGATTATTCACGAGGCTAAAGAAATTACAAAACATCCCAATTTCAAGATTTGTGTATATCAAATCTGGTGTATGGAAAAGGTATATAGAAAAAGACCTATAGTGACAGATATTTTAGCGGTGAATCTCACCACCATCCATCATTGTTTTAATTATGACTGTCGGACGTCTTATACCTCAGTCCCCCATGACCATGGGTGCCGTAAAGCGCTCGAACGTCGGGTTATAAATCTTTATAAAACTTGAACACTGACTGACTGACAGACAATGCACAGCCCACACCGGTGGGACTAGTAGCACGAAATTTTGCACAGGAATTCCTAAGTTAATGAAAGTGAGCACTAAGGAAAGGATTTTCGAAAATGCATCCTCTAATGGGGTTAAATAGGATAGGAGAGCTTGTTGTAAAATAAAACTAAATAAAAAATATGTAGTATTCGCGTAAATATAAGAAATAATTATAAAAACACTGTTAGATTTATATGAACTAGCTAGGGATATAATCACTAACACTAGTCAAACTATCTTTGTAGTAGTCATTTAATTGTCCCTTTATCGATCGAATAACTCGCACCGTGATTATTCAAACACCGTAGGTATTGATGTCTACTAGTGATTGGTAAACATGAACCGCGACTGGAATAGCCAATTAGATTTCAACGTCACAGAAAGCACACCTGTAGAAAGATGAATATGTATAATATAGTTCGATTAATACATACATACATACATAAGATCACGACTGTATCCCATAAGGGGTAGTCAGAGACTGGGCACTCACTGCAAAAACAGATGACTGCCACAATCCACGTTTCACCAAAACAATATAATGCACTTGGTGTGATAGGTGGTGAGCCCATCGCCACCATGCGCTGTTGGATGCACAGTGCAGTTTAATTCCTTACTCGCCTTTTACGAGATCCATTGGAGGAGATGGAGTGGTAGTATTCTTTTAACGAGCCGCCACCACACGGCTATTATTTCAAACCATTTTTATCTTACCGTTAACAATTCCCAGCATAATTATTTAAGACCCGCACAATTAAAAGTTCACACGGCTTCGATTAATTTCATATTAAAATGATAAAACCGTTTTCACAACTGCTATGTTGCAGTTTCAAAGCTTACTCTAATGAATAATGAAATATTCAATACGATTAAAGTGAACCTGAAATTGAATATCAGTACACGGTGCCCAATTAAAATGTTTTGGCGGTAGCGGCTAACAGCGGCTCATAGCAGCTTTAATTTGTACTTTTTATTGATTTTATAGGTAGAAAGCAAAACAAGAATAAGAAAATTCCTGGAATTTAATAGACAAAAAACAAAGCATATCTGCCATATTTTTATTATAGTATTAAAATTGAAAAATATTTATCTGTTGAAAATTTAATGGCGCATCTACTTTGCAATTTTTAATATAAAAGTCTATATATTTTTATATGAATTTTTTACTTAACGCTGAAAAAATCATACAATCCAGCAATTTTTTTAATACCAAAAATTCTGACAAACTACTTTTGAACATAAATCGTTTATTAAAACATTTTTTCCATTAATGAAACATGAATCATATGAAATACAACAAGATAGAAAGCTTTCTCCAGAGTACTAAATAGATAGACTGCCTTTATAGTGAAAGTAATTGTGCTATAAATTATAACATAACATAATTATATTTATTTGCAAAGGTTTTGCGGTTTTTTCATAAATAATAACATTGACGTTTTTAATACATTTACTACGGTAAAATATACTAGAATCTTTATACATACCCAATTCAATACATATTCTTCCCGTGTATTATATTGAGCTCAGCTCGGTTTCGTATTTCGTAAAGAGAAACGGAGACACAATTACTTGTTCCCGTTTTCTGTGTGGTGGCGGCTTAAGAAAATCTAACCACCCCATCTCATCCCGTGGGTATCATAAAAGTCGACAAATTAAAATCAGACGAGGGTAAATTAAAAACGCAAGCAGCATCTTCCTGGAACATCTGAATAAATAAACTGCGATTGGCAACTCGCCTGCCAAGCGTGGCAATTATAGCAAAATTCCTACGAAATCAGAGCTACAAACTTTTGTGGCAATGGCCTGTGGCCTGATATATGCTGAAATGATGATTACTTATTAAGAGGCTTTCCATCATTGTGCTCAGAGGTGACCATGCGCCTTCATCAGCAGACGTAGTAGTTTTTTTCCCTTCTACTGTTAAAAAAATATGGATTATATTGTATTCGGAAATAAAAATAAACGTAATACGTAAAACTGTAAACAAAATTAATATAATTCCACCTAAGCGTGATGTCGTCCTTGAATTTCAATCAGCACGAACGACTGGTGCAAACACAAACCATTAAAACACTTGGTACAATATGTAAAGACGTTACAGGCGTGTTGTTCTTCACGTCTGGAACCATCAGACATCGAACCGAAATAACACTAACGTATTGTAACGGTTCAATACTAAACATCGGTATGCACCGCTTTGATCTGTTTGGAAGTAGATTATCTAATGCTTGCTAGTCACACAAAAACTATTTTAGGTTTCAATTAGAAAATATACATTTTAACTGTGAATAGATAATATTTTTACACTTACACGCACACTGCATCCAGTGGCTCAAATAAAAATTCATATTCTTAAAAATCTATAAAAATACTTGTACCCAGCAGGATTTGTTCGATTTTAGAGCTAGTGTAATCATTGGGGATATGAGACTTACGAACTGAAGTCTCAGAAGGACGGGCGTAGTGTGGTGTCACACAGAAATATTCTGGCTGGCACAGCATTACTATTGGAAGACGTTGCACTTACCATCAGGTGAATGTTTTGCTCTCTGTTTAAAATTTTCGTTTCGAGCCGTTTCGGAGCCTATTCAAGACAATCTTTCAGACCGACAGACAATAATTCTTAAAATTGTCATTTATGATTAGGCACCGTATAAATAGCAGATTTCGATTGAAATTTCGGCATTTATTATAGAAATTATAGAAAGACACTTCAATTTTATTGTTTATATATATATTAGATAATGAATACCGGTATCGGTTGAAAATAAATATCATACCCATAGAACGATGAAACTGCCAGTTTTAACAAAATGTTATATATTAATAAGTAGAATACCCACCAACAGTAGAACAAATTATAAATGGAACATTAAAAATAAGAAAATAACGTGATTTTTTTTTCATTTAGAAAACTAAGCCCCACAGTAGGATTTCTCCCGTGTCTTGGGTGCCTTTTACAGACATACATTTCACATGCACAACACAACCATACCCGAAAACCAACAATTTCTGTTTTTGCACAAATCTCGGCTCCGGCTGGGATTCGAACCCAGGACCGGCGGCGTAGAAGTCAGGTACTCTGACCACTAGGCCACGCGGTCGTCGTTGTTTATCAATCTCTCGCCGAAGTGTTAATTCATATTCATCCTACGATATCCTTTGTGGTTAAATCTAAATTAACAGTAACCAATTCAGTTTCAACTACTAATTGTTAGTAACACGTCCACAAGTTCCGTATCTAACGTGCTGTTAACCAATTTAGGACGGTCGACCTTTAGGAGGAATGTTCCTGATGACAGACGATGCCGTCTTATTGTCTAGCCGTCCAGATACACGTCTAACAATAAAACATACGATATCGACTGTTAAATTATGCTTAGTATTGATATGATATGCAAATCCTATGTAACAGTTGTACAGAAATGTAGTTCGATTTTGTAGAAATTACCTTAAAATAAATCTTCTCAGAGATTTTTCAGAAATAATATTCTTCGTCGTACGTAGTTTTTTTTATTCTTAAAAATATTGGTCAAGCACTTAAAATAATTTGGTCTTATACATATTTTAGTATTTAAATAAATATTTTCCGATTTATTAATAATTGATTGTTTTATTTCAGATTAATTACAATCCGAATACATTTTATATGCAGCACAATTATTTAAAAAAGAAATTATAGAAGGAAAAAAATATAAAAATAAAAAGTATTAAACTTAAAACTAAATCAACAACAACAAAAACTAAAACATATATTTTTTTATTTATTCATAAAATATATATCGTCATTGTATTGAAAATTTTCCGTTAACAATATAGAATAAAAGAAAAACTTTTTAAAATACATAAAAGTTTCAACGAAAAATAGAGTTATAAGAATTTCGGGAATTTTCTCGAATATAATTACGCCTATAAATCAAGATAACATTTATTTTCATGCTAGATGTGTTTTTTATCTTCCACTCGATATTTTCACTTCTCGGAAGAAGAAACAAGTTTTTTCTCTGTATCATTAAAGGAATATTGTTACCGATAAAATCAATTATCTAGTGCTGGCATTTCGCTGTGACTGGCACAGAACTGTTCGAAATGGAGACAGGTATCGGCAAAACAATACAAAACGACACTGAATAAAATATTAGCTAGCTGGTTTGAACAGAAGTTGTGCGGCGAGCGTGTTTTGTTTGATTTATGGCCTCTACGTGTTACCGAACGACTCGAAGCGAATGGAGTTGTTAGTTTGTCATTCCGATGATTAATAATATACTTTACCTCAGTTCAGTCACATCATCTCCACGAAGATTAATATTGTACTGTACATTCACATGTCTGATCCTAATAAAAAATCTCTTTTGTTTTTTTTTCTTTAATATCCTTCACTAAGAGTTCTAAGATGAGAAAGCCGATAGGTGTCCGGCGGAGTAAGGTAAAAGGCGACTAAGGTATTATATGGACAGCCTTTATTCAGGCAGAATATGCTGTCACTATACTGCTCGTGGGGAGTAAGAATTTTTTGACTCGTACCAAAATGGCAGCGACATGGACGCCAGCCGTAACGTTTCGTTTCTCGCGGGGGCGAAATGTGGGCTACGTGTGTGGTCTCTCCCTACCCCTTATATGGGAAAAGGCGTGATTGTATGTGTGTATGTACAAAGAGTGGGCTTTTCAGACATAAACTTAACATGCTCTACACAACCAGAACAGAAACCAACGATTTGTATTTTTGCACAAATATTGGCACCGGCTGGGATTCAAACTCTCCAATAAGCACTGATCATTAAGAGCTAGCGTAATCAATGGGCATATGAGACGTAAGAATTAATGTCTCAGGGTGACGGGCAGTGTGGTGTCACACAGTAATGTTCTGGATCAAATACTATGTCGTTTTTTGTTATTTATTTATTTATTGAATCGGCAACATAGCAGACACTCTTATCAACTAGAAAATTTTAAAATAAAAGCTCAAGCTAAGTGTTGCAATAATTATAGGTGACGACGACATGCGCTGAAATGTTTACACCTTACTACGTTTAACAATATATCTTAAATAATTTATCTTAAATTTTAACAACTCACAGAAAAATATTAACATAATATAAAACAAGAAGACAACCTTTGGTAACAGAGATGATACTTCAACATAAATCTAGAACTGATTTTTTAACAATAACAACAGCAGACGTTGCACTTATCATCAGGTGAACGTTTTGCTCGTTTCGTCACTATATATGTGAAGAAAAATCAGTAGTAACTTTATAAATACTATAGATACAATGTAAATCGCAAAACAGAAGCGGCGTCACCTTCCATAAACCTATATAGAAACGGAAGTAACTCAGAAATTTTGATTGGCATACCTAAACAGAATTTGTTAACAACATTTCGCAATATTAAATAATCTGATATATACTTATTTGAGAACACATGAAGGTAATTTTTTGTTAAATCAAATGCTAAATCGCTATTGAAAAAAATGAAACATCATTCAGTCAAAAGCCTATCAGATATTATTTTCATACATATTATGATTACTACTGTATCGTGTAATGCGGTTTATAGACTGAAATTCAACATACATATCCAGACCCTAATAAACGACCAGAAATTGCCTATGCGGGGTACTGGTAGGACTCTACTACTCCTATAATAATCCGTCTAGGTAAGTACTACTGACAGCTTGTGAAATTACTGGGCATATGACACTTAAGAATATATCAGGTGATGACCGCAGTGTGGTTTTGTCACTTCTTTCATTACATATATATGTATGTATATACATATATATAGTAGTGCCATAGATTTTACAGACTAGAGATATATAAGGTTAGGGAAAAAGTTTCTTCGCATTCTATATGAAAACTCAAGACATTTTTTTTTTTCAAAGTTTATTAACATTTACTTACGATTATAACTAGTCTGGCCATAAATACTGTTTCATAAAAACTTTTCTTTTTTTTAAAATTTTAATTAATTTAAATTTGGAACACCGAGCCGTCGGTCATATTCCAGACACTTCAGAACCTTGGTATCAGCGGTATGTTCGTATATCGTACTATCAACAGATACAAAAGATCACGGCGGCCGCGTGCTGTTAGAACTACAAAGGCTGTTAATGCTGTTAAAGCCAGAATTCGTCGAAACCCATAGCAAAAATCTTATCGCGAGAAATGAAGATTCCCGCTAGGACTCTGTCGCGTATTATAAAACAAGATCTGAAGCTCGGTGCTTATCGTCGATATACAGGACATGCCCTAAATCAATCTTTACAATTAAAGAGAGTGGATCGATCAAAACGCAGGTGAAAGGCACAGAAATATCCTCTTTACTGATGAAAAAAATTTCTCGATTGAAGAACACTACAATAAGCAAAATGATCAAGTGTACGCTCACAATTCTAGAAGCTGCTCAAGTGGTCGGAAAGGTACAACGTGGTCATCATCCTGCGTCAGTGATGGTTTGGTGGGGTGTGTCTTATCAAGGAGTCACAAAACTACATTTTTGTGAAAAAGGAGTGAAAACTTCAGCCAAAGTAGTATCAAGATACAGTATTGGATCATGTTGTGATACCTCTCAGCAATACACTTTTTAAAAATATACCGTGGACTTTCCAGCAGGACTCTGCACCTGGTCCCATAGGCACGAACTACCCAAGCCTGACTTGAAACCAACGTTCCGGACTTTATAAGAGCTGAAGACTGGCCCGCATCTAGCCCAGACCTCAACCCTTTAGAGTTCAAATTATGGTCAGTTTTAGAGGAGATGGCCTGCTATAAACGACACGGCGACATTGAGTCTCTTAAAAAATCTTTGGAGAAGCAGTGGCGAAATTTCCCTTGGAAACAGTGCGTAAATCCATAGACTCGTGGCCAAACAGATTAAAAGCCAAAGGTGGCCATTTAGAATAGAATATTTTTTTATTTTTTGCTGAGACTAATAAATATACAGGTATAAATTTTAATAGTATTACATCACTTTATTAAAAAATATGCATTTTCATTTGTAACAGAACTTATGGCCGGACTAGGTATATGTGCCATTTTGTACCATGACTTTTTGCCGTCTTCAAGGTAGAGACATGATCCCGTGGCTGTAGAAATTTTGGGACTTCTGAGCGACGTGAACGCGACATGTAGTTTTGACAGTCCTCTCTTGATGTTAACCTGACACTAAAGAATTGTTTTGTTGCCAAATTCCAGTTCTTCAGCTATCTCGTAACTACTGATATGATGAATCTTGCTCCACCTTTTTAAACATGGCGTCCATGTTATCCGTACAGGGCGACCAGAGCGAGGTGCATATTTGACATCAAAATTCCCGGCATGCATTGCATTTAACGGTTTACTGAAAAAACTGCGTAACTGAATTTATGCATGTGATGATTTTCTGCACTTCAACTTCTAACTTCATATTTGAGTAATAGAATGCAGAATGTGAGGCGTCCCGCAGGGTTCGATTCTCGGCCCATTTCTATTTCTTAATTACATTAATGACTTACCTTACCTAGCAGGGGACAACCATGATATAGTGTTATTTGCTGATGATACATACATCTTTAATTTTTAAGATAAAATGTCAACTTTTATTATATGACGAGGTGAATAATGCTATTTCAAAATTAGTACATTGGTTTAACGTAAACAATTTTTTTTTTATTGGATAAAGTGACGAGACGAGCAAAACGTTCACCTGACGATAAGAGCAACAACTCAAAACAACGAGTGGCACCACTCTGCGCCCGTCACCTTGAGACATCAGTTCTTAAGTCTCATATGCCCAGTGATTACGATAACTCTCAGTGCCCTTCAAACCGAAACACAGTAATTTCTACACACTTCTGCTTCACGGCGGAATAACTGGCCCTGGGATGGTACCTACCTAGACGGATTTCTGCATGGGAATCCTACCACCAGTCAATTAAACAATTAAAAACAATTTGCTTTTAAAATGTATTAAATTCTCAACACCAAATGTTAAACGATTAGATGTAAATGTAGTTGTGAATGGAGAAGAGTTTAGCCTTGTGGATACTACTGTCTTTCTTAGAATAACTCTTGATGCAAAACTTCAATGGAGCCCCCATATATCTAAGCTAGTAAGAAGACAAAGCTCTGCAGCTTATGCTGTAAAAAATTACGAATTTGACTAATGTTGAAACAGTTAAACTAGTTTGTTTTAGTTATTTTCATAGCATAATGTCTTATGGTATTTTGCTATGGGTAAATGCTACTGATGTAAAAGTGATTTTTGTTTTGCAAAAGAGAGCCGTAAGAGCTATTTATAATCTTGGCTCTAAAGTGTCTCTTAGAGATAAATTTAAAGAAATTAATATATTAACCTTGGCCTCTCAATTGAAAACGTTTTATATGTACACAAGAACATAAACCAGTTTACTAAAAAAAGTGATGTTCATAATGTAAATACATAGTAGGAACAAGCATACATTAATAATGCCAGTTACTCAACTTCACACGGCCAGTAACTCTTTTATAGGGGCAATGTAAACGTTTTTACAACAAAATCCCAGAAAGTGCACAAAGTCTTTCAATGAAACAGTTCAAATTTTATATTAAACAAAGATTCATAAAAAGGGTTATTATAATATTAAAGAATACATAGATGATGATAACCCCTTGGAATGAGGTGATCGCCGCCAAGCTATTTCTACATCTTTGTAATTCTGCACATTGTACATTATTTTAAAAATGACTGAAAAAAAATCCCGCTGGGTTTCTTACTGGTTCTTCCCAGGACAGAGGCATTTGATTGCGAACCAGTGTAGTTTAAAAAAGAAAAAGAAATACTTTCAATAACTATTATGTAAATAGTCTATATTGAATAAAAATTTATTCTATTCTATTCTGTTTTAAAGTAAACTTAATCTAAAAATGTAATCTAGTTATAAGCGTCACATATTTATTGTACAATTATGTTTAATATTAACAAAATACAAACGTATTGCTCTCACCCCCCCCCCCCCCCCTCCTGGCACCCACGGCCGTTTGCTCTTCCTGCCGAGAGCTCCCGTCTGGTTTGGGTTTTATTAATGTTTTATTGTATGGTATATTATGTTTAGTATATGTCTTGATTATTTTATCTAAATATTAATATATATCTCAGCCAGACGAGAAATCTCAATAACCTTCTTATTCATTTTTACCTTTAACATCTGTATACTCAGATAAAAATACAAAAAAATACAGAACAGAAAAGGCGAAAAGAAAAGGGCTCAGAATGTGAATGTGCCCACCATACGAAACGAAAAGGTAATGTGACACTTACGACGGCAATCGATTTGTGGGGACAAATAGCGCGACTATTGCCTTCAGGCGTTTATGTCGCCTTCGACTATTTCTTGAACAAAATACTATTATACTGAAAACGGCGAGCGTATTATCGCGTTACTGGGGGAAAACTTTACTTTTGTTGTGCCTGATTGTAAAACGTTTCTTGATTTTTAAGTGTTATAAAGATTTTCTCAATACATTTGCTATTTTTTTATTTAGTTATTTATTGTTAGGTATAGATTGTATGACGTCGACTTCATATCAATACCTGTGAGTCAATATCAGTACAAACTATATCTTGAATAATATTTATCAATAATAATATATATCTTTAGGTTAAATAATAATTTCTCAGAAAACTTTGTCGTATTTAATTTACTTTGCCTTGTATTTATTAGTAGAAGTATAGAAGTGAAAAGGTCAATTAAATCTATGAACCGTTCAAACTCAGGCCTGCTTCATTTATTCTATGTCGATGAATTGATGAGAATAACTTTACACTGATAAAAAAGTTTACTTTTAGAAGAAACATCAAATTTGGGCCCGCACTTTACACTTAAACTATTATTTTATGAGATAGTTTTTTTCAAAACTAACCTCTTGAAATCGATAGCATATATATAAAATAAAATAATTGGATAGTAACTATTTTGTTATATCAGAATAACATAAAAATATTTATAAAAAGCTACATTTACATATACCAGCAGTAAAGCTTATCTTATATCCAAAAAGAGCATTATTAGCTATAATTATAAAATTACGTTACATACAAAACATCAGAGTATTTCATACAACCTGTGTGAACCATCTCATCCCGTGGGTGTCGTAAAAGTCGACAGAGGGAAAATGAAAACCAGGAAATGTGATGTGATGATGACAATCATTTTCCTGGAACATCTAAATAAATTAACTTCGGTTGCCAACCCGCCTGCCGAGCGTAGCAACTATGGCAAATCCCCCAAAATAAGAGCCACAATCTTTTTCGGCATTCTATGGATGATGATGATGAATTTAATTGTGAAGTCAGTTTAAAATAATAAAAAACTTCGTTGCCAACACGCCTACATTCCCTTTAAAAGCGATCTTCAGAATTATCTGGTAAATTAAATGTGAGAGAACAAGAGCAAGAACTCGTTAAACATCGAAATACGGAAATGCGATATACATAAAACACACCAACATAAACACACCGAGACAGAGCTTCGAGTTATTACGGAAATTATTTGGCAAGAGATTGCAAATCCTCGTATTTGTTTTATGTTGCTATATAAACGAAAGTTTAAGTGAGAGAAAATATGACAGGCATTTTGAGTTTGTATCCCCATTTGCATCTTTACTATCGATAGGCTATATCTCACATGATTCATTCATTTTATGGTCTTTTTATAACAGAGTTATGTTACTTTATATCTGGGGCGTATATTTCTGTCTTACTGCCTGGAAAAAAACATGCTTAACAATTTCTTACTACATTAAAAAAGTGCGTGTTGTAAACGTGTAATATCTTGTGTATAAAGTTAACACGAACTTAAGAATAGAGTGTTTTAAAACAACGTGATACCAATCAGACTGTTGTTACTCAGTTTTGCAAATCATATTGCAGCAGTTGTATAGGTTTCTACATTAGGCACCTCAGTTTTTAACGTCGGAAAATAAATAATAGATACACCTTCGCCACGTGTGCATCGACGGGGTTATGCTGAACTTCCACTGTCTAAAATTTAATTAATTTAGTAGGTGGTAGGATTCCTATGCGGGACTCCGTCTAGGTAGGTACCGTCCTAGGGCCAGTTATTCTGCCGTGAAGCAGTAAAGTGCAAACATTACTGAGTTTCGGTTTGAAGGGTACTGAAAGCTAGCGTAATCACTGGGTATATGAGACTTAAGAACTGATATCTCAGGGTGACGGGAGCAATCTGTGTGACGCAGAATTTGTTATGGGTTGACGTTGCTCTTGCCATACCGACCGAAGTACAGTAACGTTTCCAAACTATTGTTTTACGACAGAATAACTGGCCCTGCAGTGGTACCTACCTTGACGGATTCATACATACAGTCTTTCGTACCCCACTTTTCGCCCTCGCGGGAAACGAGACGTGGCGGGTAGTGAACCACGTCGCCGCCATTTTGGTACGAGTTACAAACTTCGTACTCCTCTTCTTCCCCATTGCGTCCCACGACTTTACGACCAGTATAGTGACAGCAATGCATATTATGGTATTATTCTGCACGAATAAAGGCAGTCCGTACAATAATTCAGTCGCCACTTACGACACCTCTGTTGAAAACAGGTAGGTGCTAATCTAATCTGCCGGACACCTATCAGATTCTTGCAGTGGCGGATCCTGGTGGGCCTGTGGCATCAGGCAGGTCCGAGGTGGTCGCTCCGAATGGGCTGGACAAGAATGCTCTGGAAGCGAACAGTAGAACTGGGAGGGTGAGAGAAGTGGCGGTGTGTCCGGGCTACTCACCCCATTCTCCGTAACCGAAGTGGAGTTGCAGTGGAAGAGGAGTTGAGGTATAGCAATTCGCTAATCTCCCTATCTCTACGGACGAAATGTGTTCGCCGGAGGGGAGCCTGAGACCAGATCCACCGCTGCAGCCAAAGTGCTTCCGAGTGCTCGTTTTACTGGCTCTCGTATTTTTTCGGTGATGAGATTGCTGTTAGCCTTTTTGGCTTTAACAGCTTCATTGGTGCTCTGCAAAGGGCCCGCGTACCAGGTTTTGTTTAACCCAAACAGAAATAAACCCCTAACTAATATCAAAATTCGGTCACTCTCGCGTCAGACCAGTGTGTCACGGGGTCGAATATCGTAAAAAAAATTAAGTCATCTAATGACTGTCCGAGGGAGGGTGCGGACCTCCGTTCGTACTGACCGCGCAGCCGAACGCACCCGAAAGCAGCAGTCTTCCCGTCCCAGGCAGCGGATCTGGTCTGGTCAATAAAACTAAATATATGGTGTAGGGTACTCCGTAAATATCAGAAAACAACAGCATTTATTTCGTTAACACGAGGAAACATAAAAGTATGTTTCTACATTTTGTGAGTCTTTAGATTAACCCAGATCCCTAATTGCACCCACAAAAACTACTTATAACATATTACTTCTTAACAAAATAGGTTAATACTTTTCGGTCATATTTTGGCTTTTACCAGAGCACTTAAAAGAAAGAAAAATATAATACACAAAATGAAAGTAACAGAATATGCAGCTTCCGCTTGTATTTAATTTCAAAAGGCAATGACAGCATCGTCGCATTCAAACGATCACATAAAACCGCATGAGTCCGTATTATATTTAATGGAATTAAATCGTTAGAATCTTAATCGTTTACTAGGTTAATAGACACGTTATAAACTTCGTAAGCGTTTAGAGTTGCCCTAGGAAATCCAAAATTGTACTAGACCGACTGTTAACATAAGATATTTTGTACCATAAAAATAATTAATGTACTTCCTATTAGGTTAAGAAAATTAACAATTTATTTGTAATAAACATAAGTGTAACACCAGTGCGTGTTGCAATGATGACATTGGAACCGAGACGTGGTCCTTCAGTGTAGGTCGCATGAGGAAGCTCAGAATAGCGCAGCGAGCTATGGAAAGGGCTATGCTCGGAGTTACTCTGCGAGATGAAATCTGTAACGATGTTATCCGCAGCAGAACCAGAGTAACCGACATAGCCCTAAGGATTAGCAAGCTGAAGTGGCAATGAGCCGGCCATATAGCTCAGAGAACCGATAACCGTTGCGGACGAAAGGTTCTCGAGTGGCGACCTCGAACCGCCAAAGGCAGTGTAAGGCGACTCCCCACTAGATGGAGCGACGACCTACACGGTTTTGCAGGAAGTCTATGGATGCAGGTGGCTCAGGACCGTGTTTTGTGGCAATCTATGGGGGAGGCCTATGTTCAACAGACTATGATAGGCTGAAATGATGATGATGATGATGAAACATACGAGGGGTGATCCAAAAGTAATGATAATCAATAATAAACACAATGAATAAAATAAATAAATAAATTTATTTCTCAACATAGTCTCCTAGCAAGTCTATACATTTAGTCCATCTCTTTTCTAATCCTAAAATTCCCTTAGAAAAAAAATCTTTATCTTGACTCTCAAAAAAGTCCTCAACCGCGGCCATCACGTCGCTATCATCGTCAAATTTCTTGCCTCGGAGGTGTTCCTTGAGTCGTGGAAAGAGATAGAAGTCGCTGGGGGCTAGATCTGGTGAATAGGGGGGGTGTTCCACCAGCTCAAAGCCCGCTTCCTGAATGGCAGCCATGGCAATTGCAGCTTTGTGAACCGGTGCGTTGTCTTGATGGAACAGCACTCCAGCCCGCAGTTTGCCTCGCCTTTTCTCCTTAATAGCCTCCCGCAATCTTCTTATTTGTTCTGCATAGTAGGAGCCTGTAATAGTGGCCCCCTTTTCCAAGTAGTCCACCATGATTATTCCTTCAGCGTCCCAAAAAACAGACGCCATAACCTTCCCTGCTGAGCTTGACACTTTGAATTTCTTCGGCGTCGGTTCATCGGATCGTTTCCATGTCATCGATTGTTGTTTTGTTTCAGGATCAAAATGGTGGATCCAGGTCTCGTCCATGGTCACAAAACGTGACAAAAAATTATCCTTGTCTGCCTGGAACTTTTCGAGATTTGCTCTTGACATGTCGACTCGTTTCTTCTTTTGCTCGTCGTTTAACATTTTCGGTACCCAACGCGCGGAGACCTTTCTCATATGCAATTCGTTCGCAAGGATTCTTTGAATGCTGCCATATGAGATCCCTGTGACCTCAGCTACATGCCTGATAGTCACTCTTCGATCTTCCAATACAACTTCTTCAACTTTTTTCACATTTTCTTCAGTGAGGGACGTCGATGGGCGTCCTTCGCGGTGTTCGTCTTCCGTCGATGTTCTTCCCAACTTAAACTCCTTAGCCCAGCGTGCAACTGTGGAATATGGAGGAGAAGAGTCCCCTAATGTTTCCACCAAGTCGCTGTGTATGTCTTTGGTAGACATTTTTTTCAAGCAGAGGTATTTAATGACAGCTCTGATTTCGTGTTTTTCCATTTTGATGTTCACTCCTTGACAGTCCGTATTCAAATGAATGTAGCTCCCGGGAATCGTGGCCTATTTATATGATTTTTTTTCCCTGAACTAGTGGTTAACTGAGTAAGTGACTGAAATTTTTTTGTATTTTTGTGTGCACTAGAAATAACTGATTATCATTACTTTTGGATCACCCCTCGTAAGTAATTCTCTTAAGATTGTGTGTTTCGTAAGTTAACATTTTCAACTAAAATATTGAGTTTTAATCCACATAGTACGAGCTCTCTAGCGATGTATGTTGAAATAATACTACAAAAAGATTTCATCCTGCGCCAGTTAACTGCACGACGAAGGCTTCTCCCACGAAATGTCACTTAACACAATCTTTGAGATGTGGCGCGAAGGACAGTAGTTGCAAACGGTCTTACGCTGATCGTCGCTCTATCTAACCAAAAGTCGTTCCACAGTTGGTTTACAAAAAACGTGATCTCCACGGAAGCACGTATCTTCTACTAAGCGATGGTCGCCTCTGTGACTTATATGACCAGACCATTGCCATATCAGTTTGCAAATAGAGAAATCTATATTAGTTATTTTGATTCTCTTTCAGATTTCCTCATTACGAATCTTATCTACCAGAGAAAACTCGAGCATGACTCTTTTCATTGTTCTCTGAGTGACTTTTAGCTTGTAGAGAATTCGCGCATTCGTAAGGGACGAAAAAGCTTTTCCTTTCCACCTTGAATTAATGTTCACCGCGAAATATTTTCATTTATAAAAATCACAATAGTAACTTTGAATTGCACTATCTATACACAAACAAGTCTATCAAACTCATATAAATAGATACTCAATGTATGTATTGTGTGTAAACCAATATTCAGCGATAAACTTGTTTGAGTATATGAGACTTGCTGTAATTCATCAATAATTCGACTGTTGTAATATTCCTTTGAACACTGCGTATTTTAATTACCGGTTGTAAAACATTATTTAAGAGCGAAATCGTTCGACTTCCTTCCAATAAATGAATGCTGCATTCTTCATTGTCGGCTACAAAGCGTTCTTTTCATCTTCTCCAAAAGTGCTTGAGGTTTTATTTATTTTTTAAATATTATTTTAGGGTTAACGTTCGTGTTTTTATTTATAAGGCCAGGTAATTTAGATTACCTGAATGACTTTTTAAGTTTATACCGATAATTTTTTAAGACAATATTGCTTTAAAGAGTTTCAGCTAAAGTCCCAGTTCGAATAAAATAAAAAACATATTTTGCAAAGAAATTCTAATGATGTGTGAAAACTCGTAAAAATGTATAAAGGCTCTCTTACACATATTGTTGTAATGCAATGTTTAAAAACTAACTATGAAAATAACATTTCGACAAATATAAAATAATATTCTTTTCATTTTGTTCCAGATTCAAATTCATCATATAACTACAATGGAGCAATATTTCGACATTCTGAAGAAGCGCTCTAAACATCCTCTTCCACTTCAGTCTGACACTTACGTGTATAGTTGAGGAGATATCGGAGATGGTTAAGTAGAATTCGTAGGATAGACTTTAACTTAGTAAGTGATATAATGAGCTTATATGTTAAGTGAATACCAGGAGCAATGCCTTACTACGGCTATCGAGAAGAAGGTCCAGGATCGGAATCTAGTAGGGGGTGTTCTGAATCGGAGGGGGGCAATTCTGACTCAGAAGGGGGATTGAGTACAGAAAGTACAAACGATCAGGGCCTGCCTTTCCCGGGATTCACACCTGTCGCCCTCCGCTATTTGACACAAGAAACAAGACCTAGAAGTTGGTGCCTCAAGCTCATCACGAATCCATATCCTTTTTATGAATATTAACTAATTATTATGTTTGACGACCAC
This sequence comes from Luehdorfia chinensis, assembly GCA_019845155.1. Classification (NCBI taxonomy): domain Eukaryota; kingdom Metazoa; phylum Arthropoda; class Insecta; order Lepidoptera; family Papilionidae; genus Luehdorfia; species Luehdorfia chinensis. The sequence continues at coordinate 814,713 of JAHVAK010000642.1, forward strand.
GTGGCGTAGTGGTTAGCGTACCTGACTTCTACGTCGCGGGTCCTGGGTTCGAATCTCGGCCGGAGCAAACATTTGTGCAAAAACACAAATTGTTGGTTTTCGGGTCTGGCTGTGTTGTGCATATGAAATGTATGTCTGTAAAACGCACCCACGATACAGGAGTTATCCTACTGTGGGGCATCGTTTTTTTTTTTAAATAAAAAGTAATATTATAATATTAATTGTATAATACGGGATGGTGATGGTGTAAGTACAGTAGGTGTAGTAAGCAACTAAGGTAATGAAAAAACTGAAAGCTGTAGATTAAAATTGTCTATCGCTGAACGTACGCCAAAGAAGGAAGAGGATTATCTGCCATGATCACCAACCTGGCAGGTGGATTAACATTCACAATACCAGATGGCATGCACCTTAGACGCTGTTACTTGTCATCGGTCCGTTTTCCTGTCGGGGGCTATAGCCGAAATTTTCCGGGCATTATCCTAAATATATAACGACTTCACAGAATTTCTTAAACCAACACCGCTAGGCAATCTTATATCAATTAAGTATTGTCACGTATATAGACGACAAGGGTATCTGTTATTCCTTAACGATCTGTAGATGTTGTTACAAAGCGACTAAGATAATAACATACATAACATCACGACTGTATCCCATAAGGGGTAGTCAGAGACTTGGCACTCACTGCAAAAGCAAATGACTGCCACAAGTCCACGTTTCACCAAAACAATATAATGCACTTGGTGTGATAGGTGGTGAGCCCATCGCCACCATGCGCTATTGGGTGCACGGTGCAGTTTCATTACTTACTCGCCTTTTACGAGATCCATTGGATGAGATGGAGTGGTAGTATTATTTTAACGAGCCGCCACCACACGGCAATAATAAAAGTAAGAGAACAGAAATATTCATGAACTCTCTTTAATTTCAATTATTTAATGATTTCAAGCCAGATTTAGTGTTTTATATCTTGTATGATGGTCATTAAATGCATAATAAAAAATTAAGTTACTAAGATTGCTAAATCTCCTAACAAACATGACAACTTTGACAATTACTATTATTTTGTTGTGTGGTAGAACACCATTAAAAGGAACAGCCTTTTAGTGGACCCATGCAGGCCTTAATCATGATGATGACGTATATCACTATGGCCTTTTTAGAAGATAATTAATAAGAAAAGTAATTATTTACTTTTTAAAAGTCATAAAAGGTAAGAGCATTATATTTACCTCATCTCAAAAAGGTATCAAGGTCGACGACATCGTTTATTTAATGTCTCAAATGTTATACAAAATTAATAGAACAAGGCTAAGAAAATTTTCCATGCAGAGCCTAAAACGCTAAGTGCGTAATTTGTGAAATAATAAAGCTTTGTGACTTAAACTAGTTTAAGCCCTCAACAAATCTCTACATACTGCCTTTAATCTTTGATTTTACACAAACTATAAGCATAAGGAGTAATTCCGTACATTTTAAAAGTATTTAATATTTTATGTATTTTATATATTAAGCTGCACTTACTCTTAGGTAGCCTAAAATTATAATGATTTCTAATATTTACGCGAACACTATACATTTAAATGAAACTAAATTTTACGGATTTTATCGCGTTTATATTTACTATTTATATCCCGACGTTTCGAGTGCTTTACAGCACCCTTGGTCACGGGAGGACTGAGGTGACAGATGTCCTGATGTCATAGTTAACCCGGAGTACCTTCAACTTTTAATTATTATTTTTGGTCCGATCTATGCAGATTGAGCTAACTGGATCTTGAAGTCTTGCAGTGGTATGCCTGGTTTTTGATTTAATTTTATTAATTAGGGGATCACAAGCTGGTGGTAATACCCAACCATCTTCTCTATTAAAATTAGGATGTTTTTTAATTTTAATAGCTTCGCGAATCATCCTTGGTAGAAATCGGTGTTCTTTTGCGAGGATTTTTGGTGTAACAAATCTCATGTAATGGTTGGGATGATCCAGAACATGGTCACAGACTGCAGACTTCCTGGAGCGACGATGCTTCACATCAGCTATATGTTCTGTAACGCGGGTTTTTACTGATCTTTTTGTTTGCCCTATGTAAGAGAGACCACATTCACAATCCAGCTTGTATACTCCTGCATCTGGTAGAGGGACGTTACACGACGACTGTGGCCGGCTTCACTCGGTCACTGCGACGAAGGCGCGGAACCCGTAGCTTGTTGTCTTGCAAAACTTGCTTGACATGCTGAAGCTCGGCGGCCAGGTGTTTACTGTCACAGATCCCTTGTGCTCTCTGAAACAAAGATTTGCCCACGGTAGCTAACTGTGAAGGATGGTGGTGAGATTCACCGTTTAAATACCTGTTGTTATGGCTCTTTTTCCTATACACAGTGTGACTCAAGGTGTTATTAGGATTTCTAATTACTAAAACATCTAGAAAAGCTAAAGAGTTATTTGCCTCTAACTCCATTGTAAATTGTATTTTAGAATTTATGGAGTTAAGGTGCTTTTTTCAAGTCGCCGAAGAAGATAAGTCAGTTTAACCCATCTGTCAAGTGTAATGTCCCTCTACAAGATGCAGGAGTATACAAGCTGGATTGTGAATGTGGTCTCTCTTACATAGGGCAAACAAAAAGACCAGTAAAAACCCGCGTTAAAGAACATATAGCTGATGAGAAGCATCGTCGCTCCAGGAAGTCTGCAGTCTGTGACCATGTTCTGGATCATCCCAACCATTACATCAGATTTGATAAACCACAAATCCTCGCAAAAGGACACCGATTCCTACCAGGGATGATTCGCGAGGCTATTAAAATTAAAAAACATCCTAATTTTAATAGAGAAGATGGTTGGGTATTACCACCAGCTTGTGATCCCCTAATTAATAAAATTAAATCAAAAACCAGGCATACCACTGCAAGACTTCAAGATCCAGTTAGCTCAATCTGCATAGATCGGACCAAAAATAATAATTAAAAGCTGAAGGTACTCCGGGTTAACTATGACATCAGGACATCTGTCACCTCAGTCCTCCCGTGACCATGGGTGCCGTAAAGTACTCGAAACGTCGGGATATAAATAGTAAATATAAACGTTATAAAATCCGTAAAATTTAGTTTCATTTAAAAGCCTAAAATTATGTCTGAGATTCGAATAAATTACTCCCCTCCGTCTCTTGCAAACGAAAGTCATGCTCCTCACTGACAAAGAACACAAAGTTTTGGAGTACCCATGAGAACATTAATTGTCTTGCAGACACCAGGGAGATGCACACGTATCAAGGGCTTCCATAATGACCTTCAACTAATCTTGACTTAACTCTATAGTCAATGTGGGTATTACAAGTGTATGAGGAAATTAACGTCGATATTTTCAAATACAAAAGAAAATTTGCTCGTAGAACTGCCGTACGCATTATGAGGTTTTAAAAAGTGCTTGTATGAAACGGAATTACTAATCAAACAAAAATTACATTAATTAAACTTCCTTAGCAAGCTTAAGTGGCGATGGGTCGGCCATATAGCCCGTGGAACCGATAACTGTTGGGGAAGAAAGGTTCTAGAATGGCAACCTCGTGCCGGAATACGTAGTGTAGCCCCCCCAACTACATGGAGTGCGCGATTTTGCGGGAAGTCGATGGATGCAGGCTGCTCAGGACCGTACTTTGTGGCAATCTATGAGGGAGACCTATATATTAGTAACTATCGTAAGTGCTGAATTACCATGCTCGGTGGTGTAAGTAAAAAAAAATCGACGACGAATGTGAAGTTCGCAAATTCAAACTGCAGCAACGTGGTGGCCTCCAAAACTCTATCAATTTTTTTTTTAAAACCTCAGCGTAGTCAGAAATGGAGTATCAATTAGACGCAATATTATACGCCAAAACAGTTACAAAAACACAACAACAAAACTGTGTTGAGTAAACAACAAAATTCATTTAACAATGTTCAAAGTGACATAACTTTATTTTTATTGAGAGGATATACATATATCTGTTAATATTTTACCGAAATATATGCGCATCATTGTATTTTTCATAATACTTGTTACATGATCTTACTATAAAACAGTTTATAAAATAATAAGTTCGAAAAAACGTAATTGTAAAAGTTTTTACGGCGAAGGCTAACTCTGGAACATTGAAAAACCATTTTACTTAGGAGATAAAGAGAATCCATTAAATTGGAAATAATTTTAAATAACGAAATTTGATCTCTGTTCCCTTCGCCTTCCCAGCGCCATCGCCATTCTGTGTTGTAATTAGAAAACATGTAGTTAGGATGTTTAACATATTTTTTCGGAATTCTTTCTAGAGAGTTGTTTGAGTAAGTATTTGTTGGCCACATTTTACACACTCTGTCCGACTAAACAGTTTATTACGTGTTTTACTTTGGCAGTAAGAATGTAAATATTCAATGTTTTATTTTATTCAATTTGATATATTTGTAACAAATATTATAATATAAATTTTGGATTCCTCGCTTCGTCTCTACCATCAATTTTTTTTATGCCAAATCTTATATAAAGGAGTAAAAACATTTCTTTTCACGGACTTGATGAACAAAAAACGAATGAGATCGCCGAACTACTATAGTTTCTTTTAACTATCGTCGTATAAATTATAAAAAAACATGCCTGGTTATCTTCAAACTTACAGCGTGTTTGTAATGAAACGGTTTAAAATGCTGCGTCAGAAGTTTCAAGATCAGAGCGAATTCTTAAAAATGGCTAATTAATTAATAACCATACAAATGAATAATTTGTTTTTGTACATTTGCTTGAAAAGGACATTAATGTATACTATTATTAAATGTTACAAAAATTTGATAAAAAATCTACAAAGTCCAATTATTAATTTAGATATTTTGGTACTCGCAATCGTAAAGTAATAATAGAGGAAACGCTGTTCTGCCTCTAAATACATATTTTTTATGGGAATAAATGACGAGAGAACGCACTTGATGTGTAAGTGCCGCTACTTTGTCTTCTTCATCAGTCCACTGTTGGACGTAGGTCTTTCCCAAATATGATAAAGAAAGGATATATTACTCACAACTATTGCAGCGTCACCCACAAATTTGAACTGTAACGCGGATTGACACTAAAATTACATGTCATGTCGTGATGCATCGGAAGCCTATCGAATTCATATATTTTCTATAAAGGCGTGCACACACTTCTCTTTTTCACTCTATCACATACTTTATGTGCTCTGACGACTTCTGGCGTGTCACGGGCTCACGGCACGGACTACTCGAGCACATCACCATCGTATCTGCACCCCCACCATCGCTCTGATGCGATGAACACGACACTCTGGTGAGAACGCTGTCATTTACAAGGCGACTTGAACAAATGATAGTGAAACCCACCGTTGTTCCCCTTAATTAGTTTTTTTGGGTGAACCATTGTCATTTAAAACGGTTTTTCTTTATTATTTTTGCAGAAGTTTAGCTAACAAAAGGAATGAGAAATCTTCTCCAAAATCATTGTTTGAGTCGGAATCAAACATTTTGTTTATCCAGTCGCTCCGAAAGCTACAACTGTAATTATTCAAAATAGCGTCAGAAGGCAACGCACGCTTGCTCTGACGTTAGAACGAATCACGACACGAAATAACATCAGTCTAGTGTGAATCCACTTTAAAGCGCTGTATGTCAATGTCATGCAATCGTTACCCGTTACGCATATGCCCAGTTATTTTGCTTACTGCAATGCTCTTCAAACCGAAAAACAGTAATTCTTGTACATCAATGCCTTGCATAGACGTGATACCTACGCGGTGAACTCGGTTTTTACCCCCAGCATATGTACATGTATGTATAAATACGCAACCATGGTAGGTTAGGGGTTTCCAGTCTTAGAATTCACAGTTCGCGAGCAACCGACTTAAATCCCTGGCGGAGGTATGAAATTGTTAATTGCAATTTTTAGTGCTGATTAAGCATATTCTAGGCGGTTAAGAAAACATCCTTAAAAAACTTACATGTCAAATAAATCATGAAGCAACCGCACTAATATATTTAGCATGGTAAAGCTGTTTAAAGGTACTCGTAGTAGGTTACTTTTCTTTTTCCTTTTTAAGCATATTGCGCGCATGAAGGAGTGTGAGATTTAGTATAGTTAAAGTTTGTATGGAGAAGAAACGAAGAATCTAAAATTTTAATATTATAATATGTGTTACAAATACATTAAATCGAATATAATAAAACATGGAATATTTACATTTAAAATGACAATGAAATTACAAAATTGTTTGTCATTTGTTTAAATTCATACTGCCAACTTCAAGCACGCCAAACAGTCACACAGAGCAGATATTGTCGAAAAATAATTTTAAAATATTGCCAACAGATGACTTAAACCTCACTAACGTTCAAACTTTAAAAAAAAAGGATTATGGTCGAATTTCGACCACAGGGCGAGCATTACCATAACCTATCTAGCATAACCATTAAAAATCGATAAGGTAACATAATATGGATTTAACTTTTATGTTATTTTTTATTTTTAATCTTGTTAATACATATGTCACATTAGTACCGTTATACATTTTTCATTAACTCTATAAATTCAATTTCACAAATAAAAATATGCTCCCTAGTATCTTTTTCACCTACATTAATTCTATTGAAAATGAATCTTTAGTATTTATTTTTAATTTTTAATATATTTACTTTATAAAGCCTATTCATGAAATTAATTAATAGAGTAAAACATGCGGAAACTTGTTACTATTATTTTCTCTTAAACACTCGTGTAATAATAAGCACACAAAGTTTTATATGTCGGTGCTACATAAAGGAATACTCAAATTAAACTTTACGAGATTTATAAGGGGGAACGCTAATAAAACCAGCACCTTGAACGAACTAAGGGTTTATATAATATGTTTAGGTACACAAATAGGCCAATATAAGTCTTCAATAACTTAAAATGAATTAACAAAACTTAGATTAATTATAGAGAAAGATTATATCTAAATATAAGAAAGAAATACATGCAACTAATTCCGTAGTCTTTAAACTCAAATAAAATGTATTTGTGTAGGTAATAAAATAGACTATGCCCTAATATTTTATTAATTAATAAAAGTAAATATATTTCCATCTCAATGATAAGTTATGTCCAATTAATTCCGTAGTTTGAAATTTAAATAAACACTGTTTGACACTTTGTTATACACAATGTTATACTCTTATAGACCGTATCACATTTACTTCGTCGAGCGTGTAACCGACCCTTCAGGCGATTTTCCAGTGATATAGCGTAAAAAAGCGCTGTTTCACAGTTTGAGAAATTCTATTTATGGAAGTACGTGAGTGTAGCTCGTTGAATAAATGTTACCTTACACTTTCCTGTTGGTGTTACTCGTATAAAAACTCTTTTAGAAGCTTATTCATATTTTTATAATGGACTAAAATACGTCATTAATCATTATATGATTGCCCATTAATTTACTTAAGAAAATAATCAAAAGATTCATCCAAAGTGTATTTAGATTTAAGTAAACTACATCTTAAATAATTAAAACAAAAGTTGTACTTTTATCGATTGTTACTCGTTTGTTATCTACAAGCGATACATATGTTCTTAAATGATGGTAGGATTCCTAAATAGGAATCCGTCTAGGTAGGTACCACCGCAATGTCGTTAAGTAAAGTTATTTTGTCGTCAAGTAGTAGTGTGCAAACATTATTTTGTTTAGGTCGAAATGGCACTACAGTATATAAGACTTAAGAACGCAGAAATGTTCGGTGACGCATCATTTTGCTATGGGCAGACATTGCACTTACATCAGGTGAGTGGCTCATCTTGTCGTTTTGTAGTATTAAAAATAATAATATGTAAATGTATACTGTAGAACACATATAAGTACTAAAGCATCGCTTCGATTACGCTTATATGTGATAGGTAAAAAGCACTTACAATTTCAATTATGAATAGAATAATTAAAGTTTAAGTGCTATTTTACCACGTGTTTAACGGTTAAGGATAACATCGTGTGGAAATGTACATATTTGATGGTTCCAAACATCTTTCAATCTTTTCAAACTTTAGTTTTTAAATACTTTTCATAATAATATGAAAAAAACATTATTTTATCTGTCTCCACGTCTGTAAGTCGAAAACTACTGACTCCTTAAATTTGTTAACGTTCAATGTAATGGTTAAAAATTAAGTTGGTCCCTACTAAGAAAAGGGTTCTACAATTCCATCAAATTTCTAACTTGCTTTTTTTTATTGTGACGAGACGAGCAAAACGTTCACGTGATAGTAAGTGCAACGTTTGCTCATAACAAATGCTGCGTCACCTAGAACAATCTGTGTGAAACCACACTGCGCCCGTCACCCTGAGACATCAGATCTACAGTCTCATATGCCCAGTGATTACGCTTGCTCTCAGTGCCCTTCAAACCGAAACATAGTAATGTTTAAACATTATTGCTTTACGGCAGAATAACTGGCCCAGGGGCGGTACCTACCTAGACGGGTTCCTGGATAGGAATCCTACCACAAGTCAAAATGTTTTGAATGGTATCTTAAAAAATGATGTCTGCTTAAATCTTGATTCCATTTAAATTTCGAGAGCTACTGATGCATCTTAGGAGACGGCGCTAGAAAAAAGGTAATCTCGAATGACGTAATGTGTGCTTATCTATCGCTTGTAATTATCACACTTTGCGCCACTTAAGGTCAATATTAATTAAGTCCGCAGAAACAAAGTCAAGATTAGGTTTTGGTGTTTAATTTCTAAGTAAAAGAAACAAGTATAATAATCAGTCTTACTTGTCAAGCAAAGTCAGTATAGTAAGTTTTTGGTTATCATGCCGTAACGAATGTTGTCGGTAACTTGTAGGAGTGCTGTAGTCGTGCTATGGCCAGGACGAAATCCGGATTGCAAAGGATTGAGGAGATTGTGTTGCACAAGGTAGGAACTTAATTGCTTGTGGACGAGGCGTTCGAGAACTTTAGATAGGAATGGAAGTAGAGAAATAGGCCGGTAATCGGAGAAACTGGAGGGATTTGTCTTTTTCGGGAAAGGGATCACGTTAGCATCTTTCGAAGCCGAAGGAAAAGAAGCGGTTTTCACTGAGTTGTTAAGAATGGAAGTAATTACAGGGGTAAGGAGATCCAGGAGTGGAATAACCATTTTACGACTAATGCAATCGCCACCAACAGAGTTCGAATGGATGGACAGTATGGTTCTCTTAACATCACGATTGTCAAATTGACTAAAATTAAAAGCGGGAGTATTAGGAGTGGAAGTGTACGAAAGGGAATTCAGAATGTTAGCTTTTGCTGCGTTATCAATGCAAGACGAAGAAGAAAAATGCTGATTAAGTTGATTGAGATCGGTATCATGAACAGAAAAGTTTTGGCGCGATTTCCCAACTCCTAAGGATTTAAGAAATTTCCAAACCCTGGCAGGGTCAGGATCTTGGACTGACTCGTAAATATGGCGTCGTTGAGCTTTCCTACACACATTGTTGCAACGATTCCGCACTAACCTATCGTCGTCGTCGTTTCAGCCTATCAATAGTCCACTGCTGAACATAGGCCTCCCTCATAGATTGCCACAAAAGTTTGTAGCTCTAGTTTTGGGGGGATTTTGCCATAGTTGCCACGCTTGGCAGACGGGTTGGCAACCGCAGTTTATTTATTCAGATGTTCCAGCAAGATGCTGCTGCCCATCTCCTGGTTTTCATTTTCCCTCTGTCGACTTTTACGACACCCACGGGATGAGATGGGGTGGTAGATTCTCTTAGGCCGCTACCACACGGCATATACACTAACCTATATTTTTCTTTATTTATGTCGCTAGGATTTGACTTATATTTTGACTTGGCATAGTTTTTTTTCTCCATAATTTTCTTGATGCCTTCAGTTAACCACGGAGAAGGAGGATGCCTCACGCGCACTGGACGAACAGGAGCATGAATGTCATACAGTTGGATTATGAGAGAATTAAACAAAGCTACCTGTTCGTCAACTGTAGGTGCATCTACGACCACATTCCAATCAATGTCTGCTGCGTCCTGAAGAAGCTGCTTTTCGACCATACCACTAAAGTTACGCTGAAGTAAGATTCTTGACTTAGATTTAGGAGGTCTGATTTTGTAAGATAAATACAGAAGATCGTGATAGGAAAATACATCAGCGGCACATTGACCATGTTTTTCAACATGATCAAGCGAAGAAACAAACATTACATCAAGAAGAGAAGGCGCACAATTTGGAAAATAATGTGTAGCAGATAAGGGGAGAAAGTTTAAATTTGCCGCCTCAATAATAGATTTAAGTTGGGTGGATCTGGAATTATTTTTCAACAAGCAAGTATTAAAGTCACCCATAATTACAGAATGGCAATAAATAGGAGTAAGATGTTCAAAGAGATTTTCCAAGGAGGAGAAGTGATCAATTGTGAGAGAAGGGCTATAAAAGACTCCAAGAAGTAATTTCGTGTGAGAAAGAAGAACTTCAATAAAAAGAAATTCTGCTTCACTTCCAGACTGCGATGCAGATGATGCCTGAATTACTGAAAAAGGTATATGAGATTTAAGGTAAATAGCAACACCACCACCGCCCCGTTCGGTTCGGTCATTTCGGATTAAATGGAAGCCTGGAAGCGAGTAAGAAGTAGATGGCATACATGGCTTTAGCCATGATTCTGAAAAAAGAATGGCATAAATGTTTTTGCTATCAAAACTTGACAACATGTCGGGGTAATGAGCAGGAATACCATATAATATGTGTGTAATAATATGTGAACCACGTTGAAATTTTTAGGAACGTCTGAAAAATAGGACTCTAAAGTAATATTTAAGGGAGGTATGCTTTCGAAACTATCGTCGCTGCTCGATCCGTCAGTAGTGGAGGAGAAACAAATGGAGCCACTATTTCAAATGCCATCATCTAAATAATCCATGAGAAAAAAAAATAGAAAAATTATATAAAAAAAATAAAAATAACTTAAAGCCTACATAAAACTATAACTATAAAAAAATACCATAATTATACTACCTGCCAGCAGTCTGAACAGAATTGTTTTTACAATAACAATTATACTCTCATGAAATGGAACGTAATAAATTTTAAAAAGAATTATGCTGACAACACAAGATTAGTGTCAATACAATTATACAGAGTCAAAACTGTCAAAACAAACATTCTATTTTTAATAAACTACCGTATACTGTCCAATTCAATACAGAACAACAACAAATACCAAAAAGAGTGTAAACACAATACAAAATATTTCCCACAATCAATAAAAACATTACAAAATATTTGCGAACATAATACACTAACAATCAGTGAGAGTTTATAACTTAACAGAAAATTACTAAAAGTAGCAGTAAAAGGCAAAATAAAGTGTGAATTTGGAAAGTAATCATTAAAACATAGGAATCAGTGTCGAATAAAAATAACTATGAAGATAATTGATAATAAACAGTTATTTTTTACCCGTTCTTTTACCACGCGGAGCACCTTTATCATCGGTGGATTTGCAGGCCACTGCAGACTGAGGTGGTGATGCAGGAGTCGACACGCTATTAATAGCATCAAGCTCCGACAGACTTTCCAGCTGATGTCGCGTCCCATCAGGTGTGAAAATGTGGATAATGCCATCCCGGGTCCAACATTTGGTGACGCCGTATCTACGTCTAGCTTCCACAAATACAATATGACCACTTCTAGTGAGGAACTCTGACTGTGTGATTCCAGAACCTTTGAGTTTTTTAGAGAATCAAACCTTATCACGCATCGATGTTTCACGGAACTTGACCACCACAGGCCTGAATCCTTTATCGGAGGAACGCTCTAGGCGATGACAGCGGCTGAAAACTGCACCAGTAATGCCAGGCACTTGCATCTTATCAGTAATGAGTGTACTGACTACAGCAGATGTGTCTTCCGCTTTGTTTTCTGGGAAACCATGCAAGAGGATCATCTTTCTACGACGTCTCATCTCATTCCGGTCCAGCTCCCTCCCCAACAGATCCACCTGACTATGCAAGGTTGTTAAAGCTGCCAGGAAATTTCTTAAAATTACTGAATTCTGCTGCAAGGGAAAATGTACTTGATCCAGCTGGATAGGCTTTGTGTAGTTCCCGCCGAAACTCCTCCATTTGGAATTGAAACTGCTCAGACATCTCCATCAGCGATCCTTTTAGAGCTTCCATAATTATGAATATTTATATAATGCAGTATAGTTTGAATTTATATATGGAAATAAGTGCTGGTAGGTAGTTTTAAGTTAGTTGTAAATATTATTCATATGAATAAACTGTAACTATTTTTAAATTAAATTTAAATGCGAGAGTTAAAAATGTGTGTGTTTTTAATACGCCTACCCTCAAATTATGTAAATTATTCGTAACGAATTTATATAAGGAATTCCTTCTGCAACCACAAGTATTTGAAAACTGTGTCCTTTTTCTGAGATTCCTGTCTCATAAATACAATATTTCAAACCAGACTTTACGGTGAGGCTCAAATATTTAACAGGTATTTGATAATGAACACGTTAAATATATTATGTTCATTATAAAATCTATGTACGTAAATATCTACAGCTTATTGTTCTTATTACTAACGTCGGCGCCCTTCTATATTTAAGAAGAAAGTTCTGTTATGACATATTTTCACTACAAAGCCTGTACAGTGTACATTGAAAGCGTTTAAATACCAGGCATCGTAGAAAGTTTTACGAAAAAATGTTTTGTTGTTTGCCAGTACACTTGCCAGTTTTAATTTATTTTTCCTCCTGTTTTATAAATTTCGCTCCACGTTTTTTCGAGCTCAATTGAATGTGTTTCATTGTAAAATGGATCTACGCCGAAAAAAATTTCGCGTACTGATTACGATTTCAAATGTCGCCTACAACCGCACGAATCGTTTGATAGACCTGGAAATGACATTTATGGATAAAGGCTCTTCTAAGGCAACCGTGCACCGCTGGTATAAAAAAATTCAGCACGGTCTACTAACTGAGATGAAATAAGAAGTGGTCTCCCTTTAACGGCTATTATGGAAGAAAACGTGCTTACAGTGAAAAGTATGTTTGAAGAGAATAGCCGAATTACATATGAAGATTTTAAGCACATATTACAGATTAGACCGGAATTCATGAAAACCTCAATAGTGCCGCGTCATGATTACTAAATTTGAAATCTGGTTCTCGGCGTCTTTACGACGTTAACGTGATGAATCTTGGGTTTATCAATACGGTCCAGAAACGAAGTGCCAATCGACGGTTTTGCGAATCAAGAAGGTTTTTCAAGCGAAGCGATCAACAAGCGCGGGGAAGATTTTGATCGCTAGTGGTTTCTTTGACGGGGTATCTGGTGTTAATTCCATTACAAAATCATTAATTAAACCAGTAAAGTAGCATTAATGCCGAATGTTATACTACCAAATGCTTGCCAGAAGTGTTCACTGCCGTGAACAACAAGCAACCGAACACGGGGCTACGCGGGTTTGTACGCTGTTTCACCATGACAATGCGATTGCGAACTCAGCGCCCAAAACGAAGGACTTCTTGGACAGCACACTGGTTAAGCTTTTGGGTCACTCTCGTTACAGTCCTGATTTGGACTTGAAATAAAAATCAGCTGAAAGGGATGCAGTTTTCATCGCTGAAAGAGGTGTCTGAGGCTGTCTGGAAAAAGTGTTTAGAAAATTGGCTCAGACGCATGAAACTTTGTATAGATGATGGTAGAGTTCTTTGAAAACATTTAATAATAAAACTTTAACCATAGAACTTTTTTTTGTTTCTCAAAACTTTATGTGTGGCCCACGAATTCATCCTCCTCAAAATTGCCTGGAGAACAATGGAGCTAAGATTTATTTTCGGCCCGTAACCGTTGTAGATACTGTAGTATATACATACAAGCACTGATTTACATCTTGTTTTATTTTTACACGTCTGTTTTGGTCTATAAAATTGTCCATAATAAATAAACAAAGACGCCATTGGCTCATTTCCAAGCTAAAAATCTCAACAATGTTAAACCCGTATCACGCTGCTGACGTAACGCTAACAATACCTTTGAAACTTTCAATAGGTGGTGCGACCGCGTCGTCTAGTGGTCAGAGTATCTGACATCTACGCTACGGGTCCTGAGTTCGAATCCCAGCCGTAATCAACATTGGTGCCGTACTGTGATTGTCCCCGTGTCTCTGGAAATACATCTAGGCCTACCTCCTTGTTAAGGTTATCGCATGAGCGCTATATCTGGCGCCAGCAGGCTGGGACTAATGGGTGCCTTAGTGTTTGCTTCCTGTAGCACTATAATATCTCCTGCGTATGTGATACCTTCCGACAGTTTCTTGAGTTGTTATATATGTATATATGTATTCAATTATCTAAACGTTGTATAGCTTCTAGTTTCATAAACTAGATAACATTCAGTGAGCCTGCATAGACTACCTTAAGATAAATGAGCGTCATAAACAAACATAAATTAAAGCAGACTACAGACCATTTCCCGCAGCAAGATGGAATACGTTTGATCGCTTACATTAAATCACATCCTCCAATGCGTAGAATCTCGCGGGAAAACTGGTCCATGCTGTGTTTAGTTTTCCACTGGTAGTTTTTTTTTTATTTCATAAAAGTGACGAAACAAGCAAAACGTTCACATGATGGTAAGTGCAAATGTCAACAAATACTTTGTCGCCCAGAACATTTTTGTGTGACACCACTCTGCTCTCGTCACCATGAGATATCAGTTCTTAAATCTCATATGCCCAGTGTTTACTCTAGCTCACAGTGCCCTTTAAAAGCTTAAATGGCTTCCCATTGCCCAGCGAAGAAACGTCAGGATACTTTCCACAGCTTCTGAAGACTTTTTTTTATGTAAGAAGGGGCAAACGAGCAAGCGGCTCACCATAGCACCATAGCTCACAGCAGATTCCATAAAGTGCTTGTGCGGGGCAGAAAATTGCGCGAAAAACGCACTGTGCTGGAATGCCAACCATTAAGGTGGTGACGATGGAATTTTGCGCTGTGCCGTAATGTGCGATGGTGAAAATCAGCGGCTGGAATCAATCCGAACAATCCGAAAATAGATCTTATAAAAAATGCAAAGGGATGCAACATCTCTTCGCAAAGCCAGTGGATCAAGCCGATCAGATAGAACATGGTCGTCGACGACTCGCGCCGCTCTCCGTTGAATGCGGTCAAATGGAAGTAGCTGACACTGGGGCGCCCCCGCCCAGAGATGAGAACAGTACTCCATGTGCGGCCGAACCTGCGCCTTATAAAGTTGCAAGCGTTGGGCCGGCATGAAGTACTGTCGCGCTCTACTGAGGACGCCAAGCTTTTTGGAAGCCAATTTGGCCTTCCCTTCCAGGTGACCGCGAAACCGAACGTCACTCGATATGTCGACGCCAAGAATACCGATACTGGCTGAGGCAACGAGTGGAGTGCTCTCAAAATGAGGTGATACGACGAAGGGTTTCTTTTTAGCGGTAAACGCGCAAACCTGTGTCTTCTTGGGGTTGAACTGGACTAGATTTAGTCGGCCCCAATTCGAGATTTTGTCTACAAAAAACTCGACTTTAGACAGATGTTTGTTCCGGTACTCGTCAACGTGTTCCCGAGAAATAGTAGCACGGCCGGTGTATACGGCAACACCAGTGCTGTCATCTGCATAGCAATGAATTTATATTAAAAATAAGTTACAGTTCTTGTGCATTACAGTATATGTGCATATATAACACCCACGTTCGTCTACTCCGTTCATCAGAGACCTTGACTCTCTATCGCTCTATTCTACTTCACCTCTCTGGTTTAGTTTCGTCATCATTTGCTATCCAAGCTGCTAAATTATAGAATGCCTGATAATTTAAAACAACCCTTCCAGCAAGCTCACTTTCAAAAAGAAAATTTATATATTTTCTAAGAGTTGTAAAGAAATTATGATCATCGTCAACTTTATCATTATATTTTATTTTAGTTTCTATTATATTACATGTATTTTATTTCGTATATATGTGTATATTATTAAATATACAATTTTTTTAAATTTGAGAATCGTGTTAGCTCAGGAGACTAAGCGCTCACTTTAAATTTCTTTTCGATTCGATTTCCGTTCGAATGCCGGTGCCAGCACCACTAAAATTGTTACTTGCCATTTTAATTGCTGATTTACCACGTACTCGTCGGTGTAGTAAAACATCGTTATTGGAAACAAGCATGTCTGAGAAATAAAAAAATATTATGAAGACATATGAAGTCCGCCAACCTGCATATGATCAGCGTGGCGTATCCTTTCCAGCTCCAAAACCCTCTCGGAAGTGAGAGGAGGCCTGTGCTCATTAGTGGGACCTTCATAGACTGTTACTTTACTTTACTTTATTAAATATTTGATATATGTAAGTATGTATGTCTTTGTATATTTTGCAACCGCCTTCGTTGTTTACTCAATGCCCTAAGGTTGACTGCCAGAAAATGCTTTAAGCATTAAGTCCGTCTTCTGTTCTTATAATATATGTATTACATAAAATTTAAATAAATAAATATGGGCCCGTTTTACTATCTGCGAAGTGATTCCGAGAGAATGTGTTACCACCCAATACCGCATTGTGATGATGGACATGAAATATCATAATTTCAGCCTATTTTAGTCCACTGTTGAACATATGCCTAACCCATAGATTGTTATAAAACACGGTCCTGAGCCTCTAGTATCCATTGACTTCCTGCAAAACCGTGCACGATGTCGCTCTATCTACTGTTTGCCAGTACGAGGTTGCCATTCGAGAACGATTCTTCCCCAACGGTTATAGGTTGTATGGCCGGCCCATTGCCTCTTCAGCTTGTCGATCCTTAGAGCTATGTCTATGTTACTCCATTTCTGTTGCGGATATCGTCATTACGTAATCTATCTCGCACTGGTTGAAGACTTTAGTTTTGAAACATTGCGGTAGAGCCGTCGAGAAAATGTGACGCAGTTTCAGTCGGGCACTACAAACGCCTACCTCCGCCTACCAAAGCGAGGGAGAAAGGGATATGTCCATGTCCTACAGTGGACTATTCAGAGGCTGACAATTATTAAGATAATGAGTCCTTAAAAATATTACGATTTTAAAATTAAAGCTTGAAAAGGGCCATTATGCCACTTTATATGTCACTCACTTCACTAATGTAAACCACTACACCGATATGGAAGCCAATTTACTTGCTTTGACAGCACAAGCCGGGTGCAGTTGGAACAATTCCAAATGGAGTTATCACACAACACTTGTTTGATATTCTATAGAAAATATGGGTTATCGATTGATTCCACTCAAGATCGTAATTTGCTTTAATTTATAAATATTCTGCATAAGTTAAAAAAATATCTGATGAACGGCAGAGTAATTTGTAAAATAACAAATTTAGCGAGGTACAGAAACTTCATGATTCTCTCATAGACGCCACGGGACTCGTTACGTAACATGAGGGTACAAAGTCGAATCGGTTTTGTTAATATTACAATTTTCTTCCACTATTACTAATCACTGGGCATATGAGACTTAAGAACTGATATCTCAGGGTGATGGACACAGTGAGGTGTCACACAGAAATGTTCTGGGTGACACAGCATTTGTTATGGGCAGACGTTGAACTTACCATCAGGTGAACGTTTTGCTCGTTTCATCACTTTATACAATAAAAAAAAAAGGGACAATGTATGAGTTTATCACAATACCTCTAAAACTCAGTACACGGTATTGATTGGAGACTTTAAAACTGGACATAAAGAAAGACGATGAGCTGATAGTAGGGGAAATTTGGAATAGGAACCCAAAGGTACAATAGTTGACAGACTTTATAGCGACGGAGGATCTCTTTATGGTGACCTCCTTCTTCAAAAAGCAGTCAAAGCGCAAAAAATAAGATCGACTTCATCTTGACGACCAAATCACAGCTGTTCAATTATGTCTCTGTAATCACTCTATATCTATATGATTTAACTAGGGAGAAAACCGTCTATTATCACCAATTGTAAGAGATACATTGAACCTAAACATAAAGCTGAAGAGGCCGCATCTGGTGAAGCCCACGCTACGTCCATCGCATGCCCTTATCCAAAACCCCGAGAGCTTTCAGTGCCTGGATAACATTACAGTGAACGATATAAACGAGATTCTCGTGAAAACTATCCAGGAGGTGGGTGCAAAGTTTTGCAAGAATATTTGTGGTTATCCATGGAGAAGGCCGAGATTCAGTAGTGGACGGTTGAAATGATGATGATCAACAAGAGAATATGTTTTTTATTGATAATGTATAATGTTTCATATCACGTTAATTCAAAGAAGGACGTAGAAACTTTAATACTTTAATGTTGTTACTGAGCTCACATCGAACATATTACACGGGTCAATATAAACATTAAATTTCAGACCTGCAACAAAATAAGAACATTAAGCTAATATTTATATAAAACATTAAGGCAGCCTTCTATTTTATTTTATGTTTTAATTTTTAAAAGCACCGTTTGAAGTTTGTATACAATAAAACATTTAATCGACTACTATTTAATAATTATATTCGAGTAATAACAGTGTAGTAATAATCCTTTGAACCTCGAAGATATCTAAGTATTTCATATTCATGAAATGTATAACTTTGGATAATGTAAAACTAGAGACGTCCATTTCGCTACAGCTATTTGGATTTGAATATTTTAACAGTCATTACTATCTTTCCGTGATATAAGGAAAAGAGGTTTTTGATATAAAAACAATAAGTAATTGAGAAAAAATTGTCGACATAAAATTTGTGATTATTAATATAGAATAGAAATATGTGTAACTTTTTAATGTAGCTTTATTCTTTTTAGGAACAAATTTCATAAAAGTATGTCCGACTGTTGGTACTTGCTTCAGGATCCTCTTTTGTGTAGGAGCTTAAGAAACGGCTTCGATTTCAAATAATCGAGACTTTCAAATCAAAATGAAATCTTTTCAGATGGATCTGAACATTGCTTTTGATAAATTTATTTTATTTTTGAGACTATGTTGAAAACTATTTATTATAGTAAAATTGAATTGACCTTGAAGCTAAATATGCCTACAGTATTTTTTAGGTTATAATTATATCAAAAAAACGCGGTTGCCGACCCATCAGTCACAGCTTCGCAGCTGGCCAGAGTACTTTCTACGCCACGGGTCCATAGTTCGAATCTCAGGAAATTTTTGCTTTTCGGATCTGGTTGTGTCGTGATTGTTCCCGTGTCTGTGACACTGCATCCTAGCATACATCCGCTGTTATCGCATTAGCATTATATAGGGCGCAGGTAGGATAGAATAAATACGTGCCTCTGTTGCGCATAGACTTGTTGCACTATATTACGAGTGCATTACCTTACACCTGTGCAATACAATATTACGTGCACAGTTGATAGCATTCAACAATATTCGAAGTTGTCGTCATGGTTGAAAACGGCCCAGAAAAACATAACTTTCCCCCTAAATCTATTAGGAATGCCTATGTTTAGCAGCAGTTCGTTATACTGGTATTTTACTGGTGGTAGGATTCTTATTCAGGTATCCATCCATGTAGGTACCACCCCAGGCCAGTTATTCTGCCGTTAAGCAGTAGTGTGCAAACATTACTATGTTACGGTATGTTGGGCACTGGGCATATGAGAGTTAAGAACCGATGTCTCAAGGTAATAATTGCAGTATGATCCTTCACAGAAATGTTCTGGATGACACAGCATTTGTTATGGGTAGACGTTGCACATACCATCAAGTGAACGTTTTGCTTCGTCTGGTCAAACATACGGTATTATAACATAATAACATGACATTCTTTTTTAATGCCATATTAAACAAACAAATCTGTTACCAAAATAAGAAATAATTTTCATGGTCTATTGTCTAAAACACGTATTATGTTTTTTCCAAACAGTACTTTTTGTCTATTATATATATATATACTTATTATCGATTATTAAGAAATTAAATAAGCGGCCAAAGAGAATCTATCACCCCATCTCATCCCGTGGGTGTCGTAAAAGTCGACAGAGGGAAAATGAAAACCAGGAGATGGGCAGCAGCATCCTTGCTCGAACATCTAAATAAATAAACTGCGGTTGCCAACCCGTCTGCCAAGCGTGGCAACTATGGCAAAATCCCCCCAAAACGAGAGCTACAAACTTTTGTGGCAATCTATGGGAGAGGCCTATGTTCAGCAGTGGACTAATGATAGGCTGAAACGACGAAATAAAAATAAAAAATACGGTCATTAAATTACACGTACATACAAACACGACTTTTTCTCATACAAAGGGTTGACGGAGACCACATCTTTAGCCCACTTTTCGCATCCGCGGAAAACATGCGTCGCCGCCATTTTGGCACGATTAAAAAAAAATCTTACTCGCAATTGCGCTCCCACGAGAGCAGTATAGTGACAGCATTGCATATTATGGTATTATTCTGCATGGATTAAGGCTGTCCGAACAATACCGGTTCGTAAAAGAGACTCTTACGAAACCTTGATAGGAAACCTCTTGGTAGGTGCTGTTGTACTCTGCCGGACACAGCTGCTATTTTTTCGTCATAAACTTTCATACTCTTAAATCATTTAAGATATATCTGTACTTAAATAACTTGTTTCTCTTATATTTACTTATAGCTTAAACTATTTTGTCTATGAATACGTTGGATAGCTTGAATTGGCATAATTACGAGCTCAACATTTACCAGTACTAAAAAATATTAAAAATGTAGAATTGCATGATTGTTAATAAAAAGGTATAATATTTGCCTTCCAACCACATAATCCTTGTAGTAAAGGCATTCGTTTTTGTATAGATTTCAATTTAGCTCCCTTTCTATCTATATGTATTTGCATTAAATCATTACCAACATTACACAAATCGTGATTTGTATTGCGTCTACCGTGAAAAGATACTGGGTCATTCAATATTTCAAAGGTCAAAGCGAACTTTGTACTTAGCTGATTTATAAATCAGTTCGAATTGTAACTGAAAGCCTTCATTGAATTACTTTGTGTTGATTATTTAAAACTCTTTTGAGCCGTTATACAAACACTCGTAAAGTTTCAAAGGACCGAGCCATGCAACCTGAATGCTTTGTTAGTGTGATTTCAACGTAACGCAACACGTAACGTTTTTCCAGTGCCGGAAAATGTTGAGTTCAGAATTATGCAAAGCTATCCAAGGTATATGATTTTTTTATTAAACCGGACGATCGACGCTTTTATATCGATTTCATCGTCGTCATTGTTTCAGCCTATTACAAGTCCACTGCTGAACATAGGCCTCCCCCCTAGATAGTCACAAAAGATTGTAGCTCTTATGGAGGGATTTTGCCATAGTTGCCACGCTTGGCGGCGGGTTGGCAACTGTAGCTTATTTATTCAGATGTTCCAGGAAGATGCCTGCCGCCCATCTACTAGTTCTAATTTTCCCTCCTTCGACTTTTACAATACCCTTTCCTTGGGATGAGATGGTGTGGTAGAGTCTCTTAAGCCGCCACAACACGAAATTCTATAATTTTGTAATGAAAAAATGTAAGAGAAATTTGATTAATTATTTCTACACAGATATAAATTAATGGTATACGAGTATGGGAGCTAATAACTATTTATTTCTTTATTTCTATTTAATTTCTTTAATAAACATTTATTTAAAACAAAAACATGATTCAATCTATAGGCTAATAGATCATGAAATTAATTAAATATTAATAAATAGACAGTATGTTTACCGAGTAAAGAATGCGAAAATTATTTGTATTACTATTTACTTTTTAATTAATCTTATTTCATAATAATCTATCACCATCATTTAGGCTCATCATAGTCCACGGGCTTATGTTCAACAGTTGACTAATAAGGTATAAACAACAAAAAATAAATAATTATCATGGAAACTTAATATATATATATATATATATTAAGTTTCCATGATAATTATTTATTTTTTGTTGTAATTGTCAGGACAAGGTTTGTCTGAAATAAAATGTTAAGATATAATGGCGACAGCTACCGAATACTGTCGGAAGTTAGCAACTGTGCAAGAGATATTATAGTGACGCAAGTGTATGCGCAAACACAGGGGCGCTCACTCGTTCAAAAAAAAATATAATTCTAAATTGTGTGGATAGCTCCAAACTCTTGAACTTTAACATTCCTTCATTATATCAAAGGAGCTTAGTTCACTTCTCTAGGGATTTGTGAATGAATATTTAATGTAAAGCAATATTTCCAGATTTATAAGTTTTCCTTGATTTTAGTGGGCTGTTTAATACAACTGATGTATTTCTTATACATTTATCTTAAACTAGTTAACATAAATAAATATAAGAATACTCTGAAAATGTGCATTCATAATCTAAGTCACTTGGAAAGTCCAAAACAGATTTTAATATATCATCACAAAATTTTAGTATTTTTAATTTATAGTAACCTTCGTTGGGAGCCTTTGTTGTTATTTGATTATATTTAGTTTTTCTTGCTTATCATGTTTTCAAAGGCTTTGCATATAACAGAGTAATAAACTATAAATGAGCCACTGTTGTGCACAAGCTCATATTGTTGAGTTTTTTTATATTTCTGTGACATACAGGTTTCCTTACGAACATTATTTTAAATACCACTAAATATTGCAGCGTTTATTATAACCATTAAAAAGGAAAACTATTCCTATATTAAAGCATCGTATTTAAATAAAATGCAAAAGCATTACGGTGTTCTCTTTCAGTTTCATCTGAATACATTTCATTAAAAACAACAGTCCTTTGTGAAGAGTGAAATATTAAAGCGAGAGACTCGATGATTTGAAATCGCAGTTGTTATCGTGAGCTCTTTTCCTCAAAAGAGGATCTTATTTCAAATAACAAGAGCCTGACATTCTTTTACAAAAATTTAAGTGAAGTGGGCAAACAAAAAATAATACGAGAATTTTTTTTTATAAGGACAAATAGCGACTGGTAATAAAAAAATCCTACTTTTCTCAAATTCTAATTACATTGACAATTGTTTCACCAATCCATTGCTATTTAACTTTTGGTATAAAAGAACAAAATGAAAACATCCAGTACTAATCTGTTGTCCACTTTGGTCATTTAAACGAGCTTTTACAAGCGCCTGTTGAAACAAAAGCTAGTTATTACCTATCTTAAAATATAAACCCATCGTAATACCAGTCCAGTGCACGATGCAACAAAAATTTTCATAAACATAAGGAGGTAATTACTTTATTTACTTTAAAAAAATGTAAGCATTATTTACGCAACAATATGCTATTAGCAGTGATATACCAATTTCTTCTCTAAATGCAAACCTTATCTGCAAGTGGTACAGCCTATATATACATACGGTATGTACATATGTATTATTTTGTATTTAAATCAACATTTGGCATTAAATCATAAATATTACTTAAGGTCACCCCACGGGCCCGACATCCTGAGCCATCAGTTCTTAAGTCTCATATGCCCAGTGATTACGCTAGCTCTCAGTGCCCTTCAAACCGAAACAGTTATGTTTGCACACTTCTGCTTTACAGTCTACCGTGCTCTGAGCTGACTCTGGGGTGTTACCTACCTAGACAGATTCCTGCATAGAAATCCTACCACTAGTAAGCTTTTTTATTAACTTTTTAATTGAACCCAATATATTTGTAAAAAGTAAAGTAAAGTTTCAGCCTATAAATGTCCCACTGGTGAGCACAGGCCTCCTCTCATTTCTGAGAGGGTTTTGGAGCTAGGAAGAATCTGCCACGCTGCTCTAATGCGGTTTGGCGGACTTCACATGTCCTCGAAATATTTCTATTCCTCGGACATGCAGGTTTCCTCACGATGTTTTCCTTCACCGCTAAGCACGTGGTAAATCAGCACTTAAAATTGTAGAACAATATTAGAGGTGCTGGCACCGGGGATCGAACCCAGGTTACTCGCTTACTATGAAATTAAAGGCGAGCACCAGGCCCCTGAGCTACCACGGCCCGAGCCATATTCAATTTCAGTTATCTGCAGTCCGTGCGCGCTTTATGCTTTAAACGGAGTACAAAGTTTTTCATTCACTTATTTATATAAAGATAGAAGATTACAGAGGCGAAAAGAAATATTATATGAGAGATTTTCTGGCAGAAGCTAATTCATTACTTACTATTGATGTTCTCATTTTTGAAATTTTTTAAATAAATTAAGAAAAATCGTAATTAGCTGCATATTCTGTTTTGTAGACAAACTTCCAAGAACTAAATCCACGACACGACAAATTTTAGAATTATAGTAACGATGTGCTAGCGGTTAACGATTCTCTACAGTTATATCGCCGACGATACATTGGATAACCTTCGTTACCAGAGATAGTCTCCGCCGTCAAATTTCGTGGATAATGCTTGGAGCACACACTTGCCGTCGACCATGCACGGTGATAACGGTAGAACTATCACAATGAAAGTAAAAGAAAACGATTTTGTGGTCGACAACACTTGGATTTACTTTGCTAAGATCCGCATGCAAAATATAAAAATGGTGTATATTACCTAGTTAGACTCGGCGGCCGCCTGTCGTAGAGTCTATTACGCTTGATAATGCCTCGTTTTGGGGCGAAACACGTGTCGTGTTCTCGGCTTCGGTGGTGTATATTATCTAGTGGTGGTATTGTAGTGGTTGGTGGAGGGTACCTGGTGGCGGTTCCTGGTGGCGGTGTTAGTTTGCTTGTGCACGCTACTGAGGGATGGCGGGTGGTGCACTTCGAAAAACTAGTGGTTGGTGGAGGGTACCTGGTGGCGGTTCCTGGTGGCGGTGTTAGTTTGCTTGTGCACGCTACTGAGGGAGGGCGGGTGGTGCACTTCGAAAAACTAGGTAATATACCCATTTTATCTTTCACGGATCTAAAATACTATTCATTATAGGGGCATTGCAACAGACGGAATTAAGAAAATTGGATGTCCCGTATCGCCACTCTTTCCAAATCTTCAGGGTCATTGAACGTTGTAACTTTCATCTTAGTGGATGATCTCAATTGTGTAGTTAATTATTACGGCTTCGATGTAAAAAATTAGATTTCTGTCCCGCGAACAATTGTAATAACACTGAAAATTGATCACAACAATAAAATTACATAATAAGACCATTATCAATCACAGATAACCTCACAAAGTGAGCATCTTCGGAGGCAACTAACCATTTGACTTACACTTACAAATGCAATGGCCGTCGAAAACCTAATGAAAATTGGTGAAAACTCAAAAAAATTATGGTAAATCGCGGCGCCCGTCTGAAAAGATAGCTCAATGGTATTCAATGAAAGGACCGCGCAGTACAATCAGCTATCAGACGATAATGAAGAGAAAAAATATTTATTGACACAGAACTGTCATGCATACAAATAATATAAGTTTTGTTTATATCATGTATCACAGATGGCGTTTTATACGGAAAATGTATGAGAAAATTAATTTTCTTCATTATTTTTTTCTAGTGATTTTTTAGATGTTTTAATAGTTATTCTGTTACTCGAGGCGAAGACAAATGTACCAATCCAACGTTATAAAAATCAGTCTAGCCGTTCTTGAGTTATAAATGGTGTAACTAGCCCTTACTTTGTTTTATATCTAAAGAAGTATAATTTGATACATTAGATCTAGAAGCTTAGAGTTTGTAGTTTCATCTTTATTGCAACAGGCAAGTAGGGAAACTACATACGTAACACATATTTTGTTTTTAGATAATCCTGATGTCGAAAAAACCAAGCTCGTCAGTAAAAATATCTGTTGTGCTTTATTTTCTGCCTCAAAGTACAAAGTGTTATAAAGGTCGTAAAAGGGCGTGGGAAAATGTGTTAGCCTTGACGTTTTTTTTACTAGGAACTCATTAAAAGTCTACAGCCCAAACAGTTAAATAAGTTTCTTTGTTCACTTTTACCTAAGCCATCGTTCACGGTTATGGTCGCGCCCTCGTAGTGGACCACCGGCGGGGAGGAATATTAACCTCATATGTAGTCCCACCGAGGAATACGATTGTTTGCCTTATCTCCAGTTATTAGGTTTCCATTTCAACTACACGAAACGCTACAGAATTATTCCCTACTTTTTTCAATGCAAAAAATATTATATATGTTTCCCCTCTTTCATAAAACAATTCTGACACATCAATATTTGGGTAACAACTGAAATTAATACATACATACATACTATCACGCCTTTTTCCTATATAGGAGCTAGGCATAAACCACATCCGTAGCACATTATTAATGAAATCAATATACGTTTAAATATTAGTTATATTATACTTATAATATATTGCCGTTTGCACGCATACAATCACATCAATCACAGCAGGATTTACCGGTATTTTTTTTAAGCAAGAACAAAACAAGACCTTATTTAAGTATACTATATATTAAAATGTTTCGTAATTCGACCAAATGTCTGAAGTATGTGAAAAATTCCATGGTATTCGCGTAAGATAGTTTTGTAAATATTAACCCAGAACAAATCGATCGGATTTTATGGAAATAAGTGAGGAGACGAACCAGTAGTTCACCTATTGGTATATGTCACCCAGTACGTTCGTCACCATGAGACACCGGCTAATAACTATCTTTTTTAACATGGCGGAATGTTAGAAAAGTACATTCGACCATAAAATTGTATGCTACACAAATATACGCTTCGAGTAAGATTCGCAGTTTCAGCACAAATATAAACGGGCTCTTAAAAAAAACCACTTCACACAGACAGTTGTGGCCAAATAATAGCTAGCATAAAAGTGTGTTGCAACGTTATTTATAGATCAAATATACAACCAATTATTAAAAGTTTTTTTTAAATCTTTCCTCAAAAAAATTCCCTTTCCCGTATTCCGGTTCATCATTTAATAAATTGAAGTTTTGTTTATATACCTTCATATTTAATTATGTATAAGGTAGGTACGGTTTTATCTTTTCCTGTTTACGCATATCCGTTAAGAAAATAAAACCCGAGCTATTAGTGCGACACCGCAGCGGGATTTTCCAGTTCCATGATCCACGTGGGATGTTGACTTCCCGTAAGTTTGACGATCATAATAAGAATATATTTCGAAATAAAAAGATTTTGGTGCTTATTATCGTTTGACGCAAAATTAATCTCTTTTACAAAACCTCATAGACGTTGGAAAGTTGATTACCATTTCTTTACGTCGTAGAAATACTTAATGTAGGAGTGGTTCTATCATAGTCGCCGATGGTAAATACGGCTATACAGTTTTCATTTTGATCGTAGGAGGTAGGTGGTTTAAGGATTGCGATGTCCACTTACTATCCGTTAGACTACGAGATCATTAACCACCCTAACTAGAGCTAAAATAACACTTATGAATGTACCATGCTAGTTTCAAGTCGAAATTTTCCTGGGCTATAATTATTTCTTATAAATAATATTTTGAAGTACGTTAACGTAAATAGGATACATGCTTTAAAAACGCTACAGTAAGAGATTTAAAATAAGAACAAATATAATTTTCAAAAATGTCTACATTCGCACTTTTAAAATAGTTGTTATTTGTTTTGCATTATGTAATATATTCATGCAATTTTAATTTTCAAATGCATGTCGTCGAGGATGACTTCTGTAAAAATTGTGATGCAGTGCAGAGGCCGTATGTAATCCGCCATCCCGTACTAGAGCAACATGGGGTTCCTTTTTAAATTAAAATCGCTTTCAAACGTGAGACACCCCTGAAGTTGTGACACGGTAAGCGAGTAGCGAAGTAATTCCGTGCGTAAATTGAAGAATATTTGTATGACTTTCAAATATTTTGTTTCGGTTTGGGAGCTTGAATGCTTTATCCTAGTATATACAATCATAGCACCGGGAAATGTTTTTTTTAAACGAAAAATAAACAGAAACAATATGCATTCAGGAAGAAGAAAGATCCATTTTACGTATTGGAGTACTAATATAGATATAGTATGTATAATTATTACAGAAAACCAGAGAATTACGAGTAGTACGGGATCTTATTATTCCACAAATTTAACGATCGTTTTATGGTTAAACGGAGACGGGCTGACACAATGGCGGCGTCGTTTCATCGACCAGTTTTATTATTTTATTTCATTATTTGTTAGACACTCGTCGTTGCGTCTCACAAAATACACGGATTCCTTTAAATATTTGCAAATTCGCCTCGATTTGTATGATGGTAGTACAATTTATATAAATTATTATGTAATCTAGTCATGATTATATATTAACATACTGTAGATGTTATGTATCGATTGATATACATAACGCGTTTCATTTACCTAATGCTTAAGAATTCAATAAAGCATAAAGATATTTAAAATATCCACAGTACAAAGATTAGGTACTTCTGTTACAAATAACAAAACCTTACAGGTATGAAATATTTAGCGTAGATTACATTGTAATTTTTATTCTATTATATGATTTTAAGATATTAAAATATGATTTACAATTTTAATCTAGCTTCGGATAGATGAAACTTTCGAACAAAAAATAAAAATAAAATGTTTAGGATTTTCGTTTTTTATTTGCAGTTATAGAAATGTTATACTTTTAATTTTTATTATATTTGTTATATTTTTTTAGTTGTATTAGTAAAAAGTTTAAATTTCATAGTACGCGAGTGACCTGGGTTCGATTCCCGGTGCCGGCACCACTAAAATTGTTAATTGCAATTTTAAGTGCTGATTTACCACGTGCTCGGCGGTGAAGGAAAACATCGTGAGGAAACCTGCATGTCTCAGAAATAAAAAATATTTCGAAGACATGTGAAGTCCTCCAACCCGCATTGGAGCAGCGTGGCGGATTCTTCCTAGCTCCAAAACCCTCTCAGAAATGAGAGGAGGCCTGTGCTCAGCAGTGGGACATTTATAGGCTGAAACTTTACTTTTACTTTTTTACTGTATATTTTCGCTCTGTTAATCTAACAAATAGTCGCAATTACATTTGACTGCTGGAAGACGTTCGCCTGTTTAGGTACCACCATAGAACTAGTTATTCTGCCAAGAAGTAATGTGTAAGCATGACTGTATTTCAGTTTTAAAGGCAATGTAGCTAGTGAAATTACTAGACATATGAAGCTTAATAAATGGTGTCAAAACGTATCAGGAACAATGAGCGCAATGCAATACGTCCCGTATTAAATACGCAATTTAAATGCAATTTTTATGCAATTTAAATTACTGGTTAGCACTAAACACGTTACGGGCAGGTAGGGGCATCTATGTCCTCTGTAAACAACATTCCGTGTGGTTTGCCGTGTGGTAGCGGCTTCAGAGAATCTACCACCCTATCTCATGCCGTGGGTGTCGTAAAAATCGACAGGGGGGAAATGTAAACCAGAAGGTGGGCAGCAGCATCTTCCTGGAACATCTGAATTAATAAACTGCGATTGCAACCCGTCTGCCAAGCGTGGCAACTATGCCAAAAAACCCCAAAATTAGAGCCACAAACTTTTTCGTCATTCTACGGGAGAGGCCAATGTTCAGCAGTGGACTAGTGATGGGCTGAAATGAATGATGATGATAAAACAACATGTTTAATTAGTACAGGTTGAAATATTATAAATAGTGCTTTAATTTTTATGGCAAGAACTTAACTTACTTTAAATATTAATATATGAAGTACCAATGTATAATTAAAACAGTTCGAAGTCACATTTGAAGATAACCATTTAATTATTATTTATCCAAGTATTTATTATTAAGCCCAAATCCTTTTTTATGATTTTTTTTTATTGTATAAAGTGACGAAACGAGCAAAACATCCACATGATGGTAAGTGCAACGTCCGCCCAAACAAATGCTGTATCACCCAGAATATTTCTCTGTGACACCACACTGCGCCCGTCACCCTGAGACATCAGCTCTTAAGTCTCAAATGCCGAGTGATGGGGAGCTCACAGTGCCCTTAAAACCGAAACACAGTAATGCTTGCACACTACTGATTCACGGCAGAATAACTGGCCCTGCGCTGGTACCTACCTAGACGGATTCCATTTCATCCATCCATTTCAGCCTACCATTAGTCCACTGCTGAACATAGGCCTCTTTTGTTGCACTCTATGGGGGCATAGAGTGCAACAAAAGTTTGTAGCTCTCAGTTTTGGGGGGATTTTGCCATAGTTGCCACGCTTGGCAGGCGGGTTGGCAACCGCAGTTTATTTATTATGATGTTCCAGGAAGATGCTGCTGCCCATCTTCTGCTTTTAATTTTCCCTCTGTCGACTTTTACGACACCCACGGGACGAGATGGGGTGGTAGATTCTCTTAAGCCGCTACCACACGGCCCTTTTCCTGCATAGGAATCCTACCACCAGTCAAGTCAAGTCAAATTATTGCATTCCAGTTTCTAGTATAAGTCCAATGATAAAGATTTATTATTTTAATTGTTTAGAAAGAGGCTATTTATCCGTAGAGAATATTTATTACAAATGGTATTTTTCTTTCACGTAACATTAAGCTTAGGACTGTTGCTAAGCTACTTAAAGTAATACAGTTTTTCTTATAGTAAACATTATATATTCAAATGGGACCCAGAACATTTCTGTGTCACAAAGCGATACGCCCGTTACCTTGTAACATCAGTTCTTAATTCTCTATTAGTCTAGCTATTAATGTCCTTCAAACCGAAACCGGCACTGTTTTCACATCCCTCCATGATGACACAATAACTGGCACTGCGGTGGTGCCTAGATGGATTCCTGCATACGAATGTTACCACCAGAACCGTTCAGCAATCAACCGCTTAGAGGAATGGTGAAAGAAAATAACGATGAAGCTTCTTCGTCGTCGTTTCAGCCTCAGGCCACAAGCCCACTGCTGAACATAGGGCTCCCCCATAGATAGCCACAAAAGTTTGTAGCTCTCATTTTGGAGGGATTTTGCTATAGTTGCCACGCTTGGCAGGCGGGTTGGCAACCGCAGTTTGTTTAATTAGATGTTCCAGGAAGATGCTGCAGCGC
Source organism: Luehdorfia chinensis (assembly GCA_019845155.1). Lineage (NCBI taxonomy): Eukaryota > Metazoa > Arthropoda > Insecta > Lepidoptera > Papilionidae > Luehdorfia > Luehdorfia chinensis. Next base: position 845,662 of record JAHVAK010000642.1, read on the forward strand.
ATCTGCCTGGTTTTCATTTTCCATCCTGTCGACTTTAACGACACCAACGGGATGTGATGGGGTGGTAGATTCTCTTAGGCCGCCACCACACGGCATCCGCAACCACAAAACTCTTAAAATATTGAATATTTTTTTTACCGACTTCAACTTCAACAAAAAAGGAGGCGGTTATATGTTCGACTGTATGTATTTTTTATGTATGTGCACCGATATTTCCGTCAATTGTGGACGTATTATAAATATCTTTTTTTTTATGTTACGAGGATACCCATATCTCATATAATTTTGGTCAAGTTCTGATGACGCGATCCATGAGAAAATCATGAATATCTTAAATTCGCTTAAGCATGTTTTGAGATGTTGTGTTGAAGTCGGTTTTTTGATTAAATAATTATCTTCCACATTAACCTTTCAAAGTCCACTTCTAGATTTGCTATAATTGCCATCATCATACTTCGTACAATAGACGCTGATGTCCATTACTGGTCTAGATCATTTGAGTCTGGCATACTACAAAATAAATATAAATTTATAACAATAGAGAAACTAAAATAAATTTGTCACAATACAAATTAAAAATACATACTGCACGGTCATTTAATCTCCACAATAACATGCGCTGTTCATTTTAACTTTGCTGGCTATGTTTCAAGTACTGTTTTACTATTCAGTAAAACTAAAAGCTAATTTTACTACATGTTCTTCAATTATTGCATATGAATTGAAAATTTAAATTATGGCTTTTTGAATGAGACGGGTGATTACGATTTGTCTTTATTTATTATATATATCTATATTATTTATGTAATAATCACTTCTAAGGAAATGGAAGGTTTTACAAGTATCCGATCTGACAGAGTTACAACAATGAAATTTATTGAATCATAATTTAACACACTGACAAGTCTTGTGTTAAATTATGATTCAATAAATAAATAAAAATATTTTTTTTTTCTTTTAAAAGTAACGATGCCCTCACTAGGATATCTGTATAATCAGTGCGTGTTCACAAACAAATATCATATACCACTCAAGTTGACCCGAAAACCAACTTATTTTATATTTGAACAAACTTTGGGCTTTGTCTAGGATTCACACCCCGGACTCAGTCGGTGTAGAAGTCAGATATTCTGATTACTAGGCCACTGCGGTCGTTTTCAATTTAATTGTCAATGTTATTTGGAAAGTGCTAAGGTTTTTAATTCCACCTCACGCTAAGTGATCACTGTGGTCAATAGACACCTGCATGTAGTCTGTACATCCTCGATTAAGGTTCGATCACCCCTCAGGACTATAATAGAGTGCTGCTGTCCCAGTAATAGAGTCCACAGATACGAGAAGTAACAGCTCTGCTATCTGTCATTATGTGAGAGCCACAGAATACAGTCAGTACAGTAGTTCTCTGATCAAGCCGACCCATTTTTTTATTACAACCAGTGTCTTACTACGTTGTTTGAACATAAATTATATTATTTCAATGCAGTCTTATTGTTATGAGACAGACTTTCAGAACGTTACGATAATGCTATCTTACATGTTACTAACTTATATTGTAAACTAACTTATCTTATATTGTATTAAAAACCATTTGTAGAATTAATGAAATATGTAAATCACTTAAAACTAAAGTAAGATTGTTAAGATTTATCCTTGACTTAAATCATACATGGTTCGAGCGAATATCAATGCTGGTGATTCTGTTAAACTGCGTGACACTGGGGATGTATCAGCCATGCGTGGACGATCAGTGTGTCACAAACAGATGCAAAATATTACAGGTAATATTATTTTAAATTCTATTTGGTTTGGCATTTTGTGAAAGGATAATGTGTTGTCGGTTGAACCCACTCATCTGCTATAGTCAGTATCGACAGATATATACTAATACTGCAGAGGTAGTCTATTTTAGTATGTAAGACAAATGGAAAATAATAATTAAAAAAAAATCAAGATGTTAATTTAGATAAAATGAGGTCTGTTTTCGCCGTCGATATCTGGCAGTGAAAATTCTAAAACTCGATGCGCAGTACTTTCATTTGCATTATTACTTATTATTTATGTTAATTATTGTGTATTGCGACATAAAAATCAGCGAAAACTGACATATCCCATTCTTTTTTTTTGTATATTTTATAATGGTATTTGTCGAAAAATAGCGCATACTATCGACATACTTTTGCCGTATAGCTGACTAATGCAGCTTCTATAAAAGTCTTCTTAGACGGATATCAATGAATTTCTCAAAAGCCGTTATAACTGCAACTTCAGAAACATTTTTCCTTTCAAAAAATTGTCCGAATCAGTCGGTTGACTCGCTCACTAGAAACTGGGCTGGGTTACAACGTTTGTGTCCAGGATCGTATCAACAAACCTTTCATTTTTCACCAATATGATTTTGCACATATATGATTCAAAAGTTTTCATTCAGAACTTTCATGTGCTTTTTTAGATTATCTAATAAGTCAATTTGAAATATGTTAACTAACAGTTTATTATCACCAACATTAATCCCCGTCTACTAACCCCGCTGCTAACTTAGCTGTACCTTGACATTAATCAGCTTCAGCTTATAGCCTTTAATTCGTCAGTGTTAACCCGGTCTTAAAGATCGAAATTTCCAGAACGGAAACGTTCAAACCATTAACGCACGGTGCGATATTTGTGATTTTTGGCCCATACATTATTTATATTGTGAGCTGTCTGACGAGCGTTGATACCGCAACAAAACTCATGTTCAAAAATAGCAGGAATCTTCAATTCCTTCATTTTATTTTAAAGACAGCCAGACATACAAAATTTAGGAACAAAAACAAAAGAATAACTAAATATATCCTAAAATACTACGAATAATAAATGCAATTCGTTTTATTTTCAAAATCGCATAAGAACAGATATAATACTCGTATATCGATAAGTCAATTCCTACTATCAGAAATATACTTAAATAAAACGTTGTAACAAAAACTTAGCCAAGATATATGTATTAACATAAGTTTCCGTCATCTATTTATTCTGTGGTAATAACTTATGAAATTATTGCTTTACTTATAAATTGCTTTCTTATAGTTCATCACAAACAACTGTTAATAAAGCTTAAATAATATTTTAAAAAGTACAAATTTTGACTTTAGTAAAGGAATCTGGCAATTCTTTGCAGCTATCTGTGCTGAAGATTTTAACTAAAGGCTAAAAAAAATTATAAAGGCGTATTATTGATTTTTACAGGTCTTTGACGACATTATATTCGCGTTTTTCACGCTAGAATTGACAATTAAAATGGTTGCAATGGGAGTGTACGGTCACGGCACCTACCTTGCTGACTCATGGAACAGACTAGACTTTTTCATCGTTATGGCGGGGTAAGTTTACTGAATTAAATTTAGAAGCAAATGATTATGATAATTGTTCGCATCGATTACACGCTAATGCTGAGTTTCAATTACAAGGTACTATCAGATATAGGTCATATCTGTTGGATATATCGGTAACATAAAAGCATACAGACATCCCAAGCAGGTCCATTCTCATCAGATCGTCCAGACACATCTTCTATTCTATATGTATATTTTTCGTTCAATTTTTTTTTATTGCAATCTAATAACAGAAGCGAGTGGGTACTGATAATGTTTATTGAATTTACAAATTATTATCATATTCCAAATTTTTTTCTTTATAAAGTTAAACCTTTTTCGTCTAACAAAACCCTATGCAGATTTTTATTTTATTTCTAGATTATTTCGAGTTCAAAAGACTCGCAACAGTTAATGTATTGTTACGTTTTATACCACATACAAATATTACAATGAATACTTTAAACATTCAAATTAGATCACAAAATCTCAGGTAATTTTGCTCTGTAAAACTTAGTATGACTATTAGCAAGACAAAGCCTCCTGCATATTGAAACTGCTTCCCCGTTCTGTACAAAAGGGAGGGTACTCTTTTGCGTCTAATGGTTTTAAAACCATTAGTTTTAGCTCCGACAAATATTCATGATGCAGTATTAGTGGGGAAGCCCCACCAGTATACAGTATAAAATAATTGTTATGTTCAACCAATAGGCCGTTATAAGCCCTCACGGGAGATCGCACTCACCAGCTGCTCGCATAAAATAACTGGCAGTATGCTACCATAGTTTTAATTTAGACTTAGTTTGTTAATACATGATGTGCTTTAAATATTTTTATTTTTATTCTATATTTAACTTTATACAGGGCTGTGGAATACACACTCAATGTAGAAAATATAAATTTTTCGGCGATAAGAACAATACGAGTACTACGACCTCTTAGAGCCATCAACCGAATACCGAGTAAGTATTATGATTTAATATATAAATAAAGTGAAATGTCAACAAATGACGATATGATATGATAACAAATGACAAAAATCTTAATCATTCCGCAATAAAACATAATAAGTATTGTCTAGTATTATTACGTATATCATTTACGAAATAAAGATTTAAAAAAATAAAAGTTTCCTTTAAACATGCTCATATCGGGGCACTCTTAGAAATTAACCCGGAGCGTGAATTGAGAGCGAGGGGACGTGGAGATCGATCGGCAAGCAACAAGTAAGCCCGGCCGCAGCCTCCGACAAACACACAGCCACCCCTTCGACAACATTATGAGAAAATTGATTTCAGAATTTGAATATTAACTGAACCGAAGTCGAAATCTGATATAAATTAAAAATTATAGTACAATGCGTTTTTTATTGATGGTTAGATTCCTATACAGGAATTCGTCTAGTTAGGTAGGTTAGGCACGAGATTTGTGCGAAAATTGACCGTGTTTCTGAAGGGCACTGAGAGCTAGTGTAATTACTGGCCATATAACACTTAAAATCTAATGTCTCAGGAGGACAGGCACAGTGTGACACAAAAAAGCCACATAGTTCTGGGTGACGAAGCACTTGTTACGGGCGGACATTGCACTTACAATCGACCCTTTCTCCTAATTTCCTTGAATTTTAAAATACCAAAATTTGGCACAGTTACTGAACAATTATGTCACTGTGTTTATTTTTTATATTTGGTTTGTTCAGTTATGTGTTCACCGGAAAACACAAAATAATACAATTCACTTGAAAAAATCATATCGTATGCATAGAAAAGCCTTTGATATAGGTACGAACATATCTTTTCTAACTGAACTGAAGAGATTTAATTGAGTGGTGCGAGCGATTTACTTTAAACTAATCGCTTCGTTGGCATATTATTAAACTCTAGCTGGTGCCCGCGACTTTGTCCGCGTGGATATAGATTTTTTTGAACATCCCGTGTGAACTATTTAATTTTCCGGGACTATGTCCGTCTCCAAGATGCAAACAATCTCTGTGCCAAATTTCGTCCAAATCAGTTCAGCGGTTGAACGTTGAAAAGGTAACAAACAGAGGGACCGAGAGAATTACTTTCACATTTATATTATTATGATGAATTTACAATGAGCCTATGTTTGAATCCTAGCCAGTTAATATCGCTACGCTTTGAAGGCGGGTAGATGATCGTAGTTTCGCACCTAAGATGCTTCTACCCATAGATATATACTCGTATATGTTAAACTAGATTTGTGATCACCGCGTTCCCACTAACATATGGCCACAACCATTTACGCGAATTAAGTCAGCACCGGGTTTGTCACTGCAAGAAACTTTTTTTGAAGCGTAATTATGGGGTTTGTTACTTTGTTTGTTTACGTCAATGCTTCACCAGTCTGTGTATTTACGATCTGGGATTTCCGCCATTTGTCTAAAGCCATGACATTTTCCAGGTATATTTCATACGACAATCCTAGCATTATTTTTGTGTTATATTAAAGCACCTCAACTAAATTTTTGTTCTACTCAACACCAATATAAAACATATTAATCTTCGTCTATAAAAACTAATTTATTAACTGCAAAAAAGTTCGTGACAATCCTCATATTAAATTTTGTCTGTTCCAATATTAAATCTCTTATTCGTATAAAAGACAGCTGTGCTCTAAACTTTTGTGGAGATCCCCACTGGTACTCGAATATAATAGGGAAAATGCAACCACTACATATTAAACTGCACCACGGGCTCTGTGGTTACGCATACATCTGTACTAATTCGCGTATATACTATTTGAGGCTCTCTTTTTATGTTATTTTTAGCTTAAGCATTATACAATTATTTTGGTCCTATAGATCACAGTTTAGATTCTTTGAAATAAAAAATACGTAAATAAAATACTACAAATAATACCACTCTCTTTCCACTATCTTGGTCTCGAGGGCAAGGCAATTACATAGTATACGAGTGACCTGGGTTCGATTCCCGCTGCATTTACCGCCTGCTTAGTGGTGAAGGTAACACCGTGACAAAATGTAGATCTCTTTGAAAATAAAACATATTTCGACCACATGTAAACACCGCCAATCCACACTGGGCAGAATGATGGTCTATTCCGGCATCAAAATCTTTTCATAAATAAGTGAATTTGAAGCCTTTGTAAATTTATTTATAAGTATATAGTTAATTTATACATGCAGTAATTTTTAATTTACCACTATTTAAGATGTTTATGAAATACGGTTTAAATTTATGATATTTTACAGGTATGCGTATACTGGTGATGCTACTTTTGGATACATTGCCTATGCTGGGTAATGTGTTATTACTTTGTTTTTTCGTCTTCTTCATTTTTGGAATAATCGGAGTTCAGTTGTGGGCAGGAATCTTAAGGCAACGCTGCGAATTAGTTTTACCTCCGAATGTAATGCGGCCAAAGTAAGTTTTTTACCAATACTTTAAAAATATGCTGTTATTGAGAGGTTATATGTTGAAGATTCCATTAACTTTCTAAAATTAATGTCAACTCAGCAGTACACAAAATATCAAAAATAGGAGCTGTTGTCACTTTTCCATGTTGTATCATTAACTAAAAAGAGCTCGTTATAGCGGCACTTCTCATTGCTAAAGTTGACTGCATGCAATATTTAACGCTTGTATTTTCAAAGAACATATCATTGAAATATTTTTTGTACATTATTTTTCATTGTTTTGAATATATTACAATCGCGCATGTTGAAATTTAAACAGCTCACATACTTTATTAACCAAACACACTTAAATATTGCATACTGTCAATTCCTACATATGAGAACAATAACACACATCATGAAACATTTTAACGTGTAGCAAAGATACAAATGTTATAAATCTTTGTTTGCTACATTGAATATTTCGTAATAAACATTTCAAACATAACACCGAGTAGTTATCATAGTATTATATTAAAAAAGAATGATACATTTATAGATACTGTTAGTTCAGGTAGTCAACGAATATCTTAAACTTTTTATCAAAAAAATTGTTTTAAAAATTATACTGGAATGAAAAGTGTACAACTAAAATCACTCTTTTAGATCTTAGAACGATTAAAACTAAACATTTATAGATTTTCGTAGTGACTTAGGAACGTAACAGCCGTCACCACCTCCTCAATTTATGTTCCAGAGACCTGTCAGAATGGTACAGAGTGCGCGTCAGAGTGAACTCGTAAGGAATTGGGATCAAAATTAAGTGTCTGTTAAAATATTGAGATCTGTTGTTACGTGTACCTTCACACATCTGCCGTCCAGATGTGCTTTCATATCTGCTTTCCTTTCACGAACTGGCAGTTTTATTTCGAGCGTTAGGTTTCGGAGCATACATTTATCATTTTTTGTTTCCCTCAAAACCTGGGCAAAGAACTGCCAGTTTGTTAAAATTCCAAAGCATTTGGGTATCTCTATCAAACTTTATTTTAACTTTGTTTAAATACCATGATCTTTTAAATTGAATTGAGAAATGAATCTTTTAATATCCAGAAATAGAATAAAAGCAACGATTAGTACAGATAACATTTCAGTAGACTAATCCACACCACTGAACAAATGTACATTCTAATGAACACAAAAATGATCTACTAAAGCTTTAACTAACATGTTTTTGAAGCTTTAAAATTTGTCTGTCATGTACAACATCTATTTACAAAATGGCCATGGCTGTATAATTTTTTTTTGCTTTCATTTTCGTATTTAAAAAATCTAGATGTCGCTACTGCTACTTTGTAAATCAATGTTAAATGCTTACGAAAGTTTTTAAATTTAAAATGCAATATAACAAATAAAGCTCACAATAAAACGGTTATAGCTAGCATCAAGGGACCTGTTATGGCCGGGGTGCCCCAAATGTTGCAAATTACGGCTAACGTTTGTAATCGTGCCGGCTGATGTCATTATGCGATAACAACGACGAGACCATTGACTTTAATCTTTCATATCCATTATCTTCTTCATATCTCTTTTATCAATAAGTCTCAAAGGATGATCACTAATTAATTTTAACCCAATAGGCTACCTTTACACTTTCGCCCTTTATAATCTGCATGTCATGTATGCCCCATTGCATAGACTTCAGTAGTCGCATGATTGTTTTCATTTAATAACTTATTTTAACTAATGCTTAACATCGTGCTTTATATTTCATACCAATAAATTTAATTGTGGCCTGATCAATTTCGAAACATTATGCATTTCATTAAAAAATAACACGTTTTCTACAAGAAGTAAAATCCATTTCATTCCTTTTTACATATGTTATACGTTTCATTTTCAACTAAAATACAATCCCTCTACACTCTATATTAAAAACGTTTGCTGTTTGTTCAATTAAAAAGATAAACAGTATCTACTGTACATTTTGAGAACTAATTAAAATATTAGCTTCTTTCTCGTAATACATTATTTGCAACAACAATTATTGCAATTTATGTATAGTTACATCAGGCTACCTTTAAATGTATTTAAGTTAATTTTAGACTATACGTGCAATATAATCTTAGACACGCAATTTGTACACAGCATATCGTTTCACTACGAGTTCTCCAAAGAACTGGATTACATTTGCACAACACCAGAAGACAATGGCATGCATCATTGCGGTAACTTTCCTCCCTACCGCTACGGCCCTCTTGTGTGCAATGAGACAGCGAGGCCATTTTCATACAATAGACCTACAAACAGCTCCTGTGTGGACTGGAATCAGTACTATACTAATTGTACCGAAAGAGGATCTAATCCATTTCAAGGCACAATATCCTTCGATAACATTGGCCTCGCTTGGGTGGCCATTTTCTTGGTAATTTGTTAACATTATCGTATTAATATCATTATATTGAAAGGGCTGAAACTTCATTTAAACACTATATATGTTTCTAGGTCATCTCGTTGGAAGGATGGACAGACATCATGTATTATGTACAAGATGCACACAGTTTTTGGGATTGGATTTATTTTGTACTATTGATTGTGGTAACGTTTCCATTTTAAATTTAAAGAAGCGTTTTAACAATTATTATACAAATAATTTGATAACAATTACGATATGACTTTACAGATTGGGTCATTTTTCATGATCAACCTTTGTCTTGTCGTCATAGCGACACAATTCAGTGAAACCAAGAAACGCGAAATGGAACGTATGCGTGTGGAGAGAGCCCGTTTCACATCTTCTTCTACTTTGGCTTCATCCACCAATAACAGTGAACCCGCGACCTGTTATGCAGAGATAGTCAAATATGTCGCCCACTTGTGGAGGAGATTTAAAAGGAGAATGGCGAAAAAAATTAGGTTAGTTATGAAAATGACAATTTTTTTAAACTAGATTTTATATTAATATACTAATCCTTCTTTAACAATCTTCTAGGGTTTACCGATACCAAAAAGCTCAGTTAAAATGGCGGCAAAGCCGAGAAACTCTTCAATTGCCAGCAAATAAACTTAAACAGCATCACCCTAGCTGTCCGCGTGCACATCCACAGGTATTATCATATTATTAAATGCTTGGTAAAATACGTATAAATTTTATAAAAATATGTTATGTACAAAACATGTTCGAAACATAATAATCTTCTTTATTTCATCATCTTTCCTATTACATTGTCGGTGCCTTTTTATACTTGTTTTATGTCAGTAAGGGTGACAAACGACACACAGTCCACCTGATATTAAGTGGCAGCCACTGTGGCCCGTAAACACCTATATATTTCTTAAATGGGAAAATTAAGATTTAAGATAATATATAACTACTCTTTAAGTATTAAAATGGAACGCCTCATTAACAGTAATCCGGATCGCAGCTCAGCGTTACTCTGCTAATATTTTGTGAGAATGGTATTTCTCTAGCAAAGCCGTCCTATTTTTGTTTTCTAGTTAGTAATTCGCTTCAACGTTGGTCTACCGTTATAAATAAATAATATTTTTTATAAAACGAATGATGGTTTATTTCACGTGATTTTTGGGTTAACGCAAAAACATATCTTGATAAGATTAATTATGGTGTAAAACACACAAATTACTACAAATTAAAATTATTGAATTTGGTTCGTCATGCAATATTTCTCAACTACGTTCTACAGTGCCATTATGTCAACAATCGTATTGTATTGGGTTTTGTAACAGGGCAATGGAGGTAAAGCGGGCGTCGAGGAGGTGGGCGATGAACCCCTCGGTCGACCTAGCCTGTTGCGCGTACCCTCGCTCTCAGCCGCCGATCTTGAGGTAATTTCATTTGCAAAAACATATTTGCTTAAAAATTTTCTTTGAAAATCATATTCACTTCGAACAGTTAAGACTTTTATGAAATTCAGTTAACAGATTAAGTCGCGTAATGCACTTTTTTATTTGCTTATTCTCGTAATTCAATCCCCGGTACTGGCACCACTAAAATGGTGAGCTTGCGATTTTATGTGCTAATTCCCCACGTCCTCGATGATGAAGAAAAACAACATCAATCCTGCCTCACATGTTGAAATAACAAATATTTTCATATCTGAATTCTGCCAGCCTGCACTGTTGCGCCATGGTGGACACTTTCTGCCTTAAAAACTGTCTCAAAAATAAGGGGTGACTTTAGATATACTCGTATAAGTCATTGGTCAGTTTGACCGATAACTTACCCGAGTACAAAGTATTCAACACGATACGTACGATACGACACCACACGATAAGTGTAAGTAATTAGAAAGCGTACTTAGTAGTAATCTTTGAGAGAAACCTATATCAACAGTGGATCACATCACACAGCAGACGATTACATCGTCATATAATTTGTTTGAAAAAAAAAATGCAAAGTTCGATTTATAAATAGACTCATATGAAAACGTGTACGCTATTTAGGCTACTCGTATTAAATACATTTTCTCAATCCTAAGTTATTAAAAAAGCATCATTTGAAGTCGCCATCATCAAATAAGTACAAAACATGTAAATACAACGTTAATCTACACAACGATCTAAAATTATCGTGTACCTCTAATGAGACACTGCCAGATGTGAATAGAAATAAAAACTGAATGTTTGTGGTAAAATTTTGATAACTATTATTTTTATACAGAACGCATCAAATTTATCACTACTTTCACCACCATCTCTTGCTAGACGACGTTCATCAGTAATGTTCAGCGACACAGTATTATTACATACTCCAACATCTCCAATGGCTCATCCACACAATGTGTGTTCTTCGGAGAAAATGACGCAAACAGGTAACTCATGAGTGTTTAAACTGTTGTATCATTACATAAAATTAAATCTTAGTTGTTCTCCACTGCTATTCGACCACAGCGTATGTTCCCTGTATTAAAGAGAAGTTATCATCTGTAATATAAAAATAGTGCCATAAGTACAAATTCAAATGCAACGTACAAATTCAATTCTACTTTCCCACATATAATGTTTATAACCAAATATAACATAGCAATGTAAAGGTTTATACTAGATAAACAAGCATGCTATATCAGATACCAGAAAGGGTCAATATACCCAAGCACATTCCCAAACAATTATTCAGACTTTCACAAATATCGGCTGTGGGAATATCTAGATTCGAATTCAGAACTCATTACTCAATAAATGTACGTGCCGTGCGTACTTTTATGAGTTCAGATACTATAATAAAAGCTTTTAATTTATAAGAAACCCGAGAATTCATAGATTCATAATGATAAGTATAAGACTAATATTTGTAATGTTTTCTGCGGTGTGTAAAAATTTAATGTTTAACAAAAACTATTATTAGATATACTTAATGTGTAAGGTATAGGTAATTAACTCTTCGAATAAATATTTGTAGATTCATTGTGCCAGCGTGACTGGCTTAAGAGTCAAAGCGGTAAGTCTAGAGGTGTTAGTATTAGACGAAATATTAGCCGGGCATGTGCATACTGACTTTTTTCTAACCCTTCTTCAAACTTTCTGTATAGGAGGAACCAAGGAATTTAGTCTTTAGAACCTAGTTTGGTTCCATTTCAGTTCATCGGTTTTTTTTTAATTCAGTTACCAAAATAGGATAGAAAACTATGTTTTCGCTTATTAGATACTTTACAAAGATGTTTTTGTTTTTAGTTAATGAATAGTACTCTGATAGTATACATGAAACGATACAAACGATATTTATTTTAATCTGAAATACTGTCTTGGTAGACTTTTTAAATGCATATCCAATTAGTGTCCAGCACTGTAGTGAAATTTATTTTATAATGTAGAGTTCGACCTGCCTGCAAATGATACAGCAGATGATCGTGCAGCTGCAGGTGGCACAATGTCTTGTCAAGAACTACTGGCTTTATCCGGTGCGTTATCAGCAGCTTTACCAACTGGACAAGTCGCATTGGACTCATTTTTCGAAGAATTAACAAAAGGAATCAGCAAAAGAGCAGGTGATGAAAAGACAGATACCAAGGTAAATATCCGTGAATGATTGTTTATTTTTTTTAATTCTAAAATTTTAAAGAAAGCATTTAAAACGATACAATACATTTACAGGTTGTGGAAATAGAAGACTTTTCATGTTGTGCTGATTTAATAGCTGCAGAAGCAGCAGCAAAGGAAACAAGAAAAGGTCGCTTCTGCAACGTTTGTTCATCATTCTGGAAACGAATATCAAAACTTTTATTTTTATTGAGGAAACATATAAAATCTGTCGTGAATCACAAATACTTCCAACAAGGTCTGCTAGCAATTACGAGTATATGTGATAATAATCTACCAGTTTTCACTTTGGAATGGCTAATTTTAATCTACTTTAAATCCAGGTATACTTCTAGCAATTCTCATCAATACGCTGTCAATGGGGATTGAATATCACAATCAACCAGAAGAACTCACGGTTATTGTTGAAATTAGTAATGTTGTTTTTTCTGGGATATTTGCCATTGAAATGGTATTAAAGATAATTTCGGAAGGGCCATTCAAATATATTTCAAATGGATTTAATGTTTTTGACGGCATTATAGTTATTTTAAGGTAAGTATCGAAGTTAATTAAATAGTGAAATTTTATAATAGGACTCTTATCTATATTCGTAATTATATTTAACAGTGCATTTGAACTAGCCCATAGTTTTGGAAATGACAAGGACATGGCAGGAAGTTCTGGTCTATCAGTTTTGCGTACATTTCGACTGTTGCGCATTTTAAAGCTTGTAAGATTTATGCCAAACCTACGACGTCAACTTTTCGTGATGTTAAGAACAATGGATAACGTTGCGGTTTTCTTCTCATTGCTTGTTCTTTTCATATTTATATTCAGGTAATTATAAAATCATTTTATATTTATGTTCTTTATTGAAGCATCATAGTTTCAATATAAATTAAACATCATAATATTAAAATGAGTCATATAGGGAACCTGAATATTATTTAAAACTACCACTAAAATGCATGATAATAAAACAATATATAAAATAACAGGGTTCATTTACCGGTTTCCTAACATTTTACTAATTTCATTATCTACAAGGTCCCGCGTGGGATTTTCTCCTTTATCTTCTTTTCCTTTATTTATTATTTCTGTATAGCTTTCAACATTACCGAGTTCATAGTTATGAAAGGTAATATATATATGTGATAGGTTTTGATATAGAATTTTTGAGATTATATTTTATTTCAGATGGGCATAGTCCCTCTTTGCTAGTTAATTTAGAATTACTTTTCAATATATTCATTTCGTTTACTTTCTTGCTATAATGCAGTGACGCCTTTATCTTTTTTTTCTGTAGAAATCAAGTAGTCATTTACTCTCTCGGGCAATCATTTACTAATTGCTCATTTAGAATTTTAATTTTTCTATAGAAAAGAAGATTAATTCGACTCATCGAATTCGTTAAATCTGAAATAGTTTCTACTTAACTGTCACACTTGCATCCCTTAACCTGTGCACTGTATAACTGTAAGTGATTTACCCTGTTTTAATTTCTGTCTTTTTCCCGCGTATGAATCATTTCTGTCTATGACATTTACCCACTACACACTACCACTATCCACAATCTTAACAACTTTTTCTCTTCTATTTTAAAAATTTATTGGTTATAGTGACTATCACGCTTTTGTGCTTTTTCTCCACCTCTATTTATTTACACCTGCACATATTCACTTTCCATTTTAGATTAAATCTTACACTTTTAGCATTGTTTTGTAAAATTTATTATTTCATCCCTTATGTACATTTGGAAAGGACTGTAGAAAACGTATTTTTATCTAATCGTATATTGCGTGATAACGTTCAGCATCCTCGGTATGAACCTCTTCGGGTGCAAATTCTGCGAGAAAGATGAAGAGGGTGAACAAGAGTGCGACAGAAAAAACTTTGATACGCTCTTGTGGGCCTTTGTCACAGTGTTTCAGGTATTCAATATTTTAAATTAAAGTACCTAACAGACAACCCAAAAAACAGACTGAACTTGCTACATATTACTAAACGCTTTTACTTGTGAGTCCGTAAGCAGTCAACAATCACATACAAATCGATAATCCTTATAACAAAAGATTATTTCTATGACGGCTAATTGACTAACTACGCGAGTACACAAACTACTTTTCACTTTGCTGCAAGAGGTACATTCTGCATTTTATTGAAATATTAGATTCAATTAATCAGGCTTATTTGTTGACATATCTTGCAGCATTGTGCGTTGTCAAATAGGCGTTCAGTCGCGTAACAGCTACCCTAGAACCCGTGTAGTAAACAAATCTAGATTCATCTGTAATAAATTGCTCCAAAATCATTTAGTTTAACGATCACCGTATGTTGTGCCGTAAAATACTCCCATCAGAAGTTGACAAGCACATTGTTTTAGTAAGTGAGCTTGGTTGAATAGTAGGTTAGCTTGAGGTCAATAAAAGCTGATTCGCGGATTTAACTCCCTTTTCGTCGATCCTTCTAATCCCACTATTACAGCTATACTCGGTTTAACAATTTTCATTCTGTGCATGCTGCTTCTTTTACTCGTATATTCGATCATATATATTCGGAACGAAATAAATGAAGTGTCCTTCTAAATCTTCTAAATCGCTAAAATTAATATTATATAATCAGCGCATGAAAATTATGCACATTTCATTTTTTTCGTGAACGTCCTCCATTACTTTTTCATCTTCTATTAACACGTCTTAACTTTAATTACTTTTTCCTCTTTTTCCAACATTTATGACTTTATATGTTTGACGGTTGTTGCCCGTTTCCTTATCTTCTCTTAATTTTTCTTAAATTATTAAGGATCACTCATCTCAATAAACAAATAATTTTATGAGAATGGTTTTACCTTAAATAAGTTCTGATTTGAATTAAATAAAGGTTTTAATTCCTTTTTTGCACTTTTCTTTTGCCTACTTCTCTCTTTAAAATGATTTTATGCATTTTACTGTTCTGAGATAATGAGATGATAAAATATGAATGTCTTTTAATAATATTACCATTAGGAACTATGCACTAAATAACATCATGTTTAAATAAATTTATATAATATACATTATTAACAAAACAGTTGGTGGTAGCGTACCAATGGCGATAACACTGCTTAACTAATTGGGCTTTTAATTATTAGATTTCAAAAAGAATATTTGAATAAATTTAGAATCGACTACTTTTACGGTCGTTTGACATCCCTTGCACTTTCACTTTACTGATGTTTTTCAATTAGAAGCACTCATGTTTAAAACTTTAAATTTCCGGAATTTTATAAATCTCCTTTTACTCGTATTTTTTTAATCGTTTTCTTTACATATATGAAAAATATTTACTGTCGACCTTTCGTAACAATAGTCATATTTTATTAGTCATATTTGCGAGAGGCAAGGGAAGTTGCAGTGTTAACGTCGAGTACGTAACAAACATCGTCTGGTTGATTCGGTCGCTGCGTATGCGCATAGCATTTTGTTTTTCTTTCATTTTTTCATCGGACCCGCGCGTCATGCAGTATTCTTGGCATGTATCTATTCGGTGGTAAGTTTTGCAAGTACATCGAAGACAATGGCACCGAGCGTGATTGCACTTGCCCCGAGATTATATCACACCATCCAAAGTGTGAGTGCGACAGGAAACACTTTAATAACATCCTGTGGGCTACAGTCACCGTATTCCAGGTAAGTCTAACACAAATGTTAGTCAAGGTACTACAAAATCGGTTAATTTGCGAACCCCTGGATTGTGCTTTTAGAAATTAAATAGTGCGTGTTTCTCGTATTAGTAAAAGTTTAAAAAAATTATTATAAATTAAATACTCTTAATGTCAACAAAATTCGAAGTCTGTAACTACTATAGTGTATGATAGTAACTATCGAGAAGCATCGCCCAAATTGTAGATTTTGTAATTTTGTAGCATTTAAATGAGCGCTCCGTAGTTTGTGCATCTTGCTTGGTTAGTTATTAGTTTGATAAAAATGCTGGACCCGTTTTGCTTGTGTACTCCAAATCGCCGTCTGTGTTCCTTTTCATTACAATGTATATTTTTCTTTTAATAATACATGTCTACACGACACCTATTAACACTAACACAATTGTAATCATGAAAATAATTCATTTATGTTCTTTATTTATGACAGAAAAAACTTAACATTTTATGACGTACACCGAGGCACAACTTATAAACACGAAGATTTTGACAGCACACCCTGCTTATTTTTATTAAGAAAAATATTAAAATTTTGAACGTTAATGTTGTGGTAGAGTACTAAATGAAAATGAATAAAACATTTATTTGTACAACGATTTCCCAGGTTCTGACACAAGAAGATTGGAATGTAGTATTGTTCAACGGCATGGAAAAGACAAGTCACTGGGCGGCGTTATATTTTGTAGCGTTAATGACATTTGGGAATTATGTTCTATTTAACTTGCTTGTAGCCATTTTAGTCGAAGGTTTTAGTTCTGAAGTAAGTAAAAAGTAAAATATTTTAGAAATTTCTGCATTAAAAATGTTTATTACTCACATATACAAAGCTTTTTTTTTAAATCCAAAAAATCAGAGATAAATATGTCTTATCGCAAATATTATTTTAAATGAACAAACGAAATCTGACACTAAAAGACTCAAATAGCCTATATTTGTGTTTTACTTTCCTCTCTACAGTGCAAAGGAATTCTTAAAATTTTTGAGACCTTTGATCACACTGTTTCATTGAGGGTAAGAGGACTTCATATGTCTTTAAAATATTTTTTACCATTATTGCCAGTCATAAAATAAATAAGTACTTGAAATTATAATAAATAATTTCTGTGGTATCGGCACTGAGGATCGAACTCAGGAATTGTTCACTTATTATGTAATTTAAGTACAAACTCCCTGCTCCTGCTGCGACGACCACATCATACAACAGATTTCAGAATAGAAATTTTATTTCAGATTTCAGTGTCCTCTCATAACTAAGCCAATAAATAATTGCAGCAATAAAATCAAAGTGTAAGATAATAATAAAAATAAATTATAACAAATATAAATCCAATTAGCTCTATAACTATTTAAATATTTTTTTTTAAATGTGTTTCTCGTTCAATCTTTATTTAATTAACTAAATGTAAAACTTTTAGCGCAACGAAAGAAGAGAGCGGGAACAACGAGAATTAGCGAAGTCAAAATTGTCAGGCGAATGTTTTTCAGAACACAATGAAATACAATATGATGAATCCAATTCAGGGTCCCATTCTAGCGACAGTTTTTCCCAGGTGAAAACGTAGTCACGAACTTAGTACATTTTTTTAAATAAATACGTTATCTTTTGTTTAGTTTTCTTGTAGGATTGCGCTTAATGAAATATTCATGTGTTTTAATTTTTAATATTTTTTTAACAGAACGAAATAAAAAACTTCTGGCGTTCTGCTGATGACGTCAGAAAAGCTAAAGGTGACGTAAATGGTCATAAAGAGAAAGCAGTGGAGTCCAGGCGTAAAACAAGATCGTCAAGTCATCACCCGACACTATGCAAGGATTGTGCGCAGTCCAATAAATGTAACTTACAAAAGGTTAGTTGATTTATGACCCATGTAATATTGTAGTACAATAATTTCCAAGAAATGCTATCACAAGTCTTTCGTTTATAAAGTTTGTGTAACACTTACCACGTCGAATAAATTTTTTATATAGATATAGAGTAAGTATTAAAGTAAATAAAAAATATGCAATCAAATATAATTCATTCAGAGTATTTATGTGTTATTTCCATATTTTAACTTTTAGGAATCAAAAATGCTAGCTAACAATACGGCAGCTACAGAGAGTACTACCGTGGTACCCATGATAACCCACACCGCGGCTACACCTCAAGATTCACCGTCAACGACCTTAGAACCTGGCGCATCCTTCAGAGATTTCAATATGGTTTTGAGTCTGGAAAGGTCTTCGATGCTCTCTAGCTTAGATTCTATCGATCGGATTTCAGTAAGTTTACTAATGAAAAATATTTATTATTAACTATCTAATACTCTAAGCCATATGAGTAACTACAGATGTATAAATATTAGTGATAACATTGTTATAAACAGTATATGTTTCATAAACTTCTGGTAATTGATTAAATATTACCTATATATAATCATATACCTATAAATATAAAAGAAATACTAAATTAATCATAAGTCGATATTCGTGTATAACAGAAGACGCGAAAGACTTACCTTTAAATTAACTAATTTTATTTACAATAAAATTATTCAAAAATTCACATTAATGGTATTTGTTTATTTTTGATAATTTTGTGTTAATGAATATTTTATTTCAGTGCACAAGTATACCTGGCTTACTGAAGCCTCCAAACAGTTATACGTTAACGTTACATTCTGCTGCCGCTCAGTTAGGCGCTGAGAAAGCTCGTCTACCTCCAATGACCCTTGCTCCGCCTCCACTGACCCTTGCTCCTCCTCCTACAAGGACAACTTCACCAGCATCTGCATCACCTGCCACACCGAGGTCTATGCCATCTCCCACGCTACCGGAGAAAAACCTCCAAGTCACGATCGCGAAAGAAGACAATTGCCTCAACGTCAGCGATAAATCAAGTCTACTTAGCTCACAAAAGTAAGAAGATTATATCGAATACTAATAATCAATATTTTATATATATACGATATATATTTAAAAGTTTATAGGATAATTAGCATACTTTATGAACTTATATAACCGGGCGGTACTCTTCAAAACCACACCAACATACACCATTTTACATTTTGCATGCGGTTCTCGGCAAATTAACTTTCTCTCCTTTACTATAACGGATTTCCGCAAAGTAACGCCTGATTCTATTAACTATATTAAAATCTCTTTGGCTGTACAATTTGTACTTGGCTGGTTTTGGTGACATTTAAAAAAAATAAACAAATTAGTAAAATGTTGCTATTTTTCATTTGTTTTTCTTTCTGTCAAAATGAGTGAATCTAATGAAAAAATTCGAGACATTTTAAAATTTTGTTCCAAAAAAGGCAGCGTACACCGCGAAAAAAAAATGTGACGTTTATGGACCTAATGCAGTGTCAGTAAGAGTAGCACAAAGTTGGTTTAAGCGTTTAAAATCCAGGAATTTTGATGTCGAAGATGCATCTCGCTCTGATCGCCCTGTTACGGATTAAATGGATGACATTTTTGAAAAAGTGGAGCAAGATAGGCACATCAGTAGTTACGACGTAGCTGAAAAACTGGAAATTGACCACAAAACAGTTTTGATCCATTTGAAAAAAGCTCGATATTTGGGTGCCACACGAGCTCACTGAAAGAAATCTAATGAACCGTGTATTCATTTGCGATTCTTTATTGAGACGTAATAAAACCGAACCGTTTTTGAAGAGATTGATGTTGATGATGAACTGGTGATGAAAAGTGGATTACGTACAACAAGACCGTGCAAGAAAGGTCGTGGTCAAAGGTCGGTCAGGCTTTATAGACTATGCCAAAATCCGAGTTAACTCGTAATAACGTGATGCTGTGTTTATGGCGGGATGGGAAGGGCGTTATTCATTATGAGCTTCTACCGCCGGGCCTTAAGAACCATTTATTCGGATCGCTACTGTCAATAACTGATGAGAATAAAGCAAGAATTTGAGAAATTGCTTAATAAAAGGCATCACGACAACGTTAGACCACACACATTTTTAGTCACTCAGCAAAAAAAATATAGAGAGTTTGGCTGGGAGGTGTTAATGCTTCCGTCATATAGCCCTGACCTTGCACCTTCAGATTTCCACCTGTTTCGGTCTCTTCAGAATTCTTTAGGTAGTGTCAGGTTAACATAAGTAAGAGAAGACTGCCAAAACTACTTGTCGCATTTTCTAGCTCAGAAGTCCCAAAATTTCTACAGCAACGGGATCATGTCATTACCTTCAAGATGGAAAAAAGTCATCAAACAAAATGTCACATATATATGTTAACTTTTATTAAATGTTAATAAACTTTGAATAAAAAATGTCTTGAGTTTTCATATAAAATGCGAAAAAACTTTTTCCCCGACCTACTAATGAAATTACCCCCAAGGTTTTTTTATTTAAAAGTCACAACAAGCTTATTTCTTTAACTCCCATAATTAGATTACCACCACATAATATTTTTTTTGCATTCATAATCATCATTTAGCCGTGTGTGAGAATCTACCACCCCATCTCATCTTGTGAGTCGGATCTGATCCGTAAAAGCCGAAAGGAAAAAATTTAAAACCAGGAGATGGGCAGTAGCATCTTTCTGGAACATCTGAATGAATAAACTGCGTTACCAACCTGACTGCCAAGCGTGGCAATTATGGCAAAATCCCCCCAAAATGAGAGCGGCAACTTTGTGGCAATCTTTGAGGGAGGCCTATGTTCAGCAGTGGACTAGTGATAGGCTGATATGACGATGATGATGATGAATGCAGCCTTTCATAGTCCACTGTTGAACATAGGCCTCCCCCATAGATTGCCACAAATCAAGATCCCTTTTTTTTTATTTCATGGGGAAATGCCGAACGCATACCCGCCTTCACGGGGAGAAGGACAGGTTATGTCGGACTTGCACCGACTAAAACCCTATCGTGTTCCACCATTGCTGCATGTTGGCAGGGCCACGGGAATTTGGCGGTTTCTCCGCGGGAGAGGACAGCTACTCTCCTCTCTCCTCCCTAGCAAGGCGCGCCGGAACACACGACGCGCCTTCCGACACGACCTCCCATTTGTGAGGGCAACTGGTCTGGTTCTGTACTCGGATTCCCATCGTCGCATTCACAGCTAGTGTTAAAACACTTTGTTGCCCCCCCCCCCCCCTCCAAAACTGAATTCCTGGCTACGCGGCCTTGTATACAGCTAATGTGTATTACTTGGGATCTCGCTCAGACTGAAGCCTGGTATATTATGGATTAGTTTCGGACGAGATTTAGTCTTACGTTACTTACACATCTCGATCTTACTCAAAATCTTTGGTCCAGTTGAAATTACGCTACCGCTCTCGGTCTTCAACTTAGTTGGCTTTTACCGGCAGACAGATCCCTTGCAAAGACCATGACCTTACCAAGAGCCTTGGTTTCGCTCTATTGCTCTCGCTTCCTCAATGCATCGTATTCAGGAAGCGAGAGAGTTTTCAATTTAAAAAGCGTAACTATTTACTGAATCACTGCTCAGTCAATATTTTTAAATCCTCGATCAAATGTTTCGTTAAGGGTTTCCATCTAATTTCCAATTATTAATTTGTCGATGACGATAATAATTGGAAAGCTCTTAAAATCTCAAAAGATTTTGTTATAAAACTAGTTTTCGAGAGAAAAATAGTTAAGAGAAGAAACTATATAGTTATAATGTATTTCAGAAGTCTCACTGTTACAAGTATTTCGACAAATGGTGAAGACAAATGTAAGGTACAACGAGGATACAGTTGGCGTCTATCAAGACCCAGTCTAAGACGCAAGAAACAAAGGACGGGCTCGGATTCTGACGCTGTAATACTCAACAATGGTCGAGATCATACGTCTTGTAATGGTAAGACAAAACGTAACATTGAAGTTTGTAGTTTATTTTGTTTGCATATCAAAATTATATGGACTCTTTTGATTTTTTTATTTTTTACAGGTTCTAGTGTACGCAAGAATGAACTTCTCCTTTCGTCTTCAATGGTTATCAAAAATGACACGCAATCGGAATTACCCAATAATCGCATTAAGTCTCAACTGCCCGCTCCTAGAGTGCTTGCCCAGCCAGCGAGAAGAGTTTCGGCTCATACAACACCATTACTTCCAGATGTAAGACTTTAAGAGTAATTCACAAACCATCTAACCACATTTATTAAGTTTTTACTCTTTTAAATACCTAATTTGCATAAAACCAAATTTACTGGTTGTAGGATTTCTATACAGGAATCCGTGTTAGTAGGTACCACCGCAGTGCCAGTTATGTTGCCGTCTGCACATTACTGTATTTCGGTCTAAAAGGGCACTGAAAGTGTAGTTTTGGGGCATATTAGACTTAAGAACTGATCGTCTCTGGGTAACACAACATTTGTTATGGGCAGACGTTGCACTTACCATCAGGTGAACGATTTGCTCCTCTACAACATCGTCTAGTATACAGTCGTCCTCTACCATAAATATACCATAAAATTGTATTAATTAGTTAATCTATAGATATAGATAACATGAATAAAAAGTAAAGCGTTAAAACAAAGATTATGGATATTGTCGAATTTAACTTATTTTACTTTGCCGCCGTTACGAGTGCTTATCTGCTATACCTATGGTCACGGAAGGGCTGAGGTTGACGTCTTGATATTGTAACGATATACTATGTCTAATTACGTATTTTTACGTTTTAGAAAGATTTAAGAAAATATTAAAAATTATTAAAAAAAAAAAAAAAAAATGGTGGTCCAAAAAAGTTGGGAAAATATATATGAGGACCAATCCCAATAGTGAAATTTCATTATTTTCAATTTAATTTTTCTTGGCATAATATTACATAGATCAGTGCCTAAAAATTACTTTAAAACATATAAAATATATCCAAGAGACCTTATCTCTCGAAGTACTATAGAAGTTAATTAAAAATATTACAATATAAAATTAACTTCATTTGTATGGAAAATACTCTATATAGTTATTCATAATAAGGAAGTGTTCATGTAATGCCAATTATAAATCCAGAATAAAAATATAATCCAGAGAATCTTAAAATTAGAAGGTGTTCGTGTATTGCTAATACCATACTATTAAGTCCGAAGCGCGAGTACCGTGCGGAGGGGCATACCAACAGCTCAACATAGACGTGTGTGAGGTCGAGCATGACTCTCTATAGTATCAAGTTGCATAGTGCTAATGTTCCATACAAAGATCCTATGTAAGTAAAGTATATGATAAAATGGTCTATCATTGAAGGTCTCTTGTAAGATATGATATTATAAAAATGAGTTGGAACTTAAAATTATTAAGATAGAGAATTCATTAGACTTTCATACAATCACATAAGAGAGGGTGTGGCTTTTAGCATTTCGGTGCTGGAGCTTACTCTTTCGCCCCATGTCTTAGAGCATTCGTTCTATGATACATGGTTCATACACCGGCGTCTTAGTGGCTTACTACTATGACACGTTGGTAAATTTTTTAGTTAAACAACTTTTGCCAAAGTCGATAATTATCATATAGGGGTGTTGTGAGGAGGCACCATCTATGTGATAGTCACAATAATACTTACTGCTATTGTGGTATTGTGTTTTTAGTGACGGTTATATGAATGAGTTGCATCTGATTCAATACAACTTATGATTCGGTTTGACGGAGGTTTTTAGCAGAAGTGTAGATGTTTGCTAAGATTGTATAGAGGCCCTTGTGTTGGCGTATGTCTGAGCGATGGTCGTAATGATGCTTGTTGCACCTGTGACAATGCGTCCTAGTGACAGTTGCTTAGATGTCGTTAATATAATGGTTGCGTCTTGCACTTGGTTTGACTCACATTTTCTTTAGCTTTGTCCAAGTCGGGTCTCTCTATAACGAGACTGCAGACTGTCTGCCCTCCATGTGTTGAATAACAACAATATCAAATAAAGCTCTCAGTAAATTCCCACAAATGAATGATAACTGGAAACTTGGTAGTGGGTGAGACAAACTTGATCGAAATACATAATACTCAACGTCAATTACACAAACCCATTTGACGAATATAATAGAATGCTGATTGCCTGATGGCTGAATGATAATTATAAATGATAAATAATGGCAAAATACATCATTACAATGGTTGGTGGAGCTAATGCGTCTACTTCATGCGGATGGTAGCTGGCGAGAGGAGACTCTCAAGGCTGCAGCCGAAAGCTGCACAACGTGGGACCCCATACCCTTGAAGTGAGCAGTGGACTCACGACGTGCTCTGCGGCAAATTGCCGTGCTGACCTTGTATTGGATGTTGATGCCACACACTCGACATTCATCTGCAGTTGCAGCGGTCTGGCGAAGTGATGGCGCGTACGGAAGGCTTTACTAGTTTATTGGGCCGAGTGCTCATAACTGCTCGACGTGCGCCAAATCCATGCGACGTACATCCACGAAGACTGGACTTAGCTGTATACTTGTATGATGTAAACACGCATTGACATGCGAGACTTCGGTCTAAGTTTGTGCTTACGTACTAGCAAGAGGCCAAGCCCTCTTTTTGCTGGTTCGCCAGTGTTGCTGTGGACTACGGTCCTTGTTCCCGACTTCTTGTCCTGTGTCGGGGGGAGCGCATGGATTGGAAGGCGCTCACCGCACACGGCGGGAGTTGGAGCCGTGTGCCTTCCCCACATTTTTTTTAAATAAAAATGTTGGGGGAGCTATAGCTTGTAGTGGGTTATTAATAATTTAAAGTTAATCTTATACAGGTGCGGAATACAAATCTCTTTGCAATAGATATTAAACATTGTGAACCCTTTACAAGAGTATAGGGAATAGTAATTAATTAGTATTAGTACACTGTCTTGGACTTGCAGCTTCTCTAGTGAATAAACATTTTTCCATGATACACCTAAAAGAACAAGTTACTAAAAATAAACACAACGTAAATAAAAGGGTCCTACCTATGACGATCACAATTTATTAACATATATCATTCAAATGGCCTAGAATGAAATAACCTTTAGAAATTGATCTTGAAAAAGATTAAGTCGATTTTCTGGTCACGAAATTAATTTATCAACGTGAAAGTTGAATAGTTACAATATGATTGTTATTCCGGACCACCTGCAGCTTTTAATAATTATTTTTGGTCCAATCAACGCAAACTATCTTGAAGTCTTGCAGTGATATTACATTAAAATTATTAATAATGGGATACAATAACAGAATAATAGAATTAAGATAAGTTTGGGATCTTATTCTATACCTCCGAATGCTATCTTCTCTATTGAAATGAGGATATTCTTTTATTTCAATAGCCTCGAGATTCTCCTGCGATCGGTGTTCTCTTGCAAGGTTTTGTGGTGTTTTGAATCTAATATAATGGTGGGATTGATCCTCAACATCCCAGTCCTACGTGACCATAAGAACATAATCATTGCTAAGTATTTTAAACGACGGGAAAGAAAACTGAACTATACCATCGTTTCATTCAATGGTAGTATGTGCATGTATTTAATCGTTAATTCGTAATAAAGAACAAGATATTAAAATATGTTATATAATTAAGTTTGATATTATCAACTTAGCATATTGTTTTTTTATTCGATTATTACTAGCTCTACTTTTATTATAAGTCTCACAATTTTTTCTAGTTATTTATTTTAGTTTCATTTATGTATTTTAACTCATACTAAAAGGTGTCATGGAAAGCGCCGGAGGCTGGATTTTCATCAGATTCGACAATAAGACTCGACACGGTAAAAGCTCCACCCCATCGGCTTTCGCTTACCAACGAATATTTAACAGGTAAATATGAACGAAGAATCGAATTTTTTGTGTCACTAACACTAAAACTTCAACTACTAACTGTCAACAACAGCAAAATGCTAAACTAAAATTAATAGTTAAAGTAAATAATCATATTATAGTTTGAAAACTAAAGAACTTATATCCATGATTATAATACCAGGTCATAGTTATGCGATTATAATATTATCATTAGTTAATAATTTTTGACGTCTGTGACGGAATTGATGGAAAACATTTATAAATTTATGCATAACTTTAGCCAGAAAATATCTATAAGACACGACTGGTTTTACTTAGAGGAGTACTTGTCCACATATTTATGTATGGTAGTGAATATTGGATTGGGCAAAAGAAGCATGAAAGTAAGATTAATAATGTGGAAATGAAAAGTTTTAAAAGTATAGCTTATGTGAGTTTGATGGACAAAGTGAGGAACAGCGCGATAAGGGAACGTTGCGGTATGATGGAAGATGTAGTAAGAAAGATAGAGAAATAGAAAACGCTAATGAAAGGAGAAGAGAAAGTGTGTGTCAGGACCGGAACTCGTGGAAAGATGTGGTCTCTGCGTACCTCAATGGGAAAGAGGCGTGACTATAAATATGGATGTATGTTATATATGTATGTTACATAACTACATAGATACAGGACAAGCTGATAAAAGCGTGTTCAAATGATGTCGTTATGGTCTTTATTTTCACTTGACTTCTGAATATTTTAAATCCTTCATACATTGAACATATCTCGGGCACAAGACGGGAAGGAAGTTGCAATCAAAAATCTTTGAATTTGACAAAAATAACTGTTCTGGTGCTAGGAAAGTGATATAAACATTAATGAGTCTTTACCGTAAAGAGTAAATTTTTATTTTGCTAAACTTTGGGGCCGGACAGTCTACCACTCTGCTCTATTGCGACTTGGCGGAGTGAACATGTCCTTGGTATTTTTACACTCCACCCCACTCCTTAACTACGAAGGCTTATTAGCCCACGTGTCTCGGTTATTTTAATTTTATAACTAAAATAATTATGAATTCCTGGCCTTATGCTATAGCCCCAAGAATTCTCCCTACATTACCTCGACGTTTAAAAAAACTAGCTTTAGTTCTAGTTAATCCCTCTTGTGACGAGCGAAATCCAAATTAAATGTGAATATTAAAAGTGTAAATAATTGCATAAAGTTAAAAAAATATAAGATTATTTTATTATAGTTACAACAATTTCGGAAGTGAAAGCAAGTAACTTAACGCCGTCATCGAATCAACTATCGCAAATGCCAGCCAGACCTCCTCGGAATGAAACAGCTCCATTGTCGACACATCCTAATAATCAACCCCTCCCGCGTATTAAGCAGATAAATGAAGAGGTAAATATTACATATAAACTACATGGGAGAAATTTTAATTCCAGTAAGGAAGTGGTTGTCAAAAGTGGTAAAGCAATTAGTAGGTAGGATTTGGTAGATTCAGATTCCTGTATAGGTAGGTGGCCTAGTTATTCTGCCGTGAAGCAGTAGTGCAAAAATTATTGATTTCGGTCTGAAGGGCACTGAGAGTTAGTGTAATTACTGGGCACATGAGACTTTAGAACTGTTGTATCAGGTGAAAGATTTGCTCGCCTCGTCACTTTCTACAATAAATAAATATGTATTTTATACGTTTATATACGTTTGGGTGTACTTCTTTTTCTTTTTGTTTCTCGTCTTTTCCGATTTGAATGAAATTTTGTATGTAGACAGTAATGGTTCACTTTCCAAGTTTATCTAGATAGATGTCATGCCTAATAAATATTTAAAATATTATTTTATTATATAAGGTATATATTTAAAATTATATTTGTATCGGTATAACAAACGGCTGTAAGTTACATCGTTAGCGAGGTTTTAATAGTAAGCTGAAATATTCATGCAATGATGCAGATACTAGCTACTCAACAACAGATGGCACTACGTGACATTGTTAACATGATAGCATTACTTAAAGGTATAAAAAGCCAATATTCAATTAAACGAACAACTCTTGTACATAATTGATTTCTCTGAACGATTTTGATGAAATTTTGCATAATATGTCTCTAAATATCTAATACTGGAAATGAATAAAAGCAACTTCTCCCGCGGGAACTTATCACATTCCTTTGGCAAACCCGAGAGCTGCCGAGCGTAGCTCGATCACCCAGGTACTACTTATATAATTAATATCATGGCACTCAAAAAGTTATATTTTTTTTTAGGTTACAATTAATAATAACGTCTGTATATTTTCATCACGGTTTAATAGACATAACTATAGGTTTAAAGACCTTTTTCGATTTATGGAACCTACGGGACGTCTTAAAGAAAAAGAGGACTATTCTCTCTACATATTTGCTCCCGATAACATGTAAGTTTTAAAGTTTTTCTAGTACCATATTATGATTTAGAATTAACTTTAAATAAACAACATCGTCTTGACTACAATTACTTCATTTAATACTTAAAACTTTTGTCAATAGTACGAGCTGTTTCAGAAACTAGAGATACTTTTTTTATGTAACAATACTTTTTTTTATGTATAATTTATTTATTTCTTTAGAATTAGGAAATTCTGCACGTGGATGGTAACCAGAAGCTGGTTTGACAATATTGTGCTTCTGTTTATTGCACTCAATTGTATCACATTAGCAATGGAACGACCAAATATACCGCCAGATTCAAAAGAGAGAGCTTTTCTCTCAAGTGCTAACTATGTCTTCACTGCGGTTTTCGCTATTGAAATGCTCATAAAGGTATGTTAATATGTTAACTATACCTATAACTTTATATGTTAACTCAAATTCTTTTAGAACTTGTGATAAGGGAGTGGGAATGTGACAAACACGAAATGTTCTACATTCACCGACCTTTGTCAAATTTGTAGGTTATAGCATCTGGAATGTTCTATGGACCTGAAGCGTACTTTACTTCTGGATGGAATATCATGGACGGTTCTCTTGTCATTATTTCAATAATTGATTTATTGATGTCTTTAGTGTCTGAATCTAGTCCTCGAATTTTTGGAATCCTTAGAGTAAGTATTTATTAATTGTTTATTATTATATATGCCTATATACCGTAATTCATTCATTTAAAAAAATTAAAACATTTTAGGTGTTTCGATTGTTAAGATCTTTAAGGCCACTAAGAGTAATTAATAGAGCACCGGGTCTTAAATTGGTTGTTCAAACATTGCTGTCTTCATTGAGACCTATAGGAAACATCGTTCTCATTTGTTGCACATTTTTCATCATATTTGGCATTTTGGGTGTACAAGTAAGTACAAAATACTTAAAAGTTGATTTTCAATAGTATTTGTATTGGTATTAAATTCGTAATCAGACTATTTTCTAATTATTTTATTTGTAATTAATAGTAAAACATAATTTCTTTAAGTTACATTTTGACAAATACGAATCCATATTGGTTACAATAAGCCATTAAAAAGTTAGAGAACTATAACATAATTTTAAAATGTTCATGATTTTTTTTCAAAGAAAACATCAATATATAAATAAATTATATTTAAATAAAATTTCACACAATTTTCAGCTGTTTAAAGGAGCTTTCTTTTATTGCGAAGGTGCAAATATAAAAAATGTTAAAAATAAATCAGACTGCTTGGCTATTGAAGGAAATGTGTGGGTGAATCGAAAATACAATTTTGACGATTTGGGCAAAGCATTGATGTCACTATTCGTACTAAGCTCAAGAGATGGCTGGGTTAATATAATGTACACTGGACTAGACGCTGTCGGAGTTGATCAACAGGTATTTTTTTTGTGGAATGTTGTAACTGTGATAACATCAGGCTTGCAGTAAATTCCACGGTACGCGATCGATCTGGCAATAATTCCCGTCTCAACACAACTTGCATAAATTGCAAGATTTTAATTTTCCACGCTTTACCACGGTTTGCTGGAACATGAAGAAAAACATCGCGAGTAAAACCTGCAGGGCTCAGAAATAAAAATATTTAACAATTAAATATCTCCAAAGACTACAAAACTTTTTTTTTAATTGAGCCTTGCCTTTACCTAGCAGTCGAACATTTAAATATTTTTTTTAGAATGCAACAATTTTAAATTATTTTAACTTTTTGTGTTCTTTTACAGCCTATAATTAATTACTCTGAATGGCGCTTATTATACTTCATAGCATTTATATTACTTGTGGGGTTTTTCGTACTGAACATGTTCGTCGGAGTAGTAGTCGAAAATTTCCACAGATGCCGCGAAGAGCAAGAAAAAGAAGAAAGAGTCAGAAGAGCAGCCAAAAGGGCTTTACAAATGGAAAAAAAAAGACGAAGTAACTATTATTTATTATTTTGTAACCTTATAATTATACTTCCACCATAATACTTCATCTTAAATTACTTAACTTTAAAAAAAATTATTTAATGGCCTATTATTTTCAGAAATGCATCAACGGCCTTATTATTCGGATTATGGTCAAACTCGACTATTTGTTCACAACGTTGTAACATCAAAGTACTTCGACTTAGCCATTGCCGGTGTAATTGGCTTAAACGTGGTGACTATGGCTATAGAATACTATCGAATGCCTCCGGCTTTGGAGTATGCACTAAAAATCTTCAATTACTTTTTCACTGCCGTGTTCATTCTTGAGGCAGCAATGAAGCTTGTTGCTCTGGGAATAAAAATTTATCTTAAAGACAAATGGAATCAGCTTGATGTTATAATAGTTATTCTTTCTATAGTTGGAATAGTTTTAGAAGAACTGGAAACAAACATTATACCGATAAATCCAACCATTATGAGGGTTATGAGAGTATTGCGAATAGCAAGAGTATTAAAATTATTAAAAATGGCCAAAGGTATTAGAGCTCTGTTAGATACGGTAATGCAAGCCTTACCGCAGGTTGGGAACTTAGGTCTGCTCTTTTTTTTGTTATTTTTTATTTTTGCAGCTTTAGGAGTTGAGTTATTTGGACGACTAGAATGTTCTGATGACATTCCATGTCAAGGTGAGAATATATACATTTTTAAAAAGTAGCTACTTGTTTTTGACTATTACTGACTCAAATTTATTTTTAGGGCTCGGAGAGCATGCCCACTTTGCCAATTTTGGTATGGCATTTTTAACGCTTTTTCGAGTGGCAACTGGGGATAATTGGAATGGTATTATGAAAGATACACTCAGAGAAGATTGTGATAGTTCTGTGGATTGCGTACGCAATTGCTGTGTTTCAACTATAATAGCACCTATCTTTTTTGTGGTGTTTGTTTTGATGGCTCAATTCGTACTTGTCAACGTTGTTGTCGCTGTAAGTATATTCTCTGTTAGTCAGTCTAACTTCCTATGTTTGGAGCAACACTTAATAAATATTAATAAGAAAAATAAACTTGTTTATAACTAAAAAAAAATATTTACTAGGTTCTCATGAAACACCTTGAAGAATCACACAAACAAATGGAAGATGAAATAGATATGGATGTTGAACTTGAACGAGAACTAGAGCGAGAAGCTGATGATGAAGAAGATCGAGCTTTATGTCGAGCATTAGAGCAATGTATGTCACCGCCAAGAACTTTAAATAAAGTGCCGTCCCTACCAGCAAATTTTACGTATAGTGAATCTAAACAACAACCAATACCATCTCCTGTACGTCGCCGACGTACATTACATTCACATCATGCTTTATTACCCCCTCCTTTGTCATTACCACAAAGAAGAGCTTCTTTGTCTCCTCATGCATTTGGGCGACGTCGACAGGAATCTACATCTGATACTCGCGCTACTTTATACGAAGAAGATGCTCGATTCATCGATGCTGATGATATCGAAGAGTTAGAACCTGAAAGTCCCCCTAGAAGGGACTCACTTGCAAATAATCGGAGACAACGAGTAGACAAACGCAATTCCCTACGAGGTGAGGAGGCCAGACTGTTAAGACCCACGCCAGTATTATTAGCCGTTCCCTCAACACGACAAAGTCTAAGGCTTATTGGTTTGAAGAAAAAGTCTTCGATAGACCTTGCTGCTAATAATGAAGTAAATCATAGTTCAGTACGGTCTCATTTAACACCAGAGTCCATTGATCAACCATTAAGTGAAGAAGAAAGTATAAGGATTGTTATTGCAGAACGGCGAAAAATAGACACAACAAGACCAGAAATAGATGACACCGTAGAATTAACGGAATGTGGCTCCTAGTCCAGGCGGGGCCGGCCGCAACAACACCATGAAGTTTACATCTAGATTATATGCATAAGTTTTCTAAAAATTCCTCATTTGTTTCCTCGTTTGTTTTATCAACCTTCATATTTCATCATGAATGAATAAGGATTAAAGAGGTTTGAACCTGGTTGCACAATTGTAAAGACTAAAAGAATAAATATATTTAAAAAAAATACTATAATTTTATTCAAGGGTCTTCTTTTGTTACAACCGGCAAAGGACCGAAATAGTGCCTGTACCTGAATGCTATGACATAATTTCTGTTTTTTCCTTTCATTTATCTGACCATTAATTCAAAAGCGGCCGGTTCAAAAACTTCAGAGACTTTATTAAATTAAGGTAGATTAAAAAGTTACTCGGTGTAAGCTTTAGGACTAGTCAATTTGTAGTGGTGAGAAATTTTCTACGAGAGTTAACATTCACTTCATTACATTAGTCAATAATTAGTACGGTGCTCGCTGTTAATGTGTTTACCGTTATTTAAAATATTGTACAATATTTTATCAGAAAACCTCAACGAAAGAGATTGTATAATGTATGATGAATTTAATTTAAATGAATGTGTAGTAGTCTTATTTATGCAGTCAATTTAAATAAAAGAACATGTTAAAATAAAGGTTTCAAGTCATTGAATTTAAATATTGTGTAAGGTAACGATTGAAATAGCCAACTGTAATTGAGTTTGACAATTCTTTCGTTTCTGACCTATGGCACCACTATGAGGCTGAACTTGTTTATAAGCTAGGAACTTTAATTCCTTGCATGAAAATTTATTTTAATACGAATTCATATTAACAAAAATATTTTTTGTTCTACGATGATTTTTAGATAAATAAATACAAATGAATTGCATAAGATTTGGTATATTTAGAACGGTTCAATTGGTTGTGCTGAAGGGAAACAGATCAATATAATTATTAGTCAGTGCATTGTACATATTTTCCCGTTGCTTAATTAGTTGTGCTAAGGAGAATTAAAGTTCAAAACTAAGCTTCAAAACTCAACCTAACTGGTTGAGTTTTGAAGCACCTTTGGTGTGCCATGGGTCATAAAAGAAACAGAATCATGAGGTCATACTTTAGATATCATATTCTATGAAAACTTAAATAATATTTTCTGAAAATATATTTTTTAATCCTTTTTCCATACTAAAAATTAACTTTAATTAGATCTTTAACTGATTATACGCACAGAAGTTTAGATAGTAGATTACATAGACACTTGCTGCTCTAAAAGGAACATTCTGATTAGACCTTAAAAATTACGATTAAATCTAATAGTCAACTTTACAAAATAATACGTGCCAAAAATAAAGAATAATAATAATATTTTCTAAAATTACATAAAACGTTTGAATCCATATTGGAATTGACCTTTTATATCTCATGCCCACAATCTTGTTATCGTCATAGCTTATCCAACTATTTAAAAATAAGGGATTTATTAAAAATCTTAGGCATTTATATTAAAGGTTTAAGTTATAGTTATTATGGTATAACTTCCTTTACGATCTTATATTTGAACTATACTTTTGCAACCTGATTTCGCGATTCTTAATATGGATATAAAATGTAATTAGTTAGGGAAGTCAGCAATAAATTTTATACTTCGACTGTGCCTTTCCTATTTCTAATGTATTAGCTTGTGAGTTATTGTCAATAGACTTTGAACTTATGTATACTTTAGGAGATGAAGGGTAGATGTGTAATTGTTAAAATCTTACATAGCTTGTCTAAGTATATCTATATGTTGTTAAAATGTATCCAACAGAATTGAATTTTTTTTAAACTTCTATATAAAGGTTAATGTACGAAATGTTTAAATAATCTGAAAATAAGGTTTCATACTTCTCACAATTGCATTTTTGACTATTATTTACTATAGTTAATAGAATCTGGCGTTACTTTGCGGAAATCCATTATAATGAAGGAAAGTAAGTTAATTTGCTAAGATCCGAAATGGTGTATATTACCTAGTTTTTTGAAGAGCACTAGGCGTCCGTCTGTTGTACAGTTCAGTAGAGTTGTCGTTCTCGACTTTAGTGGTGTATATTATCTAGTGGTAGTATTGTAGTGGTTGGTGGAGGGTATCTGGTGGCGGTGGCGGTGTTGGTTTGCTTGTGCACGCTACTGAGGGACGGCGGTGAGGGGCGGTGCTCTTCAAAAACCTAGGTAATATACACCATTTTTTAGCAAATTAACTTAATTTCCTTCATTATTATTTTCTACAATTTTTCTAAAGTCTTCCATTATTTTAATTATTTCCTGACCGAATACAGACTATGCATAAAAATCAAATAGAACGTCAAGTCGATTATTATGTTTGTATAAATATTGCTTAACCTCATCCTAAAAACTGTGTAAATGAATTGAGTAATGGGAATTTAGTAAATATAAGAATAGTATTTTCGTGATAAACGCAAATTTCGTGATAAAGATAAATGATTGTTTTTCGGTACTGACTGTAAGTAATTTTAAAACGTATATGAACAATGTTCATTAGTTGAGTGCATCTGTTATATTTAGCTGATAATCTGTCAAGTTACGAAAGTTGCGAAGCTGTTAGGTTGAAAAATTAAATTTAAATTTTAAATTGTGTTTTACTTACCATGCTCATTTTTAAGATATAGACAGTCTGAGTTACATTGTTTGGAATAATTTTGGATCTTTAATTATATTAATAAATAGATAGAATAAGTAGTATAATTATTTAAGATGATTATAAACATATTGTGCCCTGTGGTGGCGGTAATGAGAATCTTCTAACCCAGTTTGTATTGCCTAGAGGTTCCTGTGTTTATGTTGGCTAAAGCTAGAAGCTTTTTTTTTTTGTAGATCCTTAACATTTTATAACGAAATTCCTAAAAGTGTGATTCAAAAAACTGACACAGAATTCAACAAACTTGTCAAGAAGTACATTATTATAAAAAGCGTATTATAAAATAGATCATTAGTCATTATCACTGGTGGCAGGATTTCTATGCAGGAATCCGTCTAGGTAGGTACCGCCCCAGCGCCAGTTATTCTGCCGTGAAGCAGTAGTGTGCAAACATTACTGTGTTTCGGTTTGAAGGGCATTGAGAGCTAACGTAATCACTGTGCATATGAGACTTAAGAACAGATGTCTCAGGGTGACGGGTGCAGTGAGGTGTCACACAGGGATTCTGGGTAACACGGCATTCGTTATGGGCAGACGTTGCACTTGCCATCAGGTGAACTTTTTGCTCATTCCGTCACTGTATGTAATAAAAAAATACATAGATGTGTGGAAATAACTCTTACTCTGCACTTGCAAACCCCCTGGCTATTAAATTTATGATGTAATTTTTATGTAATTTATAAATGACATTATGTAATATGACATTGAAAAAAAGATAGAACCACAGGTTCTTGCCGGTTCTTCTCTAAGAAGGTCTTATTTTTCTGAACTGGTGTAGATTTTGACATGCATAATAGCTTTACGCAAGCCTAAACTGAATAAAGAAATTTTGACTTTGAGTATATACAATTTTCGGACTATTAAGAAATTTGCTTCTATATAATGTAGGTGGTGGGGAACATTCTAGGTTCATGTAGGGCTACTTTAATATTTTTTATTTATTTAAGAATGTGACGAAACGAGCAAAACGTTCACCTGATGGTAAGTGTCTACCCATAAAAAATGCCTTGTCATCAGAACATTTCTGTGTGACACCACACTGCGCTCGTCACCCAGAGACATCAGTTCTTCAAGTCTCATATGCCCAGTGATTACACTAGCTCTCAATGCCCTTCGAACCGAAACACAGTAATGTTTGCACACTACTACTTCACGGCAGAATAACTGGCACTGGGGTGGTACCTACCTAGACGGATTCCTGCATAGAAATCCTACCACCAGTGAAACAACTGAACTTAGTCCCCGACACAAAACTAATTTGAGTTATTTCTATTTATACTAAGATTATAGACCCGTAAAATATCACGAAACGAATAATTAGACCTGCATACTATTCTATAAAATTTTATTATTAATATATTTCATGTACGTTGTATTATAAAAAAAATATAATATTATAACAACAAAGAAAAGAACAACAAAAATACAAGAGAATATTGTAATAATAATCGAGTTTAACAGCGATCTTAGCTCATTTCGTACATAGTTAGCGAGAGCTTCCAATTTAATTTGAATAATACTTCATTACAAATTTGAAAAGATATCTATCTCCTTCATCACAGTGTTGTGAACGAAATTTCTGACTTAAATCTATAACAGTTTCAATGTTTTTGTGTATTCACTGCAATTGAGATTGAAAATTGATTCAATGTAATTTTGGCAACTCCACATCTAAGAGTGTATTTTGCATTTAATTGCAAATTCAGAATTTATTTATTTGAGCCAGCACAGCTCCTTCGAAAAATCTAACAGATCCTTTTTACTGCCGCTGAACTCGTGGCCAACTTAACAAGGCCAAGATAGTAAGCACTCGAGCCTTTCGAACAGTCCATTGGAACGTGGGTGGTCGTTTCCGTTGT
Source organism: Luehdorfia chinensis (assembly GCA_019845155.1). Lineage (NCBI taxonomy): Eukaryota > Metazoa > Arthropoda > Insecta > Lepidoptera > Papilionidae > Luehdorfia > Luehdorfia chinensis. The sequence goes on from JAHVAK010000642.1 coordinate 882,575, forward strand.
CTTCAAGGAAACTACATAGAAGATCGTACAAAATGACAATACAAAACAGATCTGTTAAAATATTTATACGAGTATCTAGTGTTGGCGGTAATGACTTTTGAAATTTGGGGTTCTTTCAACAAGAGTAGCTGTAGTAGTTCCGCAACCGAGCGTGTATGACAACGCTCATGGAAGTAGAAGAAGCGAAAGATGGGTGTCGGGATCATAGCAAGTGGAAAGATGAGATCTCTGCCTACCATAATGGAAAAAAGCATGATTGTATATTTATAAGTATGAGTAGTATCTTAGAAATGCCACTGTTAAGCTGAATGAGCCTTCCTAGCCTTCATCCAGCAATGTTTTTGGCGTAATTAAAGTGGTTTTCAGGTCCCACTGGATCCTGAATGAAACCATCTCTAACTCTGAGAACAAGCTTGTTCGATGTATAGTTACAATGATTTATTGTTTTTTTTTACTGAATTGACATATTTCAGCTTTTCGGCATTGATGGCATTGTAATGAAATGAAATGAAATTATTTAATCTTCAACGTAGGGAATTTAAATTTCGTTGTAGCTCAGGGGCCCAGGCGCTCGCTTTAAATTTCATAGTACGCGAGTGACCTGGGTTCGATTCCCGGTGCCGGCACCACTAAAATTGTTAATTTTAATTTAAAGTGCTGATTTACCACGTGCTCGGCGGTGAAGGAAAACATCGTGAGATGTTCATCGTGTGAAAAATATTTTCGAAGACTGGTGCAGTCCGCCAACCCGCATTGGAAAAGCGTGGCGGATTCTTCGTAGCTAAAGTGTGTAAGTAGTAAAAACCCTCTCAGAAATTAGAGGAGGCTTGTGCTCAGCAGTGGGACATTCATAGGCTGAAACTTTTTTTTTTAAACTTATTCGTGTATGTGTAGGGCACCCCCAACTTGATGGAGCGACGACCTGCACGGTTTTGCGGGAAGTCGATGGATGCAGGTGACTCAGGACCGTGTTTTCTGGCAATCTATGGGGGAGGCTTATGTTCAACAGTGGACTATATTAGGCAGAAATGATGATGATGGTGATGATTCGTGTATGAGCTCTGAATTCACGTAATTTCTATTAGCTGGCTAGTAATACCGACGTATTGTGTTTAATTAAATTGATTCATTCAGTTCCACATATCCAAATGAGTTTTGGTCTCAAGAAAAAGTTCATCAATCTTCGGTCGGTGCAATCATTTTCGTCGGTGCTAAATTAATAGAAGGAATAAATACATTGAGAACGTGTGATAAAGTGCCATCGCCATCATTTGTGGCTAATGCTAATTGGATAACATGACTTTAGTATAGTGTTTCTAAGTCGAAAACTTTATAAATCTGATTTGCGGAAACCGCAACGGGTATGCAAACAGCCTTTATTGTATAGACTAACACCATGATATGCAATGCTGTCACTATACTGATCTAATCGTGAACGCGCAATGGGGAGTAAGAATTTTTTGTCTCGTACCCGCATTGGAGCAGCGTGGCGGATTCTTCCTAGCTCCAAAAATGAGAGGAGGCCTGTGCTCAGCAGTAGGACATTTATTGGCGACGTGGTTCGTCACCCGTCACGTCTCCTTTCTCGCTAGGGCCATAAGTCGGGCTACGTGAGTGGCCTCTGCCTACCCCTTATATGGGAAAAAGGCGTGACTGGACGTATGTATGTATAAATCAAAACTCAGCAAGACACGGTACACACTTTGAAAAAAAGGATATGCAGTTACCAGTGCAGTATCCAGAAAGCAGGTCAAAAGTATGTCTAAGCCTTGTGAAGCTATAATTATGACAAAATGGAGGGGATTTGATCTTGAATTAATTGTAATTGCGTATATCACATATTAAATAAAGTTTTAACTCGTACATGCTTTTCTTCTATAAATTAAATATTTTACCAGATATTGATAGACATTGACGAAATTTGACACAAAGAAAGCTTGCATCCTGGCGAAGGACACAGGATATTTTATATCCCGGAAAATGAAATAGTTCCCACGGGATATTTAAAAAACATTTATCCACGCGAATGACCAACTAGTTTGAATATAAATACAAAATAACAAGAAGCAAAATGATTCTGTGTCAGAAGGGGGTTGGCGCAAAATGTGATATATGATGTTACTTCTGATTTTGCTAACCGATAGTTATTATCGCCAAAAATAGAAGTTTCTCAGCCGCATCCTAGACCTTAAAAATGCTATCAACACCCGCTCGGACTTGGCCTGCTAAGGTTAGAATCTTCCCAAACAAAATAAAATAAGCAAAGCTCACTCACATGACCGATATGCGTCTGCATATTTCTCCGAGAGCAGGCAGCTTATTTGCAATATCTTCTCAGGATCCAGAACCATTAACCAAAGTCCAAAATATGTCAAACACACAACGTCACGCCTTTTTCCCATATAAGGGTAGGCAGGGGTAGGCAGAAGCCATTCACGTAGCCCAAATTTCGCCCTTGCGGGATACGAGACGTTACGAGAGGCGAACCACGTCGCTGCCACTTTAGTACAAGTCAAAAAATCTTGCTCCTCATTGCGTTCCCACAAGTAGTACAGTGACATCATCATCATCATATTATAATGTTATTGTGCACGAATAAAGGCCGTCTTAGTAGGAAAGAGGTAGGTGCTATTCTACTCTGCCGGACACCTATCGGCCTTACGATACAATTATATAATTTATCTTTATCCTATTATATAAATAAAAAATCAAGTGCCGCATGTATGAAAGATCATCACTTGAGAACGGCTCCACCGATTTGGCTGATTTTTTTTTTCGGAATCGCCGGGGCGCGTTGCTTATGGCTAATCAAAAAATATACCGAGTAAACGCTTTAAACCTGCCATGCGTCATTGTATTGTTTTGCTTTAAATAAAATATTTTTACATAATATTACACAAGTTAATTTAATAAAATTAACTAGTGTAATATTATTAAAATGCCAGACAAGCTACTTGATTCCGTCTTTACTGTGAAATATTTGTTTACGGCGCCTATCTGGAGCCTTTACGAGGCCACAGTGACCTTAACCCTTAATTCATTTTCAGTTTACTCTTTGACTTAATAATTGTTATAAATGCTCGTTTTCTTTAACAAGTATCATATCCCGAGAAAAGCTTTAAAAATAATATATAGTAAGCAGTAATAGATGTGCTGCATCTCTTTTTTTAGTCTAATAATTCATAAACGTTTTAGGTCTGTAAAATGACTCTTCCCTTGTAAATAATATATTTTTATAGGGTGAAGAAGCCAGAACTCACAGAAGAGGTAACATCTGAACAAGTTGCTTGCCAGTTTTAAGCTCTAGTAGTTTACCAAACACAGGTTTACAAGGACGCGAATAATGTCCTGCGGTGATACCAACCTAGACGGAGTCTTCCATAGGAATCCTACAAAAAGTAAAACCACCTAATAGTAAGTGGTTTCTGTGGCCCTATGAATGTTTATATTTATATTTACCTAGATGAAGAACCAAGATGTGGATGCCTTGTCACCCCCGTGGAATTTTATGGAATTCTTCGTTACCAGGTTGCAGTCGTATGTTACTACTAACTTATCCTAGTTTTCTGAACTATACAAATCAAATACTCAGCAAGGAATGTGATGAAGTCATATTTAGTCTTATACTTTAAGGTGGAGTGCAGCAGTTTAATAAAGTGAAGTATTTTCACTCAAAGAGTGAAATGAATATGTAAGCAGTAATGAGACTGCGTGGCATCTCCTCGGTTTTCCGTCAAGTCAATAATAATTCATAATTTTTAGGTCATGATTAAAGTTAGTCTATAGTTGCTACCAAAAACATTTGCGATGTTTATCCAAGTGATATAATTTCGGTGATGTAATTGCTGTTAGCCTTTTTGGCTTTTACAGCTTCATCGGATACTGTGCTCCCGGGCCAGGGGCCCGCGTGCATCCAAGTGAATTGGACGTTCAATGCCAAATGTGGTTTTCTAAGCTCAGATCCAGTATACTTGATCTTTCCGACTCGCATTTCTTTGCGCATTGCATTCTCCAAAGGATTTCCTGGAATAGATCGTTGTTTAGCGATAAGGTCACCTAATTGCACAGTTAGTATATGTATCTCATCATCATTATTTCAGCCTATAAATAGTCCACTGCTGAACCTAGGCTTCGCCCATAGATTGTCCAACAGTTTCTAGCTCTCATTTTGAGGAATTTGCCATAGTTGCCACGCTTGGCAGGAGGGTTGGCAACAGTAGTTTATTTATTTAGATGTTCCAGTTTGCCGTGTGTTAGCGACTTAAGAGAATCTACCACCTCATCTCATCCCGTGGGTGTCGTAAAAGTCGACAGAGGGAAAAGAAAAATCAGGCGATAGGCAGCAGCGTCTTCCTGGATCTCGTATATCTCTATTTTTTATTAATAAAAAGAGTTCGTGCAACTAATACTAGTGCACGTGGCAGATGTGAAAATTTTATATTCAAAATTAATTAAAAATAAATAAACTCGAATTAACAAAAATACAACTAACCGTAAAATAACTGCTCAGTAAATTCGAGCAAACAATTATTCATTAATCGATAAATATTAATTCAGAATAAATGAAATGTTGCACATAAACGCTACACTCAAATCACGCCCAAAGAAGTTTCAATTCAATAATAAATAAAGTAGCGGGTACTGGTTATTCAATGACAGGTACACTCGACTCCTATAATAATCTTTGAAGGTTTCTGGCCTCATTAGCGCGTCCTAAACCAATTTAAAAATATATGCTGTGTATCATGTAATATTTTACTACATATAAGATTAAAATTTCTTAATAGGTTAACAGTTTCATATATGTATATATTAAATTGCCATAAAATTCTTACAACAACACACTCGTATATAATTTCGTGCGTTTTACTTAACTGCAACATTTAAATGCTTTTTATTTATATAAATACTAAATAAACGCAGAACCTTGAAAATCTACCATACGCCATCGCGTTATAGGGCTATAAATAAAATAAATATGTTTAACGACCTCCTGTTAGGTTATGAAAACATAAAAGTCGCTAGTTTCGTTCCGTCTTTACTATCGTATTTGTCTATGGCGCCTACCCGGAGCCATTGCGAGGCCACACTGACCTCAATTCGGAATTCATTTTCTATTTATTCTAAAACTACATGGTATATGGTACAGGTTGGGTTTATGTAAAAAAGTATAGTAGTAATTTTGAGAGATCTTAGGACCTGCGAATAGTATGCCACGCTACTCCAATGCGGGTTAGCGGACTTCACGTGTCCTGGAAATATTTTTATCTGTCAGACATCCAGGTTTCCCCATGATGTTTTCCTTTATCGCTGAATATGTGGTAAATCAGCACTTAAAATAGCAGAATATTTTTCTACACGTGCCTTCACCGGTGATCGAACTCACGTATATTGAAACTAAAGCAGAGCTCTCGGTTCTTGAGCTACCACGGCTCTGCCTGAGCTAGATTTTAAATAAATCTTATTAAACGATTATTTACTTATATAGTAAGGGAAATGATAGAACAATGTAATGGTACCTGGTGGTAAGATTTCTATGCAGGAATCCGTCTAGGTAGGTACCACCCCATGGCCAGTTATTCTGCCGTGAAGCAGTAGTGCGCAAACATTACTGCGATTCGGTTTAAAGGGCACTGAGTGCTAGCGTAATCACTGGGCATATAAGACTCAAGAACTCCTGTCTCAGGGTGACGGGCGCAGTATGGTGTCACACAGAAATGTTCTGGGTGACGCAGCATTTTTTATGGGCCGACGTTGCACTTATCATTAGGTGAACGTTTTGCTTGTTTCGTCACTTTATCAAATAAAAAAACGGCCGCCGGTAGATGGCCACGTTTTTTTTTAAATAAAATGATCTTAAATATGCAGACTGGTGGTGGAAAGCAGCAGCTAAGTTATAGAAAATCTGAAATCGCGAACACGAATCTACATGTCAAGCTTATAGATTGCGTAAAATCCAGACCGCACTGTACAGCAGTTGACAATTTACGTGCAAATAATAATAGTTATATATTCGTTTTTGTTACACAGGGGCACGATTATTTTATTTATTAATTTTATCCCATGTTAGCTATGCAAATTAGAGGAATATATACAGGTGGTGGTAGGATTCCTATGCAGGAATCCGTCGTAGGTACCACCCCAGGGCCAATTATTCTGCCGTGAAGCATTAGTGTGCAAGCATTACTGTGTTTCGGTTTGAAGGGCACTGTGAGCTAGCGTAATCACTGGGCATTTGAGACTTAAGAACTGATGTCTCAGGGCGACGGGCGCAGTGTGGTGTCACACAGAAATATTCTGGGTGACACAGCATTTTTGTGGGCGGACGTTGCACATACCAACAGGTGAACGTTTTGCTTGTTTCGTCACTTTATACAATAAAAAAAAATGTTACAAATAAAATAGAATTGTATAGAAATAGCATTTAATCGGCACAAAAACATAACACATCCATATTAATATTATAGCTTTTCACGGTTCAACCGCTGCATATCGAGCTTGACGAAATATGGCACAGAGATAGCTTATATCCTGGCGACGGACACAGAATACTTTTATCCCGGAAAATCAAACAGGACCACGGGATATTTAAAAAACCATTATCCACGCGGACCAAGTCGCGGGCATCAGCTAGTTTGAATATAAAAACAAAATAACAAAAATCAAAAATATTGTACATATGATGTTACTCCTGATTTGGTAACCGAATACTTTCGCTAAAATAGTAGTTTTTATAAGCAAACAGTGTCTCGGCGCATCTAGACCTTAGAAATGGTATCAACACCAGCTCGGTTTTGACCTACGGGTAAGCAAAGTTCGCTCACTTGTCCCATATGCGTCCGTATGTTTTTCCGAGCACAGGCAGCTTTATCTGCGGTACCTTCTCTGCATTTTTTGTAACATTCACCAAAGTCCAAAATGTATCACCGGCGCAGTGTGGTATCACAGAGAAATGTTCTGAGTGACACAGCATAGCCCATTGTTATGGGTTTTCCTCTTTTTGTCACTTTATTCAATAAAAAAACGCACAATAATTAGTAATTTCTCACAAAAAAAAAACCAAAATATACGGTTGCCAGCCGAAGATTATTCTATTCTATTACAATGTAATACACAAATTATGGAAGACTATGTACAGATCAATTTGATAGAAATATTTATTCAATAAAAACAATTAGGGCACAATAATTAGTAATTTCTTACAAGAAGATCCAAAATATAGGTACACCTGCAGCGGAAGATTATTCTATTCTATTCTAATGTAATACACAAATTATGGAAGGCTATGTATATACAAGTATTATGAAAATCATTTGATATAACGGTGTGAATATTTCAAATAATACCAATGTGCCAAAAATTTATGATTTTAAATAACATCTAGTATCGTCACCCACAGCTTTTCGATAATCCGCTATTATACGTAATCGCTGACCATTGCATGGAACAGGTTCCAATAGATTTGCGCTATTTGCTGCGACGTACATGAATTTAATGAATAGGGTGCCTCAACATAAATTTAAATCATTAATTAAGTAATGATTGTTTAAACAAAACATAAAATGGAATGCTCTGACCAGCCAGCTGCATTAATATAATAACTAAGTTAAATTAAGCACGCATTAAATAGACAAGATTAGTTTTACTGTTCCGTTTTTGAATCAATTAATCAATAATTAATTAAAAATACACTATCGCGTGACCTAATGGTGAGAGTACCTGACTTACTACTAACTTACAACGCCTATAGTCCTGAGTACAAATCCTAGTTTGGGTCTGATTTTGTTGTGTACGTGAAATTTAAGTTTGAAAAAAAAAAGTAACTACTGATGCAACGGTGGTGCTAGGCGAATTCCTGCATAAGAATCCTAAACACCAGTAGTAGACATACACGTAACTCAATTTGTTAGTCAAACTCAGCTATTGAATATTTTAGCACTTTAATTATTATCATCATTTCAGACTATCTAAGTCCACCGTTGAACATAGGCCTCCTCCATGGATTGTCACAAAACACGGTCCTGAGCCACCTGTGTCCATGGACTTCCCGCAAAACCGCACGGTTTTGTGGGAAGTTGTGGTCGGCGCTCCGTCTAGAAAGTGACCGCCCTACACTGCGTTTGTCGGTACGAGATTACCACTCGAGAACCTTTCCTTCCCAACGATTAACGATTGTACGAGCTATATGGCCGGCTCATTGCCACTTCCGCTAGCTAATCCTTAGGGCGATTACTTTAGTTCTGCTGCAGATATCATCGTTACGGATTTTATTAGCACCTTAGTACTATATTGTTATAGTTTTTGATATTTTTACGATGGTTTTAGTACCAGCATACCTGTCAACTTTGTCGTTGATTGTGGGGTTGAATCCCAACCAAAGATTTATTTTTTATTGAATTAAGTGTCGAGGAGGAAAACATTCACCTGATGGTAAGTGCAAGGACTGCCCATAACAGATGCTGTGTCACCCACTGAACTGCAATGCGCCTGTCACCCTTAGACATCAGTTCTTAAGTATCATATGCCCAGGATTAACACTAGCTCTCAGTGCCGCTCAGATCGAAACACAAAAGTGTTTGCACACTACTGCTTTACGGCAGAATAACTGGCCCCTGGTGGAACCCACCTAGACGGATTCCTGTATGGGAATACCACCAGTAATAATATTTGTGCAAGCTAATAGTAGACTTCAAAAGCTCTGGGATTAAGCAGTAACGATTTACGCAATCTGGTCAGAGCCCTGTCTAGATACTTATTAGCATGTTCATCATGTGACAGCAAATCGGGAATGTGCAGATTCTGCCTTATGACAGACAATACTCCTCTGCGTATTCTCACCGAATGTGGAGCCTTAATGTGTCAGCGTAGCAGTCAAATGGGAAAATATGTTTTAAACCCAGATGAAGTTTAAACCTTCGCCCCTAAGCCACTGCAGCATTCGTTGCAATTGCGTCACCCACAGCTGATGGATAATCCGCTATTATACCACACGTAATCGCCGACTATTGTTTTGAACATGGTCCAATAGGTTTCCGCTATTCGCTTCGACGTACATGATGAATGAATGTATTAAACAGAATGCTTCGACTTTTTAAATCATCAAAAAGTGAAATTACAGCCTATAAATATTCTACTGCAGTTGATAATTTATAAAATAATTTATATAATTTATCATCATCAACGCCACTGCAGCATAGAACATAGGCATTTACGAAATTGAAAAGATTCGCCATAATCGTCACGATAGTAGTAATGGTTACCACGCATTGGTGCTGATACTCCTCATTAATAATTTGTAGGTCTGGGGTTCAGCCATTTTTCCTCGCCTTTCACGCTGCTAGCCATCATACATAAGGATATCCGAAATCTCGTTTATTGGAAACTAGCTGCGCCTCGCGGTTTTGCCCACCTAAAATAAGCCCACCATATGTCTGCGCCCTTCCCGACAATATTCGGTACTCAGCATGCGACTCCTTAAGGCGACAGCAAGAAATTTTATAACCTACTAGCTGTGCCCCGCGGTTTCACCCGCGTAAGAAAGCCGACCCCGATTTATGATATGCATATATACCTAGTTTATTTTATGGATTGTTATTTGAATCTGATTTTGGGGCGCGGAAACCTAATTGTTTTTCTAAAAATAAAGCAGCCTGAGTTACCCGCCATAATATCAGCTATCTGTCAGTGAAAGTTCCGTTAAAATCGGTACAGCCGTTTTGAAGACTAGCCGCAATAAACAGACAGACAGACAGACAAATTAAAAAAAAATCTTATAAGAACCGTACATTACTAATGGTAGGATTTCTATGCAGGAATCCGTCTAGGTAGGTATCACCAGGGCTAGTTATTCTGCCGTGAAGCAGTAGTGTGCAAACATTACTGTGTTTCGGTTTGAAGGGCACTGAGAGCTAGCGTTATCACTGTGAGAGACTTAGATCACTGAAACTTAAGAACTGATGTTTCAGGGTGATCGACGCAGTGTGGTGTCACACAGAAATGTTCTAGGTGACACAACATTTGCTATGAGCAGACGTAGCACTTACCATCAGGTGAACGTTTTGCTCGTTTCGTCACTTCGTCAAATAAAAAAACACTTTCATAAGCATTGAGTAAAAAGCTGTTATTTTGTTATTACAAACAGACACTTCAATTTTGTTTTTTTTTGTATAGATAACTTTCCTTAATAAACGGGCTATCAAATGCAAAGGGAATTTTTCAATTCGGATTATGAACTGCTGTTACTGAGATAAGCGCATTCTAAATTACAAACTCTACAGGTTTAATATAGTAGTAAGATATATCGCAATAGGACGAATGATAGATTATTATACCGAATTCGCAACAAGCAAAGAAACTTTCATTTATATATAGCTGTTGAACATAGTATACTCGTACATTGGCATGAGTGTAATATTTTTTGGCGAATCAAATCATAATTATCATCATTATTTCAGCCTATCACTAGTCCACTGCCGAACATAGGCCTCCTCCATAGATTGCTACAAAAGTTTGTAGCTCTCATTTTGGGGGGTTTTGCCATAGATGCCACGCTTGGCAGGCGGGTTGGCAACCGCAGTTTATTTTTCAGATGTTCCAAGAAGATGCTGCTGCCCGTCTCCTGGATTTATTTTTCCTCTGTCGACTTTTATGACACCCACGTGATGACATGGGCTGGTAGATTCTCTTACACCGCACCCCACATGAAGCGAATTAAATAAGTCAATCTATATCTTATCAACTATCAAACTCAACGGACTTTTTCTGACATTTAATTTTTTATTGACCTTAGTCGGCTTTCGCGCCACCCGTGAGATTTCAAGACGTGTTTAAATATTAAAAACTAAATTTTCGATTTTTTATGATGTAAGATTTTTTGATGACCAATCCTGCTATTATTTTTGTATTTGACGAAAAACATAATACAGAAAGAAAGTAGAAAACATTGGACATTACTTGCAATTCTGACTCAATTATATCTTTTACCGCCTATTGGCACTAAAACGCATTTACAAAACGTAATTGAAAAACATTTCCTTTATCCTCGACCTACATTCTAAGTATAGGTATTAAATTGAGCTTTAACAATCTTATCTACATTTTACGACTTTTAATTTTTAAAGATATATTGTATTATTGTTTATTACAGAAAAGAGTAGTATAACGATGTAATGTCTGAAAAATCTGTAAACAATTGAAGTGCTTTAATATTTTTTTTTTTATTAATAGTCCAGACTTGCTTCTGTACACCAGTCCCCAAGACTGTGCAAATTTGCCTCAAACAACGATGCATCACCAACAAGTGTCTTGAGGCGACTCTCCACTGAGTCCAAGGCAGCTGATTGACAAGGGACAGCACCAGCCCAAATATGAAAACATATACGACCGACTTGAACTCTATAGAGATTAAGGATGTTCTTGTGTGTTTCTTAGATATTAACTTTGTCATCTTCATAATTGAGATGAGAGGTTTCCATACCTAATAATTGTAGACAATCGGTTATTTCCAAGGTTAAATTTCAGAAACGAGAAGTCATGGTAAAAGGTTTCTCGACTCCGTTTCGTGTGGGTGTGTTTATTGCACCAAGTTTACAACGCCTCAATTAGAGGTAACCTGAAAGGTGAGATTCCAGGTATTGTATTCCTCATATAAGTAAACAAGGCAAGCAACAGTTTAGTATTCCGGATACAACTTTTTATAAAAGACTAGTAAATAAATAGAAGATTAGTTAATAGGTGCACTTTATCTTTTTTGAATGAGTCAGTGACTCGTGAGGTTTTACCAGCGGTGGCAGTGATGGCCAGAGAAGTTCACGAAGGTATTCGCAAGGGACCAAAACTCTTTGCCACCTGTAAGGTAAGAAGCAAGCCTGTATACGATTAATGGAATTAAAATGAACTTTCTGAAGAGCTTTTTGAAAAAAAAGGGGTTTTCTTGTATTCACTGATATCCAGATCTTTACGGTTTCAGGCATCAGCCGATGCTAATTACGCTGCGCTCTTAAGTCTTTCGGTTTTATCGCACATTTATTACACACTAATTCATAAACTTTTTGCAGTTTCCTCTTCACTTTTTAATATATAGATATAACTTGGGGTTTTCTTCTTTATCAACCTGTTCTCTACTAGACATCTTCCTCTCACAGGAAGGAACGATTTACCGTAATCACCACGCTTAGCTAGGCGACTAGATATATTGTTTGTGACTGCAACACAACATACATTTGTAAATTTATATTATTAATAAACAAGGTAAGTAACAATTGCATACATTGTATTTTATTTACAAATATAGGTTGCGTTGTAGCAACGAAAAAGCTGTCGTTTCAGCATAATGGTGTAGCAGAGTTGCCACAGCGCTGTTATTCTGTCAGTGCCACAGGTTTACCGAGCAGTTGCCATATACACGTACATATTATTAACAACTAAGTATTTCAAAAGAAACAAATATACGAGTATATATGAAATATTTTTTTTAATATAAATTACAGAAAATTTATTATTTTATATACTGGTAGGATTCATATGCAGGAATCCGTTTAGGTAGGTACCACCACAGTTCCGGCTGTAAATTGCTCTCCATGTCATTTTCTTTCATAAAAAAGAACTTTACCTACATAAATTTACTATAGCTTTACTTTCTACTGATAATATTAATCAAAATGTATTTGAACTTCAAAGGGCCTGAAACAATATCATGTAAATGAGCACTAGTGGTGAACCCCGCGTTACTTAAGTTACTATGAAATCTTAATCTCTATACTTCATGCTTGAATGCGAACATTAAACCCTTCTAGCCAACTAGATAGTTCAAGCTATTATCGTTCGCTTGGCACTGTTATGACACTGCGAAGATCGAATTGCACAAATTAAAATCTCTGGCATTCGTATGAACTCATTACAAGTCTAAGTATTACCGAAGAAATGGCTGTGTCTTTTAGTTTGTGACAAGCCTTCTTTTTGTGTAAGGCAATCCGTAATATCATTACAATGGCAAACCTCGATATAATTAAAGGAAAAAATATATAAACTCTTAGAATGACCATTCATCGCCAGTTTTTCTATATACTCTACAAAACCTAAACTTTGCCAAAAATACACTAACGAAGCCCCATTTATTTAAGGATCAGCGTGTATTCACCATGCTGATCAGGCTGGTAGAAGAGTACAGTGTCAGTACCCTAGTACAAGTAATGACGCTCTGTATCTCAAAAAATTAAAGGAATTTTCCGCATCAGTCCGCAGTAATGAAAACAATTTTTATTTAGTTAAATAATAATATCTTTCCTGTGAAACAGATGTAAAAAGTAAAACCCTACATGGGTCTAATCTAAGTACTAACTAAATTTACTAATCTAAATTTGACGTAATAAAAATGAATTATGTAAAATTTTAATTAACTCAATTTATAAGGAATTTAAACCTAAAATATTTGTATTACGTTTATAAGAACAAGGCCTTTAGAACATTACATTATAAGGAAAAGTAAAACGCATTTTATACAGTCGTCCCAGACATCCGCGGTTGGTTATAAATCACTCGTCACTGCTGCCCCTAAGTATCTTGTACAAAGTATTACGCTCTACATACAGTCACGCCTTTTCCCATATAAGGGTAGGCAGTGACTTCACACTTAACCCATTTTTGGCCCCCCTCTGAAACGAGATGTAACGGATGGCGAACCACGTCGCCGCCATTTTGGTAAGAGTCAAAAAATTCTTACCCCCATTGCTTTCCCACGAGCAGTATAGTGACAGCACTGCATATTATGGTGTTATTCTGCTCGAATAAAGGCAGCCCGTACAATACCTTAATCGCCTCTTACGGTACCTTGGTAGGAAAGAAGGTAGATGCTGTTCTACTCTGCCGGACACCTATTGGCTAAGCACACTCTAAACAACAACAATGCTCTAAAAATTTAAAATATGTAATACTGATTTAATACATAATACTGATTTTAAAGATGACGATGAATTCATTTCATCTCATCAGGGATATAGTCACTATATTATATCTAAACTTAGAGTTTTTCTAAAACTATAATTTTAGGTATTCATGTTATTAGCCAGGAATTGGGCAGCAGCATCTTCCTGGAACATGAATAAACAAACTGCGGTTGCTAACCCGCCCGACCCTTTTCTAGTAGGGAGCACCACGAGAGCCGTTTTCCCCCGTAGTCATGCGGTGCGTGCAGATTTTTTTTTTAATTGGATATGAGACGAGCAAAACGTTCGCCTGATGGTAAGTGCAACGTCTGCCCATAACAAATGCTGTGTCACCGAGAAAATTTCTGTATGCCACCATACTGTGCCCATCACCTAGACATAAGTTCTGAACAGGGCAGAATAACTGGCCCTGTGGTGGTACCTACCTAGACGGATTTCTGCATAGTAATCCTACCACAGGATAATACTGGCCGTAGGAGTGAATAGATGTTACGAGTATTTTCCAATGTCCATTGACTCCCTAATATACAAGTATAATAATTCTCATCTTAACCTATTAATACTTTCAGAATTTAGCAAGCTTTATATTTAATTAAAAATCAGGTACTAAATACCCACCACCATGAGATCAGTTACGATATTGACAATATCGTTAACGATATAGTGCAATTTTCAATACCTAATAGCAAAGCCGTGCGCATGACAGGAGCAAGTGACATGCGATTCGAAGCGCTTTGGTAAAACCGTTTGCATTTCTGTTCAGGCTAAACGTTGCCGTTCATTTGATCTTGACAATGCTTTCACAAAATCCATAAAGAGTTATTTTACAGTGTAATTTTCAAACATTTTTAGCTTGATAAAATTAAGTTATGAATCTATAGATTTTTTTTATTCAAACAAGAATAATATTGCTGTGAGAAGGATATCCAAATAAATTAAAAGAGGCAGCAATTAGCCTGATCAAAAAAAAATTATAATGATTGATCACGGTAATACCAGCAGGCTACTGTTAGAATGTGTAATCATCAACATGAGCTTTATTAAGATTCCGAAATAACAGTTTATTTTAAAAATACAACATTGATACCATCAGTATAGTGACAGTATAGTAGTGACTAGTTAACATAGATGAACCATCATCTATGTTAATTTGAATATTATTTGAAATTATATTATTTACATCAAAGTTCTGCTTACAGAGTCGAATCCTGAATAGAAATTCCATAATTTAAGACTGTTCACGTAATCTTTTCAGTGCTCCCAAAATGTCGTTCCATCAAGCACAGATAAGTAGTCCCTACGTTTATATGTGAACATTTACCGCACTTTTATGTATCTCGCAGTTTATCATCATTTTTAATAAGTGATTCTACGTAGAGTGGTTTTGTAGCTCATAATACTATAACACAAATAAGGTAATTTCAAATCATCCACCCCAACAACAAAAATATTCTGTCGTAAAAGTAACTATGAGGAATGCAGAAAAACCTACTTTGATCTTGTTACACGCGTCTGACGCGAGAGTGAGTAAGATGAGAAAGTTTAGGAGTTTATATAAGTATATATGTTTGGGTCAAACCAAACCTGGCACGCGGGCCCCTGGCCCCTAGCCTTCTAGCAGATTTTCTCCATCGTCATATTTTATGTACATACATACACACAGTCACGCCTTTTCTCATATAGGGGGTAAGCAGAGGCCTATCACGTAGAAACGAGACGTGACCGGTGGCGAACCACATCGCCGTCATTTTGGTATGAGTCAAAAAATTCTTACTCCCCATTGCATTCCCATGAGCAGTATAGTGATGATAGCATTGCATATAATGGTGTTATTCCGCACGAATAAATGCTTTTTTTTTTTATTGGATAAAGTGATGAAACGAGCAAAACGTTCACCTGGTGGTAAGTGCAACGCCTGCCCATAACAAATGCAATATTACCCAGGAAATTTCTGTGTAACACCACACTGTGCCCATCACCCTGAGACATAAGGTCTTAAGTCTCATATGCCCAGTGATTACGCTAGCTCACAGTGCCCTTCAAACCGAAACACAGTAATGTTTGCACACTACTGCTTCACGGCAGAATAACTGGCCCTGGGGTGGTACCTACCTAGACGGACAATACCTTAATCGCCTTTTGCGACACCTCGTTAGGAAATAGGTAGGTGGTATTCTACTCTGCCAGGCACCTATCGGCCTATTTCTATTATTCCAAAAAGAATTTCAAACAAATATGTATCCAAATAAAAGCAAAAACCGGTCACTCAGCCCGGGAAAACCGCCGTTATGATTATAAAGACTGACCGCCTCTGTTCGAAAGTACGTCGTTTAAGCTAACAACCGCAATATAGTGAATTTTCAAATTACAGTGTTCCTCTTATCAACGTTATAAAATATGTATAGAATATACCAAATAGCTTTTCATGCCAACACATTTCTTAAGTATACAAAAATTTTATTTCCGTGAAATTAAACCTAAATATGTTACAAAAAGATTAATTTAAATACATAATAAAGTAAGACAGTTTTTTAATGTTTGGCTCCGAAACCCTCTCTTTAGGTTTTTATTTTGTTTGTAAATCTGTTTAGGTTTCTTCAATACTAAAAAGTTTTAATTACAAAGTTAAGATGTTTCTTACAATATCAATTACTTTATCGCAGCAACAGGCTTTAAAATTCTATAGATTGGTTTAGACAAAGGTTTCCTAGTTTCTTACTCCGTTTTTCAATATGTTAAAATGTAAAGAATATTATAAGCGGCGGCTTAAGAGAATCTACCACCCATCTCATCCCGTGGATATCGTAAAACTCGACATAGGGAAAACGAAAACCAGTGGATATGCAGCAGCATCTACCTGGAACATCTGAATAAATTAACTGCGGTTGCCAACCCGCCTGCCAAGCGTGGCAACTGTGACAAAAATGAGAGCTAAAAACTTTTGTGACTATGTATTGGGGAGGCCTATGTTCAGCAGTGGACTTGTGGTAGGCTGAAATAATGATGATGATGATGATGAAAGAATATTATTGGTATAGTAAAATATTGCTTAAATTATTATTTTACTTTATGAACCCCGATTACCGAAGTATAATAATATAATATTTAATAAAATTGTATACATTTTTCATGCGTTGTGCTTAACTACCTATAGGTAATCATCTCTAAAAAGCAACATACTATTAGACCTGTGACAGGCCGCAGCGTCTGAGGTTAGTGATCCGATTCGATTGCCAAGCGTGTTAATTATTTTCTTAGGCAAACCGTACCTTCTTGAGAGAAATCTATGTCCAGCAGTGGACGATTAATGGGCTAATGAAGATATAATGGGAATAGAAAAAGAAGGAGTATTTATTTTCAACATTTATCTTTAAAAATTGGTGAATTCCGGTTGTATTTTTACAATGCCTTAAGTACATGCACGCAAAGGCACTCATTCGTTTAAGACCGGGTTCATACCAAAAGTCTTGTCAGTCGCGGACTGTGAGCGAGCGTTGCTCACTTTACTGCTTTCCTTACATACTCAGCTCTTCGCCCATTGATTCTCGGCGGCCGATTAATATACTTAGTCACTACGAGCCGCATTACTCGATCACAGCATAGTTTGAACGAAAATGCAGTCTGACTTCACGTTTAGACACGGGGCTTGCTCACAATTGGCAGCTGACAATACGTTTTAAGAAAGAAAGAAAGAAAGAAAGAAGACACATTTATTCACGGTCTAATCACAATAGATACAAAACAAAACAAGAAAAAAAATGGAATTACACAGAACATAAAATAATATTGCCCAAAATTAACAAAAGTGGTTTCGAACCATCCATCAAAACAATAGTGGTAACTGGTGGTTGGCTCCAAAATTATGATTTTGTAATGTAAAATATTACGATTATAATTCTTCTTTCACCTATTTACGTTATAAGTACGCACAGATATTTCTTTAAGTACACTTTTACCTTCAGACTTATCACGCTATAACGAGACAGCTTGTTTAGTAGGTACTGAACTCTTACAAAATAACATTGACAAAACGTTCATTTTAAGCATCTCCGTTTATTTACGCTTCTTCCATACATATTTAATAAAACAAAGTTTTTATTACAGTTAGTATTTTTAATGTTCATATTGGAAACTTCCATAGAACTATCAAAAAAGTTATATTTAACATACTATACTATATGCCATATGCTACCAGTACCTGACTTCTAAGCCGCGGGTCCTAGGTTCGAATCCCAGCCGGAGCCAACATTTGTGCTAAAACATAAATTGTTGGTTTTTTGGGTCTGGTTGTGTTGTGTTTGTCCCCGTGTTTCTGACACTGCATCCTAGCCTACCTCCGATCTTATCGCATCAGCGTTACATCGGGCGCGTGTAGGTTGGGGCGAGTGAGTGCCTCTGTGTTTGCGCGTACACTTGTGGCACTATAATATCTCCTACGCAGTTGATGGCTCTCGACAGTAGTCGGAAGTTGTCGCCGTGGTCGCAATCGGCTAGATGATCATCATCATCATCATGCTAGCATACCAACATATAATAAACTATAAGACCCACGACATTCATTCCTTATCATAAGATGCAAGTTTATAAGTTTTAATTCCATAATGCACTTAATCGTGATAAAACACGCAAGTACGAGTATGTTTTTATAGCATAAAGTGACGAGACGAGCGAAACGTTCACCTGATGGTAAGTGCGCATAACAAATGACCCAGAACATTTCTTTGTGACACCGCACGGCGCCCTGAGACATCAGTTCTTCTACTACTATATATTTAAAAAAAAGAATACTGGCAACCGCTAATTACATTTATATTTTTTTTAAGACGAGGAGGCTAACGAGAACCAGGGACGTTTGCAACACCATTTGAGAAAGGACTGGGCTCTTTTCTTGAAGGTTTCTAAGCTTATTATTTCAAGGTACATGTGGCGAACTTAATGTCTAAAGTCACGACTTTTTCCCATATAAGGGATAGGCAGAAGCAACACACGTGGACCAATTTTCGCTCGCGCTTTCTTTCGGCTGATAGTTGTCCTTAAAAAAATAATCCATGTTTACAAAATAACATAAATTTAGTATAGCAAAGAATTTTTAAGGCTAGACTTTTTTTAAAGTAAACTATTCCTCTTAAGCACTTACTCCATTCAGGATAAAAAGCTTGTGCTAGGAGATGATTCACGGCAATAGGTGAATGGCGAGCTTGATCGTACGTTATGTTCCGCAGTTCGTTCCCAAATCCATTAAACTATTGGTGCATACGTATGCATTATACGTATGTTATAGCATAACCATTTTCTCCCTTGTTTTATCGAAAGTAATAAAAAGGTAATGCATCCTAACAACCAATTGCAATTTAACATTGCGTAGTATTCATATTCAACCAATCCCAAATTAAAAGGAACTATTTAAATTTTTGATAATTTTTCCTATTAAATTCAGCCACAGTTAATGTATACAATGCCAGTATTTTATTAATAAATCAGTCATAAACAGTACAGTAGAGTATAATGAAGCAAAAATTTCTAAATATTTCGTCATAAAATTCAATCATTATTTGAATAAATATTAATATCCAAACCGTCAGCAAAATATATTATTTGAATTTAGCGTTAAGTACCTACAAAATTCAAGTGACTTCAAAGGTGTTTCGCTTATTAAGGATAATCTGCGCCTGTATCTCAAAGACTTATCAGGACATTGTTTAAATGAAGGTCAAGGAAATATGATATGACTTCGAACGCTTTTTGGTAGTATAGGGGGAAAGAAAACTTGAATGACATTCAAAGCTTTTGTATATACGAATTCGTAGATTCGTTTTTGAATTTATTTAACATCAAGTTTCTGTTTAACTTACATACATACAGACACGCCTATTGTCTATATAAAAGGGTAGGCAGAGGCTACTCACGTAGCCTACTTTTCGCCTCCGTATAATTTCGCCGTAGTATATTCATATTATTTATGAAGAAATTTCAATTTAAACAATACTAAATCAATTATTTGCTTCCTTTTGTAATCTCAATCACGCAAATTTGGTAATTATAAAATAATGTTAATGAAATTCTTACTGTTAAAAAGAACTCAATATTGTACTATGAGAAACTAGTTAGCCCAGCCGACGTTGTTCTACCCTTTCCGGTAGGTGACGCGATGACATTGATTTTTGAATTACATTAAAATTTAAGTACATTATAATGTAATAAATATGAATTAATGATCCATTACAAGGAGTCGACCACAACCATTGGGTAAAGATTTTGTGATTTAATTTTTTTGCTTTAAACCAACAAATAATGTGGGTGTGAGTTATCTGGGTCTATAAATATACAATTTATTAATAACTTCTCGTTGGACTTGTTTTGACAAGTGTCATAGTCTCGCAACATTTAACCCACTGCTGGACATGGCACAAATAAAAGCTTGTTAGTAAAATATGAATTTAAGTTTAAACCTTATTTATTATATTATTATTAGAATAAGTGGTTTTTACAATTATAAAACTATATATAAAATTTAATTAAATTAAATAAAACCATATTGTACACCATGGTTAAAACATAAAATGAAATAAAAACTATGAGTACAATAGGCGGCCTTATCGCTATAAGCGATCTCTTCCAGGCAACCTTTGTTTAATTTTTTTTAAATAATACATTAAGACGGCGGTGTACATTAAAAAAGGCATGTACGCGGCGGAACGCCTATCCTTACCACCCCATAAAAATCCAATCCCGAATTTATTGATTACATCTATATAATCCGGAAATGGAACCAATGACTTAGCCGCAGTTGAATAACTAAAAGGATATCCAAGTAACAATACAGCATATTAGAAAGTTATCTGACATTTCAGCTTCCGTCTTTTATTGAAGGAAATTTTTGTGACCGAGCCAAACAGAAATCTTGGCACAGAGTCGTTTAATATTTGTTATAATTTATCTCTTTTAAGAGAATAAAGCATAAAATTGTTAATGGTCACTTAAACTAAATTTCATAAAATTTTCAGATCATTAATAAAAGCTTGTCATTTAAATAAGCTATGAGACTTAAGAAAATATTACAATCAGCGTCACAAAAATCGCACCTCTCTGAGTTTGCGCGAAAAATGGCTGTAATGGCTAGAAACGAATTATATTTATATAAATATAGGTATGTTTGAAATGGGTATTTGAATAGCTTTACATTATTAATAAAAAAATCATGAAATCATTAAAACATTTATCATTATAGAGCGTCAAAAATAAACACTGTCAAATGCTCGTTAGTAAGGACGCTAGTTACACCACCTAAAAAGGGTATAAAAGGGTCGATCTGGATGAAATATGGGCCAGTCGTAATTTAGACTTTGCAGTGAATACACGTGAACAAGTAACCCAAGTAAGAACAAGTAACCCAAGTAAGGACACCAGCTCTGAAGAAGCCGCTCAAGTGATTGCCCTATTGCAGTCGGGGATGCGGCAGTGTGACGTTGCTCGACAGTTGAACCTGTCCCGTTTTTCAGTTCGACGGGTGTTCCAACGTTTTCAGGAGACTGGTGGTTATGATAGAAAACCGGAATCTGGAAGAAAACGGTGCACATCAGAAAGAGATGACCGTTTCATCGTTACGACATCTTTACGAAACCGTTTTACAAATGCTGTTGAGTTGCAACAACAGCTTCGATCAACTCGGAGAACATCTGTGAGTGTTTCTACGATAAGAAGAAGGTTACACGAAAAGAGTTTAACAGCCCATAGACCTGCTAAAGGTCCAAAACTTACTGCACAGCATCGCAGAGATCGCCTAGAGTTTGCTCGCAATCATTGCGAGTGGACTCTAGAACAGTGGCGGACCGTACTCTTCTCTGATGAGACGAGGGTCTGTCTCTTCTGCAATGACAGACGTAGAAGGGTCTACAGAAGACAGGGGGAGAGGTTCACACAACCCTGCTTCGAAGAATCCGTTGAATACGGGGGTGGCTCGTGTATGTTTTGGGGCGGCATTTCCGTCGACGGGAAAACGGAACTTGTGTGTGTTTCCCGGACTCGGGGTGGCCGTGGGCAAGGGTTATTAAATGCTGGTCGGTACATTACTGAAATCCTGGAGGAGCGTGTGGTCCCGTATGCTGGTTATGTCGGTGATGGATTCATTTTAATGCATGATAATGCTCGTTGCCACACCGCGGCTATTGTACGGGATTATTTACAGGAGGTCGATATTCCTGTTATGCATTGGCCAGCACGAAGTCCAGACCTTAACCCAATAGAACATCTCTGGGATGACCTAAAACGGCGCGTGCGAGCTCGAGATCCAGCTCCAGCCACTCTTCAAGAGCTCCAAGATGCGGTACTTGAAGAGTGGGAACAAATAGCCCAAGAGGCTGTTGCGATCCTTGTAAGGTCCATGAAAGATGGCATGGAAGCCGTTATCAAGGCAAGGGGGGGGGTAACACTAGGTTTTAAGAACTTTTTTTGTATTTATTAAGTTTTTTTTTTAAATTATTAATTTGCAAATTTGTACATACCCTGTCTTTTTCTTTAATTTCTCTTTCGTCTCGTTATAAAAGTAAAATTCAATTAAAATTCCTGAAAGCTAATGATTACCTTTCGAATGATACCCTCAAACCACAACATTGCCATTGGCCTGTTGTGTTAAAATAGTATTTAAATTATTTTTTTCGGATGTGCGATTTTTTTGACGCCGAGTGTAGTTACATGAAAATCAAACTTTGGCTAAAATAATAGTAACATAATTATTGCCCTGTAGTGGTGTCGTCTGACAGAAACTTCGACTAAAGAAATCTCAGAAAATGTCGACAGGACGAAAAATTATTACTTAATAATTAATTTATACTAATAACTCGCTCATCGCTCGAGCTTCAAGCTATAATTTCTGAGACTGGGACGGCGTCAACGATGCGAGATACGTGTAGTATATTTCGATAGAGCATTCGATATTACGAGCACATCAAACCATTTCAAAATAGTATTATCAGCATTATTGTATACCCATTAGTACAAATTTAATGTAAGGAAAGTAGTTTTGCATATTCATTTTCTACATGCTGTACTTAGCTCTTAACCATTATTTTAGTTACCATAATCAAGACCAAAATGAACTAATACACAAACTGTTTATTTTAGTTTATACCAAAATTGAACACAATCAGACGACCGCGAGGCCTAATGGTTAGAGTACCTTACTTCTACGCCACGGCTCCTGAATCGAAACACAAACCCAACGATTTGTGCAAAAACAGAAGTCTTTGATTTTCAGGTCTGGTGTTGTTGTACATGAGAAAGTTTACGTCTGTAAAACACACACTCGTGTTATCGTGAAATCGTAGTGTAAGTCCTATCATCACAAAAAACTAAAAATCATTGTTCTAAAGTCTCTTTAATAAAAGGATAAATTACTTCTCTTCTTTATACCTCACTCCCCGCAGGAGCGGATTTAAGTTAGATGGCGCCTTAGGCCCAAGGTAATAAAGCGCACTAGGCCCATTGCAATAACACTATTACAATACATTTTCGTAATTTTAGTGATTGTATACTTAATAGTTCTAACATAATAATTGTACTCTTGAAATTAAAACATCTATTAAAGATAAGAACGACCACAGCCAACCGATACTGATTTTTATGCGCGCTTTAAATATTGCCGCCCTAGGCCGGAGCCTCGCGGGACTAAGACTAAATCCGTCACTGCCCCCTCGCCAGTAGAGAGCACAAACAACCTAATACCACTACTGGGACTACTACCATTAAGAATAACATTACCACCAAAGATTTAACGTCGCGCTTCACAACAAGACATTACAAGTGATCTAAACTCTTCAGCAAAAACAGCGACTGCTTGTCATAATCTTATGAGAGACATCATTTATTTACAAAAAACCCTGTATATCAATTAGAGACACCAACTTTTGGTTTGCTTGTGTTTGCAATACTTATATATTATGGAATTTCTATTATTTACATTTCATGTTTTCGTTTTCTATGCAAAATGCGGTCCGCATTTTGATTTTTTTATACTCGTATTAAGTAATCATAAAATATAAGACGAAGGTACCAAAGGAGTTTTTTTAGACTATTTCTTCTCCATCAGAAAACCGTTTCTCATAACGAAACATAGTAGATAGTGAACAAAATGATGTTTGTGCAAAAGTAATTTATATTTCTTACTAAAGTTCTTCTATTTCTTACTAAACTTCTTTCTTCTTTTCTTTTCTAATAAAGAAAAATCATTTCACTATTATTCAGTTCAACTCCGAGAATCTGTTTACTTATGCAAAGGTGCATTACCATACAAATAGCGATATTTAATCTCTTTAAATTTTCTAGGTGAGTTTGATTTTCCTTACTTCTCACAATCATTTTTATTTTATTATCTTTTCAATTTTAATAATTGCATTAATTTTTCCCCGCATATTATCTTGCTCCAACCAGGAAGATGCTGCTGCCCAGCTCCTGCTTTTCATTTTCCAACTGTCGACTTTGGCGACATACACGGAAGGAAACGGAGTGATAGATTCTCCCAGGCCGCCACCACACTTTAGTCATTTGTATTAAAGTAATGTAGGCGACAATAGCCTAATGGTTTAGGGTACGGACTGCGAAACATGATGTCGCAGGATCGAGCCCGCCATTCGACTATTTTCGTGAAACATCTCCTAGCACAAGCTTTTACGCTTAGTTGGAGTGCTTAACAGGAATATTAGTAATGTTAATGTAGCATAGCTAGTATTTCTTTAAAAAAAAAGTCTATAAATGATGGCTGGCCCGCCTTAAGAACTTAGCACGCTGGTTACTGATTTACCTCGTACTGAGCGATGAAGGAAAACAATAAGAAAACAACAACGTACGTGTTTTGGTTTACACACAACCACATACATACAGACACATCGCACCCAACGCCCTTTTTTAGAACCAGAAAGCGACTTCAGTGTGAGTTGTTCCTAGTACTAGCAGATTTCCTCATGATGATTTCGTTCTTCGTTGAATATGTTGTAAAACAGCAATTAAAATTAGATCTAACAATTTTATTTGCACCATCATTAGAAATTACCCTTGTAAAGAATAAATTAAAAAAAAGTTTTTATGTAAAACTTGGACTCAATTAAATATGTGATTTTCCATGTAAAAATGTAATAGTAATCGTGACCCTATCTTTATCTTTTGTCTTGTTACTTATTTAATTCGCTCACCTCTCCGCTGTGTTTCTTTTAATGTCTGCATTTCCAATCCTACAAATGACTTTTCTCATTAATCGTGAAGTAGCAATAGCGTTTTTCTTGCTGATGTTAAAGGAATATTTTCAAATGACCCTTATTAAAACTCGAGAATATTACAAAATGCTTTTTAAAAGTCTGAGGCTGTATTTTTCTATTGTGGAAATTGGAGATTAAAAAAAAGTAAAGTTTCAGCCTATAAATGTCCCACTACTGAGCACAGGCCTCCTCTCATTACTGAGAGGGTTTTGGAGCTAGGAAGAATCCGCCACGCTGCTCCAATGCGGGTTGGCGGACTTCACATGTCTTCGAAATATTTTTAATTTCTCAGACATGCAGGTTTCCTCACGATGTTTTCCTTCACCGCCGAGCACGTGGTAAGTCAGCACTTAAAATTGCAATTAACAATTTTAGTGGTGCCGGCACCGGGAATCGAACCCAGGTCACTCGCGTACGATGAAATTTAATGCGAGCGCCTAGCCCCTGAGCTACCACGGCTCCTTTGGAGATTGAATCCGTATATTTCATGATATACTCGTAACATAATACTTTGTGTGTGTGATAGTGCGACGTGTTCGTGTATGTGTGTGTTTGTATAAAAGAATAAAACATCTACAGTACTTACTTACCACTACTCTGCATATATGATTAATCTGCGTGGCTTTCGAATTGAAGGTATAAACTTAACCTTTTTTGAAGTACTTATAATGTCAATATACCTGGAGTGGTTAAGTACAACTAAACTTATACTAGGATATCTCTTACTATCTTACTATTCATTCACAACAATAGTCGGGCATGCGTAGTTATGATTCACAGTCCGTACCTTCTTAACAATAAGGCTATTGAGTTGCAAAATTAACGAATGAACAAAGATAATTTTATCAACTGGCCAGACTCCGAAGCGTCTCTGAAAAGGTTAAGTTTGCATTTATTTTCTAAAATAGTAATCCCATGTGGCCAGTCCTGAATTTTGGAGCGAAGCACTAAATATTTTCAATTCACATTCTGTAATAACACTATACTGTTGTCATAATCACATAAATTGCAATATCTAAGATATACTTATTACAGTCTTTTCACAGTTACTCGAGAACATGGTTCATTGGTCAGAACATTGGGTGATGGATTGGTGCGTTATGATGCTGCAAGTTAACACCATTAATATCTTACATTCTTTATCTGTATCATACCATTAAGCTCGTGGAACGATACTCGCTCTAAAATTAATGTAAACAAAGTGCTTGCCAGGTATAGTCTAATTTGCCCAAGCTCGTATAGTCTAATTCGTGCATCTTAGAGTTCTTTTCATCTTCCCTCCGGCCTTTTCGGACTAGCTCCGTAATTAAACATTTTATGAATATATTCCATTTTTTTTTAAACTATGCCCCACAGTAGGATTTCTCCTGTGTCGTGGGTACGTTTTACAGACATAAATTCTACATGCACAAACCACCCAGACCCGGAACAACTATCTGTAGGCCATACAGATATTTGATGTTCATATATGTTCATGATGTTCAGATATTCCCGTGCGGGAATCGAACCCGCGACCCGCGGCGCAGAAGCCAAGGGGTTTGCCACTGCGCCAACCGAGCCGACAATATACATATATTCCATATATTCATATATTCCATTTCAATTACATTGCAAAACGTGTGACAAAATTTTCTTGCATGATGGTCGCCTTGCCGATTTTCGACCACGGCGACAACTACCGAATACTGTCGGAAGTTATCAACTGCGCAATTGCAATAGGGGCACTCACTCGTCCCAACCTACCCGTATCGGATGCGCTCATGCGATAAGATCGGAGGTAGGTTGTAGTGTCAGAGACACCAGGAACAATTACTACGCAACCACACCCGAAACCAATATTTTATGTTTTTGCACACATGTTGACTCCGGCTAGGACTCGAACCCAGGACCCGCGGTGTGGAGGTGAGGTACTCTAACCACTAGGCATCTTGCATAATACGATCTTGTTAAACTTTAAGGTTTCTTGCATAATACTTACGTATTAATACTTTATAAACAGGAGGATGGGCAGCAGCGTCTATTTGGAACTTCTGAATAAATAATCTGCGGTTGCCAACCCGCCCGCAAAGCGTGGCAACTATGGCAAAATGCCCCAAAATGAGAGCTACACACTTGCAATTAATGGGAGAGTCATCACAGGGTAGAAAGTCCGTGGGCAAAATTACTTAAAAGGGAATTCGGTCTGTAGTTTTGACTCTGTTTTATTGCAATGCCTCAAAAATTTCTGAGGTATAACGATTTGAAATAAGCATGTTTATTAGCTACTTAAAATTTCATAAAATGATCATAAGCTAGTATTTATTTAGTAGTTTATTTCAAAACTTAAATGAATCTACGTTTACGGTTTTTCAATAGAAATCCAAACGAGATTAGTCCTGTTTTCTCTTGACTAATTACCAACTTAATTCCCTCGCCTCTTCAATCTGTTTGCTGTGTCTTGAGACCTCTATCCCACAAATTATCTACCTCATTAATCACGAAGCAGCCGTAGCTTTTTCTGATTTCTAGAATGGATTTTTTTCTTTATTTTCATTCTCAAACCACGATAGTAGCCTAGTATTATATAGTAGTTATAAAAAGTTCTATTTAAATAGTAAAAACAACACAATCGATGACTTGAAAAGTGAAGACCTGTAATTTATACTGTGACATCTTTTATATATACGCACATACATCCACGCCTCCTTTCCATTGTAGTAGGCAGAGACCACATCAGTAGCCCATTTCTCGCCCTCTCGGGAAACGAGACGTGACGGGTGGCGAACCACGTCGCTGCCATTTTGGTAACAGTATATATGTATACAGTAATCGCGAAGTAATATTTGATACGCCGCGGGTCCACGGTTCGAATCCCAGTCGGAGCCAACCTTTGTGCTGAAACACAATTTGTTTGCGATTGTGTTGTGATTGTCTTCGTATTTGTAACACTGCATTCTAGGCTACTTCCGATCTTATCGCATCAATGTTACATCGGGCTTGGGTAGGTTGGAACGAGTGAGTGCCTCTGTATTTAAGCGTATACTTGTGGCACTATAATGTCTTCTACGCAGTTTATAGCTCCCGACAATTTTCGGAACTTGTCGCCGTGGTCGAAATCGACCAGGATGACATCATCATCATTATATCATCATCACATCTTAGAATTTAAAGAATTACTATAAGGAAAAGTTCATAAAGAATTGCATACTGCAGAAAAAGCACGTGCCGTTACACACCAACAGAGTTTAATACTTATTTATTCATGTAAAAGGATGCTGTGAAGTTATCTTGCAGGAATAGAAATTGAGCTCGCTTATAGAGAAATATCCCTTTAAATATGGATGGAAATATGTTTTATTCCGAAATCATAGGTTTTAATATACTTAAAATTTTGGTGCCGTGTGGTAGCGGCTTAAGAGATTCTACCACCCCATCTCAACCCGTGGGTGTCATAAAAGTCGTCAGAGGAAAAATGTAAACCAGAAGATGGGCTGCAGCATCTACCAAGAACATCTGAATTAATAAACTGCGGTTACCAAACTGTCTGCCAAGCGTGGCAACTATGGCAACTTTCCCCCCAAAAATGAGAGCTACAAACTTTCGTAGCGATCTATGGGGGAGGCCTATGTTCAGGAGTGGACTAGTGACAGGCTGAAATGATGATGAATAATATTTTATTTGCTCTTAAACCTGTTTACAGATGTGAGTTATTGTGTAATATAATAAATGGAAGATTTATACTTATACACTTATGAAAATGGATTATGTGAAGTTATCTTCTAGCAATAGAAAGTGAATCAGTTTATAGAGAAATAAAATAATAATGTGTACTACAAATACGCCTATTTTATTCCTAATTCATGTGTGAAATTTTATATGCCCATTAAACCTGCTTAAAATGTTAAAAATTCTGTAATACTCGTATAATATACGGAAGACTTTAGAAAGTTGTGCAAATCGTATAATACGGCTGATACCTAAACTAGGTAAAATCTGTATAGGTATCGACTACTGAACTTATTAGGGCGTTCATATGTGCATGAAATATTAATAAACAGAGTTGTTCTTGTTGAGTTAATAAAAAGACATTTATCAAAAACTAGACATGTATGCGTGCATGCTGACATACTTTCTCACGTACTACGTAGTGCGCGCCGTAAGTTGGTGTGTTTGTGCGTGTGTTGTATCTGAGAATAATATAGCTACTATTTGAGGTAGTAATCTAATCTATAATACATACATACATGAGTAAACCCCCTGTACTAAAACTATATTATATTCAGTAACAACAATTGAACCCTGCAGACCTCAAGTTACCAATGACACACTAACTCTGACGGGAATAGACATATGCCTCAAAACGGCTTACTTGGAAACGATTGAATGTACCTCTTTGTTCCCAGAGTTAATTTTCCGCCAGTGAACTAGTTATAGGCAGTTATTGATATTTAAACGAGTTAATTGTAGTACGATGAGTGCGGCACTGCATAGAAATATTCAATTTCTACTTTGCCTTAATAACACTACATTTTACAACAATGTAACAAGAAACTATTTTTTAACTCGAAATCATAGTCAGCTCATATTCTCGACAAATGGATGACTATTCATCGTGTGGGGGCGGCGTATGAATATTTGGCACTCCATACTAGCCTGTGGTGACGTGAGAGTCAGGACCGTCTTGGACCATGCAAGCTACTTTGAGCACACAAGGCCCTAAACTAATGATGCGACTTTGCACTCAATTTACCGAGTCAACTCGGCGCACCGGGTGAATTCATTGAGCGGTAGATGACTTCGCTATTCTACGTCGCTATCGCTCTGACATTTTTTATTTTAAAAAGAAAAATTGCATAAAATGTGACTATAGATTGATAGTCATCCTTACATGGAAATTTAAGAAGTCATTTTATTTTTATCCATTGATCACATAAATAAATAATAAGTTACTAATATTTTGACTTTATTTCCGCATCACTAATTTAAAAAAGATATTTAAACATTCTTAAACTAAATAAGTCGAAACTCGAGTGATAAAGCTTACTCTTTAAATAGTTGAACTTAAGTGACTCGAAAACTCGAGTACAACTCAAGTGACGTAATAAAATTACTCGAGTGACTCGAGTCACAAAATCTTACTCAAGTAGCATACTACCCTAAACCCTTTTAGACAGCCAAAAGAAACGATGAACCAAAACATCAGAATGTTTAGGGACTGTTTCTTATAATTTGATCTAAGAAACCAGTGTGTTTTTTCAATTGATTAATTGGATAATAAAACAAACAATGGCTATCATTTCGCCATTTCGGGGACCCTATCAGGCCGATGTCCTAAGGTCGCGCCCCACGTGCCATCAGGGTAAATACGGAAATGGTATGAGTAAACTGGAAATGCTAGAATAATCTCTTGGCTTCCTACAGTTCGCAAAATTACCATCTCGAAAAATCAGGATCACAATAACCAGACCAAAAATAAGCAGAGCGGGAGACGGGTAGCAGCGTCTAAGATAGGAGGGATGTGGTACTGCAATTACCAATCCGCCTGCCAAACGTTGTGACTATAAACTATAAACAGACTGATGATCATAAAGAAGTGAGAGATTAAATAAACTTTTGAAATTATTTATTACAAACTGTTGCCGACTTCGTCCGCGTGGATATAGGTTATTTTAATATCTCGTGGTAACTAATTTGTATAACTATGCGCGATAAAAAGTATCCTTCGAGGACGTTCGTCTCCAATATGCAAGCTATCTCTGTGTCAAATTTCGTCAAGATCGGTTAAGCGGTTGAACCGTGAAAAGGTAACAAACAGACAGGGAAGAGAGAGTTACCTTCGCATTTATAATATTAATATGAATATTCTATAACGCCACATTTCAACCTATTTACTGAAAAGAATCACATAAATTGAAAAATAATCAACTAGAAAAGTAGAATCCGACAACAAACACATAAAATTAAACACATAAATTTTGCTAGTAGTACTCGTATGTGGGATAGAGATTATAAGTCGTCCTTATTGTATAAAATATGTCGTGAAATTTAGAAAAGGGTCGGATTACGAGTATAAAGACAAAGCAGCAGAATATTGAACCGTACTTTATAACTTAGTAGGTCTTTGACAGTTAAAGAGGCTAAAATTTGATAATAAATTCACTGAAAGCTTAACGATATGTGATAGATTTGGACAATATATATTTTATGTTTTAAAATATTTATTACCATTTCCTTTTATTAGAAATCTTGTATCCGTATTGCATAATACTCGTTTATACTTATGGTAGGATTCCTATGCAGAAATCCGTCTTGGTAGGACCACCGCAGAGCCAGTTATTCTACCGTGAAGTAGTAGTGTGTTAAAATTAATTATTGTTATATTATTATTATTATTATATTTTATAATTAATTTAAAAGCTAGTGTAATCAGTGGGCATATGAGACTTAAGAACTGACGTCTCAGGGGGACAGGCGCAGTGTGCAGCGTGCCACTCAGACATAATCCGGCATTGCTATGGGCGGACGTTACACTTACCATCGGGTGAACGTTTTGCTCGTCTCGTCCCTTTCTCCAATAAAAAAAAATGTAATGAGAGCGATTTTTATTCAATTACAAAACTATATTTTTCAAAATGGATGCATCAATCAATTGGTGTAATATATTAAACTGTTTTCGTAACGTTTTCGTGGTTTCAAACATTTGCCCTGTAAAAGTAACAGCCTCCTCTCATTTCTAAGAGGGTTGAGGAGCCGGGAAGAGTTCGCGACGCTGCCTCAATGTGGGTTGGTGGACTTCACAAGTCTTCGAATTTGTTTTATTCCTTAGACATTGCTGGAACGTACTATGAATATTACTATGAAATGAAATATACTAGTACTATGAAATATACGAGCGCCCGGGCCCTGAGCTACCACGGCTAATTTAATCGGCCACTTAATCGGACACGGCTAATAATATAATCGCTACTAACTAATACGATGGTCGAAATTGTATGGTTTAACAAAATGTTAAGTATGTGTAATGTTAAGTAATTGGTACAGAATTCAGATAAGCCTCTAGTCTTCCTCAGATATCAATATGGCCTAGAAATATTTTTGTAGCCCTAAAAGCAATTACGTTGACGGTTAAAATTCCTTCTTTACTAATTGAATATTCAGTGCGATAATATAAGTGGTTATAGTGAGGCTAATTAATATGTATTTTCAACATCGTGATTCATGGCACTTAACAGATTAGTTATTACGAATCAGAAAATATTTTTATCAAACTTGGCAAATATAAAACATAAAGATAGTTAAAAATAACACGCATATAAACGCATAATTAGGAGTTTTTCTTACTATAATTATTTATATAATTTATCAATATTGAATTAACTTTAAACAAATATTCTCTCAGTGTCCACAAACTCAGTCCCGTATTATTAACAGCAATGCAGCATTGTATAATAAGTTATTTACAAAACCCATAATGGTTCATATGGGTTCATATAACAAAACTTCCGCACTAAACCAAGCCGCGGAGAGACTAGTCTGTGGACCAGAAATCAGAGACCAATCTGTCAGGCGAAGAGTTTAATATCTTCCCAGGTTATGCTGCCTTACTAATATGAATATAAAGCCTTCAGCTGAAGCAAGGTGATGCAATTTGCTTGCAAGCTAAAACGATGATAGATGATACAATTTAAAACCCAATAATTATGATGAGGATAAGAGGATTGTGTAATAGACCAAAATGAATGATGAATGATTATGAATTAATGAATTGAATTATGAAGAAGCAGTTTTTCAGTGACCCTACAAACATATCTAAGCAATAAAATGTTTACTTTCTTTCACTCTAAAATAATGTTTGGAGATTGAATAGCTAAAGTATCTTCAGTAAACTGCAACCATTGCCTAAATAGCCTAGAAGTAAGATTTAGAGCACAGCTATAATTTATACACTGCTGTTTCGTGCAAATACTGTCGGTAAACAAATATTTATGAAGTAGAACACTATACTACGTACGGTGCTGACTATTATAAATTGGGCAAGAAGATTTACCGTCTTCGAAACGGGTACGAGGCGTTTTAGACCGCAGGACCAAATAAATTGCCTCGCATATGGTTCGAGAATCATCGCTGATTTTTTTACAGAAAGTGACGAGATAAGCAAAACGATCACCTGGTGGTAAGTGCAACGTCTGTTATTACAGATGACGTGTCATCCAGAACATATATGTGGCAACACACTGCGCCCGTTCCCCTGAGGCATCAGTTCTTAAGTCTCAAATGCCCAGTGATTACGCTAGCTCACAGTGTCCTTCAAACCGAAACACAGTAATGCTTGCACACTTGCTTCACGGCAGAATAACTGGCTAAACGGATTCCTGCATAGGTATCCTACCACCAGTAAACAGTGTCGATATAAATAATAAAACTAGATTTCCCATAGCGCAGGCGGGTTGGCAACCGCAGTTTATTTATTAAGATGTTCCAGGAAGATGCTGCTGCCCATCTCTTGATTTTCGTTTTCCCTCTGTCGAGTTTTACGACACCCAGGAAATGAAATGGGGTGGTAGATTATCACAAGATACTACACGGCAACCGCCCCGTCCGATGTCCGTCAGCGACTCGACTCATACCAATAAAACTAGTATTTATTTAATAATATCTACAACGAGCACATGTAAAGTTGATTATTACTTCTATTAACTGAACCCCTTCTTGATTGATCTTATTATATTCATTTGACTACATGTGTATAATTATCCCTCAATACTAAATAAAAATATGAGTAATTCATCAAAAATTCGAATACGGATATAAAGTGATTAAATACAGAGATTTTTCAAGTTTTTCATGAGTTTTGAGGTGTGAATTGTGTTGGAGATTACACCTACAAAATTTTAGTTAAACGATAAATTACGGCTTTCTGTTATATGATAGAAACTCTCATGACAGCAACTTGGCTCGCTGCAGCTACAATTTATTGAATATGTCTTGAACCAAGAATACTGGAACATTGTGTAATATTACGACCTGACACTGAAAGTAAGAAATATTCGCTGTTTATATAAATATAATAATTTCAAATTTGTAATAACAATTGACTTATTATTGAGTTATTATGATGATGATGAATTACAATTTCATTCTTCTACGATTTTATCTATACTCGAAATATCACGATAAGAGCGCCCTTTTTTGAACATGATTTTCAATTTATGAACAGGATTTTCGACATTTCATGACAAAATTTATTGTGTTATACTTTTAAAAAACATTTTTTCTAAACCAAACGAAGTATTGCTCATCTCTTCACATACTCATCAGTAAACTTTCTTTAAAAGCTCGCTTCTATATTGCTTCACAGTCAATTAATAGATTCTTATTCTGCTGTTGGTAATTTATGCATGCCCCAATAGATTATGTAATAAAAATTAAGTTATAATATAAATAGTTCATTACAGTTTTAGTTTTTTTCGAAGAACAATTTATTTCCATTTTGCGATAAATTTCGAATTTGACAACTGACAGGATTTTAGTGTTTTCTATCCAAGATCATCCCGACAATAAATGTCAGCGAATTTTTATTTAATCTATTTTTATCTCTACAGAGGTTAAAACTAATCATTTTGAATTACATATTACTACCATTTGAACTAAATATTATAATATTATTTTCCCGGAATCTATAAAATTATAGCATAAAATACTTATAGTATATAACACACCCACATAACCTTATTACACTTAGTAACACAAATTTAACGCATTTAAGTGAACCGAATTACTAGAAAAGATGCATTCTATCCTTGTCTTCGTCGTTATAACCCGTCGAAATCCAGTGGTAACATAAGCCTTATCAATAGGATCTTACAAACTATAGTCGTTTCTTTATAGTGGGGAAATCTAATCTAAAATGGTTATGCCGGACTCCTATCGGCGGAAACTACGCTCTTACTCTCGTCGCCATTGGTCAGGCCTACGGCGCTTTTGCACTCTTCCGTAGCCCCGCAAGTGATGAATCAGTTGGGTATACGCCGCCTGGGCAACGTCTGTGAGGACCGAAGAGGTCCGCCCACCACCTGCCTGCCATTTAGGAAGGAAAGTCAGCAGTTCATTACCGATTTCAGGGCCGACCCATCAGTAGTCGGAAACCTTGGACCCCTTCACCTTCACTATGCCCTCCTATCGTCGGCTTATTAGCCAATGTCTAGAAAAATTATCATCGTCAAGGGTCTGTTGCTCAGGCTGCACATGTTCAAAGCTGCAGTTCGGCCTTGACGTATCAAAGGCGACCGGCAACAATCAAGCACAGGAAGAGGTTACCCGACCTACCCCTGTGCTCGATACATCCCACAAAGTACAGTTCATCTTCATCGAAATACATTGCAATAACGACATATCCGACTTTGCGGCTACTGTAGAGATGATCATGTATATCAATATTAAATCTAAAATCCAGTTATGAAACATTGGAAAAAAAAGAACAGAATTACAAAAATACAGATGGGTACTTCATTAAAAATGTAGGTTGCCATGAGAGGAAATGTATTCCAATTACATCGGTGTATGCATTTCCATGTCACAAGTGTCACGACACGAATAACACAACTATATAAGATATGTAACTAATAAACTTCATTAATCCCAAATTTTACTGGAACACTACAAAAGTTGATATCTGCAGAAAATATACGGGGACTACCGCGTGACCCCCTTGCGATCTTATCGCGTGAGTATTACATCGTGGGCAGGAAGATTTGGAAGAGTGAGAGCACCTGTTTCCATGTGTGCTTCGGGCACTATAATATCTCCTGCGCAGTTGATACTTTCCGACAGTATTAAGAAGCTTTCTAGGAGATCATCTTCCGACTTCCATCAGGGGACAATTGTAGGGTCGCAATGATGCTAATGATGATGATCCATCAGGATATCCACGTAAAAATTCTTTAGTCTTTCATTCACTGACCATCCACCGTTTCATAGAAATCTCAACCAATACGATCTTCGTAAGGTTTAGATACAGTGTTAGAAACTCGACAAAACTGGTAGCTCGTGAATAAATTGTGTAAAAAGCAACTCGTTACCCTGATCCCCGCACTACGTAGTGTATGAAAAAATATTAAATTACTTGCAACAGTTATTTGAAAATAAAAATAGTGTATTACTTTTTCTAAAGATCAACTCCCTCGTTGTCGTCGTCGTCGTCGTTTCAGCCTATCAATAGCATAACTGCTGAACATAGGCCTCCCACATAGATTGCCACAAAAGTTTGTAGCTCTCGTTTTGGGGGGATTTTGCCATAGTTGCCACGCTTGGCAGACGGGTTGGCAACCGCAGTTTATTTATTCAGATGTTCCAGCAAGATGCTGCTGCCCATCTCCTGGTTTTCCTTTTCTCTCTGTCGACTTTTACGACACCCACGGGATGAGATGGGGTGGTAGATTCTCTTAAGCCGCTACCACACGGCAACTCCCTATCAATGTGAATTTATTACGGATTTCAACATTGTTGGTTCACTTGTGTAACGTGAATTCGCCCGTGACCAACAACAATATGCTTTACAAAGAGAGGTGCATTCAAACGACTACATGTGGGTTAAATTACAACATTCATGCTTGTGAAAAGGTCATGGAAAGTTTTAGCCGAAGGAATTTTTTATCTGCATTTAAACGTGCAAAAAGGTTTTAGTTCTAGTCTTTATCATTTGGACATATTATTTTAAAAATTTTGCTACTGTTTGCATAAAACAATTTCAAAATTAAAAAAAAAGTTAAAACATTTTAACTTAGGTCCGACGTCTGTTCACTAACCTCTGAATATATAAATTTTTGCTAAGTACAACAGTCTTGTCAGAAACGTTTAGTGATAATTAAAAAACCTAATTTGTTGGATAGCAATCCTTGGACTGCACAAAAATTCAGTGATTCGGTTAAAAGAATAAAGTAACAAACGAGACAAAAGTTTTATTTTATTAGATTTTTTATATCTTAAACGATCAAAGCCTTTTTTGTGTTCGAAGAAAAATACTGTATTTATGTTTACTTTTGATCTATTTCGTATTCATGTTTAAATGCAATTTTTAGTTTTAAATGTTCTTACTACAGTTTTATATGTGTACCTTTACGAACTGTTCCTTTGAATAAATTAACATCAATTTAGGAATTTTATATATATTTCATAGCGATTTCTGTGCAATAACATAATGATAGTTACTGATAAACTAGTTCACAGTTCTTTTTAAATTTCTAAATCAGCAAACATTTCACTACAATCAAACAGGACGTAAAGTCCGTATTTATAATTTCCGAATACTGTCGGAAACTATCAACTGCGTAAGGACAAATTGTCAGACATTTACGCGCAAACTCATCTAAGCCCGATGTCACATTCATGCGATAAAATCATGACAAAACCAACAATTTGTGAATTTGCTCAAATTTTGGCTTTGTCTGTGATTCGAACCTAGGAACCGAGACTAAGTAGTCAGTAGTCTGTCCACGAGGCATCCTCGTTATGTCGTCGAAGAAGATCTCTAGCCATATCATATAAAAAAACAAATAAAAAATAGATGGGAATGATACTATTAAGTAAAATGTATTATGTCTAACTACTAACGTAGAAAATGTTGATAAAGTACACGACTGTCTAATATCTGTTCCTTTAAAATTCCAAAGAAATTTTGATAGCCGACTAAAATGTTTCGGTGACACAAAAAATAAAGGCACAGGAGGAAATGAAAACGTTTCATTAACTACATTCTTTCCAAATTACGATTTGCGTCGTTACGGAGTGCCTTAATGGCAAACAATAAAAATTCCTCGACGAATTGCAGGAAATAACTAGGCGAAAACTACCACGGATATATTGTAGTTATACAATAGATAATGCTCTTCTGACCAGCTCGAACCATTACTATTTCCGGACGTTATCAAAGTATAGAAATCTCATTTATCGAACAAAATACAGTGCCCGCGACTTCCGTCGTGTTTTATTTTTTGATTAGATCGAGGACCTTTTGAAAAGAACATATTTTTTTTCATATCATAAGTAACGTATTAAAAGCAAACGTAGCCGTTTACTTTACAATACGATATACTGATAAAAGTAGGCGGGGTTTGAAATTACACGACATTAACAATGCCTTTATTTTATGTCATAACATTTTTAATAATTGCAGTTAAAATGCAGATTATCGACGATCGTTGTAAAAAAGTAGAACATGAGAATACATGTGACGTGTGATGCTGACCACACCTAAGCCATAAGCATAGCTAGGCTAACATTTCATGCTCAACTTGGCTTCATTGCCTTTAGACATCGGTATAAAAGTCTCATATGCCTTGTGATTACACTAGCTTTAGAACCCTTCAAACCTACTGCTTGACAGCAGAATAACTGACACTGCGGTGGTACCTAACTTGGTAGATTCCTGAAAAGACCTAGGTAGAATTACTAATAAATAAAAAAATAAAACTTAGTAAGCTTTTTAACAAATTGAATAATACCATTATATAAAATCGGTAAAAAAAATTACCTAACCGCTTTTATTCCTTTGTTTACAAAACATTATTTAAATTGAAGGCCCAAAGTATTTGTCCCTAATCTCGCCAACGTTGGCGGTACCGTCTGGCAGCATACATACCATTTCTCACGTAGCTGTAAGGGTACAGCCGTTGTTACAATTCGGTCCGTTCTAATCTCTCAGGGCTACCCGCGAAGGGTGGACAAAATAAGTTTCAAAGTTTCGAAAAACTTTCGAGTTTTTTAGGTTCTTGAATTAAATGAATAAATTATTGAGAACTTCAAGTGGCTACGCATGTCTTTCGTTTATACAACATAAAGTAAAAAGCAGCACCTGTGTTAATTGTGAAGAAAAAGTAACAAACTTTGACAATATGTTCATAAATATTTTAATAATCAGCCACATACGCTGGCGCTAAAACGGCAAAAAAAGGTTCATAATCAGCCGGTTCACCACACCCGGACATAAGCTTTTCCTGAGACTGGATAATCGTAATCTTAATCGTCATGCTTGGCAGACGAATTCGCGGTGAATGCAATACCTCTTGTGTAACGATTTTTTTTTCTTAAAAACGGTGCCCATACTTGGATATATCTTGTATCGTTAGTGAGTCTTACAGTTATAAATTATACATATACAATACAACCAAACCCATAAACGAACGATTTGTTCAACACAAATTGTTTGCTCCGACTGGGATTCGAAGCTTAGCGCAG
The DNA here is from genome assembly GCA_019845155.1 of Luehdorfia chinensis. Taxonomy (NCBI): domain Eukaryota; kingdom Metazoa; phylum Arthropoda; class Insecta; order Lepidoptera; family Papilionidae; genus Luehdorfia; species Luehdorfia chinensis. The sequence goes on from JAHVAK010000642.1 coordinate 921,975, forward strand.
AAATTAAGTACTCTGACCATTCACCACGCAGTCGTCAATTTCCGTTATGCGTTTTTCGTCGATTTATTTGTAAATCTTTTATATAAAATATAATCAAATAAGAGATTTTCTATAAAAGCAACGTAAATTTACATGTTAGCACTGGTACCTACTATAAATAATTCATTTTTTAATGAATTCGCTGGTATCGTAATCTGGGGACATCTGTCACCTCAGTCCCCCCCTGACCATGGGTGCTGTAAAAGTACTCGAAACGTCGGGTTATAAATAGTTTAAAAATTAAACGCTATAAAATCCGTAAAAGTAGTTTTATTCAATGTGTAATATTCGCTAAATATAAGAAATAATTATTTTAAGAGTATTTATCCGAGCAGGGTGATTATGATTAATCACTTATTTTAATTAGTCTTAAAGCACTGTTTCTTTACTAACATTATTAAAGTTAATTGTTATCATTATTACATACTAAAAACAAGACAAACAAAACTTTGTTCTTTATACTATGTAATGATGATGACTTACGCGGAGTGAGACTACCCGCCGTCTCTGCCTGTGCACTATTTTTATCATAATTGCTGAATGCATATTTTTCAGGTTTTCTCTAATTAACAGCGTGTTTCAAAAGGTATATAACTTATGGACATTTTTAGATTATAATTGTGGATGTTTTGGGTAATTTTCACGAAATCTGTAAAAAGTCTCGTCGGAGAGGCATTTTCGTATGCTGCTTAAATAGTTTGTAGTAGGTTAAAATATTGTATGATAACATTGTAAACCTCGATTAGTTCTATAACAATGTCCGCGATAGCATGTGTACAAAGGTTTGTTCAAATGATCGAAATAAAGCTTGTAAAAATAGACGTTTTGTATTGCTTTGACCAAAGACGAAGTTGTTTTATTGCGAAAATATAAATCTTTATCAAATTGAATACATTCTTCGTTTTTAATACATCACGAATATTATAACTGTCTTCAAATCGTAACATTTTATCTCGCCCTCGTCCGGGCAATGTCTCCGAGGCATAGCGATAACACGCAGCGCTGATGAAAATAAATTTTGCGTTACCCTGTAGACGCACGGAAAGACAATATAGGGGTTCTGGGTGCCGTACCGTTTCGTTAGAAATACCCATTTAGAGCCAGAAAAGAATGTGTGGAGAATCTTCTCTGTGACAGAAAGTAAAGCCTCTTGACGCTGCCGTACGCGCGGTACTAGCAATAGTAATAGCGATTCATGTATCCGCGTGTCGAGCTTTTGTCGTTCACGAGGACCCTGGGGACAGAGATGGCATCGGGTGACGATTCTTCAGCAGCTTAGCTCGCTTAAACATTGACGCAGCGCGATAGACGATAAGTACTTACAAAGAGTGGAAGGCGCTCGCTTCTCCTACTCCTTCCACGGGCGTGTGTCTTCCAACAAACCTGTAAAAACCGATGGACTAACTGCATACTACATATCCTAAAAAGAAACTCTCGCTGACATAAACTGGCTGTTACAATGTAACGTCGCGTGTGTGAGACATGAGTTCTTAAGTCTCATATGCAGTGATCACGCTAGCTCTCAGTGCCCTTCAAACCCAAACACAGTAATGTTTGCATACTACTGCTTCACGGCAGAATAACTGGCCCTGATGTGGTCCCTACGTAGACGGATTTCTGCATAGGAATCCTACCACCAGTAAAATTATAATTTATCAGTAATAGTATATTTTAAATATACTACCTTAAAGTAAATTGTACATGCTGTTTTCCTCTACAAACACTTTATCATAAAAAGTACTTCCGTGTGAAACTTAGGATATAAAAAATATTGTGGTTTCTAATGCTTGTGTCATATCTCTTTATTCAGTCATGTGACATATGACATTAAAAATATCACTTAGTATACAAGTTTTAAAATGAAGGATGTATTATAATAAAAACATTAATTTAAAAAAGCTTTTCCAACTAATTATATGAATAACTTATTATGTTGACAAATCTGATTAAAACCTATCCATTATAATAGAACCATGGTGTCGACCATGTTATTAATTTTCCATCAAACCTTTCACACTGGCCACCTGTGGTAGGTTAATTATTGGCTTCAGCCAAAAAAGGGTCGAAAGGTATAATTCAATTCAAGTACGCGAGTAATAGGTGCTTTTCGATTACAATATATAGTCAATTAGGATAAAGTTATTAAAATATTTGTATCTAAATAAAAGCTTATAAGCTATGCGGATGTTCATGGACGGCAGTGATCACTTATCTAGGGGAGCCGAATGCTCGTTTGCCCACTCTTCTATAAAAAGAAACAGAGCAAGAACCATGAAACTTGCAGACAAAAATATTTAAAATAAACTAACTTAATAATAATAAGTAAATTTCTAGAAGAGAAAAAAAGAATAAAACGTACCTAATTAGATTTACTTTTTGCAAGTTATCAAAATTCTTCACAAAATGTTACTTGAATATACATATCTAAACTGTTTATAGTAAAATAGGTATATTAGTGTATTATCGATTACTTCAAACTAGACACAAACATCTTCATTCACATTTAATACGTAAAATAAAAATTACATCTATACGAGTATACACGACAGCCACGGGCGACATTGGGTAGTGGAAAAATAAACTATTAATTACTATAGTTATAGATTTGAATAGTTTATTTTTTTAAATTTAACAGATTGTGGCTATTTAAAAAACTATACAGAGAATAATGAAGCGATGATATTAAATGATAGCAGGATTACTTTATTGAGCCACAAAAAAGTTTGGACATTAAACACTTCACCATCAGGTCCCGATGTAACGCTTAACGCAATTATTAAGCGTAAAATTACTAAGCGCATTGAAAGGACGAAGTATTCTCAAGAAAAAAGAAACAAAATTGTATGCCTTCATTATTATCATCACCATTCAGCCTATCACTACACATAGATTACCACAAAAGTTTGTAGCTTTCATTTTGGGGGGATTTTGCCATGGTTGCCACGCTTCGCAACCGTAGTTTATTTATTCAGATGACCCAGGAAGATGTTGCTACCCATCTCCTGGTTTTCAATTTTCCTCAGTCGACTTTTACGACACGATATGAGATGGGGTAGTAGATTCTCTTAAGCCGCCATCCCACGGTCATATTGTTATCCTGATTTACTCCTTCACTACATACTACTACTTATATACTTATATTTTTTAAATGTCTGTAACATTACACTTTAATCGAAATCAGGAATAAAGTTATGTATTTAAAATCAATGTAGCTAAAAGTCTCATAGTTTCGGGTCATTGGATAATTTCCAAAAGTAAACCTAAATAAAACTTGATTATTATGCTCAAACTACACATGAAAGTTCAACATGCCAGTAATACTATCTGATATTCAACTCTCGCATCTCGCTCCCGTTATGTCGTTCCAGGCCAGGAAATTATAACATGATTCTCGATAAATCCTAGCTCGGAGTTTGGTATATCTTTATCAGACGAACCGGTAATTGAATTCAGATATTCAGTGTTTTGCTTCAGTTTTGTAGGTTTTACTTTTGCTGTCACATACATGAAAATATGATGACTACTGACTTAATTACAATATTATGAAAAAGCTCTTTTATCGATTTTAAATTATATTCCGTAATGATGGAATTACTGAGACGACGTTATTATTAAGACACATTTATATATTTTTTTTTTCACCACATTTATATAGTATACACCTCTTTCTAAAAAAAAAGAATCACAAATCGGAGACACACAGATCACAGAAGTTATGCTCGAACATACATAAGAAAAATACAGACAAATTGACAAATTCCTTTCTTTAGTCGGTTAAAAAAGTAAAAAATGTTCATCTATGTAATTATTATCATTTAAAAAAAATGCTTATTTTACAATGTTGTATGAGTTGACACGCTGGTGGAGGTGGATGTCTCGCACAGGGGACCAAATTTTATTAGCCAACTTGGCCGACTGGCTTCCCTCGAGGCCGATGACCCGCCGGATGTTAGTCCGCCAACCCGCATTGGAGCAGCGTGGCGGACTCTTCCTAGCTCCAAAAACCCACTCAGAATTGAGAGGAGGCCTGTGCTCAGCAGTGGGACATTTATAGGCTGAAACTTTTTTACAATGTTAATAAATAGAAATTAGAAATAAAATAGGTTTTTATCATGTGTTTTACTCCGTTAACCAAGGAAAATTAAAGTATAAAAACGAAAATTTGGTTACTAAATAAGTGAAAGCTTATACTTAAACTGTTGGTTATCATAAGAGGTTCGAGAAAAAAATGAAAAGTTTTACTTAATTTTTCAGTAATAAAACTTAAATGTGCTATGTAAGTGGCCTCTGCCTACCCCTTATAAGGGAAAAAGCGTGAATGTGTGTATGTATGTATTTAATAGCATTACGGTTAAGCAAGTGAGCTCATTAGAGGATGGCTTGGCTTTGAGGTTAAGCGCGTGTCGTGTTCTCGACCACTAGGTAATACAGACCACCGAACATTAGCACTAGCTAATGTTACAGCGGTGAAGGGTATCAGGTGGTGGTTCCCGGTGGAGGTTTAGTTCCCTTGTGCAGCTATAATAGGAGTTCCTAATTTCATCATCATCATTTCATCTTACCACTATGAATAGAATATTTTTTTTTTATTCGCAACAATTATTTACGTAATACTTATTCAACGTCCTTTTTTTAAGCTACAAAAACGTATCTCCGTCTTTTTTTTTTTTGGTTTCTGTATAACACAGGTTAACAAGTTAGTAAAGATTTAAGAGAGAGTATTTAACAAGAAAATATATATATTCCACGTCTTTTTTATTTCAATAACGATGAAAATCGAGCATAATGTTCATCTCATGGTGCGGTCACTGTGTTTCATATACGCCCATATCCACCCTACATTCGTTAATTGTCGGCTATTCCATTGATCGGCGCTACACAGCTGTCTGCAAGCATAACTATTACCCAGTATATTTCCAGTATATAGAAATTGACTCTGCAGGCAAAACTTCATAATCATATCCCATAATTTACACTACCGTTTCAGATATTACAGATAAAAATTAACTCAGTTACATATTATTTTAAATAACATCTTCACTTTTCGCCAATAATAAACTATTACTACACTTATTAAAAAAATTCTACTATATCATAATAGAAAAAGTAGTAGTAGACAAACGCATAAACGGAAACTCCATATGCTTTGATGGGTAAGTCAATGAGTATGAAATGTGTTTATTGTTTATTTTAAAAAAACGATGTTTATATACAACGTGTATAATCACGCAAACCATCTGTAATCTTGTATGACATGCGGAAATCGAACCAGCGACCCTTAACGTAGAAGCCAATCGCTTATCCACTGCCCTGACCGAGCCGTCTGTCAATTATAAACTAAAAGTTTTAACAGAAATGTTGGGTAGTTTACTTTATAATTTGATATTCATTTAAAATTGATCCAACTTTCTTTTCCTGAGAAAATGAGTCTTGACAGACAGAATGATCTTAAGAGGGTTCCGTTTTTTCACTCTAAAGTGTGAAACCCTAAAAATGGTCTTATATTTTTAAGCCGCACATCATTCTTCTCCAGGTCCATTTACGTTATATAAAATTATACTGTTATTCATTTATTCAATCAGGCGTTTTTGTAAACTTTCAATTTCGTGAAACTGTATCATGTGATAAGCAAAGATCTATATTATTAACATGATATTTAAAAGTAAGCCGTGTGGTGGCGGCTCGTTAAAAGAATACTACAACTCCATCTCATCCAATGGATCTCGTAAAAGGCGAGTAAGGAATTAAACTGCACTGTGCACCCAACAGCGCATGGTGGCGATGGGCTCACCACCTATCACACCAAGTGCATTATATTGTTTTGGTGAAACGTGGATTGTGGCAGTCATCTGTTTTTGCAGTGAGTGCCCAGTCTCTGACTACCCCTTATGGGATACAGTCGTGATCTTATGTATGTATGTAATGTGATATTTAAAAGTTCAATATTTAGCTCCGTGTATTTAAGATAATATACAAATTTATGTAGTTCAAACATGTACTTGAATGTATAGGCTACTACATTACGGTATATAATGAGACTAACATTACCCACATAGTGTTATACCATACACAGCACTAAGACCTTTTGTTAGATCCTTGTAACGATCGAAAATGTCCGACGAACTTAAACCATATATGTGTACAATAAAGTTCATTTCTCAGTACACGAAATTTTTTACGGTCTGATTCCTTGCGGTCAGTTCAAGACTAACCTTCGTCGTCGGTAATGTAACATTACTTAATTCGCTCACCTTTACGTGTTTGTCCTAATGTCTAGGGACTTTCTCGTACACATTTTATCTATCATTAATCACGTAACCAGACAGAACATGCAGAGGCTAAAAAGCTCCTTGGTTTTAGGGTCTTAATACTACTAAATAATTTAAATAAAAGTTTAGTTTAGAATTAATTACACTGATATTTTTTTAAATTGTACATGCACATGTAGTGTTCAATTTTACTTAATAAAATATTAATACGTCCATGGGTTTTCCCTTAACATCAGCGGGAACTTAATTTGAACAAAAATCTAAATTATTTCAAATAAATGGTTAATTTGGGAAACTAATAAAAGTATTGTTCTTATGATAAAATGATTAAAAACGTTTGGTAACTTTTGTAAATTCTACTTTAAAAGAACTGTAACGTTTGAAATATAGTATTTAACTTATTTCTCTTCGATCTTAGCCCAGGGGCTAGGCGCTCGCTTAAAATTTCATAGCACGCGAGTGACCTGGGTTCGATATCCGGTGCCGTACTACTAATATTATTAGTTGCAATTTTCGTGCTCATTTACCACGTGCTCGGCGGAGAGGGAAAAGATCGTGAGGAAACCTGCAAGTCTGCTGAATAAAAACATTTCGAAAAATGTGAAGTCTGCAACCCGCATTGGAGTAGCGTAGCGAATTATCCCCGGTTTATAGGCAGTAACTTTAGTTTAGACTTAAAACGTGCTCCGATAAATGTATATGATCAAAGGAAGTTTTTAAGATTTTAAAATTGTTGCCGCTCCCTTATTACATCTCTACTATTATTACTGTTATTTAATATTATAAATACGAAATCGTGTTTGTTGGTTTGTCCTTCTTTCATGCATAAACGGAGTAAGGCATCGACATGATTTTTTGCATAGAAATAGTAAATGGTCTGAAGACTACTTTTTATACCGGAAAAATGCACGGTTCCTACGGGGTAGAAGCAGAGAGTAATTCCGTAATCAGCTCTTCAAGCAAAAAAGGATTTTGATGAAATTTAGTACGAAGGCGCCTTAGGTCTTGGAATATCACAAGAAATAAAACATGGCATACTTTTATCCCAGAAAAATGCACGATTCCTGTGGGATAGTAATCAAAGTCTATAGTAAAATTCTATATACTAAAACGGTTGATGTTCCACAGAGTCCTTCACTCGCTAGAGTTATCAGTTGCGCCCTCACATAAGCGCTAAATAAAATTACGGTCAGTCTTATACGAAATTTAGATGCACTACGATTAAGTTAATTGTAATCATCCCTCGGATCCCTATAATCAACCCTTCGAATTTAAAAGAGGAGAATTTTACGATTACTATTTTTTTTATTTCATAATAGTGACGGAACGAGCAAAACGTTCACCTGATGGTAAGTGTAACGTCTGCCCACAACAAATGCTGTGTCACCCAGAATATTTCTGTGTGACACCACACTGCGTCCGTCACCCTGAGACATAGGTGCCTTAAGTCTCATATGCCCAGTGATTACGCTAGCTCACAGTGCCCTTCAAACCGAAACACAGTAATGTTTGCACACTACTGCTTCATGGTAGAATAACTGGCCCTGGGGTGGTACCTACCTAGACGGACTCCTGCATAGGAATCCTACCACCAGTTACCAAAGTGAAATGACAAACATTGCAGTCAGCAGGGGTGCACCTCAAAAATCATGGTTTTCCCATCTATAAAAAAACCACGTATCATGTAGCATGTTCGCGTGTGCCTGATGTCCAAAGTTTAAAACATTGTATACAGGAGCATTTTTATAGATCTGTACTGTGCCTAGGAAGAAAAAAATTCGGTAATTTTTGGTAAGCGGTCGGTCAAATATTGATTTCTATTAAATGTAAATATATTTTTCGTAATGTAATTATAAATTATTACAACAAAAAAGGTTTAATATTTATTACATAGTTTAGGTTTTGTAAAATATTTATATTTTTTTTATTGTTTCTGTTGTTTATTTCAACCTACTATTGTTGTTGCATTTACATCTCGTCGTCTCTTTCTCCTATAAAAAACCGCGTACCATGAGATTTAAGGCGTTTGACAAACCCCACTCCGCGGTCCCACGCAACTGTTGCGTAACAATTGTTCCGAAGTCCGTGTTGCGCGCGTCGACCTCGCTGATTCGTTTTAATATACAAGTTCGTTGCTTCACTTTACTAAGATGCTCAGTAAATTCCTTTGTATGTGCCGGTAGAACAGGCTATTAATACGTAATAAAATTTTTAAGAAAAAAATGTTAAAGTCTGTGAAAGTGAGTGCGTGTGAACTTCAAGTGATTGTGCGTTTTAATATGTGAGCATTGTTTTATTTAATAACTAATTGTAACATGTTTTATATCAAAATAATCGGCAAGAGTATTATCTAATAATTTATACAAATATCAAACGTCGAATGTATCACACATTACGATAAAATGAACATGCAAAAACATAGCCATCGTTTTTTTGTATGAGTTAATAAATCTAACCTAAGATATATTTCGATTGAGGAAAATAAGAGTAAAAGTAAGTTAATTTAAGTAAATTAGTGTTTCAACAAACTAAATCAATAACAATACAATGAAAACAGAAGACATAAACATCTGTCGAGCATTTGTTTACTTTCGGTAGCCGACCCGCGCAACCGGTTTTTTACGCTCAAGGGCCTCAAGTGGGTGTATTGTTTACATTTTTTGTGCTATAAATAGACATTGTTCGTTTTAACGTACTGGTATCAAAAAAAAGGTTATATAATCTAGTTTGATAATGAATAAGATGATTTTGATATGCAGAAACAAAAAGTTTCTTAAAATAAGAAAGAAAAAAAAAGTTACTCAAATTTCAACTGTAATTGTGATTTCTATATTTTTTTTTTATACTTTACATTAGTTGCTGTTGTTTAGTTTTTACGTATATTAATTCTCTAACTAATTAGCTTTACCCACAAATTTTCTTATGTTGTTTGCGATAGCAGGTAGGTAGATAATAATTTTTAAATTAAGAAGGGTAGGGCCATTTTTTTTTTCTTTCGAAAAAAAGCGGGTGGACGCGTGGCGCAACTTGACAACTGTTGCGCGGACGCGTGAGTGGGCTTGAAAAAGCGTTGCAGTATTTTTAGTAGTCGCAACTGAATTTAATAATCTAATATATTAGAGAATATATGTATATTAGAGAGTGTAACTTGAATTATACATCGGATATTTTTCAAAAACTAACCTACTAAACCAGAACGCATTTACAGTCGTAATTGAAAAATATTTTCCTTCATTTTAACCTAAAAATTAAGAAAAATGGATTATTAAATTCGTTTCCTCAAATAGTTCTATTACATTTATTGTAGATAATGAAAATGTAATTTATTAGCTTTTTAACGCAATTACTTGGCTTCTGTTGTCACAAATATTTAATAAAATATCTTTTCATCATCTTAACTTAATAGTTTACTTTCTACTGAGCTTATTAACCTGAGCATCCTGGAAAGTCTTGTAATGGTTTTACTTACATAAATATAGCACAGCGCTGGTAGTTTAAGCTTTTCATCCGGTTCCTCAAGTTTCCGTAAAATCTTAATCTCGTTTATAATAAAGCTCCTTGCTTCAGAAAGCATGTTAAAAACCTTTGAAATAAACATAGTTCCTGCGATCGTCGTTAAAATACAACGGTGGACAAAATTGAATGTCTGGATGTTCAATGGACTATTAGCATTAAAACCATGCCTTAGAAAGGCCCGTTCTCAGCGCCGTTTACTAAATATTCTAAAAAAATATCACATATTGTTATTGTATTGTGATATCGTGTATTGTTAATGTTTGCTTTACAGAATAATTTATACACTTGATTGATTACTTTTTTATCTCAACTCGATTTGTTCCTTTTTACTCTTGAAGCATAAAATTAGACGCTAATAACTATCCTACATTTTAATATTTAAAAAAAAAACGAGGCAGCACACTAGGATTTCTGTGTCGTGGGTGCGTTTTACAGAGATACATTTCACATGCACAACACAACCACACCTGAATATCAACGATTTGTCTTTTTATACAAATGTTTGCTCTGCTTGTGATTCGATCCCATAAACTGCGGCGTAAAAGTCAGTTACTCTAACCGCTTGGTTCCACCCCTTGAGTTTACCAGCTATTATCACTTTAAAGAAAGGGGTAAAATAAATGTTACTACAGTATGATTTAGCATTTTTCTAAACAATACATTTCAACGTGTTAGAAGTAACTTATGTACGTTACATTACGTACTTTAAAATCTTGTCAGCCTAAATATTATGAAATGTAACAACGAGTAAGTGCTTACTTGTATATAAGATGCCGCCATGGTCGATGATGGCAAATAAGACATCATCCTCATTATCATCAATGTTAAAATTAAACGTACTATAGCCACTATTTTCATTTTGGATGACGGGACAACATTAATAGGTATAATAATTGTTAAACATTACCTTTTATTTCTACTGAATTTATTTATTCACTTATTTTCTTTATGATTCGACTCTCATAGATTTTGACCCAAGAGCCACATGCAATCATCCTCCATCTAGTTTGGGTCGCCTTATACTGCGATTGCGAAGTTGCCACTTGAGAACCGTTATTCCCCAGTGGTTATGAAGAAGAAAACTAGAAGACTTAATATGTTTTTCAAAATACGAGTATTTATTCTCTGTAGCAATGTAGCAAAAAAACTCGAACGATGTCATAATTTTAGAAATTTTCTATTGGTTACTACTACATTTTTAATTTTTTTTATATCGTAACTACTTGCACATTTGATGTTTTTGTTCTTAAAACACACGAAAATTGGGCAAAAATTTAGCCTAATAAAAGCTAACAGCAAGCAAACATCGCTCATTCAGTTCGGGAAAGCCGTTATGGTTATAAATGTCTGACCGCCTCTGTTCACAAGTACGTCGTTTAAACTAACAACCGCAATATAAAGTATATTTTAACCCTTCTAAAAAAATGTAATCTGCAAGAAATGATTAACGTAAATGTTTCCAATTTATTAGAAAAATAGGAAGTTAATTTGCTAAGATCCGCATGCAAAACATAAAATGTTGTGTATTACCTAGTTTTTGAAGAGCACCGTCCGCTCTCCCACAGTAGCATGTACAAGCAAACTAATAGTGCCACCAGGATGTTCAGTGGTGTATATTGCTTAGTGGTGGTGTGGTATTGGTAGAGGGTATCTTTATATAGTTACGGACTTACTCATAAAAAATATAAAAGGTTTATAGCCTTGTTACAGACAGATTACTTATTTTTGATAGATGTTTGCTGCCAAATATATACAAATTCATAGATGTTTCACCTATGTAGATATGAAATTTGATTAGGGACGACAACATAACCGTGTTTGAGTATTCGAAAGCGGATTTTATAATACGTTTAGTAGGCCTAATTAGCTTTATAATTATCCAGTGTTATAAATCTATCATAAGTATTTTTTTTATGAATAAGACCATTAGATTTTATACAGTTATTAGCTATATCCAAATTATTTCAAAATATTGAAAATTAAATATAATAATAGAAAATCTCGTGGGTCCTCAAACGTAGCGAAATAATCTCGAAAAATGCCAGACTTAAAATAAACGGACCGGTGACGTACAGAATTTTGCAATTTCGCAAACAGTTTAGGACTGCGATCGCTAATAACCCTGCTACGCGTGGTAATTATGGCAAATTGAAGAGGCCTATGTCCAGCAGTAGACTATAAACAGTCTGATAAAGGTGACAATCATAAAAATAATACAGTTATAAATGTCCATGCTATCTCAGTGTATGATAGTCGTCAATCCGTGCACAATTCAAAGCTGGACAGATAAGCCGTTTCTAAGTTGGGAAGATTTTCACGAATTGACAGGCTTGGCAGACGGATTGACGTTTCGTGTCGCGAACAATTCTTTCATATTCATAATGGTCACACCCCTCAGTTGACTTCGACGACATCTATGGAACAAGGCGGTAATGGCTTCTAATGCAGATATTATATATAGTCGTAACAACCATCTAACGCAATTAAGAAATTCTAGTTTTACACCATTACCCAAAATGCCATAGGATATTTTAAATGCTGTTAATATGATCTTTCTTTTGGTGTCAAGAAAAGAAATTGTTGTATAGCAGCGGCTTCAGTGTCATGGTGGTGTTAAGGAATCTGACAATATTTTTCGTCATGTGGGTGTAAAAATCCTTAGGCTCCGTGTGATGGCAATAGTATCACCATCTCAATAATACCGGAGTTAAAACATCCACGGTGACGGGCAGCAGCGTCTATGGTACGAAGTATCTGTCTGATATTGTGATATATAATCTGCCTACCTATCGTGGCGATTGCGTCAAGGCCTCGTTTCTTGGGAGAGATCAATGCACAACAGTGCACTTTTGATGAAATGTCCTCCTGGCTGATTTTCGACCACGGCGAGAACTGTGTTATGTCGGAAGTTATCAACTGCGCAGGAGATATTATAGTCCCTACAAGGGTACGCGCAAACTCAAAAGCACTCATTCGTCCCAACCTACCCGTGCCCGATGTAACGTTCATGCAATAAGATCCGGCTGGGATTCGAACCCAGGACCCGCGGCGGTCCAGGCAGGTACTCTAACGACTTGGCCACGCGGTCGTCAAGTGAACTTTTAACAATGTAATGAATATAATGAATAATTTTTTTATAGATGGTTAAATATAATACTTTAAAAGTCCGTTAACCCGCACTGTGGCAGCGTACTCATCCCGCCTCCAAAACCATCTCAGAAATGAGAGGAGGCCTGCATTCAGTTTTTGGATGTTAGCCGTTACTTAGCTTTTTTTTAAGTGGAATGCATCTTTGTCACTAGTATAGTCTCGTTTTTCCTTTCGTTCAATCACCATACAAATCATAGCGGCATTATTCCGCTACATTTAAAGCGCGGTACTAACAAAACAATTCTATTTATCTATTTCTTTATTCTATTTAGGTTAAAGTATATGTGAAAGATGCTTTACTCCAGGCCGCATGAGGAAGCTTAAGACCACTGAGCGATCTATGGAAAGAGCTATCCGCAACAGAACTAGAGTAACTTTTATAGCCCTAAGCATCAGGAAGCTGAAATAGCAATTAGAAGGCCATTTAGCTCGTAGCTGTGTGGTGGCAGCATAAGAGAATCTACCACCCAATCTCATCCCGTGGGAGTCGTAAAAGTCGATAGAGGGAAAATAAAAACCAGGAGATGGGCAGCAGCATCTTTTTTTGGAACATCTGAATAAATAAACTGCGGTTGCCAACCCGCCTGCCAAGCGTGGCAACTACGGCAAAAGCCCCCAAAATGAGACCTTCAAACTTGTGGTAATCTATGGGGGAAGCCAATGTTCTGCAGTGATACTAGTGAGGTACTAGTGATAGGCTGAAATGATGATGATAATGATAGCTTGTAGAATCAATAACCGTTGAGGAAGAAAGGTTCTCGAGTAGCAACCTCATACCGGCAAACGCAGAGTGGGGCAGCCCTCCACTAATGAGCGACGACCTACATGGTTTTGCGAGAAGTCGATGGATGCAAGTGGCTCAAGATTGTGTTTTGTGGTATACTGTGGCGGTACAAGACGATTACGTGGCCTGGTCACGTGGTGTCGTGGTCAAAATACTAGAGTTCTACGTCGCGGATCCTGGTTTCAAATCCCAGCCGTAGTCAACTTTTGTGCTTCATCATAAATTGTACATGTTTGTTCGGTTTTTAAACCTTTCAACTAATCACGCTTTAACGAGAAAGAACTCTTCAAATAAACTAGTGCAAAAGACGAACAGGAACCAACGTAGGAAAAACGTTAAACTAGCATTGTTAACGTCTGTATTTATTTACGTTTGCGTAAAATACGTTTACACATCCTTGTAACCGTAGTTAGTTGAAGCTTGAGAATATTTATTTACAACTAGAGTGAACAATTCACTTAAGTGAGGTAACAATAGAAATACACTGAGTTGTATTTAAACAGAATTTTGTATTTAGGTAGAAATGTATATGCAGTCGAACATTATTAGTTAATACATCATCATTTCAGCCAATCACTAGTCCACTGCTGAACATAGTCTGTAGCTCTCATTTTGAGGAGATTTTGCGATAGTTTCCACACTTGGCAGGCGGGTTGGCAATCGCAGTTTATTTATTCAGATGTGCCAGAAAAATGCTGCTGCTCTTGCGACTCTTGTGACTTTTACGAAACCCAAGGGATGACATGGGGTGGTAGATTTTCTTAACCCGCTACCACACGGCTTTCTCATCAGTCATTTTCTATTAGTTTTGAAATTATTTTTGGTGCTGGTACTATAAAATTGTGGATTGCTACAATGTGTTGTGTATGTGCTGATTTGCCTTATGCACGATACAAAATAAGAAGTTGTGAGGAGACCAGTAAGACGTAGAAATACGATGCCCCACTAGATGAAGCAATGACCTACACTGTGTTGCTTACCATCGACCACGCTACACTTGCGTTGTCGATGGTAAGAATGGCTTCGGGTCGTGTTTTGTATTCATTCTGATGTTTCAGGAAGATGCTACTACCCATCTTCTGGTTTTCATTTCTCCGTCGATTTTTAAGACACCCACGGGATGAGATAGGGTGGTAGATTCTCTTAAGCCACCACACGGTGAAAACATAAAAAAGCAATAAGGATAACAACAAAAACACGAACGTAAAACTTACACGGATAGATATTTTCTATTATGTATTCAACGTCTCTTAATATCTTTTTATATAACGCATAAGATAAAAACGGAAAACTTTAACTTTTCAGTTGTGGTGGAATTCCTATGTAGGAATCCGTCTAGGTAAGCACCACCCCAGGGCCCGTTATTCTGCCGTGAAGCAGTAGTGTGCAAACATTACTGCGTTTCGGTTTGATTAAAGGGCACTGAGAGCTAGCGTAATCACTGGGCATATGAGACTTAAAAACTGATGTCTCAGGATGACGGGCTCGGTGTGGTCGCACACGGAAATGTTTTGGGTGACGTAGCGTTTTTAATGGGCATACGATGCACTTGCCATCAGATGACCGTTTTGCTCGTTACGTCAATAATATAGTACTTAAGTAACCTTTAAATGTTTCTGAGTGTCGTCGTTACATGGATTTTATTTGCATCAACATAAACGAGTTAATGTTATCAAGTAATGTTTCTTTATAAACCTATAATGAATGAAATTACTGAAGCCTGGTCAAACAGCTGACAAAAAGCTAACATAAAACATTACAACAATTAAAAGTTATTTATTTCTCCAAAGAGCATGAAGAAAAAATTGTTAAGGATTAATTTTATTCTAGAATTTTAAAACGAAAGTTAATGATATAAAATTATAAGAAAATCGCTGAGTTTAAGAAACTTGAAAAACTGGAAAGACAAAGATGAAAAAGGTAGTATTATTTATATTTGTAGTATATTATTTTCATAACACTTTATTACACATTTTTATGAACTTGTATATGATTCGCATAAAAACTCCTGTAAATCTGTAAACAGTTGTTGCTGATTTTCTATTACAGTGAAATGCAAATAATATATATTGAAAAATACAGTAAATATGAAGATTTAATAAAGTACTGTCTGGCTTCCACGAATGCCCACCATTGAACTATAGTAACAAAAAAGACTATGTTTGCTCGTTGCAAAATAACATTTTATTTATAAAAGAAAACGACGAGATAAGCAAATATACGAGTATCTCTCACTTATCACACGAATTCTATCGATCTTCAAGTTATAATTTCCGAGTCGAGAACGACGTCAGTGAAGTGAGATAAGTGTAATGTGTTTCGGTAGAACATCCTACATTACGAGCATGTCAAACCATCTCAGATAGCATTATCAGCAAGATTGTGTAGCTTTAATGTAAAAATAGTATAGACATAATTTATTTGCTTATTTATTTACCATCAGCCAAATAGAAGAATAGTTTTCATTCTAAATCAGTCACTTCATTCGATTAATCATTATGCCGGACGCTAGTCTCAAGTTTCATTGAAAGCGCGTGACCAGGGTTCGATCCCTTGCTGTCATACAATGCTGCACCACTCAAATTGTTTAATTAAAACGATTTTAATGAAAGAAATCGGCACATTTTTTTATGCCCAAAGACAAACTATTATTTAATTTAAATGTGTCCGACCATGTTAGTTTTGCTTAATGTAAATAATACCTAGATCCTCTTCCATTCTATTATAAGAAACAGAAAGTTGTAAACGTGGACTTGCTATAATAATACAAACGTGAACATTGTTGTCGTGAGGTTTCCTCTATTCCTGTAACTACCATCGAATCAACGAATAAACTGCGTAGTCAACAATTTTTAAAAAAAAATATGTCGTTAGCATGTGAAGTCCACCAATCCGCACTGCAACCGCGTGTCATACGTTTCCCGGCTCTGGAACCTTCTTATATGATAGAGAGAAATGAGGGTAGGCCTGTGTCCGGCAGTGGGACAACTAGTCCACATGCAAAACCCAACCAGATACGAAAATCAACAATTTGTGTTTTTTACAAATGTTGGCCACGCGATTGTCGCCTCATCCCTCATTAATATATTAAAAACCTAAAAAGAAGTCGTCAAAAAGGTATTTTCCGTCCACAGCCATGGCCTGTGCCGGTTATAGTCCACTGCTCAAGAAAGGGCTCTTGGTTGGTCACTCTATGCTCGTAGTATGCTAGTAGCAGTAGTATTAGTACTATATATAGTAGACGGTTGGTGGTCCGCAGTATAATAGTTTACTTTAATGGATGCTGCTGATCTGATCGGATCGGATCATTAAATACATAGGGTATTTACTAACATTCCTCCTCTTAAGATACTCTCGTCACGAAATGTGGTAATGAATTTTACTACTGCAGCCCTTGACGAGTTATTTTCTATTAGTTTTGAAATAATTTTTGGTGCTGTACCAGCATGTATAAAATTGTGTATTGCTAATATATATAAATGCTGATTTACCTTATGCTCGATACAAAATAAGAAGTTGTGAGGAGACCAACAAGACGTAAAAATACGACGCCCCACTAGATGAAGCAACGACCTACACTGTGTTGTTGGGAGTCGATGGTACAAATGGCACCGGGCCGTGTTTTGTAGCTGTGTTGTAATAAAGGCGGCTTAAGAGAATCTACCACTCCCATCTCATCCAGTAGGTATCGTTAAAAGTCGACAGAGGGCGAACCACGGTGTAGCCAGTAACATAATACAATCTTTAAAACGTTATACAGTGTCATTAGTGTGTGATGTATTAGAGTGTAATGTATTAAAGCATGTATCCTGAACACAGTCGTGACAAAGTTGTCTTACATTTTTTACTGTTAACTGAGCCGTATAGGTCATTTTTAAGCAAAAAAATATTTAATTAAGATATTTGCTTAGAAAAATCTGTTATTTTTCGGAGACGTACCTTAGGTAATCTTATCTTCGTCTTGTGTTTTGTTACTTATTTAATTCCCTCACCTCTCTGCTGTGTTTGTTAGTAATGTCCGGGATCACGTCCCACAAATTACCTTTCTCATTAATCACGAAGTAGCCCTGGCACTTTTCTTGTTAGTGAAGTTTGAAGTTACATTTTCAAAAGACCCTTATTAAGTTTCGGGAATGTATAAATTTTTGAAACGCTATCGATTTATGTCATAAGTTAAATTTAACTAAATTTAGCTAAATTTCACGAAGTAGCCCTGGCACTTTTCTTGATAGTGAGAAGTTAGAAGTTACATTTTCGAAAGACCCTTATTAAGTTTCGAGAATGTATAAATATTTGAAACGCTATTGATTATGTCATAAGCTAAATTTAAGACAATTGTAATAAAATGTATAGATTACATAATTTTTCAAGTATTTACGAAAAAGAAATAGTAGAGCCTAAAAGGATTATGCCTAAAGTTCATACGTAGGCATAGTATAAACTCTTTTAATAAAAGATTAAGAATTAATGGTTACTTCACTGCTTCAGTGTGAATGTGTATATACGAGTATGTGCGTGCATGCGTGATGAATGCGACCGTGCCAATACGCGTGCATGAAAGAATGTAACTCTACAAATGGTTAAGGAAAATGTTATCAACTGACAAAATTTCTAATTACTCTTATAATTACCATACCATAGTACATAAATCTATTTTCCTAAAAAATAAAAGCTTGCACCTATAAGTGGAGTCGTCAATTTTTAAATTCGATATTCGGTAACAACACTGTTTGAAATGATGTTCCAAGTTGGTACGGTTATAAAAACCGTACGGTCCAGAATTTAATTCATGTAATTTTCTATTCATTATTAAACGGCTTCAAGGAACATCAGAGAAATTACCTGCATTGTACAACTTCGTATTATAATTATTTTACTGTTATTAACCGTTACGTTGTCTTATTGTATCTCTGAAGACTTCGACTTAAAAGCTGCATGAATGAGCTCTAAATATTAGATATCAAAATTCAAAGCGCCAATTAAGTGTCGAAAACATAACCCCATTATTGACAAACACGTAAAAAAGTAAATCCTATAAATGTCCCACTGCTGAGCACAGGCCTCCTCTCATTTCTGTGAGGGTTTTGGAGCCAGGAAGAGTCCGCCACGCTGCTCCAATGTCCTCGAAATATTTATTATTCCTCAGCCATGCAGGTTTCCTCACGATGTTTTCCTTCACCGCCCAGCACGTGGTAAATCGACACTTAAAATTGCAATTAACAATTTTAGTGGTACCGGAACCGGGAATGGAACCTAGGTCACTCATGTACTATGGAATTTAAAGCAAGCGCCTAGCCATATATATCATGGTTCTCGTGAATGTTCTTATACACATATTATAGGTGTTTACAGGCCACAGTGATCGGTACCATCCGGTAGACCGCGCTCTTTTGACATCCTACTGGTGGTAGGATTCCTATACAAGAATCAGTCAACGAGACGTTAGAGTGAAAAATTTGCTTGTCTCGACTTTTGTTTAATAAAAATAACCTTGTTCTGGTGAGATAAATCTGTCATCCAATATTAGATATTTCCACGTTTTTTTTGTTTTAATTTTTTTTAATTCCAACTGTAAATCATTGTTCTCACACACAATGTCACCATAGCAGCTACAGCACTTCAAACGTTTCATTTCAGCGCGGAAACTACAACAAATCTTGTACATTACGAGTGAAAATGGTTACGCTAAGTTTGCAGCGTGAATTCATGCCGCGATATACATGGAAATGTGGAAACCGCTTTAATACGCGGTGCCTGTGCAAAAGCATTGAAAAGCATATACAACTTTTCAATATGCTATAACCACTATGGCTATTGCTACCTGACTGTAGTGCGATATATGCACTGAAGAAAATACTATTTCTCGTTTTAACTATTCCAAAGAAGTTAATGAAAAGCGTTTTATTGTTTATTTTGGTTCTGAATATATTCCTGTAAATATTGTATCGAGAGTGGATTGAAAAGTACTCGGCCTAACCAAGAAAATAAACACATACTAAATCAGTTATATATATTTTTATTTTTCTACATAATCACCATCAAGTTCAATACACTTTTGCCACCTCCCCTTCCAAGCATTTAGACCGTTAAAAAAAATGATTCTTCCTTAGAGTCAAAATATGCGTCTACAGCTGCTTTGACCTCGTCGTTTGTCGAAAATCTTTGACCTCCCAAGTGCTTTTTTAGGTTAGGGAACAGAAAGAAGTCTGATGGTGCCAGATCAGGTGAATACGGCGGATGCGGTAACAGTTCAAAGCCACAGTTGTGAATTCCAGCCATTGACTGTACTGACGTGTGAACACGGGCGTTATCTTGATGAAACAGGACTTTTCTTCTGAGCATTCCTCGACGTTTTTCTTTTATTTCCTCTCGTAAACGACGTAGTAAGGTGCAGTAGTAATCAGAGTTTATAGTCTGACCCCTTTCAAGATAATCAATCATAATCACACCTTTCGTGTCCCAGAATACTGAAGCCATCACCTTATTTGCCGACAAAATCGACTTAGCCTTTTTAGGGTGTGGTGAACCATGTCTTCTCCACTGTTTTGATTGTTGTTTTGTTTCCGGTGTACAGTAATGAACCCATGTTTCGTCCATAATAACAAAACGATTCAAAAAATCATCTGCATCGGCTTCAAATAACTCCAAACAGTCGCGTGAAATAGTCAATCGCGTCCTTTTTTGTTCAACTGAAAGCAGTCGCGGAACCCACCTCGCAGACACCTTGTGGAAACCCAACTCGTTGACAATGATGTTTTGAGTTCGTTCATAAGAGATGCCTATAATCTCGGCTATCTCTCTAATTTTTAATCTGCGGTCTCCCATTATTAAATCAAGTACTTTTTTTATATTTTCGTCAGTAGTTGACGTCGAAGGCCTTCCAGAGCGGGGCTCATCTTTCACACTCTCTCTACCACGCTTAAATTCTGCTATCCATTTTTTGACGGATGAATATGACAGAGCACAATCGCCTAATGTACTGACCATGTCATCATGGATGGCTTTTGATGATAGCCCCTTCTTATGGAGGTACTCGTACTTAATGACGGCACGCTGCTCGATTTGCTCCATTCGCGGAAATTCTGACCGATTACTTTGTTAATAAATTTATAAAATCACAACTAATTATCGCACACGTTTCGAACTTCACACAATGAACTAGTCTGAACTGAACTAAATAATGTGGGTAGATTTGATTTTTAG
Organism: Luehdorfia chinensis; assembly: GCA_019845155.1. NCBI lineage: Eukaryota > Metazoa > Arthropoda > Insecta > Lepidoptera > Papilionidae > Luehdorfia > Luehdorfia chinensis. Next base: position 942,936 of record JAHVAK010000642.1, read on the forward strand.
AATTGAATGGATCTGTGTAGAAGTGTTAGGCCGAGTACTTTTCAATCCACCCTCGTATCTCTTAATTTGATGTAATATAATATTGTTATAATTATTATATAAGCTACATATTATCGCACACTAATTGTTTACGTTTTATTTTATTTTGGTAATCATGATTACTTATTGTACAATTTATACTTTAAATACTCTATCTATATCATTCACCACGACCAAAGGGCATATTGGCCGATAGTACATAGTACATAGGACAGAACATAGTACAAAAGAAAAACTAAATATTGGTTTTCATGTATGGTTATCCAGTGACTGTTCCTGTGTCTCTGATACTGCAATTTAACCTACCTCCGATCTTATCGCACGACCGTAACATTGGGCACGGCAAGGTTAAGACAAGTGAGTGCCTCTGTGTTGGCGCGTGTACTTGTGTCACTATAATGTCTCCATTGCAGTTGTTTATAATTGACCAGGAGGACATCACATAAACCAGAAACACATACATATACACATAATATCATCTCAGTAAGTTTCTAGTTTATGTGTCTTTCATATATATAACATAGTAGCAAGTGTTCGATAATACTTAAGCACTAGTTTTTTTTGTAAGGTCAGTCTTAAATCCGTCTACTTAGAGGCTCGACACATTAGTCTTAACAGTTTCGGTAAGAAAAATAACACCATTTATAAGAAGAAAATCTTATTGACACTTCGACCTTAGCAGACGTACACAGACCTCTCCAAATTTGAGAGGATTTACTGCATACTACAGGTTTGGCAGGGGAATAAGTGACTGCGGTATAAGACACTTTTTTATGGAAGAAAATGGCGAGACTAGCATACTTTCCACTGATGGTAAATGCAACGTTTCCTAAAACCAATGCCGTGTCACCAAGAACGTTTCGGTATCTGGCTATGTTGTGATTATTCCCGTATCTCTGAAATTGTATCCTATAGCCTTACCACCGATCTTATCGCATGAGCGTTACATCGGGAGCGGGAAGATTAAGACGACTGAGTGCCCCTGTGTTTGCCCGTATACTCGAGGCACTATAATTTCTCCTGCGCAGTTGACAGCTTCGGAAGCTTCCAGAAGTTATTTGGTTGTTGGTGCCGTTCGTCGAAGATAGGCTAGGAGGACATCATCATCATTTTTTTATTACGATGCTTATTATGAGTGGTGGTAGAATTCCTATGCAGGAATCTGTCTAGGTAGGTACCACCCCAGGGTCAGTTATTCTGCCGTGAAGCAGTAGTGTGCAAACATTACTGTGTTTCAGTTTGAAGGGCACTGTGAGCTAGCGTAATCACTGGGCATATGAGACTTAAGAACGTATGTCTCAGGGTAATGGACACAGTGTGGTGTCACACAGAAATTTTCTGGGTGACACAGCATTTGTTATGGGCAGACGTTGCACTTACCATAAGGTGAACGTTTGCTCGTTTCATCACTTTATCCAATAAAAAAAATACAATCACTTAAAATATTTTATGGAGAATAAATATAATACTGTAATTTATTTTTATAGTTTTAATACTATAATAACTAATAGGTCTGAAACTAACTTGAGTTTAAAAGTAATTATTTAAAAGAAAACGCATAATCTAGCTACGGGTCGGATTAGTAAGACAAAGCATCATCCAGTCATGAAACGTTCTGTATTAATTCGAAAGCCTTTCGAAGGGTAAGAAAAGGTACATATAATTAAGGCTGTCCCTACAATATCTTAGTCGCCACTTACGAAACCTCTGTAGGAAAAAGGTGAGTGCTATTCTACTTTGCCAGACACCTATCAGATAAGAAAAGATGTGACTACATAATATGTACACAGCTGAGCAACTGAATAAATAAATAGCGAATTCTTACTCTAATTTATTTATTTGCTGAGCTGGCAGCCAGTCTCACTGACGTGTCAAATCGTGACAAATCTACAATGTTGTAGATTGTTATTCTATATTCGACGGAAAATCTCCTCCACCCAATAAAATAACTATCTCTAACTATAACTATCTAATGTAGTCACCCAGACTCACACAGTTTGCTGGTGGTAGGATCCCTATGCAGGATTCCATCTAGATAGGTATCACCGCAGGGCCCGTTATTCTGCCGTGAAGCAGTAGTGTGCAAACATCAAAGTGTTTCGGTCTGAAGAGCACTGAATTTGTGTAATTACTGGGTGTATGAGACTGGACATCAACAGCAACTTAATAAAATTCGATACTGCCACTTTTGAGAAATTCCTTTCTGACAATGTAGTTTAGACTACTACAAGATCACTTAATTCTTCTATTAACATCGCCATAGAATTACTATAAGAAAATATATCTGCTTATACAAAACAAAAATCATACCGTAATATACATAGAAGTATATACGTATAAGTAAAGCCAATAAGTGTTCAGCAGAGTAGAATAGCACCTACATCTTTCCTACCGAGGTGTGTCGTATGAGGCGACTAAGGTATTATACGGACACCATTTATTAGTGCAGAATAATACTATAATATACAATGCTGTCACTATACTACTCTTGGGAAGTTAATGGGCAGTAAGAATTTTTACCAAAATGGCGGCTACGTGTTTCGCCACCCGACACGTCTCGTTTCGAAAAGTGGGCTGCGGGTGTGGTCTCTGCCTATCCCTTTTATGGGAAAAAGGCGTGACTGTATGTACGTATAAAAATAATTCATACATTATCGCCAATCTTTGGCGAATTCATAAGTGCTGGTCCTTTATTCTTTGCAATTGTCCCATAATACTCTGTTAAGTTTCGTTTTATTTTTGTTTTTTAAGTATGTCCGTTTTACTGAAACAATTTTTATTTGCATAACACAATCGGTGCCGAAAACCATGGATGCGATTCGAAACCATAACTCGCGGCGTAAGAGGCGGTTTTCAAAGATTCATGGTTGATCTTTAACCATGAACCATTTGCATGTAAGATTATCAAAAGGACCATACTTACTACAATTTAGTTAAGCAATAGAATGCATTATTAAGTATTAAGTAATACGAGTACGTTCTCTACATCAACCAAGGTCATACCAACTTTAAAAGGTTCATATAGAACATGTTTGGAAAGTCACATATCGCGTAACGTTTCCACGCTTACAAAACTTAATTTAATTTCAATAATCCGCTGACCCTGCCTGATTGCGAAGACCGTAAAGTTAGAGTACATGCGTCAATATTTACATTACCCTACCCTTTTCACCCTTTTATTAAAGCTTTCTAAACTTACTCATCTGTAATGAAAGAAAAATCGTGCTGGAAACGATTTTATTACTAGACATTTCATTAATTTGGGTAAAACTACTATATTAATGGGATTTTTACCAGAATCAGAATCAAAACAGGCAGCAGATTAAGATTCAAAAAGCTAAATATACTTTCATGATTTTTTTAAATGGAAAGCTAACGACGTTATAACCTTTTTTCTTTTGTCTCAACAAATACTTAATTCGTTCACCTCTTCGCTGTGCCTGCTGTAATTCCGGAAGCCTCTATCCCACTAATTATCTACCTCATTAATCACGCAGCTGTAGCATTTTTTTGTTTTGTTTCAACAACATTTTCAAAGGGTAGAAAGTAGGGCTTTGGTTAAAGTTGTCTTTAAATTGTAGAAATGGGACTGAATAAAGCACTGTAGCATAAAATTCAAGTTGTAAAAAGTTACGATTATAACATTAATCACAACAGAATGAGTTGAATAATATAACGTTGTTAAAGATCGAGTATCATGTAGACGACTTAAAATGATTGGATAGAAAGATTTTTACATGAACGTATACCACTTAATTCCTAACACTTGTAAGTATAATTTTGGTACTTAAAAGAAAACTTGCTACGTTCTAGTGTGGTGAATCTGTAGGCCATAAAACTAGTTGTTTCATGAAAGAGTCGAATCCCCCACCTGTAACGTACAAGGCAGTTTTGTGGAACATTATAAGCGCGCTATGTATAGGACAATAATCTTAGTAACGTAAATACTGTTTGGTAGACTTGAGTATGTCATGCTCACTTTAATGTGTCTACTTGCGGCGGCGTCGTGTGATAGATTGTCTACTTCCCTTTAATATGGTTGAGGAGGGCGATGGCTGCCACATGCGTCATACTTGTGAACAGGTAGGTGGAGGCTGGTCTGCTCGAGTTTGCAAAATACTTATTATATATATTAATAATTTAATCTTGTCTAAAACTTTAACATGAAGCGTGCTTTGGTTTTCTTTGAGACTATTCTTCGTAAATTTATTTTTCATATATTTTTGACTAAGATAAAAAATGTGTTACAAAAAAGAGGATACCTACGAAGTTTCTTTCGCCTGTTTCTTCTCCGTCAGAAACAGTGGTAGATTGAAAAAACGTTTGAATAACGAAATTTATATTTCTTACTACAGATAAAGAATTTTCATTTCATTTTATTTCAGTCGCTTAGCCACTTCGCCAATGGAGTCGATAATTCGTCGTCGTGTTCAATTGCATGAACACATTCTTAAATTAAAACGCAGTTACGCCAATTAGACCCCGAAAACCTCAGATTACCAGTGTAACAATATTAATACCCGATATCAGACCCGGCTCACGTTGATAGCAATTGACGTACGCCTCAATACGCTTACCTGAAAACGTTTGATTGCACCACTTTGTGACCAGAGTCAATTTTCTGCCAGTCAATTCGTGAAAGCCAGTAATTCATCTCTAAACGGCTTCACTGTGAAATGCTTTAAAATCAGTGTGACCAGTATTATGTTTCTTTAACTGCGTGCTATTTTAATTGTAATTATTATCATTGTAATCATTTGTATCATTTGTCTCCTAGTGTGGGGCATCAAAAAATAAATAAACACAATAAATAAACCTAGAATAATACTATAAGTTAACATAGACGACGTTTTGCTTTCCAATATTTATTTACAACTAAAGAACAGTCTGTAAAACTGATCGAACCAGACCTAATAATAAAGTACATATTTCCTTTTTACGTAAATCAAAACCAAAAGAAAATAATACTATGTTCATCTCAGCCTATCACTAATCCACTACTGAACATAGGCCTCCCCCATAGATTGCCACAAAAGTTTTGCAAGGGATTTTGCCATAGTTGCCACGCTTGGCAGGTGGGCATCGCAGTTTATTTATTCTGATGTTCCAGGAAGATTCTGCTGCCAATCTCCTGGTTTTTATTTTCCCTCTGTCGACTTTTACGACACCCACGGGATGAGATGGGGTGGTAGATGGTGGTTTATTTGAACGAAAATAATTTTGACTTATTTTGATAGTATTTGCCCATAACAGAGTGAGAAATTAAATTAAAACTACTTACAATTAAACTTCTACTTCTTAGATGAATCAAATTAAAAATTAACTTATTAAAAATTAAAAAGTTATTTAGTCTCGGTACAAATACAAGAACATCTGTACTGAATTAATTATTAATTAGTAAATTAAATTATGGTAACTTTTACCAAATAATGGTTAATAAGTCAATGGTGGACATTATCTTTGTCTTAAGCATTCAAACGAATAGAACGCCGCATTTACCTCTTATACATATAAACGAATAGAAGATTTCATTATTTTTCTTACTCGAAAATTACTTTTCAAAGTGTCTTCTATCAAAATCCAGACATATGTGAACCGGATGCGAGTAAAGAAAATCCCTATTTAACGTACATAAAAAAAATCATTAGTTACTTCTAAGAGATGATATATGCGATGGAGCTTACAATTCGTTTACATTGTTAATAATACGTCGTGAAATTCAGAAAAGGGTGGGATTATAAAGACAAAGAGAAAACAGGCAAATATTGAATCATACTTTTGTAGGCTTTGCAGGCTTCGAAAGCCTAAGCTACGCAGAAAATGTGATAATGAATACATCTAAATACAACTTGATGAATTTGAAGATTATGTATTCTTATGTTTAGACATTTTTAATAACAATTTCCTACACTCTAGACATTACTGAATTATATTATACTATAAAAAATTTCAATAATGTATCTTTATCTTTAAACAACGATATCCCACACTAGGATATCTCCTGTATCGTGGGTGTGTTTACAGATTTTTATTTCACATGCAAAAACACTCACACCCGAAACCTCCATCTAGAGACCATATAATATTTGACCCGTCCGGGAATCGAACCCGCAACCTGAAGCGCAGAAGCCGGTCGGGTTTTTTTTAAAGAAGAAGGTGCAATCGAACAAACGCCTCACCTGGCAAGCGATAACCGCCCCAACACCAGAGGATTAATTTCCATTCAAACTTATCGTTAAAGAGCCGTGGTAGCTCAGGGGCAAGGCGCTCGCTTTATATGTCATTCTTCGCGAGTGACCTGGGTTCGATTCCCGGTGCCGGCACCACAGAAATTGTTAATTGTAATTTTAAGTGTTGATTTACCACGCGCTCGGCGGTGAAGGAAAACATCGTGAGCAAACCTGCATGTCTGAGAAATAAAAAATATTTCGAGGACATGTGAAGTCCGCCAACCCGCATTGGAGCAGCGTGGCGGATTCTTCCAAGCTCCAAAACCCTCTCAGAAATGAGAGGAGGCCTGTACTCAGCAGTGGGACATTTATAGGCTGAAACTTTGTTTTTTTCTTTATCGTTTGAATGAAATTGTGTAGGTATCAAAAATGAGTTATATCACGGAAACCCTCTTGCCACCAGGCTTTGGCACTTTCTCTTAGCTCGCTGCTTTTACCATTTATTGAAAAATATCTTGAACCCAGAGTATTTAAAAAATTCGAATATAGTACGATCTGACATTGAAGGAAAAAATGTAATAAACCAATGTAAATGAATTTATTTGTTTCACATTTACTTTACATACTATAGTTATGAGTCTGAATAGTTACATGCAATAATTCAACTCAATAAATGAACTGCTGGTAAACGAACATCGCTGTTTCGGTCTGAAGGTCACAGAGATCTAGTGTAATTATTGGGCATGAGAACTGATATCTCAGAGGTGAACGTTTTGCTCTGGGTACCATCAGGTGAACGTTCTGCTCGTCCCGGCACTTTCACTTATAAAATTATTCTGGGTTAAATTAGAAAGCTTGTATTCTGGGTCATTTTGATATGTTCTGATTTACCACATGTTCGGTGGCGAAGGATCGAATCGGACCGGAAGGTCGCGAAGTAGTCTATATGTCTCAACAATAAAAGTAGTTGGGGCATATGTGAAGCACTAACCTGCACAGGAAGGAGCAGCGTGGCCGTCTTCTTAGCTCTTACGACCGGTATAAGCATCTCCACACATTAATAATTTCTAATTTATTTGTTACTGTTTGCTGGATATCACTAGTTTGTGGGAGTTGCGACACCAGAGCCTAGTTTGTCATTCAACCGGGTGCACCACCTGCAGTTAAGATAGACATTTAGAGTAAAAACTGTTATATTAGCCTTTACCCAATTATGTATGTTAAAACTATTAACATATTTCTATTCGATTTCCTTAAGTTTTCGATTTTACTTCATCATCATCATTTCAGTCTACTAGTCTACTGCTGAACATACTGGTGGTAGGATTCCTATGCAGGATTCCGTCTAGGTAGGTACCACCCCAGGGCCAGTTATTCTGCCGTGAAGTAGTAGTGTGCAAACATTACTGTGTTTCGGTTTGAAGGGCACTGTGAGCTAGCGTAATCACTGGGCATATGAGACTTAAGAACTTATGTCTCAGGGTGATGGGCACAGTGTGAGAAATTTTCTAGGTGACACAGCATTTGCTATGGGCAGACGTTGCACTTACCATCAAGTGAACGTTTTGCTCGTTTCATCATTTTGTCCAATAAAAAAAAGGCCTACCCAATAGATTGCCACAAAAGTTAGTAGCTCTCATTTTGGGGGGTTTCGCCATAGTTGCCACCTTGGCAGGCGAGTTGGCAACCGCGGATTTATTCAGATGTTGCAGGAAGATGCTGCTGACCATCTCCTGGTTTTTATTTTCCCTCTGTCGGCTTTCACGAAACCCACGGGATGAGATGGAGTGGTAGATCTTTAGACCGCGGATTTTACTTACGTCTAAATAATTCCAATTTTATTGTTATCAGAAAGGTCCGTCTAAATATTATATTACAATGGACGTAACGGGTAAAACATTTTGTCGAGTCTCATTCAGGTCAGCATATCCATCAAATGAATACATCTTACTTTTCACATTCAAAATAAATCTTTATTACTTTTACTTCCCAATATTTTCTTGCATTTGCTAATCTATACTCTTTCCTATAAAACAAAAAAACTGCAAAATGCTACAGCATGACAAAAATCCTATATTTTTTATTTATATTTCCTTTTCAAATCTCATAGAGAACCTCACATAACATGTATTGCTGACCCTGTAATGAAAGTGGCTCATAAATCAGAATAGAATCTGACTAAGTAAAAGTTAAGTAAGACTAAACGTCTTGTCAACTTTATCTCCCTATGTTAATAGTCGTTTTTCATTTCTCGGAAACATAAATTTATTCGCAAAGTTGCCTAATTTAACGCTTAATTATGACAGAGAATGGCAACAAATGACTGTAATTACGACTCCTTCGAGTCAAAATTTATTTTAAATTCTACTGCAGAAACTTTCATCTACGACTATGCCCCGAATAAACGTTGTTGAATTTTTAACACGCTTTTATTATTAGCTTGACCTGTATGTATGAATGTAAGGGAATCTTCCAATTCAATTTTCATCAAATTTCATGGCTATGACCTAATGAGGTCAACAAGATCACACTTTTATTACAGCGGCGCCTTTGGATAATTATCTGAATATTTAATTTGACGACCATGTGGCCTAGTGGACAGAGTAACTAACTACTGCGCCGCGGGATTTGAATACGCACCCCAGTCGGAGCCGATATTTGTGCAAAAGTGCACAAACTGTTGGTTTTCTAGTTAGGTTTCTTTGTTGTGATGGTCCCCGCATCTCTGACACTCTATCGTACGCTGTAGCCTAGCATGACATCGAACAGGGGTACGTAGAGACGAGTGAGTACCTCTATCTTTTCATGTACTCTGTGAAATTATAGTCGAAATCGAAAATCGGACAGGAGAGTATCATCTATAGAAATAAATAAAATAGAAGTGTTTGTTTGTCAAAATAAAATAAAAGTAAAAATAATAGCTTTTTACTCAATGCTTATGAAAGTGTATACGGTACTGTTAAAAAAAACAATTTTTAAAAATTTTGTCTGTCTGTCTGCTAGTTTCGGCTAATCTTCGAAACGGCTGGACTGGTTATCGCGGGACTTTCACTGACAGATAGCTGATATTCTAGCGGGTAACTTTGGCTACTTTAATATTAGAAAAATAATCACATTTCCGCGCAAAAAAAATTAAAACCACAAAATCCGATTCAAATAGGGAAATATATATGTATATCATCGATCAGTGTCGGCTTTTTTAAGCGGTTGAAACTGCGGGGCCCAGATAGCATGAAAATGCACATTCCGTTGATTTTAGTAATCGCGTGGATGAGGGTTATAGTTCCCGCCAAATCCAATTTTGCTTCAATACACAATATAAGTCACACGTTACTTCATCCAAAAATAGTTCCGATCGTATTGCATATATGTAGTTTCTGTCGAACACTGAATCGCAAAACGGAGAGACTTTTATGGCACTATAACTTATTGCGCAGAAAACATCTGCCATAAAACGTAAAAAGTCGTCTTATAGGCTACATAAATATATAATACACACACGGAAAGCATTCCTTCCAATGCTTCCATTTTCCTCGCAAATACATCCATTAATTATCGAGACATTAAACGAGTATACGAGTATCTATAATGGAAAAGGAAATGTTTATTTCTTATGCAAGTATTATTTAAGGCAGAGATTGAAATCTCAAACTTATAAATACCCTACGACTTATCCACTAGTCTGTGGAAGACAAATTTAATCGAATCGAATCAGCAGATTACACTTTACATACTAAATTATATTCTTCTATGTTTTAATCGAGAACTAAATCGTTGTAAAAGTTATGTAAATGTTATAATTAAGGTCTGTTTTTACGTGGTAAGGGATTACGTTGTTCTACCTAAGTAGTTTAGGATAATTCGGTAAAAACTATAATTGATTGTGCCCTTTTTTTAATAGAGCATATGAGGCAATAGGGCATAAACAATGACTTGTATTTAATTAATATTATATTTCATAAATATAAGTCATTCGAAAATTAAAAGCTCCGAAATTATTATATCCACGAAAATGGTAACGAATACGAATACGGTTAAAATATAGGTCGGCATAAGAGGGAATCTTTTTCTGTTACACTTAGAAATACATGTTCTCGTATCGCGATACGGAAAATGCTTTAATAAAACATATACAACATGTTGTATTTAATTCTTAAGTGTTCATATAACATTATATATTTTTTAATTTTTAAAAAGAAAGTGATGCTTCGCACTAGTATTTCACCTGCAACTGCGTTTTACAGGCATACATTCCACATCCTCGTACATACTAGTAAACTCCCTGACCCGGAGCAACTATCCTTAGGCCATACCAATATTTGTCCAATACTAGAATCGAACCCGAGATCCATAGCGCAGAAGCTAATTACTTCGCTATACGAAACGAGCAAAACTTTCACCTGATGGTAAGTGCAACGTCTGCGCATAACAAATACTGTGTCACCCAGCAAAATCTTTTTTTTCTTGGTACCCATATGCCCAGTGATTACACTAGGTCTCAGTGCACTTGAGACCAAAACACAGTAATGTTTGCTACTGCTTCACGGCAGAATAACTGGCCCTGGGGTGGTACCTACCTAGACGCTTGCTTTAAATTTCATAGAACGCGAGTGGCCTGGGTTCGATTCCCGACGCCTGCACCACTAAAATTATTAATTGAAATTTTAAGTGCTGATTTCCCAAGTGCTCGGCGGTGAAGGAAAACATCGTGAGGAAACCTGCATGTTTGAGAAAAAATAATATTTCGAAAACATGTGCAGTCCGCCAACCCGCATTGGAACAGCGTGGCGGTCTTTCTAGCTCCAAAAACCCTCTTAGAAATAAGAGGAGGCCTGTGCTCAGCAGTGGAACATTTATAGGCTGAAACTTTACTTTTTTTTTACTTTTATTCCGGAAACTTCGGGAAGCTCATTTTATGTGTTAACGTTCCGGACGGTCGGCAACATGATGTTTTCTGAAATATTAACATAATTCAGAGCTGTTGCTTTTGGTGGCAATCCACATTTGCACTAATTCTACCAGACTCAGTGATAGGCACTGATGAAGATCATCTTCATCATATCTCATATTGTCATATGGCGACAAAACGTGTTTGACATTGGCAGTATGAACGTAAACAAACGACCGACTATTATGTGATTAACATTGTCAGTATATATTACTAATAAATGTTTTATATATATATTTGGAAACGTTTTGTATGTACACAAGAACATAAACCAGTTCACTAAAAAAAAGTGATGTTCATAATGTAAATACCAGGAACAAGCACAAATTAATTATGCAGGTAACCCGACTTCACAGAGTCAGTAACTCTTTTATGGGGCAATGTATACGTTTTTACCACAAAATCCCAGAAAGTGCAAAAAGTCTTTTAATCAAAAAGTTCAAATTTTATATTAAACAAAGACTTCATAAAAAGGGTTGTTATAATATTAAAGAACACATAGATGATGATAACCCCTGGGAATGAGGTGATCGCCGCCAAGCCATTTCTACATCTTTATAATACTGGTGTTATTGTACATTATTTTAAAAATGACTAAAAAAAATCCCGCTGGGTTTCTTACTGGTTCGTCCCAGGACAAAGGCATTTTTTGCGAACCAATGTAGTTTAAAAAAAGGAAAAAAAAGGACTTTCAATAAGTATTATGTAAATAATCTATATTGAATAAAAATTTATTCTATTCTATTCTATTCTTTATTTTATTTAATTTAATATATTTGTAACGCATATTATATATAAATTTAAGCTTTCTCGCCTCTTCTCCATACAAAGTTTAACTAAGCCTAATCTCACACTCCTTCGTGCACGCAATATTCTTAAAAGGGGTACAAAAATTTCTCTTTACATATATAGATTATTTAATTGTGCATAGTTAATTGTGCATAGCCATAGCAGCATAGTTGCATCAATATGTCAATAATAATTATATCTTTTATTGCATTTTGCATCGAATAGTTTCGATGAAAAAACACATATCACACACATATAGCCGGAAAAATTCACAGTCGTAACACAAACTTACCGCATTGATGTTTTGAGTTGAAACAATGTTTTCTGATTCTTATAGCCTCTGCTTTCATCGTTGCAATTTTTATTACTTAGGTGCTTTAACCATCACACTTTTATTAATTTTAAACGAGCTTTACTTGCAACAATGCCGAGCCGTATTTACCGTCCTTTGTAAATGTTTCTAAAAGTTTCTATAGAAGAAAACTCCGAGGGCACTTTGCTATTAATGGAAAAAGTACTTTGTTGAAAAGAAATAGGCCTTATAAAACACACGGATTAGCGGAATCTGATGTACCTTTTGAGACCGTATAGTCTCTCCGCGTGGTCCTGGATTCAAGATAGAGATAGATCCAATATTTATGTAACACGGGATAGAGCCAATATTTATGAAACACAAAAGTTATTGGTTTTCGCGTCGGCCCATCCATCCATGTCAGTCATGTGTCGATTGTCTGTCTCTAGTCGATCTGTCAGAGCCTCGTTCACCCACCAGAACGCACCACGTGCGGGTAAGCTTGGCATTTGATGGTGATACTATTTATATTGTATATTCGGTGTATTCGTCCCACAACAATTTCTGTCAGTGAGGTCTGATTGTTTCAAAATAATAATTATATTTAAGCAGCCTACTAGGTGTATTTAAATAAGAGGGTTTGTCTCTATGATGACGTTTATATGTTTTAAACGACCACAAACTTTTTAAAGGTATTATTATGTTGTTGATACGAAACACCTATTATATAAAGACAACAAATTTATAACATTTTACAAGACAATAGTGATGTACGACATAATTGGCCCTGCGTTTTATATTTTTTTATAAATTTATTCATACATACATACAGTCACGCAGTTTCCCATATAAGGGTTAGGCAGAGACCACACCCGTAGCCCAATTTTCCCCCCTGAGGGAAAAGAGACGTGGCGGGTGGCGAATTTTGGTACGAGTCAAAAAATACTTACTCCCCATTGCGTCCCCACGATTAGCATTTCATATTATACTGCACGAGTAAAGGCGGTCCGTACAATACCTTAGTCGCCTCTAACGACACCCCGTTAAGAAAGAGGTAGGTGTTATTTTACTCTGCCGGACACCTATCGCCTATTAATTTATACTGAGCACAGTAAGCTAATATTGAGCCTAAGAGACTAAAGAACTGATTTCTCAGGCTGACGGGCGCGGTGTGATGCCACACAGAATTTTTCTGGGTGACACAGCATTTGTTATAAGCAGACTTTCCACGTAAATCAGGTAAACGTTTTACATGTCTCATCTCTTTTTCCTATAAAAAAGGTAGGAATCCCAGCCACAGGCAAAATCCGTGCCTGTATCATATTGGCAACATTAATTACTTACCCATTTGTACTCTTTCTGAATATATGAGATCAAATTATTTCTATAAATTATTCTTGTGGATTAATTCAATTTCAAATCAAAAATTTCAGATCAAATTAATTTCGCTAAAAACGGTATATAACGAAATGATTGGGCATATGCGAGCCGTGGGCATATGGTAGGAAACGTGCAATCCGTGAATCAGCCGAAATTTCGTATTTCGATTTTATTAGCAGACCCCCTGATGTCTAAGGGTGGCAAACACGTGGTAGCAATACTCGGGACCTTGCAGCTTAGTTCTAAATGACTTTGCAACTGTTATGAGCAGGCGTGGCACCATCGGATGAACCACTTGCTCGACATGCCACTTACTACCATTTAGAAAAAAAAACGTCGCTATGAAAACGAAAGTATTTACTTGTTTCTGAAACTGATTTTCAAAAAGTGGTTGACCATATTAATAGATCTAATGCTGGCAAAGCTCTCATTCTGGATAGCACCTGTGGCTTACAGCACTTTTGGTTAATTATTGACTAAGGTTAAAAAGGGGCCGAAAGGTATGATTCTGTTAAGTGCACACGAGTAACAAATAATTTTCGATTATATTTTACAGTTAGTAAGAAATCTCAAATGCAATTTAAAACCACACTGTTATAAATATAGAAACATAAACTAACAACTAAGTTCAGAAAAGGCAGAAAAAGTTGAACAGAATAGAAGCGAAGTAAATTAGTTAACAGTGGTAAGGTTCCGACAATGTTAATAATATAAAATTATTTTATATTAGTTAATAATATAATATCTAAAAGTCAACGAAAGGATGCGTTATAGGCATTACCTTAAAGCATTCTTTACGAAAAGTAAAGTGCCAGCCTACAAATGTATCACTACTACGCATTGGCCTCTGCTGCACCAATGCGGGTTGACGGACTTCACATATCCTCGAAATATTCCTCAGACACGTAGCTTTTATTATCAGAGCACGTGATTAATCAGCACTTACAATTTTAGATGTGCCTGCAAACGCAGGTTACTCGCATGTTATGAAATTTAAGGCGAGCGCGCAGTCGCTGAGCCACCGCGGCGCGCCAATCTACTGATATTAACACAAAATCCTGAAATGGTGCCTATAGACATTAAATTTTTATAATACTATGCAGCTAAACTTAGATGAGAATAATGTGTACGTACACAAACGTGACAGCAAACCACAATATATTTCTAAACATTATTAATATTACTCATTAGTCTATAAATATCCCAGTACTGGTAAACGAAACCGGTAAAGGGTCGAGCCTCCTTCCCCTTCATTCTTTATAACCCGAAATGTAGTTAAAAGTTAATTAAGCACCTTTAATATCGGGACTAGTTTTCGAATTCAAGTCTTATTACGGTCAACACACAGCAGTGATATTGATTTTGTCAAGGCACATTTAAGCTTAAAATGAAATAAATTAATCTATTCAACTTTATAGAAGAAAAGAAGAAGTTTGAGTTTTAATTTACTTGTGGTAAGATTTTTGGAGTGGAGAATGTGACAAGACGAATAAATCGTTCACCTCGTGGTGAGTGTTTCGTCTGCCCATAACAGTTGCAGCGACATTAAGAAATTCGTATTGGAAAACTCTGTGGAGCACCGCCTTGCACTCGTCTCTCTGAAATATCAGTTAAAGTACTTCTTATCCAAAAAAATATATGCGATACATCGTTGTCAACTATTTCTCAAATGTAATTTATTAAGGTAGCAAGACGAGCAAAATGTCCACCGGATGGTAAGTGCAACATCTGCTTATAACAAATGCTGTGTCACTCAGAACATTTCTGAGCCCCCTGAGACATCAGATCTTAAGTATTATATGCCCTGTAATTACAGCTAAGTAATAAAATTGCCGTGTGGTAGCGGCTTAAGAGAATCTACCACCCCATCTCTTCCCTTGGGTGTCGTAAAAGTCGACAGAGGAAAAAAAACAGAAGATATGCTGCAGCATTTCCTGGAACTTATGAATAAATAAACTGCGGTTGCCAACCCGCCTGCCAAGCGTGGCAACTGTGGTAAAATCCCCAAAATGAGAGCTACTACGAGTAACTTTTGTGGCAATCTATGAGGGAGGCCTATGTTCAGCAGTGGACTAGTGATAGGCTGAAATGATAATGATGATGATGATAAATTATCAGTGCCTTTCAAATGGGTAGCTACCCTGTTCCTTAGCAATATCATCTGCCAAAAGTTACACCTATAGAACACTCTATTATATTGAATGAAAAAAAATATATAAAAGTGAAGCATATTATTTAAAAGGTTAGGTCATTAAAACGACTTCATTAGAGAACAAACTACGAGTAAGTTCAACATGCAATGTAATATCTGATATTCGACTCTAGCATCTCGCTCCGGTTACGTCGTTACCGACCAGGAAATTATGACATAAATCTCGATAAATCCCAGCACGAAGTTAGTATATCTTTTATTCGTCGAGGCGGTATAAATCCAAATGTTTAGTGTTTTGTAAGATTTGTAGAATTTGTTTTTTAGATATGTAAACACACAGGCACATACTGTATGCACACAGAGTTCTTAACGCACGTTTAGGTTATGGACCTAACTCATAAAAAGTGAAACGTCACGAACGGAAGTACGAAAGCTCTTCATTGGCTAGGTTGCGAGTATTGTGGCTCATATAAGGGAGAAAGACAGAGTAGGTACTAGGTAAATTACCTACATAGTAAAATACATCCTAGTAAGGTCATTATTATTGGAAATAACCATCTGGTCTCAAGGATTAATTAAAATAACCTTACTCCCATTACTCTTACGTGGTCATTACATATGAAAGAGTTCAGTAGTAAAATGTCCGCAACGGCATCTACTTTACGACGTTGCGCAATTCTCTACCTATGTCTACTAGGTAGTGAGGTAACAAGGATTTTGCTAGCATAATCACTAGCAAAATCATTGTTACTCTCTATTCTTGATTATGCCGAGGCACGCTACACTACTGTTACTGAAGAACAATTAAATAAACTTGGGCGCCTTCAAAATTTCAAAATCATGTCTAATGTCCTTGTCACATCTATATCAGTTGTTGTTGGGAACACTACGCTCGAGTTTGTCAATGAATATGTATACATAAGACAGATTATCCCACTAGGTAGATCCAACTTCGACCAAGAGGTCAATCGAAAGATCCAACTCAGCTGAGCAGCGTTCGGGAAACTGCGTTACATCTTCTAGTCAAATGTCTCAATGTCTCAAAACAAAAGTCTTCAACCAGTGCGTGTTGCCAGTGATGACATTCGGAACCTGGACGTGGTCCTTCACTGCAGACCGCATGAGGAAGCTTAGTGTCGCTCAGAGAGCTAGGAAAAGGGCTATGCTCGGTGTTTGCGAGATAAAATCCGTAACAATACCTGAAGATTGCCAAAAAAATATACTGATATTAAGTTATACTTAAATATTACACTTTTTATCTATCTTCTATATTTTAATATGTGAAGAGAAAACTTTGTACTCCTTTTTAAGTATTTTGCGTGCGCGGAGGAGTGAGAGATTTGGCATAGTTGAAGTTTATATAGAGAAGGGGCGCAGAAACTTAAAATGTATATATAATATGTGTTACAAATACATTGTATTAAATAAAATATGATATTAGTCACATACAATGACAAAAACAAGGGACTACTACGCTGAAGTTATGTGGTCAGCTTACTTTACGCGAGTTAAACCGCGGGGTTTAACTTGAATTTACGCTGAGTTACAGTTACACAAATGAACCAGAATTCAATTAAATCTTACTTTTCTATGTATACTAATCTTTTTAATTATTATGCATGTATTCAATAGTTGGCAATATAAAAGAGAAATATACAATAAAGAGATCATAAATATACAATAATGTCTATTTAGTCCAATTTCCGGTGGTAGGATTAGTATGCAGGAATCCGTCTAGGTAGATACCACCACAGTACAGTACCAGTATGTCGGAAAATAGACAAAGGTTAATTTTCTAACTTGTTTAGAAATTGCCATTTTTGAGTATCTCGTGATTAAACAAGAGTTTGATTAGGTGTGAATGTGAAATAAATGTAGCACAGACATTTTAAAATGACTTGACATTTTATCTTCATGAAAAAAAAGTTTCTAAATTATTTTTCAGCTAGGAAAATGGGGCATACATAAATCGCATAAGAGACCAGAATAGGATCAACTATCAGTAGGCCATACAAATATGTGCCGTGTGGGAATCAAACTGGCGACCCGAACAGAACACAATTATTAAATTAGTTATTTTAGTTCATAGGAGCTAATTTTTGATGTTGAATATTACGACTCATTGAATATGAAGGAGTAGAAGCAAAGTGACGAATTATGTCATTCGAAGTGAAGGCTACTCAGCATTTCAATGAAATGGTTTGTGATATTGTAAAATATCAGGGTGTTTAACATAGTTGGTGAATTCAAAATATAACGTTTAGCCATACCGCCTGATCCAAGCATTTCAAGCAAAATCATTTCTTTGTCGAACGATCTCTTTTACATTTTAGAAAAGCTAGAAGCCGTCTGGCAAATGTCATACGTACGTCCTTAAGAACGGGGCTGATGAACACTTGACCCTTATCAGATGTATCAGGGCATTAATATTGTACATATTGAGAACTATATTGTTAAGAAAGAAATTGTTATAAATTGAGGCCGAAATACGAAAGGGTCGATAAGGGACTACTTCTTTTGTGTAATGAAGAGCACTTGCCAAATAATTTAAAATTTTCCGATATTAATATCGTTGGTAAGAAATTTTCAGGCAATAGATACTTGAAGCCCACCCAATTCGTTACTAGGTCCTATTAAAAGGATCACACAATACACTACGAGATAAAGTAGTTTTGACATAACATAACATTTTTTGAAGAAGTAGTTATTCAGAATAGGAATGGTAATTACTATTCGCAAAGAATCAGTCCTAAGACACTATTTTAATGACGTTAAATCGATAAAGGTATATATTTATAACAAATCCTACCAAGGGTAAACACCCCGGCATTCCATCGGCGGCCACTGCCTTTGTAAATTTAGTTAGAGAAGTTAGCAAACGCAGAAATGGAGAACAAGCACTCAGCTTTGCTACTTATGATCTAGTCAAAACACCCGGATATTTTCGAGGAATTCGCAAAATCCTCGCCTCTGCATGTTAGGCGCTATCTAGAGCGCGCCCTCTACAGACTTGTCATCCTCTGAAGAGGAATCTATCTCCAATCAATCCTCTTACTCCGAAAATGGAGTGCGAATCTCCTCAGCCCGACACCGAAGTGAGAAGAGAAAGCGGCAAATGGCCGCTTCTCCAGTACCCGAAACTATCACGGCTGCCAAATCTCTGCCTCGACCGCGAGCCCTGCTGTTCCAAATCTCTGCCGCCTCTAAAGCAAGCCCCCGCCTTCGCAGCTACCCGCTGCCTACTCGTCAAAACGTCCGCCGCCATCGTCCATCTTTATTCAGGCGAAAGATACGTGGTCGCAAGTCTCATCGGCCTTATCAAATAAAATCCCATACAACGCGATCTCCACTACAGACGGCATCCAGCTACAACTTGAGACAACAGAAGCCCACCGCAAGGTGACAAACTTCTTTCAAACCAACGGTGTGTACTTCCACACCAACACTCTGGCCAAAGAGCGCCTACTTCGGGTGGTTCTAAAGAACCTTCAAGGAAAATAATTCCCTAGTCGAGGAGGTTAAAGCCGACCTGCTCGCACAAAATCTTCCAATTTTATCCGTATACCGGATGTACAGCGGGCGCACCAAGGCTCGTAAGCAAGGCGCAGCAAGGTGCTTAAAATGCCTAGGTGATCACGCCATCCTCGACTGTCCTAGACCAAACGACAAAACTCTATTAGCAGACTTCAGCCCACTTCCTGTGTCCTTTGTAGTCTGTTTGCTCCGCCGCCGTCGTCAACTGCGACGATGTTTCCGCATTCCCAAAGGCTCTCCGGGATACCAATGGCAGCCAGAGGATAGGATCGCCGTAGTGCGCTATCAGCATGTAGTCTCGCTGGTTGAAAGTGCCGTTAGTTTAACCCATCGCGATTTTCTCACATTCTAACACACACACACACCTACACAATTATTGTAGCATACAAATTCAGGCTAGTTTTCGTTGTCTATAATTAGAAGCGTCGCTGGAGTTTTTCGCGCCATTTCTTCTCCAGCTTCTATGCATTTCGAATTGGTGGTAAATTAGAAGTTTAAAAACGTCCTCCTGGTTGAAGTAACTGATCTCTCTCGGGCGCCTTGGCGTCAGCTTACTCACGCGCACAGGGTAACAGTCCAAGGCGAGGTCCCCTCTCGGGGGCCACAGCGCTCGACCACCTTTCAATCCGGCGAAGCTGTGAAAGCCTTCGGGCTAACAATGACAGTCATATAATCATATTATCATAATCAGTCATAAAAAAGGGCATCGCCAAGGGGGAGCAGAGAGAGCAGTTCCCCCTTCCCCAACCTTAAGGGTGCGATTAGTTTATCTAATGCAAAGTAATTTATTGTCCGACTAGCTGTAGCCCCCGGTTTAATCCGCGTAAAGTAAGTCGACCACATGCGCCGTAATATCCTGTGCAATTTATAACTTATAACAGTATTTGGTAATTGTTGCCATGGTCGAAAATCATCGACGACGCTCTTGAATTCAACCTCTCCATATTACATATTTTTAACTCTACTAATAACTGTTTGAGTAGTTCAAAGATGACGAGAACATTTGATTATGGTATAAAGTAAAGCGTCTGAGCCACGTCTATGTGCTGTTTTCGAGTCATTACGAATCGTCTCGCAAGCAAACATGACGACTTCCAGCCTCCGAACGAGCCGGATTCCGTAAAGGTTTTAGTACCATAAAACAAATACATACCCTAAGCCAGATTGTACAAAAGACGTATGTGGACTATGAAAGTCTTTACTTCCGTCGAAATTTGGGCGACATTAGTCACTTCAGCGATGCTGGACTGAATGTCAGTATATCGATGTGCAGCAGTGTATTTTATAAGTGTGTTATACAATGATTGTCCGAGTACAGAACCAGAGTACATGGGGAAGCCTAAGTTCAGCAGTGTATTGATGTGAGCTGAAATGATGACGATGATTATTATTATATATATAATTTTCGGGCAGACAAATTTTTAATGGTGTGTTACCATTGGTTAGAACAAGAAACAAAATAAAAAGATTAGTGAAAACTCGGGACATCTGGCGTTGCGATCAAAGGTGAATCGGGACATGTCACTAGACCCCTAATATTAAAACGTCCTGCGCAAATCAGAACACCTCGCAACACTAAGTGCGATAAAGTTGCCGTAAAAATTGTAGGATTTGTAAGAAGGCAAAGCCTCGATTAATATCAATCTAAGCACCAACAAATTGATATTTATTTGTATACTAGGTTTGTACCATTACTACCTACTTACACCTAAATGCGCAAAAACCTATATATGTATTTGTCCAGATGTTCAAATATAGGCGGAGCACTGTGAAGCAAAATATTTTTTTGTATTTTAAACAAATCCCGGGGATGGGTTTTACAGACATAAACTTCACATGGCCTACACAATTTATACCCAAAAACCAACAATTTGTGTTTTTGCACAAGTGTTAGCTCAGGTTGTGATTCGACCTGCGGTGTAGAAATCAGGTACTCTGACCGCTAGGCCAAGCAGTCGTCGTATGTAGAAAATGCATACTAATCAAATGTTATACTTTCTGTTATTTTGAACTGGAAACATACCTAAATCGTATCTAGATACTACTTTTATTTAAATAGCGACGAATTTTTGACTTTCTAGTGTTACTCAATACTTTTGAGGCGTAAACATTGACAACACTGCAGGCTGCAAGTTTTGTGTGTTGTCGAAAGCCGTCCGTGGAATTCTTGGTCTTGGGCATAGTAGTTTGACGTTGGAAGCGCTCAATTTAGTTTTCAGTCCTATTGCGAACTAGTTCCCTAAATCTTTCATTAAAAATGTACACAAAGTGAGCTATGGGTGTGGCCTCTGCCTAAATCTTATATAGAAAAAGGCGCTGCTGTATGTATGTAGTACGTACTTACAAGCCTCGTCGCAACTTGTAGTGACTGGGGTTCCAATAAAACACACTTTCTTCTAGACTCAAAAAACATTGCACTAGTTGAGGTTTGTTAGTGGATAGTGCATGCGGAGGACTCAATTCTCCTACTCACACTCCCCAATACTTTCACCACTCTACCATGCGCTACTCTTTTATTTAATACATTATAGAGAGGTTATAACTGTTTTTCTTACTTTTTCTCGAAAACAGTGCATTACCTTGTAGTGCAGGCATTATGATTGTGGACAAAACCTCTATCAAATACAACCTCTCTTTGCCCAAAAATCGTGTCAAACGAAAATATTAATTATGAACACAAATACTGAATTAAATAGTAATTCATTTAATTGTATAATAATCTCTTTTGCAGGACTATAATCCAACAGCTTTTAGTTAAATTCTGTCACTTCCCCTCAGGTTTCACTAGGAATCAACATGCAGAAATGTGGTACCAGGATAGTTGTAATCTACAATGGTTCACCATACATCTGATGGTAAGTGCAATGTCTGCCCATAACAAATGTTGTGTCACTCAGAACATTTATGTGTGGCACCACACTGCACCCATCACACTGAGACTTCTATGGCCAGTGATAACACTATATCCAATTGTTTTATCAAACAGTGCACATAACTTCATAATAATCTATTGTTATTTATTTATTCTGCAAAATTTTAATAAAACTGAATGTAATAAGTATAGCACTTTTTAATAAAAAAAAATACAAGTATTTTTAGTATTTAAAATGGCAATGGCACAGGCTTATCAAATTGTATTGCTAATATGTCAGGAGTCCTTAGCAAAGCAGATGTCATTTTAATATTTGCTGGAGTTTTAAGATCACGAATTAAAACTTCAGAGCCATCCGGTTTCCAGGTAGAAAAGGTTCCAGAAAGGTTTGATTGTTCATATGTCAGGATATTACATGTTTCCCCTGAACAAAAACACATTTTTAATGAAATAATATGTTAAAAATGATTTTGTAATACTAACCCAAAAGACATATTTATGGCAACATAATGACAAAGAAGATTTTAGGATTAAAAAACAAAAATACGGTCCAAGACTTAGACAGATGTATAAAATTAAAAGTATTCTCTATAAAAGGGTAAAAGTCAAGACAAATTTAAGAAACACCTTTTTAAATTATAAAATTAGAAAAAAATTAAAAATGCAATTGTTTTTTAAACCTTATTCATAGTTAACTCGAATCGATTTGATACAATAAAATAGTTGTTACCATTCAAAATGTTAACTGCCTTCAAAAAAGATTCGCGAAGTTTGGCTCTCGCCTCTTGTTGTGGTGTTATTTGGCTATCTGTACTTTCAGATTTCATGCTGATATAATTGGACAAACCCGTTTTAAGTATTTAATCCTTAAGCTTTTATGTTCTCTCTCTTATAAATCAATTATCGCTAAGTGATTGAATTTCTATTTAATATTGCATGTGGTCAAACAGGTAATAAATTAAGAAAACGTATACCAGTTTGATTATATTTATTAGATATTTACTTAATCATTCTTTAGACTTGGTGAAATTGAAGTAATTTAGGATAAAGAGAATATAAAACAGAGATTAGTTGTTGTTTACAAATATAATAATTAAACACCGTCTATTGTTTATTGAAATGTCAGTTTGACAGAAAGATTGACGTTCACCTTTGCACGCCTATCAAGTTCCGCACCACAGAGTGCATTAATATATCACAATTCCGTAATTATAAATTATGTTAAAAAAAAGTAAGGTAACAGCCTATAAATGTCCCACTGCTGAGGACAGGCCTCTCATTTCTGAGAGGGTTTTGGAGCTGGGAATAGTCCGCCGCGCTGCACCAATGCGGGTTGGCGGAAATGTCCTCGAAATATGTCGGTTTCCTAAATGTTTTCCTTCACGTTCAAGCAAGTAGTAAATCAGCACTTAAAATTGTAGAACAATTATGGAGGTGCTGGCACCGGGGATCGAAACCAGGTTTCTCGCATACTATGAATTTAAAGGCAAGAAAAACCAAAAAGAAGAAGGAATTCTTCTTCTTTTTTGATCCTGGCAATTAGCTACCAAATCGAGCCATTTTTGCCAATGTCGAGTAATAATTTAATTATACTAGACTTCTTTTCGACCGACAGCAAAAGGATAAGTAGTTGACTTTTACTAATAATTTTCTGGACTGATACAATTATGGTCTTGAATTGAATTTTCCAATGATTGTTGACCTTCACGAGCACATGCTGCATAATAAACTATTAATATTAATCAGCAAACCTCAAAATATGCACAGAAATTACAAAATTCAATAAAAACACCACCGCCACTTTTTGCGATGGCGCCAAAAGCCTAATTTATAGTATTTTGTAGAGATGGTTGGTCCGAGGTTTTCAAAGAGCAGGGCCCGTATGTAGCTCTAATGATCTACATCCACGTTTCGTGTCCGCCGGATCTGTATGACTCCCCTTCTATTAGTACTATTACGAGCAGCCGTGGGCCGCAGAACTTAACATCACAAACGATTTGAGTGTTCTTGAATACAGATACAGAACCATGGAATATATATGTAATTACTCTGTCGATCAATAACATAACTCATCAGTATTTTTAGTTAATATTTAAAAATCACTTAATCTGTGGTCGTCGTCGTTTCAGCCTATCAATAGTCCACTGCTGAACATAGGCCTCCCCCATAGATCGCACAAAAGTTTGTAGCTCTCGTTTTGAGGGGATTTTGCCATAGTTGCCACGCTTGGCAGGCGGGTTGGCAACCCCAGTTTATTTATTCAGATGTTCCAGCAAGATGCTGCTGCCCATCTCCTGGTTTTCATTTTCACTCTGTCGACTTTTACGACACCAACGGGATGAGATGGGGTGGTAGATTCTCTTAGGCCGCTACTAATCTGTATCAAAAGTCAAAACTTCAATAACTCGAAGCGAAAAATATCAATACATACATTACTAATATTTTAGCTTTTACGCCTACTTGAAGTGTCGGTTGGACTTCTGGCGCCTACTCGAAAAGTGGCGGTAGTGTTTTTATTTAATTTAATTTCTGTGTATATTTGAAGTTTTGATGTTTAATATGCAGCAAGTGCTCCTGAAAGTATACAGTGATTGGAAAATTCAATTCAAGATCAAAATTGTGCTCTTGTCAGTAAAAGTCAACTATCAATTTACTGTCGATCAAAATTTTGAAGTCTTGCTGCTTGAAGATTGTATACTTGGATATGTTACTTGACACTGGAAAATAGTTTATGATTTCTACTTTTCTAAAAACTATATTACTGGTGGTGGGATTCCTATGCAGGAATCACCGTCATGTCAGTTATCATGCCGTGAAGCAGTCTTTTAAACATTATTAATTCCTTATATTACGCGAATATTACTCATTTAATAAAACTACAGCACCCATGGTCACGGGGGGTAAAGTACTCGAAACGTCGGGTTATAGCTTAAAAATTAAACGAGATAATATCCGTAAAAGTAGTTTTATTAAATTATTAATTCCGTTTACTAGTATAGTTACTGGCTGGGCATATCAAAATTAAAGAACCGATATCTCAATGTGAGCGCAGATGTGCGTATGCGTATCGTATGGAATTATGGATAATGCTACACAGAAATGTTCTTGATGACACAACATTTGTCATGGCAAATGTTACATTTACTATGAAGTTAACAAATTGGTCGTCTCGTCACTTTCTTCCTTATAATATTATATAAATATTTTATCCTGAATATAGTTCGACGTTCATAACACATATTTATGAATACTGGTCTTTAAAAGTTCGTAATAGCGTTCAGTCCATACATAAATACACTGTATGGCGATTCCGTTTTTAATTGTAAGTCTATGGTTTACAATGGCATTATTTTTATAGTCGCAGAACTCATAAAACAGTGCAGAAGTATGGTAGAGACTGAACTGAACATGAAACTAATTTTGCCTTTCATAAAAATATCAAAATTGCGTTATACAAGGGTTTTCACTCTTCGAACAGCATTCCTTGCACAAAAACTGTAATTGAAATTTTTCATAATTTCTGATCATCATATCTTCTTCACCTTGGATTTTCAACTTTCTCTCCTTTACCATGATATAACCAATTTACCAACCGACCTTTGTTTGTTTTTCTTATTGGATAGTCAGGAGACAAGCAAAACATTCAACTAATAGTAAGTGCAATGTCTGTCCATAACAAAAGCTGTGACACTCAGACCATTTCTGTGTGGCACCACACTGCATGCCTTATTTAATAAAAAAAAATATGTTGTCATTTTGCACTAAATACAATTAGGTAATATACACCGGAGAAGGGATCAGTGACCTACCTAGAAGGCCAGTATTGACCACTGTGTATATGAATGTAACAAATAGGTAACCTTTACTGTGAAGTAATCAATATAAATGAATTATTATTGTTATTTGGAAATAGTTAAAAAGAAACAAAGTTTTATTTTTAATATTTAATAAAATAACCGTTATTGGATGGCTCACACTTTCTAGTCATACACAAATTATTTTAAATAACATTATTAATAGTATAATAAAAAAATATAAATACCTGAATCACTCCTCAGTGGAATCTGGTATACAGAAATAAATGACCTCCATAGGGATAAAACAGTAGAGGTAGCTACAATTTACACTTTATTACTAAGACGAAATTATAACAAGTTCATGTCTAGCTCAAAACGTACATGCATTTGTATTAAACCAATTAATTTGGAATACTAGTTTTAAATTTACTTATGAGTAACCGCGGCTATGCTATGTCACCTCGAAACTGTTGCTGGATGTAGAATTTTCTGGAAGCGCTTGCTTGCCTGCCTTTCTGTCTTCAATTTCGCGGGTGCCTTAATTTCAAAAGTACCTCATTGATGACCGATGTCCCCCTCACGCAGGTTCTTCTAGACTCTTCTACGGTTTGCCAACTGAAAAGCCCATCGTAAAGCTAGAAACTAGCATGTGTATATGTTAGCTTTGAATTCACATCCGACAATGACCAAATAACTAATTAAAACTTTGTTAAAAAATATAAGTTTTAAAATTTCAGAAAGTAGTCATCGTCGATCATGTGTTCCAATGGGATTTAGGATATTAGTTGATTTTTTTATGATATAGCATCAAGTTTACAGCTAAATAAATTCATTTGAACAAAAGAATTATATTACGTCTCAGACATTTGACATAGAAAGAAAAGTAATGAGTAAAACTTGTTGCTACACAATGCAATATTCGGGTATCTGGAAATACACAGTAGATGATGTCAAAACAGCATTCATTATTCTGACAAGGAGCATATGAGATAAGCACCATCACATCCATTATATGATGTACAAACATAAAGCAGGTACACCAAGTTAATCCATATCCATAAATCATATATAGTTAACTCAATCACAGAATTGTAATTGGGTAATATGTTATAAAACTGGTTTGAATACAGAAGTCTCCATTTATTTTTACCCTATTCCCCTACGGCGATAGAACAAGTCCTAACAAATACCTGGCATTGCTTAAGTCCACACCAGAAGGTCGACTGGCAACTCGAAATTTGACGACAGCAAAACATTCATATAAAATACCTCAAAACGACGCCGAGGCCAACTGCACATCTGAGTATTGTAAGTAGCTCCCTTAAACCCCATCGCATCCAATGGATCATCAGATACGATAGAGCATAGGATTTACCAACAATCATTTTCCAACGCTCAGCTCCCGGCAGCTGTTCAAAATACCAATTAAAATACCTGCCAAGTCCGTCGGTGTGACGACAACTATCGAATCAATGCAATGGGGGTCAACATAACTCCCCATATGATTGCCATATACCGAAGTTTTATTTTGGTATATTACTATCAGCTGTAAAATAACAGTGTTCATTTTATTACTTGTCAATTTGTATTAATATTGTTTTGGGGAGAGGGTGGTACTGTGGATATGAAATAGTCGTTAGAAAAAAAATGCCATAGGTACCTCTGGATAGACTGAAATTATAAAAAGGGGTGAGCATCATGCTGTGGATGACAAATAATTTAATGGTAGTCAAAGAACTTTGTATTGAGGATATGCTATACTTACCGGTTTCAGGCGCTATTGTGATACCTCAGTCAGTTGCTAGTGACGGTCGCGTTCACGATCACGGGAGCGACGACGCGACCGCTCGTGTGGAGAACCTGTAAAAATATTAATAGATGTGTGAAAAGTATTGTAAGAACATGGTTTGTAGACAAAAAAACTGGACAGATAAGCCATAATAGTATTCAAAGTCAAAGTCAAAATTTCTTTATTCAGTTTAGGCTTGTATAAAGCTCTTATGAATGTCAAAATCTACACCAGTTCAAAAAATAAGACCTTCTCCGAGAAGAACCGGCAAGAAACTCTAAAGTCTTTCTTTTTTTCAATGCCATATTACATGTTATTTATGTTACATAAAAATTATATCATAAATTTAGTAGCCTGGGGGTTTGCAAGTGCAGAGTAAGAGTTATTTCCACACATTTCTGTCCTCTATGTAATGACATCTCTATGAAAACTTTATAATACGCTTTTTCCAATAATGTCTTCTTGACAAGTTTATTGAATTCTATGTAAGTATTAATGAGAAGGACCTCATTCCCTAGTCAAGTCAAAATATCTTTATTCAGTTTAGGCTTGTATGAAGCTCTTGTGTATATCAATCTACACCGGTTCAACAAGTAAGACCTCAAAGAAGAACCGTCACGAAAATCTGTGGTAATTTTTTTCAATGTCTTATAGGAAATACAAAATTTAATTACATCATCACGTGTTTGGTAGCCAGGAGTTTGCAAGTGCAGATAAGAGTTTGTGTTTCAATTTTGTCGTGAAGCAGTAGAGTGCAAAAATTACTGTGTTTCGGTCTAAAGGGCACTAAAGAAGTACACTAGAATTAATAACTGGGCATATGAGACTTAAGTGATGTCTCAGGGTTACGGGCGCAGTGTGGTGCCACACATAAATGTTCTGGGTAACAAAGCGTTTGTTATGGGCAGACGTTGCACTCCCATCAGGTGATAAACGTTCACCGCTCGTCGCGTCTCTACACTAAATAAAAAAGACTTTTTAATATCCATAGCATAATTATTGTGCATAGCATAAGGGTATTGTGAACTCACGTCTCTCCTTGCGATGCTTGCGTTCGCGATCGCGTTCACGGTCCCGATCGCGTTCGCGATCATTGTCCCTGCCGCGCTCACGCTCCTTGTCACGCTCTCTGTCTCGCTCTCGGTCTTCGTGTCTACCGCTCTTCTCTTCTCGACCGGATCTATGTATTACAGTGGACTTTAATTTTTAACAAATATTATCACATCAATAGACTGTACTGTGCTGTAGGTAGTGGCTTAAGATAATCTACCACCCTATCTCATCCCATGGGTATCTGGGTATAGGGGTATTAAAATAAAAAACCAGGAGATGGAGAGTAGCATCTTCCTGGAAAATCTGAATAAATAAACTGCGGTTGCCAACCCGCCTACCAAGTGTGGCAACTAAGACAAAATGAGAACTACAAACTGTTCTGGCACTCTATAGGAGAGGCCTATGTTGAGCAGTGGACTAGTGATAAGCTGAAATGATAATGATTATATAAGCATCTATGATCTCCTGGTTCCCTATCAACTATACTTACTGTAGACAGTGCAAGATGGAGAATGCTAGGAATCTGGTCTATGTGTGCCTATCAAAATAAAAATGCTCATTTGTTAAATCATGTATAGAAGGTATATATAAAAAATACATGACTGGAGACATGTGATGTCCTTCTGACCGATTTTTGACCACGGCGATAACTTCCGAATACTGTTGGAAGCTATCAACTACGCGAGAGATATTACAGTGACTTAAGTGTAACTTGCTCGACCCAACCTTCCCACAATATAATGCTCTTTTGATAAGATTGGAGGTAGACTAGGATGCAAGTCAGTGACACAGGGTCAATCACAAGACAACCAGACACGAAAACGAACAATTTCTGTTTTATCACAAATTTTTCCTCTGGCTGGGTTTCAAACTCAATAACCGAGGCATAGAAGTCAAGTACCCTGACTGCTAAGGCATGCAGTCGTCAAGGAAATACATACATGAAATATATAATCATAATTAGAATTTATGCCACTTTCATAGACCACTCCCCATTGTACTCTTCATCTCACTCTATCATGAGGCACACAATGCATATTTATTTTTGTTAAGTTACTTTCTTTTTTTTATTTTAAGTCATAGCTTTACCATTTAAAGATACGTTTTATATATACGATTTACATATACTTACATATACTTACCATGTTAGCCCAAAATTATGCTGCTGCCAGTGGTTTATTTATTTTACTAGTGAAAAAAAATTAAGGAAGGTATTCCTAACACCAGAATATATGTTAAGCTTTGAAAATAAATACATAAAATTCTCACCTATGTCTTTCCTTATCTTTGTCGCGGTCGTTACGATCTCGTTCCCCACGTTCTTTTTCCCTTTCCCCCTTGTCCTTATCAGTACGATCTCTGTCCCCCTTATCTTTATCAGTACGATCTCTGTCACCCTTATCCTTATCAGTACGATCTCTGTCCCCTCTGTCCCCTCTGTCCCGTTCCCTGTCCCTTTCCATTCGCTCCCTGTCACGTCTATCCGAACCTAGTCCCCCACCACGAGCACTGCGCTCCCTTTCCCTTTCTTCTCGCCGCTTTCTCTCTTTCTCTTGTTGTTCTTTCTCCCGGGCCTCGCTCATCTCTTCATAGGCTTGGCGAAGCTTGAAATACCTGAATATAATTTTTGATAGTTTTTTATTTTGTAAATTGTTCCGTCAAGGGTCCTCTGTACCCCTTTCTTTACAGCATTGTCAAGGACTATATCACAAAAGATCTCCAAAAACCGGCTCCATCGACACTTTTGAGGATGATGTTATTTTAATCGAGAAACCATTGCAGGAAATCCAAAACAATTACGACAGATGGCGTAAGGCTTAAAACGGCATATAAGTTACTTGCAAAAAGACAATACATGCATTGCAGTCTCTGGATACTACAACAACACCTAGTAGTACCTACTATCGAAAGAAGTTCTTAGAATCTAGTAGAGGAATTAAAGTAGCTTGGATCTATAGTAAGCATTAGAGCAAACACGGAAAGAGATTTTAGATTGTAGATTGCAACGGGTCGGTTTCCGCAACTCCACGTCTAGCGCGTATTTTTGGGCAGGAATATTCTACTACTCGAGCCAACCAAGCTCCTCCAGGAATCGCAGCAGGCGGAAAACGGAAAGAGATTTAGAAACTAGAATCAACACAGTGTAGCACTAGTGGTGATGGCTCTCTGGGGTCCCTTGTGACGCAAAAAAATGCATGTCATGTAAATGAAAACTGGAGGACTTGAAGTGACAAAAAATTGCCAACATAAAAGTATAAAGAGGATTGACCTCAAACATATATTGTGATATTGTGCATGATAGCAGGATTTTTTTTAAAGGCAATTTAACAAAGGAAAGGAGAAAAATAGTAGGTATAATGCATATATTATGTGCAGTCCTGAAAAGTAAAAAAAATGTAATGTAAAAAAAATGTAATGTACAAAAAATGTCTCCTTGTTACATTAGCAAGGAATTTCGATCATATAATTGCTTATGCCCTATGTTATATTTTTCTGCTCATATCAATTTTTAAAGTAATCTTAAGGTGTAAATCCTATAACAGAAAATATTAAATGAATACAAAGCTGATTTTTGTAACCTTCTAATAAAAGTAAAATAATCATACCCAACATGTTGTTTTCCAGAAAGGTGGTCATCAATCCGTTGCTGAGCATCACCAACAATCAAAAAAGCACCGCAAACAGGACACACTTCCATCTGCTTCTCCTGTGCTGCAGCTAACTCCGCAGTCATAGACCAGTGACTGAAAGCATTTCAAATATAGTCAGTTTTGTTTTTAATTATCATTATTACACCTCTTTTCTTTGGCGTAAAAATCTGTACTAGGATTTATATTGAAATAGATGTTAACTAAAAATATCTGTACTTTGTGTTTTAATTTAAAAAAACAATACACGTTTTTTCATGTGAGACATATGTAGTATGCAACGCAACGGCTAATTTTTATTGACTGGTCAACCTTGTACCAAATATACAATGATTTTATTGAAAATAAAACTAGATTTTACAGACTTTATTACCCCATATTTTACCCGATGTTTAGTGCGCTTTACAGCACCCATGGTCACAGCAAGACTTAGGTAACAGATGTCCAGATGTCATAGTCACTTTTTACAAAAGTGTACAGAGCTTTGATCAGACATTGCCTGGTGCAAGGTATCTGTGGGAGTGCTGCAATTCGGTCGAAGAGCAAGGTGGTGAATTTTCGACGTCAGTGACCCTCAACCAAACTTGTATTATGTTACTGCTTAATTTTATATTGAACTCTTACTCCTCCACAAACATATATAAAAAAAGTGCAAACAAACTGATTCAGCTCTGAGAACCAATATAATTAATGTAGTGAATAATTTATGTAATTTATTATTAAGCATATCCATTTATTTCCATTACAAGCTACACACATATTACAAGGTTTCTGTCTGTTACATTAAAAAATAAGTTCCAATCACAACAGATAAATTAATGACAGTAACAATAAGATTTTTCAATAAGAACCTTTAAAGTATTTAAACATCACTGTATCTGGAATTTAAATGATCATATTGATATTCAAGTGTAAGTGAAAACACATTTTTTTTTCATAACATGATAAGAGCACAAAAAATAGTTTAAATTTACAAAACAAACCTGTTCTCTTGTTGTTTCAGAAGTTGATCTTTCTCCTCCTTCAAACGGTCACAAAGCTTCATTAGTCCTTGTGCCTGTTCAACATCTCCACGGGTGCCGGCTTCTTCGGCTTCTTGCACTAATGCTGTTACCTTCTCCGATAACAGTTTCACCTAAAAAAAATGTGTTAAAGTTTTAAGCTAGCTGTAGACAGATCATTTATGAAAGAAATAAAGTATGTAAAACTACATAATTCACACAATATTGATTTAATGCTGTTAATTAATGTTTAGTGTCTCCTATGACCACTCCTTATAACCTATCTCTTACCTTGAATTAGTTACCAAGCAACAATAAATGGAACAAAGCTTACATGAAGCTTCAACATTAAACCCCAGTATAAAATATTAAAATAAACCCCCATAATATTATTAAGACACAGTACAGTCAAGGAACCAGGAATAAGGAAGTGTGACTGTTATATATACTCTGGTTAAGCAAATTTATAGATTAGAAACCATAAATTTATAATAATTTAAACCTTATTCATTTAGATAATTCTATTGATACACTTACTTGAAATTTATCTAAGTAAGAAAAGTATAGTTTTGCTTAAGTTTGAAAGTTGGCAATGAGGAAGACATGTACAGATGGCTCAGGACCATGTTTTGTGGCATTCTATATGGAAGCCTATTTTTAGCAATAGACTAGTGATAGACTGAAATGATGATGATAAAAGAAGAGTTTCTGTAGTAAGCAGTTTACCTTAAGTTTTATAAGATATTTTAAAAACTTATTGCATCCAAAAATAACAAATTATTTCCTAAACCGGTGTATACTTAATAAAATTGTGCAATTTGAATTGCTGATTTACTAACATTTTGTTATAGGAAGACCTTACATACATAACATTTATAGACTATTACTTATTTAATGAAAATAATCACAGCTTTACTTCTCACACTGATGATGCATCACAGAGCATATAAAAATGTCATAGATGAGACACTCATTCTGTCAACTTACCTGTTCTTGATTCTTTTCTGTTTGAGCCTGAGTCATTGGTGGACCTTCCGGTTTTGAGTTCATAAGCTCTAACCTTTGTTTACCTTTTTGAATTTTCCCTAAAATTAACCAAAATAAAATTCACTATTTGTTTAAATCAAATGGTCAACTTCACTTAAATTTAGATTTTTATTAACTTACTTTCTACTTCACTGATCATGTGCCTACAGAAGCGAAGAAATTCTTCAACATATTGAGCCTTTTTATAAGAAGACTCTGCTTTCTCAAACAGTTCCTTGACTTCATCATCATGCACTTTTGGACATGCACCAAGATCTGCTCTAGTGTTCACAAACAAATCATGAGGACAAAATTTTACCATAAAATATTTACAGTACTGAAACAAGAGACAATTGCAGTTAAATAATAATCCTTACATAATATTATAAATGTGAACATTAGTATGTTAGTTTGTTTGATAAACAATCATGCAAAGTAGTACAATGTAATGGTAGTACATTTGGTCCTGCAAAAATGTTATAGGATTCTTTTTTATAACAATTTTCTTTTTAGTATTTTATGTGCCATACTTCATTGATTAAAACAGTGATGAATAGTATTGCTTAAATTGTGGCTTCTAATAAGTACAAGCATATAATACAAACTTTGCCCTTTCTTGGTATGGATTTAAGATTCTAAATAAGCTGAGAATGTAGACGATTTTTGCGCAGCAAATAACTTCTGACAGTATTAGGTAGTTGTCGCCGTGGTCACAAATAGGACAAAAGGACATCATTATCATATTACAGCGATAAACTTAAACTTTAAAAATTCTTTAACTTATAGATAATACTAACCCGAAAGCTACATGAGGTAAGCACCCGAGAGTCATGCATGGAACTTTCTTTGAAACTACAGTCAATGCAATAGAATTAAATATAATTTTACTCACTTCAGGGTCCTCCCAGTTCGGTTTTTTAATTTTCTCATTAGGATTCGTATTGCGATGCCGTCCCATCAATTCATCTAGTAACTGAGCGGCAGCTAGCACCGCCATTGTAAATTGCTTATATTAAATTTAGAGCAAATAGTCCAATGATAAAATAATAATACAGAAATATTAATTGTTTCATCAAATCGCTGAGATTTCTACTAATAATAAGTAAATTACAAAAACAATTAGAAGATTACGACAAACCAATGGTTAGCAAAGAATAGTCAGTTGTTAAAACCAAAGAGTATCTAAGTAGTTAAAAGTGTACACTGTATTATTATCTATGGTATAGTGTACAAATATTATACAGTGGTTGTTTCCTCAGCGTTTCCATTTCCCGTACAAACAAGGTTGTTTATGGACTATAGCAGCTTCAAACTGGCGGAAATGAAAATTATTAAGTTTATGGAAATTAAAAAAATATATTTTCACAAAAATTATCTCGAATCAAATTATACCAAGGTATATGAAAGGTATCATCTATTATAGGGGTGACACTGAAAAAGTGATACTCTCGAAAAATTTAATAGTATTTATTATCTTCTTTTCGAGATTCGGCCGTCTATAGTGATTTGCGGTTTGAAGTTTCTGTTCAATTAAATTGTGATTTGTGCGAGAAAGTATTTGGATTGTTTATAATAGTGTTTAGTTATTTTCATCAATAATGGAAATTGATGGGGGAGATTCGGACCAACCTCATTTTTTTTATTGGATACAGTGACGAAACATGTGGTAGAGGCCTAAGAGAATCTACCACCCCACCCCATCTCATCCCGTGGGTGTCGTAAAAGTCGACAGAGGGAAAATGAAACCAGGAGATTGGCAGCAGCATCTTCCTGGAACATCTAAATAAATAAACTGCGGTTGCCAACCCGCCTGCCAAGCGTGGCAACTATGGCAAAATCCCTCCAATATGAGAGCTACAAACTTTTGTGGCTTTCTATGGGGGAGGCCTATGTTCAGCAGTGGACTTGTGATAGGCTGAAACGACGAGTGACGAAACGAGCAAAACTTTCACCTGATGGTAAGTGCAACGTCTGCCCATAACAATGCTGTGTCATACGGAAAATTTCTCTGTGACACCTCAATGCGCCCGTTGTCCTGAGACATCAGTTCTTAGGTCTCAAATGCCCAGTGATTACGCTAGCTCTCGGTGCCCTTCAAACCGAAACACAGTAATGTTTGCACACTACTGCTTCACGGCAGAATAACTGGCCCTGGGGTGGTACCTACCTAGACAGATTCCTGCATAGGAATCCTACCACCTGTTGATAAGTGCAACGTCTGCCCATAACAAATGCTGTGTCACCCAGAACCATTCTGTGTAAACTGCGCCCGTCACCCTCAGACATGAGTTCTTAAGTCTTATATGCCCAGTGATTACGCTAGCTCAGTCACAGTCACAGTGCCCTTCAAACCGAAACACAGTAATGTTTGCACACTACTGCTTCACGGCAGAATAACGGGCCCTGAGGTTGTACCTACCTAGACGGATTCATGCATAGGAATCCTACTACCCGGTGATCCCACCGCTTACAAACGTAAAATATATATATTAATTACTATCTAACCTTAAGAAAGTAGTTCATATTAATCAACCTTCACCTTCATATCATAACTTCATTCACTTAATATCCAACTCGAAAAGTGGCGGTAGTGTTTTTATTGAATTTTGTAATGTCTGTATGTTTCGGTTTAGATGTTTTATTTTGATAGTTTATTATGCAGCAAGTGCTCATAAAAGTCTACAGTGATTGGAAAATTCAATTCAAGACCAATATTGTACTTTTCATCGGTCCAGCCGATCTTCAGTAAAAGTCAACTATCATTTTACTATCGATCGAAATTTAGTAGTCTCGCTGCTTGAAGATCGTATACTTGGATAATATGTTACTTGACACTGGAAAATAGTTTACGACTGTTTCCATACTTTCATACATATATAAGATCACGACTGTATCCCATAAGGGGTAGTCAGAGACTGGGCACTCACTGCAAACAGTCAACAGATGACTGCCACAATCCACATTTCACCTAAACAATATAATGCACCTGGTGTGATAGGTGGTGAGCCCATCGCCACCATGCGCTGTTGGGTGCACAGTGCAGTTTAATTCCTTACTCGCCTTTTACGAGATCCATTGGATGAGATGGAGTGGTAGTATTCTTTTAACGAGCCGCCACCACACGGCTGTTTCTATAAATAAAAAATAATAATAAAGTACTCCGATAATGACAATGATACTTCATAGTTCACCTCAGTAGATCGGAACCTGATACTTTATCTTGCTATTCAGTTAA
This sequence comes from Luehdorfia chinensis, assembly GCA_019845155.1. Lineage (NCBI taxonomy): Eukaryota > Metazoa > Arthropoda > Insecta > Lepidoptera > Papilionidae > Luehdorfia > Luehdorfia chinensis. The sequence continues at coordinate 979,661 of JAHVAK010000642.1, forward strand.
GCCGATAAAAATTGGATATTTCCTGGCAAAAAAACAAGGTAGCAAAAACTGTTAAAAATTGTATCTAATGTATAGAATTTAAGGCTGTTACAGATGCTAACAACTTTATATAATCTCATTCATTAACAAAATTTAATCTATCAGCTGCTATTCCTTAATTTCATGTTACTCGTATGGATATAATCAAAGGCATTCCCGCAGATATTTCCGTGGACGAATTTCTCAATGAGTCGGAGCTACCTTCCGGCTGTGGTCAGATAATTAAAACCAGAAGACTGCACAGAAAGGTATAAAAGGGTACTTTTTTATTTTTTGAGGGTGGAAACGTATATTTAATTTATATAATAACATAAACAATAAAATTGATTTTCAATAATTTTTAATTTTCCATGTGATACTCTTCTTATGGAATAATACTAAACATTCTAAACATTCGTTTATCTTGCCGAGTGTAGCCATAACCAGATTGTGTCGGTTTACTTAATAATATAAATTATTTGACTTGAAACAAGACATTAAAACTCATCATCAAATTATAAAACGCAAAATCGTGCCAGTTTAACCTAGTGTAGACTTTTACGTAATTATGCTACTGTATAGATAGTCTATACTCTATAGTATGGTACTTTCTACGCTTGGTAGTATAAATACGCTGATCCGCATCAACGATCTTTACCCGTCCGATCCCACCGCATATGGACCTATCAGCCTCCTCTAGGTTCTAGGCAAGATATACGAACGCCTACTTCTCGCCCGCTTTAAGAGAATTCATGCAGGCTCGAGGGATTCCTATCCACGAGCAATTTAGATTCCGAGCCAAATACTCATATACCCAGCAGGTGCACCGCAAAACGGAGCACATTCAATACCGTTTCATACGCGGGCTTCATACCAGAGCGCTCTTCTTCGTCGTGGCGAAAGCGTTCGACAAAGTCAACTTTGACTTGTGTTTGGGTTCGTTTTTTTAAAGGAGTAAGTTACGAGACGAAGGAATCACCTGATGGTAAGAGCAACGCAGAAGATTTCTGAGAGACACCACACTGCACCTATCCCTCTGAGACATAAGGTTCTCAAGACTCATAAAAGACCAGTATTTCGCAGTAATGTTTGCACAGTATTGCTTCATGGTAAAATAACCTGTCGTGCGGTGGGCCTACCTAGACGGATTCCAGCATAGGACTCCTTGTACATACTTATTAACAAACATGAAGAGTTTGTATGTTTGAACACGCTGATCTTGGAAAATGCTAATCCTATTTATAAAATTCTTTGCATTAGATAGCCAGTTTATTGGTTATTGGCTATAAAACATGATGCTACGGCCAGGGTTGAACTGTGAATTCTCAGGTCAGCGAAGTAAAAAGCCGTCTCAGTTTACGCGGGTTAACCGCAAGGCACTGCTAGTTGTAAATATTTCTAAGGTTGCATTCTTACCGACTGATTAGATCTATTGTTTAAAATCGATTTAAAAGATCAATTTGACTTAAAAAATCGCTTCTTCGATTAATTGATCTCAGATCGCCATCCACACTATGGGTATGGTGCTTCTTCACTCTCCTTCAATTTTCAATTTCATATATCTTTTGTAATTAAATGTCAATTTCTTTATTTTTTTAAATATGTTGCGAATAATAAGTATTTATTTATTATAGTGATCGAGAATAAAGATACATTTCGTGATTTACTTTATACCTAATAGTAATATAATGGGTGCTTTATTTGGTAAAAGTAAAAAACATGTAAGCAGAGTGACAGAACAAGATAAGGCAGTATTACAATTAAAACAGCAAAGGGATAAATTGAAACAATATCAGAAGAAAATAGAACTTAACTTAGAAAGAGATCGACAACTAGCTAAGAAACTTCTCGCAGAAGATAAACGCGATAGAGCAAAACTTCTACTGAGAAAGAAAAGATACCAAGAGCAACTGTTGCAGAATACTGATACGCAATTAGAAAAACTAGAACAGCTAACCCATGATCTGGAATTCACACAAGTTGAATTACAGGTATGTATAACTACTGTGTTAATTTTTGTCTCAAAATTAATTAATTCCAGAAATGACATGGAAGAGTATTATTGCGTATATTCCGGCTTGGACTCATCAACCATCCCTAATCAGGGCCATACCATATCTTATTACCATGGCTATATACGCCAATGCTAATATCTGGGCTGGGTCTTACAAACCACTTGACAATGTACTGACAGTGTTTAATCAGTGGTAGTGTTTAATAGATGATGTTACTCGGCCTAGTAGAATAGCACCTACCTCTTTTCTACTTAAGTGTTGTAAGAGACGACTAAGGTATTGTATGGACAGCCTTATACATTTATTATTTAATGAGTTTCTCTGCAAGATAAAATCCATAACAATTATATCTGCAGCAGAACTAGAGTAACCAACATAGCACATGCTGAAATGGCAATGGGCTGGCCATATCACTTCTGGAACCGATATCACAAAGAAGAAGATGGAAGTTGCGGGCATCAGCTAGTAATTTTATATATTTTTTAAAAAATTTTGACAAATTGGATAACATAAAAGATTTTTTAATGTCTATACTAATAACCCGCTAAAGAGTTAAACATTTTTAAGTTTCTTATCTACTTGGTATTATAGATCACAAAAGTAGTTTAATGGTAACTGCTTATATAATTTCCCCTGCTCAGCTAAGGCCATTAATTTTTAATGACTAGGTAGACTACTAATGTGTAATATATTCTTTATATCTTCCACAACACATTGTTGGTTTTTGGGTCTGGTTGAGTTGTGTTTGTCCCCGTGTTTCTGACACTTCATCCTAGCCTACCTCCCAATCTTATCGCATCAGCATTACATCAGGCATGGGTAGGTTGGGATAAATGAGTGCATCTGTGTTTGCTCATACACTTGTGGCTTTATAATATATCCTGTGCAGTTGTTAACTCTCCACAATATTCGCAAGTTGTCGATGAAGAAATGAAAAAATTAATTAGCAGGCTAAAATCATTTTTATTTTAAATGAAAGTAAATCAAGAGACAAACACCTATTTACATACATACAGTCACGCCTCTTTCCCATAGGGGTAGGCAGAGACCACATCTTTCCACTTGCTACTTCTACTACTACTTACTACTTTCATGCTTCTTCTGCCAGACCCAGCATTCACTACCATACATAAGTGTGGGGACCAGAACTCCCCTATGTACAGCCAGTCGTGCCTTTTTAGATACGTTCTGGCTACACATAAAGTTATGCAGAGCCCCATTCACTTGATTTCCTGCCAATACTCTTCTCAGTCATACTTTCCGTCTCTCGTAAATTTAGAACCCAGGTACACAAACTCTTTCACTTGTTCCACTCTTTCCTTCAATCAAAACTTTGCAATCCGACATACTTTCTTCTCTTTCAAGAACCATTACTTTCGTCTTATCTACATTAATTTAAACACCTATTTATAAGATTTAAATCTACTGGTGACTATTGTGATCAGAGTTCAGACTGTCTATGTTGTTCTTACTCATAACATCTTTCACACTCAGTCAGTTGTATCATCAATCTTTTATTCAGTATTAAAGAGATATATCACTGAGCTGAAAGAGATATGTATATCTCTTTTCTTTTCACTTTTTTTTTCTCCATACCCGAAGCTAATAGGTCTCTTAATTACATCTACTTGAAATACTTGGACTATATTGTAACAGTAATCATGTTTTTGAAACATTCATAGTACATAGTTCCAGCAGTGAAAACGAACAAATAGTTCACACAAGTTTTGGTTACATCAAAGTATCGGAGACTTGCAGTTACTCACTGCACCAAGAGTAATTGCAAGTTGCAGTTGTTATAGGAATCAGTCAGATTCTATATGAAACATACTGTTATTTTAATGAGTGTGGAACTGACTACCTTTGTCTCATATATATTTATATATATATATATATTTATATATATTTATTTCATTTGAATCATGAACATTTTGGTTCACAGGTGCTAGAAGGCTTGAAGACTGGAAATGATGCATTAAAGAAAGTTCACGATATTCTTAATGTTGATGAAATTGAAAAAATCATGGATGAAACTAAAGAGGGTATTGAAAAACAAAGGGAGATAGATGAATTAATTTCTGGGCAGCTTACAACAGAAGATGATGAGGCTATTGAAGCTGAGCTTGAATCTATCCTTGATATCAAAGATCAACTACCAGATGTACCTATAGATAACCTTCCTGTGAATGAGGCGGAGGAATTGCCAGAGAGGCCTCAGAGAGTTAAAGAGAAGCTAAGTAAAGTTGCCATTGAAGCTTGAAAATTCTAAACATAGAATAAGAAATACTAAAAACTATATAAACTAAATATTGTACAGTGCATTATGTAATAAATTATATTTTGAACATATATCAAATATTTTTCTAATAAATTTCATGTGCACTAACGGTGTAATATCGGAACGGTTCTACCTTGAATTATTTGAACAATTAGTTGTTACAGCTGTTTTTTTTTTTCATTTAATAAAACATTCTGCAATCATCATTATCATTTCAGCCTATCACTAATCCACTGCTGAACATAGGCCTCCCCATAGATTGCTACAAAAGTTTGTAGCTCTCATTTTGGGTACTCATCTCATCGACACCCATGCTATTGGATGGCAAATGTTGAAGTGCCACTTGATTTCAACAATTACTCAAGTTTTAATTCTCTTAGCAAGATTTTGTGGAAACATTGTTTATGATTGCTTGAGTGAGAGAGAACAAGGTGCTTTTGAATAGTCTTCAGTGAAAGTGTGAAAAGCAGAATGTAATATACATTCTGCTTTTCACACATTAGTGCGCATTAGGTTCTTAAAAATAAATAAGTTTTTATTCAATTCCGAGGAGTTGTTTGGAATAATTCGTCGTTTCAGCCTATCAATAGTCCACTGCTGAACATAGGCCTCCCTCATAGATTGCCACAAAAGTTTGTAGCTCTCGTTTTGGGGGGATATTGCCATAGTTGCCACGCTTGGCAGACGGGTTGGCAACCGCAGTTTATTTATTCAGATGTTCCAGCAAGATGCTGCTGCCCATCTCCTGGTTTACATTTTCCCTCTGTCGACTTTTACGACACCCACGGGATGAGATGGGGTGGTAGATTCTCTTAGGCCGCTACTACTGCTGCTAAATTCCACCATCGTACATTGCGGGTCAGCACAATTTCATTAGCACCACCTGGACGACTGGTATTCCACCACTGTTCGCTTTGCCAAAAAAATCATTCCATTTTCTGGAACCTGCTGCCGCCAGCGTTTTTTCCTGACCGATGTGCCTTAGGGACCTTTAAGAAAAAAACCTACTACTTTCTCAAAGGCCGGAATTTCTCTGGTATTGCAGATGTTCAGGGGCGGCGGTGATCACTTATCAGATCAGCCGCATGCTCGTTTGAATGAATGAAATATACTTTATTGTACATCGATAATCAAAACAGAAATATACAAAATAACAAAACTGCTCACAAATTAAGGTACAATTGGCGGCCATATCGCTTACAAGCAATCTCTACCAGGCAACCACGTTGCAAAGGATATTATGACCAGAGAGAAAGGGTTAAACTGTAAATATAATTAGAAGCTCGGTAATATTTAGGAAGATCTATATATTTATATAAATTTAATACATACTTAAACATAAATAAATACATACATAATAGAAAATACATATACAAGAGCCTAAAGGAGCAAACAAAAGTACGAACGTTCATAAGACGCAAGGAGAAGGATTATAGTACATAGAAAGGACATAAGTGGGATGGATTTTTATAATAACTAAGAGTAAATAGGTTTGAGATATAAAGAAACAGTTATTTAGGGAGGAAAAAAGTGCGCTTTAATGAGCCTCTTATATGTTGCTAGGGATTGCGCACGCCTAATATTAAGCGGTAAAGAGTTCCAGAGGCGAACAGCTTCAATAGAAAAGGATTTTGAATAGAAGGAAATATTACGAGAAGGAATTTTTAACAAAAAATTGTTATCAGAGCGAAGAGAGCGAAAGTGAGTGTTCCCAAGAAAATCAAATCGCTCTCTAAAATAAAGAGGGGTATTAGGATTGAATAGAACACAGTATAGAAGAGACAATGTGAGTATTCCTGCGAAGACGGATCGGAAGCCACTTGAGTTTATCGCGATATTCGGGAACAAGGTCATATTTTCGGAGTCCAAATATAAACCGTATACAAAGATTCTGGATGCGCTCAAGTTTATTGAGCAACTCATTTAGATTGAGATAACACGTGTCAGCATAATCGAGAATCGGTAAAAGTAGTGATTGAGCTAGCGCAATTTTAGTTGGTATGGGTAGGAAATTTCTCAATCTACAGAGGGATGCAACCGACGCAAACACCCTCCTACTCACATCACTTACTTGTGGAGGCCAAGATAGAAATTTGTCAAAGATAACGCCTAGATTTTTAACGATGTTACTTTAGGGCACGGATGTCCCGTCAAATACAATTCCAGGTAGCGTTGGAAAGTTGATACGTGTGACTAATTTTTGGCTGCCTATTATTATTGCCTGAGTTTTTGATGGATTTACCTTAATACCATAAGATTTGCTCCATTCCACAATTGAGTCAAGATCTTTATTTAATGAGTCTATAGTTTTCGGTAGATCAACCAATTTAGTCTGAACATATACTTGGAGATAATCAGCATACAGGTGGTAGAGAGAAGATAATCGTAGAGTAATATAACTTATGAAAATTGAAAATAGTAGAGGAGACAACACGCCACCTTGCGGTACACCGTCAACAGTTTGCCATAATCTATAAAAAAATTGGTTTCAGAATGGTCTGTTGCATTATTACTAAGGTGAATGAAGTTTAAACAAAATATTTAAATTTTTGCTTAGCTCAGTTATCAAATCTATCTTTGACTAAGTAGAACATTTCCGTGACTTACCTGGATTAGTATTGAGCAAAGAGTATGATGATACCAGGAGATGGGCAGCAGCATCTTGCTGGAACATCTGAATAAATAAACTGCGGTTGCCAACCCGTCTGCCGAGCGTGGCAACTATGGCAAGATCCCCCCAAAACGAGAGCTACAAACTTTTGTGGCAATCTATGAGGGAGGCCTATGTTCAGCAGTGGACTATTGATAGGCTGAAACGACGACGACGACGAAAGAGTATGATAATAAAACTGGTATTGAGTATACGATCATCATACATAAGTCTACAAAAAGTTCCAAAAGTTCAACCACAATGGAGGCAGACGGAAGTTAGTTTCTTAATTGCCGCCGGTTGATATACTTGTAATTCTTCTTAATTTTTCTCAAGGCAAAATATATTTTGGTTCATTATCCTACGACTTTATTACCTAAAAGATTTTACATATAAAGTATTGGTCATTGGATTTAATAACTACGTTACTTCATCAAATCAAAAACGTCGGACCGGTCCGCTTTTGAGATATCAATAGTTAATAAGTTTTAAAAAAAAATGATACTTTTTGTTACAAGCTTTTATTTGTGAGGATATGTCCAGCAGTGGGTTTCAAATGTTGCTAGAGCTATGGTATTTGTGAAAATAAATCCTAACGAGCCCAAATATGATGAAGCTGTCTTGCTTCCTTTTTTTTATTGCATAATGTGATGAAAAGAGGAAAACGTTCAACTCGCATCAACGCATGACTTCACACTATCTAAAATAACCAAAATGGTGAAAAAGAAAAAACGTAATATGTCGGCTGCCCGTCAGAGGTCCGTGGCTGGCTGTTTATCTACCTATTTTTAGATGTCTTTAAAAAAAAAACAATGCTCGTTACTAGGATTTCTCCCAAATTGTTAGTGCGTTATAAAGACAAATGACAAACAATATTTCAATGATGTTCACTAAAAACACGATATAAGTTTTAAAATGTCATAATATTGAGAAAATTCGAAACACAATTGAACCACAGAAAATTATTTAAACTCTGCTTAAACCGGATTGTTAAATCATTACATGTTAAGTTGAAATATATTCCAAGTGGATTAGTTCGTGTATACTCTCTAAGTTAGATGGAGCGGAATGGGATAGTACAATAAAGAACAATTACTTTCATATTTTAATCTCATTCATATCAAATTACTGAACATAATTTAAGAGTTTAAATGTACACTATTGTGTCTATGATTAAAGATTTTTCTATAAAATATAAATTAGCGTGGCACCATTAAAGGTAGATGTTACCATATGCCTGTTATATAAAATTATCCCAATTACTTATTAGCATATGAGAAGAAAACTTAAAATACCAGACGATTCAAAATCGTGTAATACCTCTCTGTTAATAATAATATATATCATAAAATTCAGCAAGTTTACATAAAAGATTTAATATTCCTATTAGTCTTAAATTCGCTACAAATACAACTAACAAGTTAGATCTAAATATGTACAAGTAGATACATGCTATATTAATTATGTTTACAAGCTGTGTAACAGTTATATTGGAAGTGATTATAACACCACTTCACTCGCTAGATCAGCTTAACTTTAAGCAATATAATCACTTGGCAATATCTATACAACTCCATTCTCAACATTATCTCAGTAATCTATCACACCTTGTACTGTACATAAATGGCAAAAGAATAATTATTTATATTTAAAATTCATAACATAACGTAAAAAATCTGCAAAACAATAGTGACAGTTAGCTTATTGTGATGTGGTCCCTATTCTGATTGTGTAATGTAAGCCCAAATTAGTTTCGACCAATTTTAAGTAATTACAAAACTTTCTATTTGTGTTGATTTATGAACATGTGAAAGTTATCAAAATCTCCGACTTTATAATTTTTCTTTAATACAACTACGTAATAAATAACACCAATTCCCTTTTTGAGTAATTATCAAAATGTGTAACTGTTAACAACAATTGAACAGGAAGAAAAGTACATGTGCGATGTCATAGAGACACAGTGCACAATCTAACAAATGATTTTAAATTGTTCCAAAACCTTTATACATGACAAATGTAATAATATAGATGCTGTTAATATATATGCCCAGTTGTTTTTAAATTCCGTATAATAAAATCAATGCTTGTTAGCAGAGATGGAAAAAAGTCCCCATATTACGTTGAGAGCAACAACTTGGATATTTAGATAATAAACAATCACTTTAACCTAACTTTAAATAAAAAACTTATGAATTTTGACCACGTTCAATAACAATGCAGAAAATAATATATAGTTCACAATAATTTTCGACTATGATGGTGTCGTTTTATAATATTGGTCAATTTTAACTTGTCATATTTTCATTTAACTGTGAGCTTTACATTCAAATAAATTATAATTAAATCTACGTTATTCTTTTTCAAACTACAGGATTACTGAGACTACTGTACATACATGTATAGTATGTACAGTAGTCTCAGAAATCCGGCGGATTCGGATTCGGTGGCCTCGGTAATCCGACATGTTAATTATATGTGTATGAAAATGTTTCGTTAATGCATGTAACAGGATGCAACTATATGTTATCTATTGTTTTGTTTTGCATATTGTAATAGAATCAATTTTATACATTGTTTCCCTTCTTCATAATTTGTCGAATTACAACGTACCTCCTCTATAACATATTCCAGACTACAAGGGGTCGGTGGCAGTGCTCTATAGTCCGACAAATTTGAAAGTCCGATGCCGATTTGCAAAACAATTGTCGGCTTACCGCGGGTCTACTTTATTTCCGATGCAAGTATTTTTGGCTAGCAGACACTCCCAATAGAAGCCACATTCATTGACCTTTTTAAACTCACAGTAACGCCCGCACAAATAGCTTACTGTGGTTTACAATTATTTGATGACGATCGGACTACTCCTTGAGCTGATTGAATAGCTTGGATCATAAAATAAATCATTACCAGTAGCTAGTGATGTACAATTGTCATGTGTTACCATAGATGTAACATACATTAAGAATGCATGAATTTAACTTAGCATGCGGTATGCTAATTTAATGTTATGAATGCCGTGTCCTTCTATAATTGTTGGAACATTTCTAATGACATTTGTACTTACTTACTTATAAAAATGCATAATGTGTCCAATGTTGGGAACTTAAAATAAATAAATAAGACTAGCAAGAGACGGCATACACCATTCGATTCTATTTTAAAAATATTTATTTATCAGTGGAAAGTAGTGCAATCTAAAAGTATAACCTTTTACAATTCCAATTTTTTTATTATCATTTTTAATTATCTATTGTTTTGATTAATTTTGCGTAAGCTGTTATCAGGTTAGAATTCTCTATCAGGTTAGACTGGTCGCTAAGTTATAAGCGACCAGTCTAACCTGATAGAGGATAAGAGATAGAGGATAAGCATAAAAAAATGCGAAAGAAAAATGCGGAAGTTTCCTATCACTGATGAGTTGCCTAAAGCCCTGTATGCGGTTTCTATTAGGGGATGTTCTGTGCTAGCAGAACCTTCAAAATTCTCGTATAACTTGATACAGGAAATAATAACTTAATTGTGGAAGAGGAGACCTAAAAAAAGGTATCATTAACAAATTTCAAAAAAAAAATGTCAAAATATAATCCATACAATATAAAATAAGACTATTATGAAGTTAAAAAGTATTATTTAATGTTTTTCTGTAAATTTACACAAAACGGCAACCTCACGGACTAATTATACGCGGACCAGAAATGAAAATAAGTCATTAAAAAAAAAACTAAATTATTTCGAAAGGAATTCCAAAGCCTAGATTAGGAGATAGATACCAAAAGGAATGTAATTTACTGTCAGGCCACCATGTGAAGACATTATAGACATTAGAGACATTTGGAACATTTTACTATTTCCTCCATAAATGGATTATACATTATTCAGTCAATCTATTGTAGAATGCAATACATTTCCGAACCATTTGATTAGAACTATTATTACAAATAAGCGATTCTATCTGCACATAATTTAACTTGGGTTCCTTTTTACATATTAATAATACACGTAATTTACACTAGTAAAATGGAATTACCGATTCTAATTTCCATATAACCACATTTACAGATTAAAATTTCTAATATTCTGTTTTTTTTTTTAATTCCTACCCTATGACAGTAGTACAAGTACTTAAAGTATTAGTAACATATGTTTGTACATATTTTATACTTATGGCAGTTAATGTATAATCGCCTTTCACTAAATGTAAAAAAGAGGGTTCACAATAGCAATGTAGTATATACAAACCTTTCAATATTTTCACAACATAGTAGTGTTCAATTTCTAAATAATTATCACTGCGATATTGCATCTTATAGAGCAGAATCCAGAGTCAGGTACTAGGAGCACATGTGTGGCTTGAAGTTAAGTCAGCTGTCCATGAGCAGGAGTAAGGCATCGTCAGTGTCGTGACTCCGTTGCCGGAGCACCAGGTGAGGGTAATCGCTAGTAGTTTACAGTAACGGGGTGATGGGATATTGCATTGCCAGCATGGTGTTGCGGGCTCGGGGTGTGGGTGAATGTTGTAACATTGGTCGCACTTGCAGCTGCTCCAGACCGTACTTGCTGAAATGATTATATAATAACTTTTTAGTGTGCATAAAAAGACAATGTTACAGCTACAGTAGACAACCTCGTGGCCTAGTGGTCAGAGTACGTAACTTCGTCGCCGAGGGTAGTTGATTCGAACCCCCGCTGGAGCCAACATTTTGCAAATACACAAAGTGTTGGTTTTCGGGTTGGGTTGTGTTGTGTGAAATTTATATATGTTAAACACTCCTACAATACAGGGTAAAAACTACTGTGGGGCTTCATATAAATGAGAACAGCTTAGTAATAGTATAGTCTTATTTACTCTTTTGACTTTATTTGAGACTGCATCAGACATTCTCGATTTCTATGCAGATATTAACCATAACCAAAATTTGTGCAAAACAGAAACTCGGTATTTCAGTCCTAATGTACTTACCTTTGCGCCTGTGTGATCAGTGACAGAACTATAATATAACAATATCCTCTCCAGATGACAGTTCTTTGTAGTAAGTAAAGAAATGTTTATGGTCAATATTTGCCAAAGTACATCACAAACAATAAATACAACCCTTGTAACTTTTTCCAAATGAGTCTACTAGTGAGGTTTTCATCATCATCATTTCAGCCTATCACTAGGCCTATGGCCTACCCAAAAGATCCATATAAATTTAAGCTCTAACTTGGAAGGATTTTGCCATAGTTACCATGCTTGGCAGGTGGGTTGGCAACCGCAGTTTATTTATTCAGAAGTTCCAGGAAGATGCTGCTGCCTTCTTCTGGTTTGTGAGGTTTTATCTATATTTAAAAATTGAAATGCTATATTTGCACTCACTTGGCTAGTTATTTGCATAACAGGGTTACTTTGCTGGTTTTGTGTGACATCTTCTTCTGTGGGCCTATTATCGTTCGACGCTCTGAAATTTAACGAATTTTTTAGTCATTAATTAATAAGAAACTGATCTCGGCTAAGTATTGGCAGGCACGCTTACACTATCACACCATATTTCAAGTTTTGATGTTTAATATTTTTCTGTTGCTGTGCTGTTTTGTAAACTCTGAAGTAATTGGTTAATTTTAAAATTGTAGTTATCTACTTGGCTATGTTGACTTTGGCATAAAGTTTTGACTCATGCCGTAAATAAACAAAAAATTTATTTATTAAAATAAAAAAATATTGAAATTTGATAAAAATTAAAATAGACGAACGCGTGGCCGAGTGGTTAGGGTACCTGACTTCTACGTCTCGGGTCCTGGGTTCGAATTCCAGACAGAGACAACATTTGTGAAAACACAAATTGTTGGGTTTTGAGTCAGCTTGTGTTATGCATATGAAATGTATGTCTGTAAAACGCCACCCACGATATAGGAGAAATAGCACAGTGAGGGATCGTTTTATTAAAAAATAAAGAAAGAAAGAAATAAACATAGATTAATAACTGTATTAAATATGAAATGTACAGCTCTCTTTCTCCTTCTCTTTATGTTACATCTTTCTTCCCTCTCGTGTTACGAAATAAGCCTTAAAGTGACGCGTCCTTGTAATTTTACTTTGAATTGTCGTCTACTCATCGAATCGCCGCCTAAATAAATAAAAAAGTTGAATGAATGAGAAGAAGAAAGCAGACTGACCTGATATCGTGTTTCCGTTCAGGCCGCTCAGTAGTATCCTTGTCACAATCGCCGCATTGCTCGCCTTCTGCTACTTGTTCATTGTTTGGCACAGTCTCGCCCGTTGCAGCATGAGTACGCTGGTGTGATACTAAATGCCCTGAAAAGTTTTCTTAATATAATGCTTTGCACTTTGTTGGAAAAGCTATGCCACTAAATATGTAATTCTCTATTTTGATGCCAAATTAAAATAGTCTTTTGAATAAGGGTCCTGCAATGCATCATCTAAATTACTAGCTTAGAGATCAGGTGGGAAACGTCGGGTGACGAAACGAGCAAAACGTTCACCTGATGGTAAGCGCAACGTCCGTCCTCAACAAATGCTGTGTCATCCAGAATATTTCTGTGTGACACCACTCTGCGCCCGTCACCCATTGACATCAGTTCTTAAGTCTCAAATGCCCAGTGATTACGCTAGCTCACAGTGCCCTTCAAACCGAAACACAGTAATGCTTCACGGCAGAATAACTGGCCCTGGGGTGGTGCCTACCTAGACGGATTCCTGCATAGGAATCCTGCCATCAGTTATGACAATTAAAAAATGCAGTTCTGAATATCCCTTATGATTTAAAGCTCTTTTAAAAACAGATTGGAAACTATGCATGCATATTCAGTGATTATGGGACATGGCATAGGCTTAAAATTATTTTATCTACAGTGATGTTATACATTCTCTTAACAATCTCGTAATTGTTGTGTCATTTTGTGACTTAAATGCAATGTTTGCTTTCATCATTGCACTGCAGAAAGGAAGAGCTTGCAACTCACAGTGAATGTTACAAATACTGTTATATATTTAATGGATAAGTAAGGTTTCACAATATATTTTATGCGTTAAAATCATCTTAGCAATGCAAAGCTAACTATTGATACTCAGTATGATAAAGCTGTAGGCTAATAATTTTCATTTTTATTATACCTTTTGGATACTATATTTTTTGGTATAACGATAAATATGTCTACTCATCACCAAATATTTAAAAGTACCTAATTGTAAGCAGCCTGCCTGCGAATGTAAAGGCCGTTCCTAAATTAGCAGGATTGACAAAATAGCTCTGCTTGGCAGCATAGCATGGTGTAATCGCATTAACGAGGCAGATAACAGATTATCGCCCCCCTTTATGTGTTTGGCATATGTGATGGTAATACTGCCACAAGGTCACGAAATTTTCTGGTTTTTCTTAGTCCTTAGTCAAGCATAGGGATTTTGTATACAGTAGCTAATTGAAAATTGTTAATTCTGTTTATTTCATAATAAAATTGTAAGTAAATTGCTAAACAAAGGTGATGTTATGTGTAAGACATGTCAACTTTTGGAAGGTTATAGAGCTAAAAAAATCTATCTCTGCTCTAGCGCATGTTTTTAGATTTTATTTGGTTTACCCGATTAAAACCAAAAGTTTCCATATTTAATAATTTACCAACCTTTACAAATGAAGTCTTTCGAACACACGTCACATCTGAACGGTCTATTGCCACCGCCGCCCTTCTGATGCGATCGTTCATGGAATAACAAGTTGCCTTTCAATGGGAATGATTTTCCACATTCCCCACAACTGTAAGGACGTTCACCGCAACTGTGCGCTCTGTAAAATTAATATTGTCGATTGTAAAATACAATAGGGTTTATTAGATGTGTGACAAAGCAGGAAATAATAGTTATTGATATATTAACTGTGAGTTACAGAGAATCCCGCACACAGATCGTAAAAACGACAGATTTAAAAATTTTAGGTCTTCCTTATTGTTATCTACATATGTAAAAGCGATTTACCAGTGACTCATCACGATATCTCCAAAACTGCAAGATATATTGACTTGAAATTTGGCATACATTTTCCTTCCCGACATAGACCCACTATACGGATTTTACGTACATTTACTCCTAAACGTAAAAAGGGGCTCTGGTGCTGTTTCTATACAAACTTTACCATAACGATAACTTCCGTGCGAAGCTAGGGCGTCAGGTAGTAATATTCTAAGTGTGAAAAGTTGTATGTTTATTTGTTTGACATTCAATCGCGCTTGAACAGCAAGGGATTTAAAAAAATGCATGTACCTTCGTTCACGTTACGTGACGCTCAGCGTTAGCTGATAAGTGTCCGGCAGAGTAGAATAGCACCTACCTCTTTCCTAAAAAAGTTGTCGTAAGAGGCGACTAAGGTATTGTACCGACAGCCTTTATTCGTGCAGAATAACACCATAATATGCAATGCTGTCACTATAGTGCTCGTGAGAACGCAATGGTAAATAAGTCCTGTCTAGTAGATACCACCCCAGGGCCAGTTATTCTGTCGTGAAGCAGTATAAGCAAACATTACTGTGTTTCGGTTTGAAGGGCACTGAGAGCTAGCGTAATCACTAGGCATATGAGACTAAGGAACTCATGTCTCAAGGTGACGAGCGCAGTGTGCTGTCACACTGAAATGGTATGAGTGACACAACATTTGTTATGGGCAGACGTTGCTCTTCCCATCATGTGAACGTTTTGCCCGTTTCGCCACTTTATTCAATAAAAAAAAGGTGAGGCCAAGTGCTTCGCCAACCGTCACATCTCGTTTCCAGAAAGGGCCCCCTTATATGGGAAAAAAACGTGACGAGACATGTATGTATGTGACGTTCAGAATTCTCTCAAAAGTGGTACCTGACATTTTACGATAAAACAAGTCTAAAGTAATCATCATTACTACAGCACATTACAAGTCTACTGAACTCAAGTCTGCGCCATAGGTTGCTATAAAGCATGCTCCTGAGCCATCTACATTCATCGACTTTCCGCAAAATTTGAAAGGTCGTTGTTCCACATAGTGAGGCGTCGTCCTACCCTCGAGACAGTTTCTTCTCTAACTTAGATTAATCGGTTCTACGAGCAATGTTGCCGTCCCAATGCCACTGTAGCTTACTCTTTAGGTTCGCCCTCATCTAATTATATATAATCTCTAATCCTAATATAATTCTTATATAATCCTATCTTAATTCCGAATTTGCAGAGGAACACCGAGCGTAGTCCTTTAAATAGCTTTGAGCTTCCTTATACGGCTTGCAGAGAAAATAATTTAGTTTTCAGTCTCTTAAAGTTATTTTCGACGGGATTTGTTAGTTTCCCGAACGCTATTTTTTACGTCCGAAATGTATGGATTTTATATAATCTGTACCAACTAAATGTCAAGCTTTAATAGTTTTTATGTTACATTAGTTGGGACCAAAAAAGAAACAGTTTTCTTACATAACATAAAAGTAAGCCAGCCAAACAACATTTTATTTGTATAGATATACAGATAAAACAATTAAATGTTGGTGTTTTCGTGTTACAATTTTATGTGACCTTCTGTCTGAGTATACTAAATGGACTGTCTAATGTGCTCAGTAAGAGTATGGGAAACATAAATATAAGTTACCTCATATGTGTTACCAGGTGCTCTTTTCTCGTAAAAGGCTTAGAGCAGACTTTGCAGGAATGCGGAGTATCTCCAGTATGCTGCTTCAAATGGTTGGTTAGGTGCTCCTTTCTTGTGAAGGTCTTGTCGCAGAAATCACAGCGGTGAGGCGATTCGCCGGTGTGTATCCTGGTATAAAAAATCAACACAATATTTTTAGCAATTATTAGTTTCTTAATCCAGTGTTTCATATTACACAAGTTAATTCTTTTTTTGGTTGGTTTAATGAATGTTGCATAGCAGACAAAATTAGGTAGAAAATATCTACTGATGACATTCATTTTTTTCATACTCTAATTAAAATGGAAACAGTTCTCAAAAACGCACTTTGTTCCTGTTATAGATAACTGCATGATATATTGTAAACATTACATTTTAAATATTTTTTTAAATTTTGTTTCATGCATAGACTTTAGAACTCAAGCAACTATTTGATTTACTATGAACTCTACAATATTTTATTAATAATTTACATATAAAATTTGAAATACAATAAAGATATAATGTAATAATAAGCAAAAGATTTTTTTTATACACTTCTAAAAATGTGTAATGCTATATTTTATATAGATTTAAATGTTGTATCACTTTATTTCATTTTAGTAAGTACAGCTCGAGATAGATTTTAAAGACATTCAATTCAAAATCATATAAAACAATAACTAAATAAAGGTATCACCTGACATGGTTGGTCAAATGTTCCTTTCTTGAATATGTTTTGGTGCAGAAAGGACATTTGTGCGGAGTCTCTCCGGTGTGAAGGTGTACGTGATTCGTCAGATGTTCTTTCCGCGAGAACGCCTTTGTACAATACGTGCATTTGAACGGAGTCTCGCCAGTGTGTTGCCTGTAGCCAATACAATTCAATTAAGAACCTTCCTTTTTTTTGAACAAAATAATAAGGCACTTGGGAGCTCTCACAATGTAATCATGAATTATAAAAAAAACATGTAATTTTTGGCTTATTTCCCAATTTGGGCCCCAAGTGCCTGTTGACACTGCGCGGTTCCGATTTAAATAGATTTTTTTTATGGCAGCAATATTAATGTCTATAACTGATAGATGGTTCAGTGAGTTTCGTTGTATTATGCTAATATTAGTAAAATTATCTATCATCTTTGTGTTCAATACATGAACATATATACATTATAGTATTAAGTGGCATTAAAGCTCGTTTTTGGTGCCAATGCAGTGTGATTTCCTTCTCACATTTGCTAACGGCACTGTGTGCTTTCTTTGAATTTTATACTTTAATAAAATCTTATGTAACTTTTCATTTTGAACACTTTGCTTTCTTTAAATACGATACTTCTAAATTGTAGACTAGATATTTTATCTAATTAAGTTGCCGTTAAGCGGGTGGAAAACCGTTACTAGTAGTCCTTCAGAAGCTCTTTAATTCCGTCATCCGGGGCGGCGCTACGCAGGAAGCGTGGTTGACCTGTTCTCCAAGAAGGGCGATAACGCCCTCTTGAAGAACTATAGACTGATATCGATTCTTAGCCGCGTCTACCTGCTGTTTTCGAGTCATTACGAATCGTCTCGCAAGCAGCCCCGTCGAGTCGCCGAGCTCCCGAACAAGCCGGATTCCAAAAAAGCTATAGTACCATAGACCACATACATACCCTTCGCCAGATTGTACAAAGACCGATGAGTACAATCTCCCTCTATGTCTGCCGTATGTGTACTATGAGAAAGCCTTCGATTCCGTCGAAATTGGGTCGCTTCAGCGGTGTCGAATTGACTGTCGGTATATCGATGTGTTGCAGTGCTTGTATATCAATGATACGATGGCTATCCGAGTACAGAACCAGTGTACGAAACCGATCCAATTGCAGAAAGGTGTAAGACAGGGTGATGTAATATCCCCGAAACTCTTCACCGCTGCATTGGATGATGTTTTCAAGCTACTGGACTGGAAAGGATACAGTATCCAACGGTTAGGTCTTAAGATAAACAAGACGAAGATCATGTCTAACATCCATGTCACACCTATACTGGTTACTGTTGGGAACACTACGATCGAAGTTGTCGACGAATATGTATACCTAAGACATATTGTCCGACTAGGTAGGTCCAACTTCGACCAAGAGACCAATCGACGGATCCAACTCGGCTGGGCAGCGTTCGGGAAACTGCGTCACATCTTCTCGTCGAGTATACCTCAATCCCTCAAAACAAAAGTATACAACCAGTGCGTGTTGCCAGTGATAACATACGGAACAGAGACGTGGTCCTTCACTTCTAATTATGATGAAATGATTGTGTTAAAGGTCACGCATGAGTACGACACTAAATATATATATATATATATATATACCATACTAATTAAAACTGTGTGCTTTGTGTTGACCAACTCCATTAAAATAATCAGTATCCGATTAATGTCATCTTACAGCATTCTTCATTATTGAAAAACCAAAATACTGTATACATTTCGATCTAAAATAGATACCTATTCCTATTCGAAGCACAACCATGTTGATCATAATCGTGATGGAATTTTCGAAATATAGGTAAATGTGCATAAGGTGTCATGGAGTAAACATGGTGTCATCAAAGGATCTTAATTTTGATAATAGTCGATATATCCTAATTTCTTTTACAGCACCTTCTCCATTTGCAAAAAATATATACAGAGGATCCCGTTCTTTGTTTGGTGGTTGTATGAGTATATATACTGGACATAGTTATTGGACTACACCACAGAACATAAAAAACGAGAAGTACGTAGGCGTGACCCGTGTCGCCACAAGTGCATACTGCAATACTCACTTGCGCAGCCAATCGTTCATAGTCGCTCAGTGATCGCTCAGGTCCGTTACTTATTGCTTAAAATTGTGAAAATGCCTTATTGTGCCATATAAATTAGGACTGCAAAAATTTGTCTCACGGAGGTGTATCAGACCACCGGTAAGTAAAATTTTTGGTTTATTTTATTAGAAATTTCGAAATAAAATATAGGTTTATATAGTTATAGAAATCACAAGAAAAACAAAGGAAATATAACTAGCGGTTGACTTATCGCCAAACATTTATCGATAATATTTAACATACCAAGATTTAAGTACATATAAAATTTGACTTTTTAGTACCCCCAGGACACAGTCACTTAATTTTTTTTAACTTATTTTGTAGTTTGCAGTCTAACGCTGAGCGTTTGGGAAGAGGAAGAAATGGACTTAAAAGACAGCAGCAGAGTGAAAAAGTTTCATAGTCGAAGACCAAAAGCTTCGCAATTTGCAATTTTTTTTTGTTGCAGCAATAAGAAAAAGTACTCTTAACAACATATGTAAAATAAATTACTTGTCTTTTCTTTATTTCACTGTACTTAATTTTGTAAAATACCGTCGAGGCCTATATCCAGCAGTGTACTTGTGATGGCTGATGTTCGCTTCAGTGCATACTGGTAAATTTTCACATTTTCCAAATATTTTATTGCATGCAGGTTGTCTCAAGTTTTTTTCCACCGGATAGTTCATGGTAAGTCATTTCATTGGTGGTAGCTCCATATATCAGAACTTAGGTTATTACTACTATGTAATTTAAACTTGTACTGTATTTTAATTTGTACTTTAATCAAATTTATGACAAGACACCAAAGATATGGAGTTTAGCACTATTAGATAAACATACTGCTAAAAATAGGGTTAGCTTTCATTTGAACAGTTTTATGATTTTAAGTAATTTCTTAGTTTTCGATTTTGACCCATCTTAAATTCGGGATAGTAGTTGCAATATAATGCGAATGTGTGAGTTTGGCGACACTGGTTCTTGTACTAAATTGTGCACATACTACTTCTACTAGTTTTTTATTTTCTGTGGACTATATTGTCTATTCTTAATTTTATAATAAATGATAAAACTTTTGTGCGGAATCCTTCTGAGTAACCACTTTTAACTAAACATCTAAAGTAACTTTTGGTGGCCTTATAAAATATAGTTATTTTTTGCTTCTTATGTTAGTTAGACCAGGTTTCGATAGGGTGTTTCCACCACTATGAATTATCCTACTAGGGTGTAATTCTTTTAGTCTTTAAATAGTTAACTTTTCTATCAATGTTGCAATCAATGTTCTATCAAAGCACAGAAAGTGATTTGATAGTTGACTTTATGATCAAACCTATTCATAAAAAAATACTTGTTGATTATTTTTTCAGCTATATTTTATATAATAACATTATAATAAACAAATTAATTGTTTTGCTTCCGCAGAATTTTGCGAAATTCGCGACGTTAAAATAATTCTATGTATCCCTCTCTTCATTAATACGTTAGTATAAATATCCAGATTACATTTTTTTGAGGAATAAAGTTAAGTCACTTTATTCTATAAAAAAATTTGATGTGTAGTACAACCTCTGTTCATAACAAATACTGTGTTACCTAGAACATTTTTGTGTAACATAGCAACCGAAACACAGTAATTTTACGCTAGTTTACGCTATTCCTTCACGGCAGAATGACTGAGGGGGTACCATCTATCTAGACGGATTTTTGTATGGTAATCCTATAATATATTATTGGATTGATTTATTTGGTTTGAACAATTATTTGTTGGCAACATTTTAAATACTCTGTGCGACTGTTTAACCAGAGACTATTACGTGTTTTAAGTGCGGGTAAATTGGCAGTATGAATGTGAGCAAATCACAGATTATTTTGTGGTTGACATTGTCAGTATGAACACAAATAATTAATGTTTCATTTAATTTCATGTATTTGTAACACAGATTAAAATGTAAATTTTAGATTCCTCGTTTCTTATCCATACAAAATGTAACTATACCAAATCACACTCCTTCGTGCGCGCAATATGCTTAAGAAGGGTTACAGGGGTAAAGGAGTTGTTTTATTAATATATAGATATGTATGAACACACTAGCACATATTTTTAATGTTTAGTATTTAATATGCATAAGTAGTTGTTTAAATATTTCATGCCTATTTATGTTTTATTTTATTTCAATTAAATTTAAACCTATTATTGTATAAAAAATACTATCGACTCCATACGAAACATTAAGTTAGATGGTAACTGTCCTTAAATATGATCACCTTTCATATCCATAACAACCTTAGTTTAGTCAGTATCTCAGTCTAGGGGCAAGTTAACATTTTGAATGCAAAATTCCAGTAAGTGCACAAAATCTATCGATCTAAAGATTCAATAAATTTATTAAACAAAGACAAAGAAAAATTGAAACAGGATAAATAGATGATACTAAATCCTGGGAATGTTAGGAGGTTAATTGCTTGTGAATTTTTTTTATATTATAATTTTAGCTATTGAAATATGTTTAAAAAAAGAGCACACCTGTGGAGTGTATTCTCCTAGAAGGGAAATCCTCATAAGACGGAAAATTTTAATTTTTTACGTCAAATAATAATGTCACCTAGTGGTAAGAGTACGTCCCTTTTACGCCGCTGGTCTTGGATTCGAAGCTGGAGCCAACACGTGTGCAAACACAAATTGTTGGTTTATCGGGTCTGATTGTGTTGTGCATGTAAAATTTATATTTGTAAACCCTTACAATACTGGAGAAATAATAGTGTGGAGCAAACAAAAATGTTCTGGGTGACAGTATTTATTATTGGCAGACGCTGCATTTACCATCAGGTGAACGTTTTACTCGTTTCGTCTATTAATCCGATAAAAAAAATGATTCGTTTTCGCCAATCTCAGTTAAAGTAGGCGCTCGTTATAATGCATTTTAATAGTTACTTTTATTTAAAATCGAGTAATTTTTGCAATCGACAGTAAATGATAGTAGAGATTTGCTGGACCGGATATAGCCAAAACGAAAAGCACAATTTTGGTATCAAATTGTCTTTTCCAATCACTGTACACTTTCGCGAGCGTTTGCTGCATAATAAACTATAAATATTAAACATCAAAACTCAAAACCATACACGGAAACTACAAAATGCAATAATTACACCACCGCCGCCCACTTTTCCGAGTTGGCGCCAAGAGTAATGCCAATAGTCCTGCCCCTGCCCCTACGAGTAGATACCTCGTAGGGGCAGGGGCAGGGCGGGTGTAGGCGTGCGGATACGAACCGGACGTGGTTGACGAGGTGCTCCTTGCGCGTGAAGCTCTTGTTGCAGAAGGTGCAGGCGTGCGGCGTGTCGCCGGTGTGCTGCCGCACGTGGTTGTTGAGGTGCTCCTTGCGCGAGAACGCGCGCGGGCAGTACGTGCACTTGTGTGGAGTTTCGCCCGTGTGCTGTCTGCGCAAGAGTACATTCCGATTTGATTCTCGTCGACAGCTTTTGTGCCTGCTGCTCTACTACACTACGTTTATTGGGCCATCTTTATCAGTATGATATTCGACACTCTTAGTTTTATGTTTTTTGGGGACCGCGTTATAAGCTCATTGGCCGTTTTTATTACTACGGTAGTGGTTACTCTTAGTTTTTCTTTTGTTTATTGGGTACCACGTTATGAGCTCTTTGGCTATTGAATATATTTTTATTTGCTTCTTTTTTTTAATTATTGAGGACCATGTTATAAGTTTAGAGCCAGTCTTTGTTAGGGAGCAAATTATAAGAATGTTGTCGTCTGCTGCATAAATATTTGCACAAAAAATTCTATTAATGTTGAGTAATAGAGATAAAGCTAAGAAATAATGCTCTGAGATGGAATCTTACTTATTGAGCTTCATTCAATATTATTTTATTAATTGGGGATTGTGGAGCTATGAAGCCTATTCATGACGGATTATATTCGCGTAACAGTGGCCCTTTATTCCAAAACAAGTTCCTTGAGATTTACCTTGAAGTATAGGGAATAATGCCTAATGCAATAAACTCAGCAATGGAAGTAATGTAAAATTAGTAAAATGGAAGTTTCGCGTTTTAATTTACAGAATCATCGGTGTATAATATTAAGTTAACAGATTATAATAATTTTTTTTTATATAGGTTAACCACATTGGAGAGTATTGCTAATAATTCTTTGAAGGGAACATTAATAGTATTTGCTGTCTCCATTAATTACTTTGGCCAAGCTAGTCTCTATTAGCGCATTAATCTGCAATAAGCGATATGGGAAGGATCGATATGGGTGTCACTCCACATCAGGGCTCAAATCGGAATGCACAATGCTGTGCTACCACAATTGTAGCGTTCAAAGGGAACTTCACACAAGTGCCGTTTAGGACTTACATATTTAACCAATTACATTGCATGACCTTTCGGCGCTTAGTGATGTGTTCGACTTGAAATCGATATAGGAACGCGCCATTTACTAGACAACAACAACAAAAACATGCCAATACATGCAACTACTTTGGACTCATGCCAGAAGGATTCGGGATCAGTCTACTATAACAGAAAAAGGTTCCGTTGGCTTACGAGCAGCTTGTAGCACAGCATTGTCAGACGATAAGATGGTTGTGAATAGAAACAACAAAAACATAGTCAAAACGAAGGGACATAATTAAATGTTAAGGACTAAACAAAAAAAAATATTTAGTGCTCTGTAACCCAAGCAATACTTTGTTTCTAAGGAGAGACAGAAAGAAAGAAGCACAAAAGAATTTAAAATTACACTAATGTTACAAGTACCACATTAAATATATAAATAGCTTTGAGGTTATGTCCATAAACAATATAGTACAATTCTGCAGCGCTCCTTATCAAAATCATAAATGTACTGACCTGATATGGTTAGTGAGGTGTTCTTTCCTTGTGAAAGACTTTGCACAATAAGTACAGCGATGAGGCGACTCTCCCGTATGTTGACGGACGTGATTCGTCAAATGTTCCTTGCGTGTGAAAGATTTCGTACAAAACGAGCATTTATGAGGCGATTCCCCTGTGTGTTGACGAACGTGGTTCACTGTAAATGGAAAAAAGAAAATTGACACCAAATTAATCAAAATGTTTCATTTACAGACAGGCAGTAAATAATGACTAATTTCGAGTATAGTTCTCGCAGAATCAGTTGTTCTACTGTAAAGTAATAGTGTGACTGGGCATATGAGACTTAAGAACTGATGTCTCTGAGTAACGAGCGCAGTGTTGAAACATTTCTTCTGTCTGTCTTTTTACTGGTGGTAGGATTCTTATGCAGGAGTCCGTCTAGGTAGGTACCACCCCAGGGCCAGTTATTCTACCGTAAAGCAGTAGTGTGCAAACATTACTGTGTTTCGGTTTGAAGGGCACTGTGAGCCTGCATAATCACTGGGCATATGAGACTTAAGAACCTATGTCTCAGGGTGATGGTACAGTGTAGTGTCACACAGAAATTTTCTGGGTGGCACAGCATTTGTTATGGGTAGACTTTGCACTTACCATCAGGTGAACATTTTGCTCGTTTCATCACTTTATACAATAAAAAAAAAACCACCACACGTCGTGATTTATACTAATATTTTCAGAATTGCAATCTTCTAATACCATACAACAGATATAGCAAACAATAATAGGAACAAAATTACAAATTAAGGGAAATTATCATACAAACTGATTTTATATCATTGCACATGTTATTGTTAAGGAATGAAACAAAATTATTTTTGCAAAGATTTACATTTTAGAAATGGTGTGTATGACCGACCCCCCGATTGCTGCAGTTGCATCCTCCCGCAAAACCGTGCAGGTCGATGCTCCATTTGGTGGCAGATTGCACTATACTGCGGCTGCCGGTATAAGGTTGCTATACTCTAAACCTTACTTCACCAATGGTTACTGGTTCTGCGGGATATATTATGGTCGGTCCATTGCAATTTCAGCTTTCTGATATTTAGGGCTTTGTCGGATACGGATTCTTCTCGCAGAGAATCACCGAACATAGCTTTTGAATGAACGCTGAGGGTTAGGCAGACAAGCGAGGGAAGCTTTGCCAACTATTAACAATCCAATGTGCTACTCCATCAGAATAATCCCTAAATCAGAACGGTTGGTAGCGCCATAGAAGGACATGTATTTTTTAACAAAGGTCCAGTTTTTTTAGGTGTCACAGACAGCCCATTGTGCAGAACATGCACGGAGACGGACGAAACGGCGGACCATGTTGCTGGACTGCCCTAGGGCTCGCAAGGTTTGATGCGGTTCCTGGAGGAGCTTGGATGGCTCAAAAAAATAACTTTTCCAGCCCTCACTCAAAATGCGCACATAGACGTGGAGTTGCTGAAACCTGCCCAATGTAATCTAAAATCTTGTTGAGGGACTTTGAGCTTCTTTTACTATAATGGATTTTCCATGGCTGCTTGTTTCTATTGCATATCATTACCTAAGTGGTCTTTCCGAGTAAACGCTTTAGGGCAGTATCCACACTGAAAGGGAGTCTCGCCGGTGTGCTGCCTCACGTGGTTTACAAGGTGTTCCCTCCTCGTGAAGGACTTGGAGCAAAAGCTGCAGCGGTGCGGCGACTCGCCCGTGTGCTGGCGGACGTGGTTCAGCAGGTGCTCCTTGCGCGTGAACGTTTTGGAACAAAAGTCGCAACGATGCGGCGTTTCACCTGGAACACCAAATGCGGCTTATGAGTATTTAAACATAAAAAAATTATACTATTTAGTCTTTTATAAGATATACTTAGGTTAATCATAAATAAAAATGTTCCTGAATTTTATTTACAGATTTTATTAAATATTCTAGTTTATTTAAAAACATAGTACATATATATACATCTCTAATATATTCGATTTATATTAATAATAATAATAGTTCATTGTAAAAATGATTTACAATTTAAATGAATACAGCCCTGGTACCTAAAACAGCGTAAGCCGTTTGCTGGCGTAATTATATAAGTACCATTTTAAAAATAAAATAAATACAATAGGCACATCATTTACAGTACAAGCCATATAATGGAAATGAAATAACATGATTATATGGTATTAAATTATATTACATTGCATTTTAAAATAATGTAGTCTTATGAATATAGTAATTTAATTTATTTTTCATTTCTGTTTTAATAAAATGATATCTCACACTAGGATTTTTACTATTTTGTGGGTGCATATTGTACACAAAAATGTCACTGTAGGCCATTTTTGTCCCGTGCGGAAATCAAAACCGCGATCCTACAGTGTAGAAGCCAAATGATTAGTCAATTCGCCAACCGGGCCAAGCCAAGTTTATAGTATTTGTAGTGGTAAAACAAAATCAATTATCCACAGCAAAAGAAGTATTTTTTTTATGAAAGGAAGTGACGAGATGAGTAGATCGTACACCTGACGGTAAGTGCAAAGTCAGCCCATAACAAATGCTGTGGCATCTAAAACATTTCTGTGTGATACCACACTGTGAATCATCACCCTGAGTCTTCTGTTCTTAAGTCTCATATGCCCAGTAATTATACTAGATATCAGTGCCCTTCCAACCGAAACAATAATATTTGCACACTACTGCTTCACTTCCAAATAATTGACACTGCACTGTTGCCTACCTAGTAAGCAAATTGTTAAAGTCACACATGCATGATTAGCCATGATTAGACATCAAATTAAACATACATTAAGATACTTTGGAAAACCAAGCCTGACACCAAAGTCGTACAGCCTACAAATAGTAATCTTTACACGACATAGCATATAACGACACTGGCTGTACAATATCAAAGCTATACTGACCCGTATGCCACAGTATGTGATTGGTGTAGTGTTCCTTTCTCGTGAACGACTTGCCGCACAATTCGCATCGGAATGGAGTATCATTTGTATGAGATCTCATATGGTTGACTAAATGCTCCTTCCTAGTATACTTCTTGCCACATATTTGGCAATGATGCGGCGTTTCACCTATTTGGGTGGGGCAGAAAATAAACTGTTAAAATTCAATGATGCAACTATGTTACTTTGGACTTTAGACTATTGTTCAAAAACCCCAAATTCGAACGATTATGACTGTTATTTATTAGAGTATAAGTAGAGAGCTAACTCTTTTATCTACTACAAGTTACGTAAATAGTTGAATCATTCAATTCTACTTTCTGCACCACTTAAACCATAACTAAGGTGCAGGCTTGGATATTCCATACTATCTAAAGGGTGCATAAAGCATTAAATGTAAGAAAGAAAAAACAAAAACTATAAGGCCAATTTAAAATCTTACTATGTCAAAAAAAATTTAAAATGTTCATCAATTTGACAGTGAAAACAATAAAAAAAACAAATTATCGTCCAAAATACTTATTTACATTTGAAATATGGCAGAAGAATTATATGAAAATTATAATATCTGTTTAACTTGAAAAGGTTAAACATGTTACTGAAAAACATTATTTATGCATATTATTTACAAAAAAATGTATAAGAATTGCATCAGACTGTGACCATAAAGTATCAACAAGTAAGTCTATTGTAAAACAACAGAATAAAAAACGACAACAAATCTTTAAACTACGACATTCAAACATAAAAGTTAACTCTACTGCGTTTATGAACTATTATCAGTGTGTGGACAAAGTCACTACAATATCTAGTAATAATAGCCATACCTGTGTGCCACATGACATGATTCATAAAGTGTTCTTTCCTGGTAAAGCTTTTCTTGCAGATATCACAACGATGTGGTGTCTCTCCTGTATGCTTTCTAACGTGGTTCACCATATGCTCCTTACGTGTGAAAGTCTTCGCACAGAATTGACACCTGAGGACAGAGTTATGTTATAAACGTTGCATTGCTTAAATTATTAATTTTTATTTAAATAAAAAAAACAATATGCAGAATTCCAGGTGGGGCAAGTTATGATATGATTAAACTCAGAAATTGTATGAGATGTTAATTTTGTGCATGGGCAACAATTGTGTTGTCGTTTTTTTTATCTGTTTTCGTTTACTTTAAATATCTTCATTAGAGGATGTATACATATTTAATTACTTGCTACTGATTGTGGCTACGCTTGCGTGTAACTATATCAGCCAGAACACATTGCTATATGTACTATTTGGCTTGTTCTCTAGTTATATCAACATAACACAGTAGTGTTATAACTAATTGCAATGTTCTTAATAGTAAAAACTTCTCAAAGAAACATTCTTTATGATGAAAACAGCAATGATATACGGTGTGTGAATATTTAAATTTAAAGAACTTAATATTATTTTAAGAGTATATTATATGTGTTAGAAAAAGCTTTATTCTGAGAATCGTATATAGTATGTGTAAATGAAACAAACACTACATTTCTGTAACTATAACCTACATTTCGAACCCCTTCAATATGTTTTGAACCAAATAGTCAGTTGAAGTTATGTTCGGCGCATCTCTAGTAGGGATACACTCTTTTGCAACTAAATGGGCACCTAGGAGATTGAACTAGAGGTACCATAGGTAAGTTCATTTATTTGTCTTTGTAGCATCATTTCAGCCTATCATAGTCCACTGTTGAACAGAGCCTCTGTCCTAGATTACCACGAAACACAGTCCTGAGCCACCTGATCCATCGACTTCCCGCAAAACCGTCTTGGTCTTTGTAATATATATTTAATATTGACAATATTGTTTTGGAAGAAATTTTAAATTTTTTCTTCCTTGAATGCAAACATATGCTTTTATATGTTTCCCTCTGTTTAAACTAGGGGTATACTGTGA
The DNA here is from genome assembly GCA_019845155.1 of Luehdorfia chinensis. Classification (NCBI taxonomy): domain Eukaryota; kingdom Metazoa; phylum Arthropoda; class Insecta; order Lepidoptera; family Papilionidae; genus Luehdorfia; species Luehdorfia chinensis. Next base: position 1,008,803 of record JAHVAK010000642.1, read on the forward strand.
GTGAATGTCTTTAGGCACTAATAAATTTAAGGTTAAATAAATGTACTTCACAACTAGTTGGGATTGGAACTAAGAACACATGACTTTATATGTACTCTGGACCACTGAGCTGGGCATTTTACATGCCCTTTAACTAACTTATTTAAGTTCTCTTCCACTACATCTGGCAATTAAAAATCGGTAGAGTAAGTATTTCAACCCGAAGAATTGTAATTTAAAATATATATATATATATATATATTATTGCACTCATCAAATACCGAAATAAGGTTAGAACTTATTTTTCCGTTGTTATCTATAAATCTCGAAATTTTGTCAAATCTGTATCTAATCGGTACCGTTTTAGAATTACTCCATGACATAGAACTTTTTGTAAGCTTAATAAATTAATTTATTTCACTGTTTTGGAAAACCCATGGCTACATAACAATACAGTACATTACTAGTTACAATATTGAAGTAAGCAAAGAGACCAGCAAATTGTTCTCCTAGATCACTAGGAGAACAATTTGCTGGTCTCTTATCAAAGAGCAACATCTGCTCATAACAAATGCTGTGTCACCCAAAACAATTTTGTTTGGAACCATTTAAATTCTAAGTCTTATATGCTCAGTACCCTTCAAACCGAAATAGTAATGTTTGCATACCTAGATGGATTTCTGCATAGGAATCCTACCAGCAGCGACATATATACATTTATGATTATCTTACACTTTAAACAGTGAAAAAGAAATGAGAATTCTTTATTTTTCAATGTAAGAAATATAAATTTCGTTGGTAAAACGTTATATTTTTACAGTCTACAACCGTTTCGTAAATATCCTCTGATGGAGAAGTAACAGGCGAAAGAAACTTCGCAAGTATCGTCTTTTTAGTAATTCTTTGGTATCTGGATAATAATAGTCATAATATACATAATAGATAATTGGTAATAGTCAAAAAAATTCTTACTCCCCTATTATTCCCACACTATCAGTAAACTAAGTTACTACTTAAATTACAAGTGACTGGTCTTGGTTCTAGTCAGGTATTTCTTTTTATATACACAGCATAAATGTCCGTGTGGTGCGAAACAGTAAACAGTTTTCAAGTTTAAACCTTTACAATTTATAAGTTTTCTAAACATTATAGAAGGAGAGTATCAATAATATTAGTAATTATACATCCTACTGCAGAGCGTAGGCCCTCCAATGCTCCATACACGAGTTTAATCCGCCACTTTACTAAACTCTGGGTGAGTGGAATTAATTATGCTTATGAATAAAATTCAGCCAAGTACATTTTATTCGTTTTTCTTTAACACAGAACAAAACTTATCCTCATCGGGTGGTCATTGGTTAAATAGTGGATATAAACCTCTTTCAAGAAAAGACCACGATATGAAGACGCGATATGGCGATCGCAGTATCAGAGTCCCAGAACTTTCCGCACTGATGACTATCACCTGTCGGTGTGATTTTGATCTGGCGGTGATTGTGCGCGTGTTTATTCAGAAAACTGTTCGAAGGAATGATAGTTTTTAGGCATTTCCCATCGTCAACTCTGATAATACACATCTGAGAAGACGTTTTACGTAATATTTTCTTATGCTGCCTCCATGCAGCAAAATTTATAAACCACGTACGAAATATATGTTTGACCAATTTCATTGGTGCAGGAACAAGTACATGATCAGCAAGCATGTACTGAGAAAGTTAACCCATATTTGCAGAGACACCACAGGAGTAATAGGGTCATCTACATAAAAAGAAATTATGTTAATATTACCTATAAGGAGTTTCTCCAGTGTGGCTTCGAACATGGTTGTCAAGATGCTCCTTGCGAGAGAATGTTTTGTGGCAAGTTGTGCATGCATAGGGTTTATCTTGAGTCAACCTTTTAGCCTGCCTCTCTGCAGGGTCGCCAGCTAGAAAGATAATATCATATGTAATCACAATTACCTTAATATGTTTTTAAACAAACAAAAAAGACTGCAGTTATAGCAAAAATTTCATACAAAGATATTAGTCATAGGGTTGAAAAATGGATGTATTTGTAAGTGTTGATTACAAATTTTTGAATAGTGATTTTTAACAAACGCCAATGAATTAAGGATAATGGGGAAATAGCACCTTAAACTCTAAATAAATTAGGAATCTTCTTCATTTCATCTTCATTAGCATAATGGTGTGGTTTTTTTACATCTTAGATAAAGGTGGACACTATGACCAGTCTGAGTTTTTATATTATATCATCATTTCAGCCTATCACTAGTTCACTGCTGAACATAACTTCGCCCATAAATTCCGACGAAAAGTTTGTAGCTCTCGTTTTGGAGTGATTTTGCCATATTTGCCACGCTTGGCAGGTGGTTTGGCAACCGCGGTGTATTCAGATGTTCAAGGAGATGCTGCTGCTCATCTTTTGGTTTTCATTTTACCTCAGTAGACTTTTACGACACCTACGAGATGTGATGGGATGGTAACTCTCTTAAGTCACCACCACACGGCAAAGGATGGTTATTCCTCTTTTTTCTATAATTTCCTAACATTTCTTCAACATCCGTTTTCCACATTGAAATAAAACAATTTTTATGGATTTTATATATCAGACTAAAAATATTAATTAAAAGCTGAAGGTACTCCGGGTTAACTATGACATCAGGACATCTGTCACCTCAGTCCCCCGTGACCATGGGTGATGTATAGCGCCCTAAATGTTGGGTTATAAATAGTTTAAATTAAACGCTATAAAATTCGTAAAAATAGTATTATTTAAATGTGAAGTATTCGCTTAAATATAAGAAACCATTATCCGTTTTCCACATTCAACAAACAGTTATTGTTAACAGCTAGTATTTGTTTCTTTGCTATGAGTATTGTTACTGCGATTTGTACTGCGATTGTTACTGTGATGTATACACCCTTGTGGGTGTAGCTCCACAACTTTTTACACCATCTACCAGCTACTAACGTCCGATAGTTAAAGGAACAGTTTTGTCTCACTATTCATATATAATGCGTGGGACGTGGTTGACGTGATGAGATGCTGTTATGTATGCTTTACCTAGGTGACATTTTCCGTGCCTCGACAGTTCAACGCCGTTTGCAAATGCCGAGCCACACACTTGGCACGTGTACGGTTTACTCTCACCATGGTATCGTCTGCATAAAAAGAAACATGTTTAAGTGTTGGTTAGAAACGATCGGTTTGTTCGATTCCCGCGCGGTTACACGATGTTATTAAGTGATTATTAATCGTAACCATAATTTTTAAGGGGCGGATTTCGTGGCTGCTCTACATATGCAATAAAAATTGTATTGTATTCATGAAAGCCTGTTACTTTTAATTACATTTTTTTATACATCATGTCCGGATCGTAGCAAGTGGAAAGATGTGGTCCCTGCTTATCACAATGGGAAAGAGGCGTGATTGTATGTATGTATTTAAATATAGATAAGGTTTTTTAAATTTTGGCAATTAATATATAACAGTAATGATGATAATGTTTTTCAATTTTGAGCACTAGTTCATATTCTGGTTTATACCAGAAGCTATAAACTTTAGTATTGTGTTTGGGCAAACCACAGAGGCACTCACTGAGGGTCACTTTCTCATATCTAGTGGAGAGCTTGAGTCAATTTGACCATAGAACGGTCAGTCAATGTCAAAGTCAGTCATGCAATGAATACCGGGATAGTCATAATAAGCCTAAACACAAAGAACTTGTGCACTTGAATAAATATTGACTTTGGCCGGAATTCGAATCTAGAACCCAGGAACATAGCTAGATTTATTAGTACTACAGGAAGTTGTTCATGTTTACTTTGGGCTATAAAATCAATAACTTTACTTTTATTTTTTACATCTGATGAAAGTAAAGCATGCTATAATCGGTGAATTTAATTTTGAATAAAATAGTTTGTCAAAGAGTAGTTACATTTAACAATAATTTTAAGAATTTTTCAGTTCATCTGTTTTAGATTATAAAAAAAATTACCTGTGTACAATAAGCTGGTAACGGAACTGAAATATCTTCCCGCAAATGTCGCAGGAATGATGTCCGGGCGAGGAGTCCGTTTCTGATATGGCAGCGCTAGTACCTGCTTCTACTTCCACTTCACTTATTACCTAAAAAAAGTTGTGCTCGTAATTACTTAAGTACTTGAAAAATAAGTACATACATTTATAGTTCTACAGTTAACGTAGAACACGGGCAGTAAAACTTAAAGTGTGCCATTATCTAAAGAGGATATTTTATGTAACAAATAGTCATAAAAAGACATACAACTACATTATGTCCAGGGTTGCCATCAGTCCCGATTCCGCCGGAATAGTTTCGATGTCGAGGGATTGTCTCTCGTCCCGACGACCTATCAATTTTGTACAGATTTTTGAGCTGTACTGTGCAAACAAGTGTTTCGGACTGTAAGACACTGAGGGCTAGTGTAATCGCTGGGCATATGAGTCTTAAAAACTGATGTCTCTGGGTGACGGGCGTAGTGTAGTGCGACACAGAAATGTTTTGGGTGTAAGAGCATTTGTTTTGGGCAGACAGACAGACGTTATGCTCGTCTCGTCACTTTAACCGATTAATAAAAACGCTCAATTCAGCAGCAACAACTGCAAGTAACTGAACCTCACAGCACAGTGTGCTCACTGCTCACACGGCTCCCGTCGCTGATTATATAATCTCCATTTCATTCATATAAGACTAAAATTTTCGGCTGGGATTAAACAAACCGTGTGGCAATGCTATTGAATCAATCAAGCAAGTCTGTATGAGTCGTTAAAGTCGTCTTAGGGTAATACCAGGTAAAACTTGAGGCCTCTCTCATTTTTCATTTCATTTGGTTCATAGCCCACATTTTTTTTTTTATTGTATAAAGTGACGAAACGAGCAAAACGTTCACCTGATGGTAAGTGCAACGTCCGCCCACAACAAATGCTGTGTCTCCCAGAATATTTCTGTGTGACACCGCACTGCGCCCGTCAGTCACCCTGAGACATCGGTTCTTAAGTCTCATATGCCCAGTGATTACGCTAGCTCACAGTGCCCTTCAAACCGAAACACAGTAGTGTTTGCACACTACTGCTTCACGGCAGAATAACTGGCCCTGGGGTGGTACCTACCTAGACGGATGCCTGCATAGGAATCCTACCACCACATGAACAAAATGAAATGAAAAATGAAAGAGGATAGATACGAGGGTGGATTGAAAAGTACTCGGCCTAACCAAGAAAATAAACACATACTAAATCAGTTATATTTTTATTTTTCTACATAATCACCATCAAGTTCAATACACTTTTGCCACCTCCCCTTCCAAGCATTTAGACCGTTAAAAAAATGATTCTTCCTTAGAGTCAAAATATGCGTCTACAGCTGCTTTGACCTCGTCGTTTGTCGAAAATCTTTGACCTCTCAAGTGCTTGTTTGGGTTAGGGAACAGAAAGAAGTCTGATGGTGCCAGATCAGGTGAATACGGCGGTTGCGGTAACAGTTCAAAGCCACAGTTGTGAATTCCAGCCATTGACTGTACTGACGTGTGAACACGGGCGTTATCTTGATGAAACAGGACTTTTCTTCTGAGCATTCCTCGACGTTTTTCTTTTATTTCCTCTCGTAAACGACGTAGTAAGGTGCAGTAGTAATCAGAGTTTATAGTTTGACCCCTTTCAAGATAATCAATCATAATCACACCTTTCGAGTCCCAGAATACTGAAGCCATCACCTTATTTGCCGACAAAATCGACTTAGCCTTTTTAGGGGGTGGTGAACCAGGTCTTCTCCACTGTTTTGATTGTTGTTTTGTTTCCGGTGTACAGTAATGAACCCATGTTTCGTCCATAGTAACAAAACGATTCAAAAAATCATCTGCATCGGCTTCAAATAACTCCAAACAGTCGCGTGAAATAGTCAATCGCGTCCTTTTTTGTTCAACTGATAGCAGTCGCGGAACCCACCTCGCAGACACCTTGTGGAAACCCAACTCGTTGACAATGATGTTTTGAGTTCGTTCATAAGAGATGCCTATAATCTCGGCTATCTCTCTAATTTTTAATCTGCGGTCTCCCATTATTAAATCAAGTACTTTTTTAATATTTTCGTCAGTAGTTGACGTCGAAGGCCTTCCAGAGCGGGGTTCATCTTTCACACTCTCTCTACCACGCTTAAATTCTGCTATCCATTTTTTGACGGATGAATATGACAGAGCACAATCGCCTAATGTACTGACCATGTCATCATGGATGGCTTTTGATGATAGCCCCTTCTTATGGAGGTACTTAATGACGGCACGCTGCTCGATTTGCTCCATTCGCGGAAATTATGACCGAAAATAAATTTATAAAATCAAAACTAATTATCGCACACGTTTCGAACTTCACACAATGAACTAGTCTGAACTGAACTAAATAATGTGGGTAGATTTGATTTTTAGAATTGAATGGATCTGTGTTAAGCCGAGTACTTTTCAATCCACCCTCGTACATTAAAATTTCTTCTGTATCATGAGTGCGATTCACAGATATATATTTCAAATGGACGAAACAACCAGATAACCAACAATTTGTTTTTACAAAATAATCTGGAAAAAATTATCGAAAATCGACCATCTATGATACAAAGAGTGAGTTGCGGACAAGACTTTTAACTCTTAGTCTTATTTACTAGATAGTACAGTAACTAAGGCTAATAATTAAAAAGTCAGTGTTTCAGCTCAGTGGCTGGACATAATGCGCTTTTACTTTACCATCATTATATATAAATACGGCCTTGGCCAAAAGTATTAGGCAACCCTATAAAACAACGATAATTCGAAAATATTTTAAAAAATTGCAAATATTTTTAACAAAAGCCAAGCCAGTGCCGCCAAACTATAATTAAAACAATACATAACATATTTCTATACGCCATAAAACACCTGGTGAGCAAAACCCTGAACATAAAGGATGTTATAAAAAAATAAAACAGAAATATTATATTAGTCTTCAGTTGCTATTGATAGCGTAAAGTTATCGTTTTTGATTTAGTGGTGAAATTGACATTATCTTTTTTCGAAAATGCCGAAATAAGGTGAATAACGTTACGAAAAACGAATCAAAATTCAGTTGTCACATGAACAGAGCAACAGAACAAGGAGAGTCTCGAGTAGAGATTGCCAAATTCTTGAAATGTTCATGGTGCGCAGTGCAATCTGCAATTTTAACAACCGTTTGTTTGTGACGACTGGCTTCCACGCAAATATAATGCGGACGGGCAGAAAACGCGTGACTACTGAACGCCAGGACAGAAAACTTATTCGCGAGTCTCTGAAGGACCTACAAGGAAAAACTTCGTCTGAGCTTGCTGCTGTCCTGTCCGAAGAAATTGGAAAGTCTGTTAGTGCTTGAACAGCAAGAAGAAGACTTGTTGACGACGCCGGTTTAAAGGGATGTAAAGCAATAAAGAAACTGTATGTGTCTGAAAATAACAAAAAGAATCGCTTGGAATGGGCTCTACAATACCAACATTTTATGGAGAAGAATTGGTCAAATCTTGTGTGGTCCGATGAGTCACACTTTGAGGTAAGCTTTTATACTAATTCATAAAAAGAACAAAACTGATCACTCTTATTTTAGTCTACTTCCTTAAAAATAATTCGTACATCTTTAAACTTGAATTTTTCTGTTTTCACAGGTATTTGGAATAGCAGGTGTAACCTTCGTGATGCGGCGTATCGGCGTGGAATGTTATCCAGATTGTGTGGGCACCGCGCCCATTGTTAAACACGGGGGAGGTAGCATGATGATCTGGGGCTGCATGTCTGCCGATGGTGTCCGTGCAATGTTCATTTGCGAAAGCCGCATGAATAGTTTAAAGTACATAAATGTGCTTGAAACTGCGCTATCGCCTTCACTTACACGCATTTTCGGCGACAAAAATTTGGATATGACATCCAATTTTATGTTTCGACGTGGGGTAATCTGAAGTACAAGGTCTGTGAGCACAGCATTACATCGAAAATAACATTAAAATGCTTTAATTCTAGAATGGGATGCCATAACTACAACCAATATTATAAGCAGCATGCACAAAGAATCAATGCTGTAATCAAAGCAAAGGATGGGCCTACTAAATATTGTAATACTATGTTAATATAACAATTTTGAAACACAATTTTTTATTTTTCACCTTAAAATGCGAAAAATTCTTTAAAATATAGGGTGTAATAATACATAAAAATAGTACCACTTAGATACTTTAGAGTTAAGGCGACTTCAACACGATATATGCTACTACATGGATTATGGTCTGGCAATATTGACTGTTCGGATCTCTTGTCTAATCTATCGCTAATGGTTCCTAAATATCGAAGACATACGCCTTTGTTCCACGTACCACGAACAAAAACACTCTATGCGAAAAATTCCACTCTGTGGCATAGTTCAAAACCATAATAAATACTATGCCGATTTGGATATTTTTAACCTAAGAACTTTTTGAAACATGAAATTACAAGAATAAACAGGGCATAACCTATTCAGGCATTGGCACACACAAAGACTCACACACTGCTTTGCACGCACCCACCCGCGCATACATGCATAGTCACATACATGCAACACAGTCACACGCACACACACAAACACACACACACAGTCACGCATACGAGCAGCGTGCATTTTGTTAACTTTGTTTAAGAATAGTTTTATAAATCGTGTAATCTTAATTGGCCTCACTGTTAAATATCATGTATTGTAAGTACTGTATATACAACGCTGTATGATTACCTAAATAAATAAAATAAAAATAAAATATTATGGTGTTATTCTGCACGAATTAAGGCTGTCCGTCAATACCTTAGTTTCCTCTTACAGTCACTTGTTAGGAATGAGGTAGTTGCAATTCTACTCTACTGGACACACATATATCACATATATTGCTGAACTTTGGCCTCATACACAAACTGTCACAAAGTGAGACCTGAGCCATCTGCAAATTTAGTGGGAGACTATTCTATAGCACATTTGTTAGTACAAGAAGTAGTAAGTTACAAATACAGATTCTTCATGGTTTTTGTCTCATATATTTATAATATTATCTTAATGATGACAACTAGCAAAACAAAATATGTTGTTACCTTGGCCTGTTGTTGACCTTCAGGATTTAGTTTTCCAAAAACTTCATGGTATGCCAACAGCTGTGAAAGATCTTCCACATTAACTTTGTACATGGCATGGAGATCGTGTTCTGAGGCTCCAGCTGAAATCTTTACCACAGCTCCTTCCATGCCCATTGCTCCCTACACTCTGAAATCATATTTCAATGTTCTTGCTGAAAAGTATTATGAAATTAAGCTCAATTTAAACACTATTTAAAATGAAAAGGTGGTACAAAGAAAAAATTACTTAAAAACTAAGGCAATATTATCAATGCAACATATGCCAGAACTAAATTTACCAGACTAGGTTAGCAGTCTAAATTAGGTTCTGCTGGGGCTTTAAATATTAATAAAATTGCATTTATTTCCGTAAAAATATGCTTTTGTTACTAAAACTAAATGTTTTAAACTAATTATTTATCAAATTGATTCTGATTATGTAATATACAAATTAGATTTTTTTTTTGAAAATTGTATGAGAAATAACATATTAAACATTTGGCTTGAAGAAACTATCAATTCTAGTTTATTCTGCTTTTTTTCCTTGTGAGAACACAAGTCTTGATTTTTGAGTATTACAATCTCAGATTTAACCTCCATTTGTCTTTCGTACTTTCTTCTTTACTTCACTATTACTGTCTCCTTTAGGTGCCGTAGTAAAAAATAAATTTCATCCAAAAACTGTCAGAGATGCAAAAAAAAACTAAAAAACGTTCTGATTGTTCACTGTCTATAATGTACTACAGAGATATGGGGCCTTGGCCTCCTGCCGTGGACGTTGACGGCGCGACAACTGAATTCAAATACAGTCACACCTTTTTCCCATATAAAGGGTTGGCAGAGACCACACATATAAACCACTTTTCGCGGGAAAGGAGACGATGGCGGGTGGCGGTGACGGGTGGCGAACCACGTCTCCGCCATTTTGGTATGAATCAAAAATTCTTACTCCCATTTGCGTTCCCACAACCAGTATAATGACAGCATTGCATATTATGGTATTATTGCCAGTCAAAAATTGTCTGAGTCAAATAGATTCAATAGATATGATGTACTGCCTTTATAGTAATAAAATATAACAGGTTTTCCATCACTTTTTATGTAGCCTCTAGAACAACAGATACTTAAGAAGAATGAGAAAAAATGTTTTATTGTATTTATTAAAAAAATTTGGTCATGACTTATTAAATTGTCACATTAGTGTTGTTTCTTTGAGTAAATGAATACCGGATTGACATATATGACCGACAATTTATAAGGTTATTAAATAATGTTACCTTTAAGTCAATACCCTTGATATCCTTTATGTCTGTAGGTATTGCAAATTGAGCAGATTCAATTTTCGCTACATTTTTTTCATCTTTCACTATAAGTTGTTCAGCAGCACTAGTCTCTATTGATGTGGTTCCATCAGGATTCTGAGTAACAAGTATGTTTGCTGGTTCTCCTGTAGCTTGCTCTATGCGTACAACACTGTCGATTACCTGCATTAATTAAAAAGTATTTCAAAATCTTGTTACAAGCTTTAGTAACAATAATTATGTTCAGTGCAAAATAAAGAATAACAAAGGAGAAAAAATAGCAGTGTTATTCTGTAGTAATACTCCTTGTGTGGTGGGCTTGTGCCTTATTTATATGGTTATCAGAATCATGTTGGGATGTCTCAATGTTAGTAATTAAAAAAAGCTAGTGGCAGGGATTTCGTCTAGGTAGGTACCACCACAGTAGCAGTTATTCTGCTGTCAAGCAGTAGTGTGGAAACATAACTGTGTTTCGGTTTAAAGGATCTGGTAGAGTAATTACTGGGCATATGAGACTTAAGAACTGGTGTCTCAGGGTGATCAGCGCAGTGTGAAGCCATACAAAAAAAAATATTACACATTTACATAATTATGGAAATTATGTTCTATAATAATATATAATCATTTTTCATCACTTATTATTTAGTAGTGTCTATTTACCTAGAGGCTACTAGTGTGCTGTCAAGTTATTTTTTTTTAAGAACCATCTCCTAACAATGAAATTACTATGACACTAAAACAAAATCTTAAAATAAATTTTTGGTGACAGACTCATTATGGTTTACTTCAATTAACAACTAATCATTACCTACCTATACTTATTTAATTTATAAGCTAGTGCTTCACTATGATCCCAACTCATCCCCCTTGCGCAGAATGTTATATTTTCTCAACAATGTAAAGAGACAGAAATATTTTAATCATAATACTGTACTAATGTAATTTTTAAGTAGAGAACAGGGATTTGGCATGGGGGTAGGGGTTAATTTGGTACGACCTCCAATTGATGGTGGAATAACCATCTTACTATGACAATAATTGGCAGCATCTAGGGCGCAGTATCTGGTACTGTGCATGCCAATCCACCTGTCAAATTATGGAAAATCTAAAGAATTTGGTGGAGGCCATGTCCAGCAGTGAACAATTAATATGCTGTTGTAGAAAGGTCACAATGTAAAAAACTTATAATTTAGACTAACCTGATGGTGTCCAACAATCTGTTGTAGCTGATGCACAGTCAGGGTATGATCTGAAGGCATTTTGATGGCTTCATGTAGTTCTTCCTTATCTACTAGTTTACCTCCACCAGGCTCTACTACAGTCACAATGCCATCTTCACTCACTGTCAGCTGAATCTGTTAACATTCAAATACAATATGTTTGAATATAGTATGGTCCTTGCTGATTTTAATAGCACAGGGGCTATAATAATGATGGTGGAAACTATACATTATGCAAATTGAAAAAAAAAATAGACATAGCAATATTTTATATAGTAAAGTAAAGTAAAGTTTCAGCCTATAAATGTCCCACTACTGAGCACAGGCCTCCTCTCATTTCTGAGAGGGTTTTTGGAGCTAGGAATAATCCGCCACGCTGCTTCAATGCGGGTTGGCGGACTTCACATGTCCTCGAAATATTTCAATTCCTCGGACATGCAGGTTTCCTCACGATGTTTTCCTTCACCGCTAAGCACGTGGTAAATCGGCACTTAAAATTGTGGAACAATATTAGAGGTGCTGGCATCGGGGATCGAACCCAGGTTACTCGCTTACTATGAAATCAAAGGCGAGCACCAGGCCCCTGAGCTACCACGGCTACAATATTTTATATAAAAACAGTAATTTAAGAATAAAATGAATCAGTATTGGTTGAATCAGGTTGTTTTTCTATAATATAACCAACATTTTAAAATATAAATAGTTAGGCAATGATGTAAAAAATTGTGTATTAAAAAGGCGATAATTAACTTACCTCACTGACCTGTTGATTAGTGATATTTCAAGCAGCGTGAAGTAAAGTTAAATTTGTATTTACAAGTGCAGAATGTGTATTTAATTAAATAAATAAATTTATAAAAACCCAAATATACCTGTTGATTAGCATGTTCTGGGCGAGAGGTTGCCATAAGCTGTTGCTGCATAGAATGTTGTTGTGAATGATGTCCCTGGACACAATTTTAAAGTATTTTACATTAATTATCAGTATTGTCAAGAAACACAATCAATTTTTTTTTTAAACAGATTAGATAAGCCAAAAACAAATATTAAACATTTGGGCACAATGAGAGTACAATTTCAAGGTTGAATTTGTTTGCAAAGTTCATGAAATGTTTCTATTACTCCAATAAACTATGAATTATTAGTTATATATTGAGCAGTTATTTTAGAAAGAAAGAAAACATTTATTACGAAAATTTTAAAGCAATATTTGTGGTATTTTGTTTATTTTAATTTTAATCAAATTTCTTATATATTTAATTCATTTGTCACATTTACTGAGTTGCACTCTTTTTTATGGTAAAAACTAGAACTAAATATTATGATAGAATAAATTACATACATTTCTGTGTGATTCGTGCATATAATATTTTTTATAATATTAATGGTAGCATGCAAATTTAAAATACCTCCTACTCCTACATAAAAAATAACTATTACAACTGAGATGGGCTAGTTACATACAAATTAGCAAACAAACAATCTACAAAACTGATAAAAAGTAATGTAAATTTCTAAATCTAGTACCCTCAACATGCACTTAATTTATTGACCTAACTACATTAAATTAAATTATTATTCTATTTTCTACACAACAGCAATATATTTTTAGCATTCCTGCTAGTAAATGGAATGGGTTACCACATAATTTACCATATCAATGTTATGGTGTTGTATAAACTCGACCCGATTATTGGGTACCTGCTGGTGAGAGGGCTGGCCTGAGCTAACTGACACCTGTGTTCCATTTCCTGAGCCTTGCTGAGAAGCAAGGTCTTGTTGCTGATTGTGGGCCACCAATGATTCTAGAATTATAAATGAAAAAAATTGTCAATTTTTAATAACAATAGTTACAATATATAATTTATGACTTTTTAATGTCCTGCTGATGGACATTCGAAAATTTATCCCTTTTGAGAGGGATTTAGAGCTGAGAAAAGTTCGCCAAAACGTTCCAAGTAGTACCAGGTATACCTACTAAATATTTGATATTTCTCGTACAGTCGTCTTTGATATTTCCTCACAATATTATAGTAATAATAATAAAATAGTAATATCAAGAGTGTGATAATTCAGCAAACAAAATTGTAGCTAATAATTTGAAATGGTACTTGCACTGGGGATTGAACCCTGTCTGTGTACAAAAAAGTAATAACTATAAAACTACTGTTGCTACTTACATAAAGTGACCAACTCATGTTTGTTTAATCATAATATCTCAAAGGTTCTGTATTTCAATTATTCAAAGTCCATGCAAACAAAGTTGTGGGTTCAATAAATAAATAAAGAAAAAATAAATTACCATGAGTTTGGCCCGATTGCAATTGTGTTGCAATGATTTGTGTGACGGGTATTTGTTGACCACTAGGTCCCGACACTGATAATTGTGTTTGCCCAGCATGCTGACCAAGTATAATATTTGGATCACCATTCAACAAGCTTGCATGGGCCTGGCCAAGGTCCTAGAACAAAATAATTAAACTCTTATTCAATGTAGCATTATGTACAGTAAAATAAATCATTAAAAATTTTAATAATTGTACCGTGTTCAAATGAAATCACTATTTTTAAATAGATTATTTAATTACCTGCACTGGTTTCCCATTTTCAATTCTTGTATTGGTAGGTAGACCATATACAGATACTTGTGGTATTGGACCGGGAAATAAATTTGTAAACACCCAATATTTCGCGACGCTTGACAAAGCAACATTTACTGCTGCCGAGTTAACTCGCAGGTCGGTAGCAGATGTTGTAGGAGTCAGATTATTGGCTGACTGCTTGCTGTTGCTGAGCAGACGAAACTCTTTGATTCTGTGACTGCAAATTAGCGATTAAGTTTAGAAAAAAACTAATTGGATTGGATCAAAATGAAAAAAAATATGTATATTTTAATGTTAACCACCTCTGAATTACCAGGCGGTTGGCCACCACCCGTATTGATATTATGGTGTTCCGGGATTCATTTTTGAGCCTCTATATTTTAAAAATGTATGTCCAACGCTAGTTATTTACAAAACCATAACAACTTTTACATTTCTTCGTCTCGGCATTGTCATATCTGACTGTCAACGAAATGGAGGCGCGGGGGACGCGACGGGCCGCCATTATAAAACTTAGCACACAACAACATTTTTCATCTATCCATTTACTAATGTTTTTACTATTCTAAAAGAGGACACAGCTTTAAATGCCAGAAGTAAACTAAAGAAATACACTAATATTCACACCACCGTATTTTTAACAGCAATTTAACAAGTTTTTGAATTGTTTCTTTATATTACAAATTATCACTTATTCACAATGGACGAAGCAAACGAAAGTTTGTCACGATTACAGAATAGCCAACGTAACGAATATTTTAAGCAATCACCCAACTTTTATTTGTAATAATTTATGAAACCTCGGGAAACAATTAGACGTAAAAATAAAGATACGTTATTTTTCAAAATGTTCGTTGTATGAAAACCTAAAATTGGTGTCTACTAAAAACAAAGATTTTACCTGATTAATCGTATAAAAAATGACTAAAACAGACAAGTGCGACAACACAACAAATTTATTTTATTATGAGGCTGTGTTACGTTGCTAATTCATAATATTATAGTCTGTTATGTTTACAGATTATTCTGTAGGAAATAAAAAATATTCAGTATTAAAAATTTAATTTCAATTTATTGAAAGAAACTAAAATGTTAAGATTTTATAAAAAAATATATTTTATTCAATAAGTCGTATTCGCGTGAATTTAACATTTAATTTTGTTTTATAGTTAATTAAATACATTTTAGATTTACAGTTCAATTGGTCTGTATTATTATCTTGGAAAGATGAACGTCGTTACATCGCATATGCGATAAGATAGGAGGTAGGCTATGATACAGTATTATAGACACAGGGACAATAAGAATAAAACCAAACCCAAAAACGTCAAAAAGTTAGCATCGGCTGGGATTCGAATTCAGAAACCGCAGCATAGAAATCAGATATTCGAAACATTAGGCAATGCGGTCAATCTAGTAGATCAACCTAGTATATAACATTTATACGTTATAGTACAAAAACTTTACAACTGTAATTACAATAACTAGAAAACTGAATAAGAAATTATGCATAGTCAAGGCTGGTATACAAACTTAATACATAAATGTTTATACTCGTATAAAACAAGAGCATATAGACAACAACCATTGAAAAATTTAAGTAAGGAAATTGTTCAAGATAAATGAAATGTACAATAAACCAGCAATATTATACTTACTGTTATATATTGTGTCAAAGATATTTTTTTTATTTTATATAATAAATACAAATTAAAAGGTCCCAATATGACACCCTGAGGTACACACCTAACAACTGGCAACGTAGCAGAGACCAACTCATAATAATTATAAGTGGTGTCAAAAGCGTTGGAAAAATAAAGCAAAACCACTAATATTCTCTCTTCAATATCTTTGCAGCCAAAACATCGCACACTACATCTATTAGTGCCAAAGACCGTCTGCGGCCAGATTGCTTTAGGCCAGTTATTTATTTATGTTTGGGTCAAACCAAACCTGGCACGCGGGACCCTGGCCCGTGAGCACAGTATCCGATGAAGCTGTAAAAGCCAAAAAAGGCTAACAGCAATTACATCACCGAAATTATATTTAGGCCAGAAACACCAAGACAAAGTTTTAAAACTTGCCACTGGAAACTAATTGGCATCGTTCAACTTCCTTTGAAAAATGAGAGAATTAACACTTTTGAAACAATAGAATTTGATAAATGTATCGAGTATAATCTCGATTGCTGATGTTCTACATTGTTTTATTGGATTGAAAATATATATAACTAGCGGACCCGACAGACGTTGTCCTGCCCGAACGTTGGCTTGCCTGCTGTTAACAGATTCAGCAAACGATTTTTCGATATTCGACTTATCGATAAGCTACATACTGAGTGACTTTTGTCATTTTCCTAGAACTCTATCGCAGCGCCATCTAACGGGTCCTATTCTGAATCTAAACCATCCAGCGAACCACACAAACTCACACAAAAAAATTCATCAATATTGGTCCAGACGTCTAGGAGGAGTTCAGTGACATCCACACGCACAGAAGAATTATATATATAAAGATGTGTGTCTTAAGCTACTATATATAGGACTACGTTTAGTAATGAGTCGTTATTATACACTCATACATTACATACGTACATAGAGTCACGCCTCATTTCCATTTGGGTAAGCACATCTCGTATAGTGTATTAGAAATGTAGTAGACATTTCTACTGCACTTAGTTATTACTAACCTGAAATACATAATATACAGAGAGTTTTTTTATTGGATAAGGTGACGAAACAAGCAAAACGTTCACCTGAAGGTACTCGTAAGTGCGAGGTATGCACATAACAAATGCTGTGTCACCCAGAACATTTCTGTGTGACACCACATTGCGCCAGTCACCCTGAGACATGGGTTCTTAAGTCTCATATGCCCAGTGATTTCGCTAGCTATCAGTGCCCTTCAAACCGAAACACAGTAATGTTTGCACACTACTGCTTCACGGCACTTCACAAAATTATCGCTGATAATATTTATGTTCAGTAATGTGAAAACTTGACATTTAACATCAAGTGCGTTTCAGCATGAATTACATGCATAATAATATAACACAATAACGTTTGAACGAGGTAGAGTCGAGCTCTACATAATAGTTGTAGTAAGTAAATAGGTCGCCCATATCGTGGAAGGGCCATGGTATCACAGAATACCATCGTAACAGCATGGCGCTGCTAAGAAACCATATCTTAATTACTACTAGAAATGAGGCATTTAAATTATCGCGTTTAATGTTACTACTTATAATCCGATTTTTCGAGCGCATTACAGCACCATGGTCACGGGAGGACTGAGGTGACAGATGTCCTGAATGTCATCGTTAACCCTTGGTACCTCCAGCTTTTAATTACTTATTTGTTTTTCGTTATATGTATTAAACTTAAACGCGATAAAATCCGTAAAATTTAGTTTTATTTAAATGTGTAGTATTTGCGTAAATATAACAAATCATCATAGAAATGAAGCATTTCATCATTGTTGTCTATTAGTTCTTCGAGGGCCAGGTGATTATTAACGGTATTTATAATAGTTAAGGATCACATTGATGGTTATTTCAAATCCTTGTGTGTGAGTGTGAGTGCATTTTAATAAGTGAAATTTTATTTTATACAAACGTGTTGAGAGTAATAATAGTATTCCAAATAAAGTCTGTACGTCCTGATAATAAGAAACTATGGAAAAAACTATCAAAACCCGTTATCATAAAACTCATACCAATAAATTTTCAACTAAACTATTTTTTTATAAAAAAATTAAATAATTAAAACATATATTAAAATGTGGTTTGTATTGGTGTTTTAAATATGCATGCATCTTCCTCGTACTTTAAAGTTAGATTATGTTTTTGAAACAATAGAATGTCATTTTGGCGCTTTGAATTGTGATATTCTTACTGGTCTCTATAATATGCTTATCACTGTACAGTATTGGGGGCGAACTCACCCTGTTCTAGAATGTGTCAAATAATTAGTAATCATCAGCGATAAAATTGATCTGCATTTTGACTATCTTCATTCAATAAAAACATATAAAATTAAAAAAAAATTAAAATTTTGGAGCGTTAATTAAAGCGTTAAGCGAAAAATAATCACCATTAGTATTTTTGTATTGAACTATTTATTTTAAATTTCTTATATACTTTAGTTTTTAGGATTAAATTGCAACACATAACTGGATCATGCGCAACACTCACACAGACAGACTACACTCACAGACACAACCAAGTAACAAACATCATTCATCAAAAGTTAGCACTCAAACACAATCTCATGACAAACACTAACACTCCTTACTACAATTACTCACCACAAACTATCTTAGAAAATGACACGCACAAACTTTACTACGATCGCGCTATACTTACAGATAGGACTATCCACTACAATAGACCAGATATAACCCTACAGAATAAAAGAAATAAAATCACTTACCTTATTCCTAACACCCATAACCTACAAAAAACAATATATCTGAAAAAATACTGAACTTAAAGTAGAAGTCAAAAGAATCTGGAAACAAGAAAAAGTTTATGTTATCCCTATAGTTCTCTCCACAACCGGCGTTATCCCCAACCATCTTCTCCGTAGCCTGAAATTAATAGATTTAGAAAAATCCCTTTATGTAAACCTACAGAAAGCTGCCATTTTAAACACATGCCGAATAGTTAGGAAATTCATGCAGGTGGAGGAGGAAAACACCCTCTCATCATAAAAATACACCACACGCTGCTTGGTTTAGATCCGTAAATATAGCTGAAACCAGCGAAAGTGCTGAGAAAGAAAACATATCCGATAATAATAATAATAACCCCACCGCCGCTGACGTAACAGTTTATGTGAGAAAACTGTTACACCAGCGCAATCAGTCAGCATCTTGCCAAGAGGTGTTAGCGCCGTGCCTCGGCGAAATCGTGGGTGCAAGGGCCCGTTTATGCGTATGGCTACACCATATAAAACGGTGCAGGGCCTGGGCGTCAAATGGATGATGGAACTAAACAGATTGCGCATAGGGTCGCTGCCTGGGGGCCGCCAGGGCGCGTCTGGAGCTGGCGCTGGACGCGGCAGCATGCGGGTCGCCAGCCGAACGCGAGGTGCTGCACGACCATCTTGCAGCCCCTCGCATCCATCATCCCTACCAGAAGGTTTGGTGTCGGCAGGGTCCTTACATACCCAGTAATCGGCACCCGCCGCTGGTGGAGTACATCGCATGCGCTGGACACCTGATATGAATCAGAACGCATTGCGGGTGTACTTTAGGGCAAAGGGGGGAGAAACTGGTAGGTTTGCGTATAGGGCTAGGATGCACCGCTTTTTTGCTGAGCTGGAGCCATCCATTGTCGTTACGGAGCAAAACCTGGCAGACCGAGTTCGGTACATCATACGCTCGAAAATATTTGATGATGCCGAGCTCGAACGACTTCGGCGTGAGGCTATTCCCTCATCGGATGAAAATACTACGGCTGGAGATGCGGCTCCACAAATCGCGGAACAAAATGCAGATGTGGATGCTGCCGTGAATCTCGCAGTCGTGGTGGAGTCAGACGATGATGGAATAGTTGCCCAAGAATTGGAGCCGATGAGGAGGACATTGGAGGAGGCGATTTTGGAAACGCGCAGCGTGCCTCTTGAAAATCGACCACGACTCCCTCGCATAACCCTTAGCAAGCGGAATCGAGCTGTCGTGAGGGCTCTGAACCCGATGCTGGCAACCTATTTGGAAACCGGCCGGGACCTTTGCGATACGGACTCAATTCTCTTTGGCGCCGCACTGGCAATCTGTCGTCTTATTAGCGCCAAACTTCCCAAGGCTAGACGCGCTACTGGACAAAGTAGCACTATACCAGCATGGAGAAGGAGGATTGAGGACCGTATCGCAATGGCAAGGGTCCTCATCGGCAAACTGATAAGCTTCAGGTCGGGCAACAATAGGCCGAGGATTGTGCACTCCGTCAATATGGCGTTTGCTGGGACAAATGTAAGTTTGTCCCTGCCAGATATAACGCAAAAATTGACAGAGCGCATAGACGACTTGAAGCAAAGAATCGCTGCTTGGGGGAAGCGGATTCGGCGATATACCGAGAGGTCTAGGCGGTTCAACCAGAATCGTCTCTTCCAGAGTGACCAGAAGAGGCTCTATAAATCGTTGGAGCGACCAGTAAATTGTGGAACGGGTCAAGGACCTAATCAGGCCGACATCGTCGCCTTCTGGCGCAGCCTGTGGTCAGAGCCCGTTAACCACAACGAGGGCCCTTGGACGGAATCAGTGGTGAGTCAGTGTGCAAGTACCACACCTATGGACCCCGTCGTCATAACACCGGATGACGTAGCTGAGGCGGTCAGTAGAGCCCCGAACTGGAAAAGTCCGGGACTCGACGGGCTGCACCATTACTGGTTAAAAGGGTTCATGGAGTGTCACGCTGTGCTCGCCCGACAGTTCCAAGACGCCATCGACCAGAAGTCGCTTCCAAGCCTCTTCACTAAAGGGGTTACTCATCTGGTTCCGAAAGACCACTTTACCGCAGACCCGAATAAGTACCGCCCCATCACGTGTCTACCCACAATATACAAAACACTGACATCCCTTCTGAGCTCCAAAATTAAACGACACCTTGACTGTAACCAGGTAATGTCGCGAGCTCAATTTGGATGTCGGGGCGGTGGTCGTGGGACTAAGGAACCACTCCTCATTGACGCGGTCATTGGCAAGGTGGTTAAACGCAATCGTCGGAGCTTCTCTGCCGCCTGGATAGACTATAGAAAGGCATTCGACTCGGTACCTCATTCATGGCTAAAGAGGGTCCTCGAGCTGTACAAGATTAACTGTACAGTGAGAGACTTCCTCGAGCAGTTTATGGGGCAGTGGAATACGATCCTTTGTCATCTAGACGTGCGGATGACGACTGCGGAAGACCGCATAAGGATACGAAGGGGTATCTTCCAGGGCGATTGTTTGAGCCCGATCTGGTTTTGCCTGTCCCTGAATCCTCTCAGCACATTACTGGAGGGTTCCGGGAGGGGATTCAGCTTCGGAGAGGAGGGACAAAATTGACTCACCTTTTCTACATGGATGACATCAAGCTGTTCGCCCCGAATCGCTCCCATCTGATGGAGTTACTAAAAGTCACTTGCGACTTTAGTAAATCCATCGGAATGGAGTTGGGCACGGATAAGTGTGCGGTCCTCCATGTTGAAAGGGGTAGGGTCGAAAACTACGAAGGCATAGACTTGCCTATACCTGTCAACATAAGGACCCTTTCCGAGGCTGAAACATACCGATACCAGGGCATGTCACAGAACTTGGGTATTGAGGAGGCTGGCATTATACAATCGGTTCGTGATTTGTTTTTTGCACGCCTGACCAATGTGTGTAACAGTCTTTTGTCGGGCGTGAATAAGGCACATGCGTATAACGGTTGGGTCATGCCTGTCCTCATGTATACCTTTGGCATACTCAGGTGGACTCAAACCGAGCTTAACCCTCTGGACAGAAAAGTCCGCACTATTATGACGTCCCACAGGATGCATCACCCGAGATCGTCAGTGATGAGGCTGTACTTGCCGCGGAAGCGTGGTGGGCGTGGCTTCTTAATCGCGCTCACCATGCATAATCGTGAAGTGTGCAGTCTCCGCAATTACTTTCTGATGAGATTTAGTGAATCATTCAGTGCGGACGTCATTAAATGTGATAAAGGACTTACCCCTCTATCCTTGGCCAACGAGCAATGGCAAGACCTGGCAGTACAGAGCATTTCCGACCGGGAGGCCGTATGGAAAGAGAAAGAACTCCATGGGAGGTTCTACAAAGCTCTTCATGAGCCTTTCGTAGACACAGTCGCCTCCCTCCACTGGCTACGTTTCGGTGACCTTTTTGGGGATACCGAGGGTTTACATACATACTAAGGGACGGCACTGTCGACGTATGACGAGCTTGTCGCCGTCCCGGCGAGTCGCTTAGGCATGTTATCTCCGGTTAGTTCGGCGCTTGCTAACTCTGAGTATCTGCACAGACACAACCTAGTAGCCAGGATTCTCCATCAGGAGCTCGCTCTGAAGTACGGTCTCGTCGATCGGAAACAGCCTTATTATAAGTACTTGCCGGAGGCTGTGCTCGAAAATGATCGCGCCAGGCTCTACTGGGACCGGGCTATCATCACGGACAGGACTAATCTTGCGAATAAGCCTGATATCGTGTTGATGGACCGGGCACAGTCGAGGATATTTTTGGTCGACATTACCATTCCATATGACGAGAACCTCGTGAAAGCCGAAACAGATAAGAAGACAAAATATCTGGACCTGGCTCACGAGGTTGCCGACATGTGGGGTGGTATGCCGACCGAAATTATTCCGGTGGTCGTGTCTACAAACGGGTTGATCCCGGTCAGTCTCTCGGGACATCTGAGACGACTGGGACTCCGCGACGGGCCGCTACGTGCTCAGATGCAGAAGACGGTGCTCCTCGATACGGCCCGAATCGTCCGCCGATTTCTTTCCCTTTCCCCCTAACCGTCGGCCGTTTGGTCTCCCCTGCCGAGGGCTCCCGTCTGTTTGGAATTTTATTTATATATTTTTATTTGTATTGTATAGTATTGTTTAGTATATGTCTTATAGTATCTTATATATTTTATCTCATTTTATACGTTTATATATATATATATATATATATATCTATCTATATTTATCCCAACCAGACGAGAAAACTATTGAAATACCCAACTATAATAATAATAATAATGAACATGGTAGACATCCACACGAGTTAGGACAAGTACACATTGACGAAGAGGCTTCCAATAAATGGCTTGATGTTGGCGGACTCTTCCCGGGAACAGAAGGCTTTCATATAGCAATACAAGACCAAGTTATCAGTACTAAAAATTATAGAAAATACATAATTAAAGACAACACTCTTTCCAACGATTTGTGTAGGAAATGCAACAACAAACCGGAAACAATTCAACATATCACTGGCGCCTGTATCACATTGGCTAACAACGACTACACACATAGATACAATCAACTAGTCAATATAATTCACCAAAAATTAGCCACAAAACACAAACTTATACAAGATTCGCGAACACCATACTATAAATATAAACCTCAAGTTGTATTAGAAAATTCATCCTATAAACTATACTACGACCGTACCATATTAACCGATCACACGATTTATAACAACAGACCCGGCATTACACTTGTAGACAAAGACAGCAAACGCACATACATAATAGATATTGCAGTACCAAATACTAAGGCCTATGTTCAGCAGTGGACTAGTGATGGGCTGAAAAGAAGAAGAAGAAGAAGAAATACTAAGAACATACAGTCAACTATAATAGAAAAAGTAAGAAAATATACAGAGTTACAGGAGGAGATAAAGAAAGTGTGGAAAATGACTAACGTGACCATAGTTCCTATCATTGTTTCGACAACAGGAGTTATTCCCAAACACTTGTTTAATAGTTTAGAAATACTTAATATCCCAAAGTACACATATCTCACTCTTCAAAAAGCCGCCATATTAAACACATGTAGGATAATTAGAAAATTTTTACAGTTAGATGAAGCTGGAAATAATTAAGTCACCCAAAACTAAGGCCGCACTTGGCTTCGGCCCGTGCTGTCTTTAAAACCAGGATAAATACTGAGACAGATTTTCTGTATAAAAACATAGTAATGATATTGAAACCCGCCCTCAGACAACTCAGGACTGCTATTTAAATGTCAAATTATATGATATTTTCGAGGCTTTTTCTTTTAGGGATCCGTTAGCCGTTCACCATATAAGCTGACCAAACTACCCTTGCATTTAAAAATGTTAGTCTGCCTCACGGTTCATACAATGTTTTTCAATTTTTTTACGAAGAGCCGCCGTACCACAGGGGCCAGTCATTCATCTTTAATGAAGGGCTTGTTGGAGCAGTGGCAATATGTTTAGCTTCGGCGCTATGGGTCGCGGTTCCGATTCTCGCACGGAACAATTATTTGTATGGCTTACATATAGTTGTTTCGAGTCAGGTACCACAAGAGGATTGAATAAAAACATCACGAGGAAACAGAATCGATAGTCTGAAAACAGAAATATACTCTGCGAAGCCTCCAAACGTCGCAGCGTGACGGACTTTACCGTGTTACACAAATGATAGAAGCCACGTCCAGCAGTTCAAGGATACAATCCCAAACTTATAGAGTATTTTTCTTTTATTGTGCTAAGCAATCAAAAAAGTAATGATTTGATTTATGAATAAGAAACGATTGTCGCATGTTGGAAGTTTTTTAAGGATGCGTTGACAGGTGGCTATACAATTGGATTCTACGCTATGGGTTACAGATAGTTCCGGATCAGGATGTTAGTTTGTTTACATATATCTGTAAAATGCACTCACTATACAGGAAAAAAATCTTAGTTGTGATTGAGTTGAATTTGTGATTTGCACTTTGCCAAGATGCATTTACGAGTTTTTCACCGAAATTCACTTTTGATTTGTTTCTGTTAGTCGCAGACTGGGAGTTGTATTGTTTTAGTATATTACATTTTAAAAAGTTTATTAGTTGCATGCAAAACGTTAAATTAAAAAAAATCTGCACGTTTTTGATCATCATTGAGTCAACATCCTAGTGCAAATGGATAATATAATGCAACTCTGACGCGGATCCCAGTGTGTCGATGTGTTGAATGTGGTGGTTCAACTTAGAACGGATAGTGCTTCTCGGACTTCACGTTGGCGGCCTCAGTATACTCAGTCAGTAGTCAGTAACTCAGTAATAAAAGCGAAGCTGTACGGACCGCGCGCGTTTCGTTCTCTGAACCGCGTACTTATTCACGACAGTTTTATAAACTTTTTTAAAACCGTGACATTTAATTATAAAGATATTGCAGTGAAAGTGATTTAGTAGTTGTTTACGCTAAGTTATGTTCTAAACTGTTGTTTTGTAAATTCAAAATATCTAATCTAACGTTGACATTTTGTTTGAAGAGCCGCCAGTATCAAGATTGTTTTACCGGTGGTCATCTATTAGCAGGTTTGCATGTTTACATACTTACGCGTTAATTGTCATTGTTTCCTTAGAATTTGGAAGCAGGGGAAGTTGGTTGTTCCGTCGAATTTCGTGTGAATATGCACAATAATACATCGAGCCGAGGGCGGTAGAAGATGTTGATAAGAAAATGCTGTGGAAGTATTTATGTAACAATTGCGTCCTGGGATTTAACCCTTAATTAATAGTAATTGAGATTTTAAATATGGGTGTACCTACATCGAACTTGTATTAAAGTACTTAGCGAAAAGTTGCCTTTCTCTGGTTTTAAAAAACTGACAAAATATTCATTAACATTTTACATATTTTTTGTGTCAATCTCTTTTAAGTTTTTAAAAGGGTAAACAATGAAACACTATTGTGTTTCCATTAAATTAGTTTTGAACTGAGATAGGGCCCCGTGTTTTAGGAGTAGTAGTAGTTATCAGACGAATTAGAGCGGTGGTCCAAGCAGAAACCAATATATTATGTCAATGTGTATGTATCAAAATTTTATTTTCGTTTCTTAGTAGTGTTGTTACTATTTTCATATCTCTCTGACAACAAACTTGCATTTCATCATATCATCATCATATCAGGAAATAACTGAGTGTACGCCTCTATTTTTAAGCGAATATTTAAGTACAGTATTATAATAATTTCTCCGCAGATATGCCGTGTGGTGGTGGCGTAAGAGAATCTGCCACCCATTTCGTCCAATGGGTGTCGTAAAAGTCGATAGAGGGAAAAATAAAACCTGGTTATGGGCAGAGGCATCTTCCTGGAACCTGGAAACTGCGGTTGCCAAGCCACCTAACAAGCGCGGCTACTAATGTAAAATCCCTCCAAAGTGAGAGCTACAAACTTTTGTGGCAATCTATGGGGAAGGCCTATGTTCAGCAGTGGATATAGCAAAATCCTCACATATAAGAGTGACAAGTCGATGGATGCAGGTGGCTCAGAAAAGTGATTTGTGACAATTTATGGGGGAAACGCTATGTTCGACAGTGAACTAAGATAGGCTGAAATGATGATGATGAGGTAATATCATTTCCATATAATTAAATATATACATATTAAAATATATACATGTAGCAAAAAGAATAAGTTATAGATCACTATTATTTTCGTCTATTGTGGCGGGAAATCGTCGGCAATGTCGTTTCCATTCCCGCACGGGGCATGTTTTGGGTTTGGATGTTTGTGCATGTGAAAATGTCTAAAACGTGCACACGATAGACGAGAAATCCTTACGTGGGAAAGAGTTTCTTTAAAAAAAATAACCCTGGGACCAACTTAGTCTTTGTGAAACAAAAGTATCGTTATATCAAGAAAGGTATGAATTAGAAGGTTAACGCCGCAGAACAATTATTTTTCTGCAGTGCAACTGAACAAAGCCGCAGGCAAATTTTGCCCGCAACAGAATTATAAGTTTAATTTAAATAGATAAATTTTAAACGACCGCACCATTAGGGTTAGAGAACTCGACTTCTATGCCATGGGTCCTGGGTTCGTATACCAGCCCGTGCCAACATTTGTAGAAAATGAAATCATTGGTTTTTTGGTCTGGTTGTATTGTGCATGAAAAAGGCTTTAAAACACACTCATGAAACAGGTGAAATCCTAGTGTGTGCATTAGTAAAAAATATGCCATTTTAAAATATAAAAATTAATAATCATTTATATATACATTTAAGCTGTTGTAGATTAGGGACTGAGTGATTATTTTGTTTTAAATTCCGTAGTCCGCGAGAGATCTAGGTCCAATTAGAAAGTCGGCACACCGGAAGGAGAATATCGCGAGGAAACTTGAATGTCCGAGGAATAATAAATATTTCAATCGACATGTGAAGTCCGCAAATCCTGGAGCAACCTGCAAATCTTCTCGCCCTCTCAATTTTGAGCGGACGCTTGTTTAATTTTATATACTTTCATAATACGTACAAATCACATATAATAATTATGTAAATATACGCAAATTTAATACGTGACCTGAGAATTCGTGACCGGTGTTTTGCAGACTTATCGCATGCTCGCAATTTTTCAACATATATCTGTTTTGCGTTTACGACGCTTCTAATTTAACTTTCATTTCCAAAATATTTGATCAGAGTACCTGACGTATACGCCGGGGTTGATGGGTTCGAATCCTAGCCGGGATCAACATTTGTGCCATGTCACAAATTTGTAATTTTGGGTCTAGTTGAATTGTTATTGTCCCCGTGTTTCTGACAACGAAGTAACAAAGTTTATAGTTTTCTTGTTATAAGTGAATATAGTCACTATTAGGATTGACTAAAAAAGTCATAGCTCGAAACATAACAATATTTAGGGTTTGGATTAAAGTCGTAAAAATACTCCGCCTAAAGACTAAACATTGAACGTTGACTATGACATATAAAAAAACTAAATCCACGCGGACGAAGTCGCGGGCATTAGCTAGTACGGAATAAAAGCTGAAAAGAACTTGAAAAACAATTAAGTAATCGAAGTATAGTTGTTTGGTCGGTTTCATAGAACATGCAATTATATAATCGAAATCATGAAACTTGCTACAATAGCTCCGAAGAGCGGTCATAAACATACCGGGCCACTGTTTACAAATTGTTGCATTACTGGCAATTTCACGATTGTTCGATACGAACTGATTGTTCTAATTATTAAGAATTTTCTTTGTTTCATTCGTGTGTTATCGCGCGTTGTATTTTTTTAAAATATTTAAACAGTAATTAAAATATAACAAAAATTATCTAACTACTAAAGATAATTTTTGTGTGTTCTTTATTATATATATCAAAATATAGGATTACAAAAGGCGGACTTAATGTCTTTTCGCATTCTCTCCCAGTCAACCCAAGGCATGGACAGATATTGTAGGTGCTTTAAAATGTTTAAATCCATTATTTTAAATACTACTGATAAAAACAAAGTAAAACGACGCGAATTGAACACTATAAAATCCGTAAAATTCGTTTTTTAAGTAAAGTAAGATAAAAAATAAAGTATTTCACTTCGATTCAAAATACATACTTATTTATCTGTTTATGTATGGTATTAATCAGTATAAAATTTCATAAGTTAAATATCCAGGTATAAATATATATATTTTAGATAAGCTATTTTTATATGATAATGTGACGAGACGAGCAAAACGTTCACCTGATGGTAAGTGCAAGTATCAGCCCTTAACAAATGCTGTGTCACCCGTACCCATCAGTTCAAGTTCAAATTAATCAATCAAAATTACATAATTCAGTAAAAACACTGAAGATATTTTTCGAGTTGGTGCCAACAGTCAGTTATTACGATGTAAAAACCTGATTCAAAAAGTTACAAAATCAAATGATTTTAAGCGGAAAGGCTGGTCCCCTCACTTGTGTGTGGTAGTGAATGTTGGGTCTGGCAGAAGAAGCATGAAAGTAAGATTAATGGTGTGGAAATAAAAAGTTTGGGGAGTAGAGCTGGAGTGATTTAGTTCATCAAAGTGAGGAACAGCGTGATAAGGGAACGTTGTGGTGTGGTAGAAGATTTAGTGACAAAGACAGAGAAAGGGATGCTTAGATGATTTGGACTCGTAGAGGATGGATGAAAGAGGATTGACGAAATAGATCTATTAACGCGAAATATGTCTACCAGGATCGTAATATAGCTAGTGAAAAGATGTGATCTCTGCCTACCCAATGGAAAAGAGGCGTGGTTCTATGTACTCGTATGTATGCATAAGACAATGAACGGAACTAATTAGCACTAGGTAAATATAGACGAAGGCATTTACCCAGAGGACATTAATGAGATTATGATAAATAAACAAGCTAAAATTCGCAATGACGCTCTTAATTTACAACGTTCTTCAATTTAGGTAAACGTCATACTTAGTAATAAAGAACATGTTTATTCGCAACTGTGGAAAAATATACAAGTGCATTAGCATCTTACTCGTAGCAACTACCAATACTATTTAATAAAAACAATAAAAAACATAAGAATAATGACTTTATGATTATTACAAGATGCAACAAAGCTTATTTTATTCTTTTATTACGTATAAATCATGAGTGCTTTTAACAGATACAAATTTCACAAGCACAACACAATCAGAACTGGAAACCAGCGATTTGTATTTTTGCATAAATGTTGGTTCCGACTGGTATTCGAACTGGTGGTATTCGATTCGTAGACGTGTGTAGAAGTAAGGTACTCTGATGACTATGCCACACGTTCGTTAAGGTTAAAAACAAAGTTGTTACTGGACTGAATCAAGGAAATGGCAACCGACTTAGCATAATATTACAGCGCTAATATTCTGTCACAGAATATGTCATCCGTACCAGATATAGTAAAATGATAATTTATGTTAAGATTTTTGATAATCTAGTATGCATATTAATATAAGTTATCTGTTATTAGTATAACAGATAAATCTATACCAGATAAAGGAGCTTACATAACAAAATTCTTTATCTAGATGCTGACGTTTCTTGCTTGTTCAACACTGGTCTGAGGCATTTTTATTTAAAACCAGTGGTGGAGTAAAAAAAAATTCTAAGCCTAAAAAAGACGTAACATTGTTTAAATTTTTGGAAAATTGGATTGAAATAAACTACATGTGGCACATTCATAATATGTTTAATTGGAATGTGACTAGGACGTTAGAGCTCCTTTATGTTTGCACGATGTTTCTATTCTTACGTGTTTGCCAAATTACAGTTTTAATATGTAGAACTGTTCCCAGCGTTTATAATAACTTCAGTGAAAAACTGCAGTTTCGAATAAATGAAAAAAAAAGGACACCAGCAGATTAATTACTTATTGACCTTTCATTGTATTTACATTCGCAAATAATTAACATTAGTTGATGGGGATATAGATGATATCTAATTAGCAGATTAACTAATTGCTAGGTTAAGTCTGTTTAAAATTAAATAAGAAAGTTTTCTCACTTGTTTGCCAAATACATTTTTAATAGGTGGACCTGTTCCTTGCGCTATTAGCAACTTCAGTAAATATACAGCAAGGTATCAAATTGGCGGTAATTGGCGAAAGAATCATCAACAGATTAATTTGTTATTGACCTTTACTTGTTTTTATTTGCAGATAATTAACATTAGTTGATGAGGATATAGATGATATCCTTATTAGCAGATTAACTTATTGCACGTTATAGTCTGCATAAAATAAATAAGAAAGTTTTCTTACGTGTTGAACCATGATGAAAGTGAGATGCGTTTGTACTTGGTCAACAATTACTTTGCATGTGCAATATTGGCGATGCAATACTCACTAGGCGACTGCGTTCATTGGCATTTGACTAGTTTATTAGTTGATGCTTAAGTACCAACATGTGTACCAAAGTTCAATTGTGTGCGAAAGTTAGATGTTTTGCGTTAAAACCACTAGTGCATTTATAAAAAGACTAGCTGAACCGCACCCGCTTTGCACGGAAGTTATTGTTATGTTAACCACAAGTGGCAATAGGCCGGCCACATAGCTTGTAGAACTGATAACCATTGGGGGAGTACGCGAGTGGCCTGGAGTTGATCTCCAGCAATTTACATTACTTCTAAAGTATTTAAGTGAATAAGGCTATCGCATTATTTACAATCTCGAAGCCCTTTGCTTTGAAATTCATAATGTGTATAGTAAAGGGCTGGACAATCTGCCAGTATCAGTCTTTCTATAATATTGTGTTTTCAAGAAAAGAGTGAATAGGCATTTACTCAGCGAGTTCGTTTTAGGTCTGTTGGGTCGGTAGGTTTCGGGATCGGTTTTATTTTGGTCGTCTGAACCTCATTCATTGGTTAATGGGATTAAATAAAACCCAACACAAAACCTACCAGAGTTACACAATAGACCTCTCGGTTTGGGTGTTTGTTTTTTCCAATGCATTAGTAAAAGAAATAGGATAAATCGTATTACAGGGGTAATGTTTAAAAATATGATGCTGCTGACGTTATACTTCTATGAAGTATCGGTTGTAGGACTTCTGTAGCTAGTGAAATTAGTGGAAAGTACTCGTAGCTGTAATCCCGTCTACGTTCACGTGGATTTAGGTTTTTAAAATGCTGTGGAAACTCTTTGTTTTTCCAGAATAAAAAGTATCATATGTCCGTCTATAAGACGCAAGCTATCTCTGTGTCGAATATCGTCAAGATCGGCTCAACGGTTCGGTCAAGGTAACAAATAGGCAGAGGGACAGTCGAGTGTTACTTTCGCATTTATGTATTCATATTAATATGAGAATAAATAACAGACGTCTGAAGGTAATGTAAAAGGACATACAGGACTTTGCAATTCAAGTTTGCAAGGTCAGGGTGGCCATTTCTTAATGGGAATGCGTGGCACTTACCATCAGGTTAATACAATAAAAAAAGTAATTTCTAGAACGATTGAATACCGGTATGTGAACCATTTTTGTTTTTAATGACAATGCACAACTCAGCAACCATACCGTATTTTTCATGTTCCATTTCCGATGAAATTGTTGACTCAAATGTACAATTAGGCCTCTTCAGCGAGTGTTTATCTTGTATCGGTTGACACGCTGTAATGACTCTGAGAGTTGAGAGTTAATCACGGAAATTCAGATTTTCAACTTCTGTGATTTGATAATATTGCAGGACTGCGACGACGATCAGCTGGCTCATTGAAGCGTTTTTTAAATTTATGTTTAACAATAATTATTGGTATTCAGGTTTTTTTATATTATATATGTTACGACTGCCCCGAGTTTTTTACGCTATAAATGACTACATATATACTTGCAATTTTCACAACTCACTTGCAACACTTGTACAAGTACAACAACGAGAAAGTAAGGACAAAAGTTACGCCCATTATTTATATCCTGAATGGCTCAGCGGTCAATGTACCTGTTGCTAATTTTCGCACAAATGTTTGTGATTTTTGGGTCTGGTTGTGATGTGATTCTCCCCGTGTCTATAACACTGCTTCCCAGCCGTCAGAGTAATTACACCTGCGCAGTTGATAGCTTCCGACGGTATTCGGAAGTGGTCGCTATGGTCGAAAATCGGGGGAAGGCATCCAGACACAAAATTATCTTTATGGTCGGGCTACACAGCACCTGTTAAAAGTCAATCATATGTCCGTTACACAGTAAGTAATAGATAATGGAAATAAACTATATGTGAAGTTATGGTATCTACAATACCAACTGACACAAAAATCTAAACAGTGTAGTGCCTCCATGACAATTCCTTTCGCCTTTTTTACATTAAATACATTTCGAATATCGTTTTGTTTAGTAGTATTAAAATTATTGAAAGATAATTGTAAGTATTTATGTTATTTTAACTAGTACGATTCGAATCGAAGCTTGAAGTTTGTCTAGCTGTAATAAAATTACTTGCGTTAAGGAAACTAATAAATGCAATGTACCGTTAAGTATTGTGTAAGTGAGATTTCATTCTACGTTTTATGTTTTAGTTAATTAGGTTATTTGTGGTAGCCTGATACGGTTTTGTGTCTCGTAGCGAAAACATTCAAGTCTTTGTACGTATTTTGATGTTTGCAACGTTTATTTAAAACTTACTGACCCGCCCCGGCTTTGAACGGAAGTAATTGTTATGTTAGTCTGTAAAGAGAAAACCAGTACGAGCCCGATTATACATTTAGGAGTAAACTCCGTTCTTAGTGGAGGGTGCTTATGTCGGGAAAGGAATATGTATGCCAAAATTCAAGTTGTTTCTTGTAGGCCGAGTTAAATTTACATATTATATAATAAGCATATAAAAACAAGTGCGTATTTGAATGCAATGTTATGTCAAAATCTCAAAGCAATCGGTAAAAAACTTTCTGAGATTTAAGATTTTGAACAAACGAACATTTAGATTTTTATTTATATAGATTGACTTGATATTGTTAGTTGATCTGTCATTGCTTATACTTGTACTCGTAGTATTTTGTAGTTTTTGTTTCAGCATGTCCGTCCGTTTTGTTTTTAAATCACTGTGTCACATGTGGCTAATGCCCATACATGATGGTATATTTTCGCAACAACGCCGATATACCAATAACTTCAGTTGTTATCCCACAGCATTATGAAGTACCTAATATTTCTTTTCTCGTAACTGGGTCTCCTGGGCCTGGTCTCTGGGTCCTTGTCTCTTGGATTTTTGTCTCTTTCTATGCAAAATGCGGTTTATTACTTTACGCTGGTATTCTGTGAAAGGCTGACATTTTCGCGATCGAGGTGATTTATTTACACGCTACAGCCAGTATCTGGCAATGTGGCTCTACTACCTTTAGATATGGTACACAAGACAGTCCAGTGGGTATAATACGTAACTAGGTAGGATTTATTACTGATAAAGAAATAAGTTCTTTTTTAATAGTAAAAACTCCAGCATTTCGTTCACCAAATAATAAGTGCAATGTTTAATAACAGCTGCAGGTGACAAACCCAGAAGCACCTGCATGGCGATTTCGTGTCTCATATTGCCTGTAATTACACTGCCACCATTGCCCTTCACACCGAAACAGTGGTGTTTGCTTGTTCTACTGAAACGCAGACTAACTGATACTGCGGTGGTATCTATTTAGACGGATTTGTTTATAGAAATCCTACCACTAGAAGAGTTCAATATGTTTTACACTACCAATGGGCTTCCAAGTGCAACTAATTCTAAGATCTATCGTATTTTAAAAGTTTACATGTGTTCTCTTAAAATTAAGTCATTTTTTTATTGGAAAAACAATCTTTAATTTTATTTGGTTAATATTTAAAGGTGATGCTAGTGATATAATATTTATCTTTCTATAACCAGTTCTGTTTTCGGATATTTTTAGCCTTGTGGAGAGTTAAGCCTTGGACCTTTTACGATTGTAATATTTGGTCATGTTTATTATTACTAAATATTTTAAAATTAAAATACATGTGATAAATTAATATTGTGTAGTGTACGTACTATTAAGAGATCTTAATTAAATTGCCTTTTGATATTTTGTTGTATTTGAACATTCTTTAAGTTAGATCGAGCCGCTCACCTTGGAACTTCGATAAAATATTTTAAATGAGGTGACGTTATTCAATTGTTAGACAAGTTCGAATTAACGCTTTTTGATAAGTAACATTTTGAAACTTATTTTAGTACAAAATATATATAATAGTTTGCTACGTTATCATTTTAATTTCAAGCTTCAATAGTCATTCATGAACTTGGTGAATTAAGCAAATATTTGCTCGTTGTGTGAGGAATGAAGTTCGTGATAAATTACGTTGATATAAACCGCCATTCAGTAGCACTAATAGTCTCTGACTGAGTTTATTATTATACTTTTGTTGTTATACAACGGTGTTGTAAAAATAAAGTAAGAATGCATTACAGTGGGTCGGATTCTGCACGAACTTTGTGGTCACGGTCAACTGCTCGATTTCCTGTTGTGTTGTGATAGTCAAAATTAAATAATTAAATCAATTCGGTCACGTCGGACGTCTCAGTTCAGTGGGACTCCCAATAAAGTGTATTTAAATTTGAAAGATTTAGCGATATGATTTTAATCACAATTGCATTCAAAACAGAGAAATAAAGTTAATTTAAGATCAGCATGTAAAATTGACCTAGTTTTTGAAGAGTACTCAAACTACCGCTGTTACATACGTAGGCGTTACCGCCATTTTTAATTTGGCATGGAGATCTTAGAGAATAACATTGGTATAATGGATTTCTGCAAAGAAACTGCTGATTCTATTAACTAATTGTACATTGTGTATTCGTTTCAATGCTAAGCAGATCTCACCACTACTAGTGTAGAACTTCGTAGAAAATGTTTATTCCTATAAACAACTGACTAACCAGTTCGTTAAAATATTCCAAAATAACAACAAAGTGTTTTTGATGACAAGCTAAACTTCGTAGGCTGCTCGATAGGTATGGGGTAAAGAAATATGAGTACTACTATATGACAAATATTCCGTGACCAGTACCTTGATATTTAATTAAAGTTAGTGACTAAAATGATGGCCTATAATTAGTTTGTCCCGGGTATGAGACAACACCGCGACCTGGCAATATAAAATTATAAAAATGTGTGTCGATATTAAAATCGACCTTGCACAGGGATGAACCTTGTGTAGGCCGTGTACCTATGTGAGCGCGCCCGCCGGCGAGCGCGCTGTGTCCGCTGAGTTAGCGGGTGTGTATCGGTGCGAGTGCACGCAATAGGCGGGGGCGTGTCCTGAGGGGACGGCGCGCCCACGTCATAAAGTTTATTAATAGTTGTGATTTCATCACAATCGTCAATAAGTATATTTTTTGGACGTCTTTGTCTAAAAGAGGCATCCCTCGCGGGGATGTAATTATCTATTGCTGCCACTAACGGGTTAGGGTGATCTTTTATTCGGTCGAAATGTCTTATCGACATTTCTTTGAAGTAAGCTGCTATGGTAGGGAGCTCAAGATCGCGGTGTAAATCTACGTTCCGCATATAGTAAGGTGCGTCTGTGATACGACGCAGGAAGCGATTCTGAATCACTTGAAGTTTGTATATATGACTTTTGCGAGTGTGCGCAAAGGTGACTCCTGCGTAAGTCATTATGGGACGTATGCAGGATTTATATAGAAGCAGCTTATGTCTGAGGGACATTTTACTATGTTTATTAGTAAGATAGAAAAGGCGGCCGGAAACAAATGCCGCTTTATCTCTTACTGCTTTGATATGTTTGGCGAAGGACAATCTATTGTCTAGAATTACACCTAAGTATTTGACGTGAGACACCCAAGGGACGGGCGTATCGAATAATTTAATTTGTCTGCGATTAAGTCGCATAAGATTTTTTTCGTAGAGTAGTCTACTAAAAAGTACGGCTTGGCTTTTGTCAGGATTGACTTCGATTCTCCATTTCCGGAACCAATCACCTAGCGTGTTGGCTGCAGTTTGGAGTCGAATGCATATTCTCGATATATTGACATCGGATGCAAAAAGCGTGGTGTCGTCGGCGAATAGTGCCAGTTCGACTTTTTGGTGTTTTGGAATATCGCTGGTGTACAGCGAGTATAGGATTGGAGAGAGAACGGATCCTTGAGGGACTCCGGCTCTCAGGGGTCTGCTGCTCGAGAGTGCCCCCTCGACTCTGTAGCGGAAGGAGCGATTCGACAAGTAGGCCTGTATGATGTGCACAAGCCTATCTGGCACCCCTAGGGAATACAGCTTATATAATAAGCCGGTGTGCCAGACTTTGTCAAAGGCCTTCGCCACGTCGAAGAAGAGGGCTCCCACGCAGTTTTTAGGACCTGCGGCGAGGCGCTCGAGTATGTGCTCCGTGAGGCGGTGCACTTGGAGGATGCACGAGTGTTTAGCTCGAAAGCCAAACTGCTCGTTCGGAATGAGATTTAGGGATTGAACGCTGTCCTTTAGCCTACTTTGGATCAGTCGTTCATAGATTTTCCCCAGACTGCTGAGGAGACTTATGGGCCTGTAGCTCGAGGCCTGGTTGCGCGGTTTATTTAGTTTCGGAATACCGATAACTATTGCCTCTTTCCAGGCATCCGGGAAGGTTGGCAAGTGCATGACATGCCCGAATTAGTTTATCACCATATTAGAGATCCGCGGGCCGGGGTAGTATGCTACGGGTATGAGTATTTGTGCATGTGCAGTTTATGCATTTGTAAGGTAGTATGTAAGGACCTTTATTGTGTAATTACCTTTTCAACCTAGTGTAAGGACTTTTTTTTATAATAATGTTAAATAAAAGAGTGGAAGCATGGACTTCTTATATAGATGATAGTTTAGTTTTTGTTGACAACTACGTGGCCTAGTGGTCAGGGTACCTGACTTCGAATCCCAGCTGGAGCCAACATTTGTGCTAAAACACAAATTGTTTTTCGGGTTTGATTGTGTTGAGATTGTCCTCGTGTTTATGACATTGCATCCTAGCCTACCACAGATCTCATCGCATCAACGTTACATCGGGTGCAGTTAGGTTGGGACAAGTGAGCGCCTATGTGTTTGTGTGTGCACTTGTGGCACTATATCTCCTGCGCAGTTGATAGGCTCCCGACAATATTCGGAAGTTGTCAGCCTTGGCCGAAATCGGCCAACGGGAAATCACTTTTTGTTAATGTCTACTATTATATGACAGAAACATCCATACTTTCCATATATCCATATACAGTAATATTAGAAATGCGAAAGTAACTTTTCTGTCCCTTTATCTGTTTGTTACCTTTTCATCGATCAACCGCTTCATCGATCTTGACGAAATTTCGACTGAGATAGCTTGCGTCCTGGAGACGGGCATAGAATACTTTTTGTCCCGGAAAATGAAATAATTCCCACGGGATTTTTTAAACAGCTTTATCCACGCGGACGAAGTCGCGGGCAGTCATCCCGCATCATCAGCAAGTAATATTATAAATTTCAAAGTAACTCTCTCTGTCTCTCTGTCTGCTTTTTACATTTTCGCGGCTCAACCGTTGAACCGACCTTAACGACATTCGGCACAAAAATAGTGATCAGACATCCTGGAGACGGACATAGGATTCTTTCTATTCCGAAAAATGAAAGTGTTTCCACGGTATATTTTAAATAAATCCTCAATCGATGCGGACGTAGCCACGGGCTTCAGCTGTATTATTGTACATAGAAGATTGTTTTTTATACAGAACTATTAGGTGTCCGCGACTTCGTCTGCATGGCTATGTTTTTAAATACCCCGTGGGAATTATTTCATTTTGCGGAATAAAAACTATATTATGTCGGTCCCCTGGATGCAAGCTATCTCTGTGCCAAATTTCGTCAAGATCGGTTCAGCGGTTGACCCGTGAAAAGGTAACCAACAGCTGCACTATTTGTAATGTAACAGCTTAGATAGATGTTGTCCCGCTGCTGAGCACGGGCCTACTCCCATTTCTGAGAGGGGCTTGGAGCCATTAAGAGTCCGCCACGCTGTTTTAATGAAGGTTGGCGAACTCACATGTCTTCGAAATATTTTATTTCATTGTAAATAAAATATTAAATTAAGATTGAAGAATAATAGATTTGACAAGTGCCGGTTTCTTCATGATGTTTTCCTTCGCCGCTGAATACGTGGCAAATCAGCACTTGAAATCTCACAAAAATTTTAGAGATGACGCCACAATTTCCATCGCACACTATGAATTTTAGGGCGAGCGCCCGGTTTCTGAACTACCACGGATCTGCACTCTCTGCACTCTTTACACGATAATAACATTAGCGTGTTGGGTGAGTATAACGCGTTGTTAAAGTTACGCTTTACGGGTTTTTGTATTTCCTTAATCATAAAGCATGCGTTTCAAGCGTATTGTTGTTATGTAGTTTGCTAGATTTATAGGCCATTATTTATGAATATATAAAGTAATTCATCCTTCTTTTTAATTAACAACATCGGTATTTTTATAATCGGTATTAATAGCCATAACATACTCGTATTTTACCCTTTACTCTCTGAATAGTTATTCATAGTTATACTAATATTATAAATGCGAAAGTAACTCTCTCTGTCCCTCTGTCTATTTGATAACTTTTAAGGCACAACTGTTAAACCGATTTCCACGAAATTCGGTTTAGAGATTGCATGCATCCTGGAGACAGACATAGGACCTCTTATTCCCGAAAAGCAAAAAGTTCATGCCGTGCGGTGGCGACCTAAGCCTAAGCGAACCTACCACCACATCTCATCACGTGGGTGTCGTAAAAGTTGATAGAGGGAAAATGAAAACCAGGAGATGTGTAGCAGCATTTTTCTGGAACATCTGATATGATAATAAACTGCGGTTACTAATCCGCCTGCCAACTATGTCAAAATCCCCCCAAAATTAGAGCTACAAACTTTCAAGCAATATATGGGGGAGGCCTATGTTTAGCAGTGAACTGGAGATAGGCTGAAAAGACGTAGTCGCGGTTTTCAGTCAGTACGTTATATCGATGACGTTGCTTAGAGAACCGCCTTAGAATAATCTAGAAGCAAAATTCCTGCAATCAAGTACCCGGAGACTTATTGTTAAAACCTCTGCCGCGGACACCCATGTCATTGACACCGGTGTTCTTTATATAATTCTTACAGCCATTCATAGAATAGAAAAGAATTATTTTTATTCTGTATAGATTATTTAGAGAAACTCATTAAACGTAGTTTTTTTAAATGTGATTAATCAGCACGACATCCTCGGGAAGTTTTTTGTATATCATTTAAAAAAACATACAGTCAAAAGTATCATAAATATGAAGAGGAAGAAAAGGCTTGGCAGTGATCACCTCATTCGTAGTCGTTGTCATGATCCAGTGTATTCTTTAATATTATAATAACGCTTTTTAAAGCCTTGGTATAAATTTTTAACTCTTTTTCAAAATCAAATTACTTTTACGTTATTTGCATTTCCGTGTTAAAAAGCCATAACAATAAGACATATTAAGCAGCATTAGCCGCACAACTAGCTCTAGATATACGTATACAAGACACATAAATTGTATATAGGTAAGATACATTACCAAACTGGATTCGAGCGAAGAAATGAAAAGAAAGAGAGGAAGAAAGAAATATATTTATTTGACGAACACCATCGATGACAAACACCCAATATAAAAAAACATAACAAAAATAGTTTAAGACAATAACAACAATTTTAGTCATGTCAAAATGGATCCCGCCTCTGTGATAATCTGTGGTACCCTAGAGCACTGGTTGTATGGATATAAATATGGCCACAAGAAGAAAATATTTTAAAAAGGAATGCAAAGTGTGAGAATTTGGAAGGTAATATTATTAAAATGTACTAAAAATCGGTCTATTATTATTTTTATTAGGGTTTCATATTGTCAATTTGCCACGAGGCCCCAAAGAGTGTAAAGGAGTTTCGTAACAATAAGTTTTAAACCCGGAGAACGTGTCTCTATGTATTTAACTTTTTTTTGTGAGATATTATTTCACAACCCTTTATTAAATAACATTAATATATAATATCCATTAATTCACGAACGAATGATGTTTGTAAAAATCTCACAGGCTGAATAAATGATTTTTTTTGGATAATCTGACCAGACGAGCAAAACGTTCACCGCATGGTAAGTGCAACGTCTGCCCATAAAAATGCTGTGTCACCCAGACACATCTGACCTTACCTAGAAGAATTCCTGAATAGGAATCCTACTCGTACCACCAGGAAAATAAGGATAATGTAGATGTCCTTTTGGTTAAATCTCAAATTTTTCGGTAATACATATAGGATATTAAATCGTTAGTATTACTGTATATAAAGGTTCTTAATCGTTTTCTTAACCCTTCTCCGATTGATAACCTAAGGGTTAAGACCAGAGAAAGGGAAGTATGTAGCAGTTACACAATACATCCTGACTCGTAAACATAAATTGTATATTTTTTTTATTGCATAAAGTATGGTAAGTGCAACGTCTGCCGATAACAAATGCTGTGCCATCCAGAAAATTTTTGTGTGACACTGCACTGTACCCATCACCCTGAGACATAGGTTCTTAAGTCTCATATGCCCAGTGATTATGCTAGCTCACAGTGCCCTTCAAACCGAAACACAGTAATGTTTGCACACTACTGCTTCACGGTAGAATAACTGGCCCTGGGATGGTACCTACCTAGACGGACTCCTGCATAGGAATCCTACCACCAGTAAAGTATAATGTATATTAAGGATGATGGATTACAAATTCGTATTTTGTCATGATTTGTTAAACTGGTCGAGGTTATATATGCATATGTTACAAGTTTTATACGGACCTATTGAATTGCAAGGATTTTCTTATAAATTACATAAAAATGCATTTAATACAAATTTCATTAGCCAGTGTTGTTTTATAAACTGCAATTATTTTAATTTCTAAAATAGCGCAGACCACTTCATCTGGGTCGCCGATTTTAATATTAATGAATAATGGACGGCCATGCTAGAGTGGAGATAAGTTTTAGTTAGGAAGAGTGGAAATAACGATTTCATAAACTTTTCTTAGCGTGGTTACTGTATTTATTTATTTTTTAACGTAATAGTTACTATAGGTTTTATAAATGCTTAACAGCATTTGCTTATTTGCTTAGTTCTACTTAAAAACATCATTAAGCTCAGTACTGTTTCTAATTAACCAATAGGTAATCAGGTCGTAAGAAACAGAACAAATTACTATTTCCTAATTTTTCATGCATATTACAATCGTTCCTGCATGCCTGTGTTGCTAATTGTCTGCTGTTTACCGTGATCAACGTACGGTAACGTTAGGTTCCATTCGATTAATTAACTTTATCTCATCATTCAATTTTGTAAAGTTGATACGGGAAAAGTATTTGTTATTACATTTTTCATGCAGTAATGATCGAGATTATATTTTCAGTATTCACTATACAATCACTGTATTGACTT
The DNA here is from genome assembly GCA_019845155.1 of Luehdorfia chinensis. Lineage (NCBI taxonomy): Eukaryota > Metazoa > Arthropoda > Insecta > Lepidoptera > Papilionidae > Luehdorfia > Luehdorfia chinensis. Next base: position 1,050,428 of record JAHVAK010000642.1, read on the forward strand.
ATACAAAACCCCTAAGAAAAATGCAGTGTAGGATTATCTAACGTCGTCACAGCACAGACTAATGACTTTGTTCGACTAGCGAGCTTTACCGCGGTGTTGGTGACCCGTCGGTAAAGCTTGCTTGTGGACCATAGCAAGACCGAGGTATTGCGAGTAGGTAGACGAGCCACGCTCGCCACACAATACCGCGCGTCGTTCACCAAACAGCCAGCCGAGCAGTTTCTTTGACGTTTGGCAGAAAATTGCTACGTACGGATGGCAAAATGGATTTAAGTACTCGAAGAGTTAATTTTTTAATAACAGATTGCAAACTACTACACAGATATGTTACTTGCAACAAACTCTTGCACGTCAATCATGGCCTTAAAGTAAGACTGTTTGGCTCGCTCGTGTATCAGAAATGACGAGCCGCCAATTTAATTTAAGTCAATAGTTGATGAGATATGCGCTTCTAAATTCGTCGTGATCTCCCATCTAACTTTACTGCGGTGGAAAAGTTTGAAAAAAATTGAGGTGGAAAACCTACTGGTAAAACCTAGAAAACTTTTTCAACGAAAATTGGTTTGAATAAGAAATGTCTTGTAATTTGTGAGATATAGATTATTTTTGGCTACACGCTTTTCCCCACTACGCAGCTCTTCACTGTGCGTAGATCGACACGCACTTGGTTGATTTTTATAAATAACACTGGTTCGCAAAAAATGCCATTGTACTAGGAAGAACCAGGTAGAAACCCAGCGAGCAGTTTTTTCTAGTTATTAACTTTAAAAACGATTCAAGACAGAGAGTGTTACTTTCGCATTTATAATTTAATGTAATATTAAATATAGATTTTTTAATTTAAAGTTAAATATGGATACTTAATTATCAGCCGATAGGTGTCCGGCAGAGTAGAATAGCGCCTATCTCTTCTCTACCGAGGTGTCGTAAGAGGCTACTAAGGTATTGTTCGGACAGCCTTTATTCGTGCAGAATAACACTAGAATATGCAATGCTGTCACTAAACTGCTCGTGGGAACGCAAAGGAGAATAAGAATTTTTTTTTACTCGTACCAAAATGGTGGCGACGTTGTTCGCTACCCGTCGCGTCTTATTTCCCGCGAGGGCGAAAAGTGGGTTACGTGAGTGGCCTCCGCCTACCCCTTATATGGGAAGAAGGCGTGACTATATGTATGTACACTAGCGGATGCCCGCGACTGGTGGTAGGATTCCTATTTTACTGGTGGTAGGATTCCTATTTTACTGGTGGTAGTATTCCTATGCAGGAATCCGTCTAGGTAGGTACCACCTCAGGGCTAGTTATTCTGCCGTGAAGCAGTAGTGTGCAAGCATTAGTGTGTTTCGGTTTGAAGGGCACTGTGAGCTAGCGTAATCACTGGGCATTTGAGACTTAAGAACTGATGTCTCAGGGTGACGGGCGCAGTGTGGGGTCACACAGAAATATTCGGGGTGACACAGCATTTGTTGTGGGCGGACGTTGCACTTACCATCAGGTGAACGTTTTGCTCGTTTCGTCACTTTATACAATAAAAAATAGACTTCATTTGCAAGGACATAGTTTTTTTTTAAATATGCCGTGGCAACTTTTTAATTTTCCGCGATTAAAAGTATCGTATATTCGTCTCCAGGATGCAAGCAATCTCTGTACCGAATTTCGTGATTCATGATCAGTTTACCGGTTGAGTCGTAAAAAGGCATTTATAATATAAATGTCGCAAACCCGCCTGCCAAACGTGGCAACTATGGCGAAATCCCCCCAAAATGAGAGCTACAAACCTATGTTGCAATCTATGGAGGAGGCCTTTGTTCAGCAGTGGACTGGTGTTAGACTCAAGTAATGATGACGATGATGAATATTAGTGTGGGTATTAGTATGGATCAGTATGGATTACAGTAGTAAGGTGTTCAGACTAGTGAAGGGAGCAGCGCCTAAGGTTCGATAAGTCTGTAACGGTGACCGCTAATTATGATACTGCGATTACAGTCAAACTTTCCCACGTGGTAGATGTCTACGTCCAATAATTGACTATTTGAAGGATGACGATGATGATGATGATGTTTTGTCTATTTTCTTTGTTGTCTTGATTCTAGACATATGAGTGATAACTAGAAAATATAGTTAAAATTACTCTCTGCTGACAGAATTTTTCCGGAAAACATCGTTACGCGACTAGCTAATGCATCTTCGAATGCGTAGACGCTTCCAGCCGACTTCGTTCTTTTCTTGTTTATTATAATTTTGACAAAAAGCTTTTGATAATTATTCGCAATATTTCGTGGTCACAGTCGTACAGAAGGCCAGCATCATTATTATTAATCTACGTAAAAGCATGTTTTCGAATTACTTAATTTACGATTTGACAATGGTTTGTAAAATGCTACGTATTCAAGCTTCTCACGGCCATGTCGAAATATGATAACGATCGTGACATAGGATGCGAAACTTTTTATCTAGCACGGTTTTGTTTTGTACTATTATATTCTTACAAGCATAAAAAATTGAGTAATAACACAAATCGCTTTTTTCATTCTAAACTGGGTTTTAGGTTATATTTTTAGTAAAACACCGTTTGTATATAACATTAGAAAAGCCTATCGTCGTCGTCGTCGTCGTCGTTTCAGCCTATAAATAGTCCACTGCTGAACATAGGCCTCCCCCATAGATTGCCACAAAAGTTTGTAGCTCCCGTTTAAGGGGGATTTTGCCATAGTTGCCACGCTTGGCAGACGGGTTGGCAACCGCAGTTTATTTATTCAGATGTTCCAGCAAGATGCTGCTGCCCATATCCTGGTTTTCATTTTCCCTCTGCCGCCTTTTACTACACCCACGGGATGAGATGGGGTGGTAGATTCTCTTAAGCCGCTACCACACGGCATATAAAGGACGAATAATATACACATCTTTTATTCCCGTTACCAAGCTGACCCCGATAGAAATCGTAAAAACAAAAAAAAATATATAATTTTATTTTTTGTTTATGTTAAATGTAAACAGAGATTGTACACAGAATATGTATACAATAAGTAAAATAAAGATCAAAATCGTATAAGCGTTTCAGTGATAATAATAAATTCTTACCGCATTGAAATAGTTTTCACACGCTGTTGCTCCCTGTGCCCTCTAATAGAATCAATAGAGGAAGGTAGCTTATTTTCGTGGGATATATTGTTACTGTTGTAATCATAACAATGTATTACGTCTTGCAGTAAGTTTTTTAATTAATAGTTTTTTTTTCTTCGCTTTTGTTTTAAGGGTCTAAATGACTTTGTCTATTGGTCTTTGTTTTTAAAGGTGTATTGTAAAAACAAAGACCAATACACGAAATCATTGATTTTTTTATATTTTAAAAACAATTATTTAATCTAAAGAGACCATGTGTGTACATATTGTTGGGGGTCAGTCAAGAAACAAAATACTTAAATTTTAGTAATAGTTTACTGATCCACACACAATCACTTATACTTATTCACTATAAATTAACATATTACTTTCATATGCAATTGGCAACAGTTTACCACTTAAAAGTTACACGTATTTTCACGACAAGCACAGATGTGTGTCACATCACAGAATGACTTCTTATAAAGGCTGCGCCGAGCTATTATGTTTGCAATATGGTGGGGCGGTGGTTATTTCCGCCCCACTCTAAACTGATGTTAAATGTACCTTCATTATCTCGATAACTATTTTAGTATATTTTATTTAAATAATCGATTAAGTTATAAAAATTAACTATAATAATTACTAACCCAACAGCTCGGCCATCCAATTCAAAGCAAGTTCCAACGCGTCGTAAGAAGAAAGATCTACCGTAATAGTAACATATTTATCACATGACAATTTAAATTAAATGTTTACAAGGTGTGAGTAAGCATGTAGTAACATATACAATCAATAATCAAAACACTAGTATTTATAAATAAAGAGAGTTCAGCGGATTAATTAAAATTACAAATCCATCTTAACAAATTCTGTACTTTTTAAAGAAATATTTTAAAGATTTGAATTATACTCTATTCCTCTGTTCCAGTTGTATTATCATCAGACAAATCAGAATCAAAATCTCTTTCAAAGTTCATCCACGGATGTATTTTGCCAATAGACACTATAGCTTCATATTTCCTTCCATTTTTACGAGTAAGAGGAGTGTCTTCGACAAGAAATCGGTCATTTGGTAGCACTTTTACTATGCGATAGGGGCCTTGAAACTTGACTACAAGTTTTTGAGACTTTCCATCGTGAGGGACATTCCTTTCTAATCGTATTAAGTTACCTTCGTTATATTTAGTGGAAGGCTTTCTACGCTCATTAAATTTTATTGCATCTTTAGTTTGTTGTATTTTAATTTTTTCACTAGCACAATGCCTAAATTCTTTTAAGTTTTCCGATGGAGTTGCGTTTAATGTATCATTAATTACAGAGCTTAAGATTCCTTCTGCTCTACTTGTAATGTTAAATCCGAATAATAATTCAGAAGGAGACTTTTGTGTGGTTTTATGTTTGGTTGTATTTATACCCACCTGGATGTCCTGAATGTGATCGTCCCATAGTTTGTCATCTTTGCCGTGTCCTGATGCTGACAATGCATCCAGAATAGTCCTATTAAACCGTTCTACTTGTCCGTTGGCCCTTGGAGTAGCGACGGCGTTCACAATGTGCTTAATACCATATAAATTAATAAAGTCTTGAAAAGTTCTACTTGTAAAGCTTGAGCCTTTATCGGTAATGAGCCTTGTTGGTACACCGAAGTAACTTATGTGCTTTTTTTAAAACCTGCACAGTTGTTACAGACTTTGTATTCTTTACAGGGGCAATGTTAATGTATTTAGTGAAACCATCAATCAAAACGAATAAGTAGCAGTTACCTTTCCTACTCTTCACAAACGGACCTAAATGATCTGCATGTACTGTATGAAAAGGAATGCTAATTTTTTCAATTGGATGTAATTCGCCTTCACGTTTTCCACCTGGAATCTAATGGTGAGCACATTCTAGACAAGAAGTAACATATTTCTTGACGAATCTACGCATTTTAGCAAACCAGTAATGCCCTTGGATTCGCTTAAGTGTTTTCTCAAACCCACAATGACCGACGTCGTCGTGATTCATTTTTAATATTTGCCAGCGTACGCCTTTTGGTACTAACCACCTTAACGAATCACCAACGACGCGATAGACGCGGTCATTTTTAAGCTTATAGTTTTTAAGCACGTCAGCGACCTTTTCGGCATTAGAATCAGATAATATAGTTTTTATTTTGCTAATATCATCATCAGCGGTTTGGACAGTAGCAATCCAGTCTAAATCAATTTCTTGTACCGGTAACACATCTAATACATGCTGCTCATCTGTAGGTATATCTACCGGATTTCTGCTAAGTGCGTCCGCGTGTGACATCCTAGCGCCTGGTCGATATTCAATAGAGCAGTCGTATTCTTGCAGCTGAATCCACCACCGCGCAATGCGAGCTACTAAGTCTCGTTTTATCAAAGTAGACCGAAGAGCGTTGCAGTCAGTTACAATTTTAAAATGTGTCCCTAAGAGATATACCCTAAAACGATTCAATGAAACAATTACGGCTAGAGTTTCGAGCTCATATGAATGAAGATGACGCTCATGTAAGCTTGTTTTTCGGCTAAAGTAAGATATAGGTTGTAGTATGTTATTAGAATTTCGCTGTAGTAATATTCCTGCCAAACCTTCTTTACTTGCGTCTGTATGTAGCTCAGTTTCTGCATTGGGGTCATAAAGGGCTAGCACTGGCCGATTAACTAATATGTCCTTTATTTTTAAGAACGACTCTTCCTGATCCGATTCCCAAGTCCAGTGAGAGTCTTTCTTTAGAAGATTAGTTAATGATACAGTTATCATAGCATATCCTTTAATAAAACGTCTAAAGAACCCAGACAATCCAAGAAACTGGCGTAATTCATGCTGATTGCGAGGTTTCGGGAATTTTGAAACAGCATCAGTTTTTCTGCTACCGGGACGAATTCCATTAGCACTTACTTCAAATCCCAAAAATTCTATATTTTCATAAAAGAAGTTACATTTATTCAACTTTAGAGTCAGACCATCTTTTTTCAAAAGTCTCAGTACCTCTTCAAGCCTCTGTATCCCTTCAGTAAAGTTTTTGGATGGAATCAGCACGTCATCCATATATACGATTGCATATTTAATTTTAGCCTCCATGAGTATTTTATTGATGGTTCGCTGGAAGACCGATGGAGCATTAACCAGTCCAAACGGCATACGATTAAACTCATATTGCCCATCAGGTGTCACAAAAGCAGTTTTACAGCGAGATTCTTCAGAAATAGGGATCTGATAATAGCCTGAAGCCAGATCTAATGAAGTAAATAATGTATTACCTGCTAATAAGTCTAGCTGGTCTTCCACGCGAGGCAACGTATAGTGAATTTTCTTAGTTTTTCTGTTAAGTGCTCTGTAATCGACACATAAACGTTTCTCTCCAGACTTCTTTTGTACTAATACAATTGGACTGGCGTAGGAGGATAGTGATTCTCTGATTATTCCACTATCGGACATGTCCTTTACCATATCTCTGACCAATTTTCGGTCGGTATAAGACAAGCGATAGGGACGATAAACAACCGGATCAGAGTTCTCCAATTCAATGACCATCTCTGTAGCATTTGTGAACCCTAAATCTTTCAGTCCACTTGAGAAACATTCATTGTATTTTTTCAGTAATTTATCTAACTCCTGTTTATGTTCATCAGGAAGCCCAGGACCGATATTAATTGTTTTGTCTAATCCTTGGGTATCAAACGTTACATTACATGATTCCAAATTGCAAACTGGCGATATCAAGTCATTGCGTAATGATCGCGTTAAAAGTGTTTTTTTTTCGATACCTATTTTATTTTCAGATATATTATAGATTAAGAAAGCTCCCCGACCACCCCTGATTTCGTATTCACCAGGATACATAATATTCTCTGCCGACTGAGCCACGATAGGATTCCTGAACGTAAACATTGCAGTTTAACTCTGAATTTGCGGAAACTACCACAGCCTGTAAAGTTTTAGTAGGTATATTGAAGTCTTTTTCGATAAATAAAGGGATTTTATTTTGCGCTATTCTTTGAAAAATTATTTCTTTAGGAGTTTTTATTATCAAAATATCAGGTTTTTCTGTAAAAGAGTGACCCAAGAGAACAGGATGATTCAGAACATAATCTTCGACTATGTATAGCTCTATATTCTCCGTCAAACCTTGTACCGTTACAGAAGCGGTTGCTATACCTAGTGGTCGTACTAAGTAAGCTCCTATGCCTCTAAGTATAGGTAAGTCTATTCGAGAATTGATATTAAGCTGCATAGTCTTAGCATCACTGAATCTTACTAAAGAGCACTGACTTCCCAGATCGACGAGGCATTCGATTAAACAGTTATTTATTTTTATCGTGAGTATATATTTATTGCTTGGGCTATCATCTTTATCAAGAGCAACGTTCGCTACGTGTTGCTCAGCTTTAGGGTCAATATTATTTTGGCTCTTACTCTGTTCAGGAAATTGCTTGTTTCTGAAACAATCTATAGATTTATGTCCTAGTCTATCACAAGTTGTACATTTTAACCGGGGTTTCTCACACTTAGAGCTGGGATGGCCTATTTCATTACAATTAAAACATCTGATATTATAATTAATGTAGCCAGATCTCGAAGAACCTGGTCGACCAGCTGCAAACGTTGACTTACGATCACTATGTTTTCGTATTTGCAAATTGAATCCTTCACGATTTTGACTAGTTTTAACCGATCTAAAATATTTAAGAACCTGCTCGGGTTCTCTAAAATGAGCCGCCTGAGCTCCTACTTTTATGGCACGATCTTCGATACTGAAAAGCAGACAGTCCACAGCTTGCCTACCAAAAATTTTACATCGATTCAACAAATTAATTTTAGCATAATAATACTGCTCTAAAGACTCCCCATATTTAACAGTTTTACCTAACATCTGAGTTAAAAGCTCGGCATAGTCCTCGCGATAAGGGAAAGATTCTAATAATTTCTTCTTCCATTCGGGCCAAGTATATAATAGTGTAGGTAAGCCTTGAAACCAAGTCTTAGCTACTCCACTAAGTTTCGGTAATGAATAATGAATGACCTCTTTCTCCTCCCAACCGTAAATTTCAGCACATTCTTCCACCTTATTTATCCAAGTGAGGATGGTTTGTTCATTTGACATAGGGTCAAACTCTGGTATGACGTTAGTATTAAAAGAAAGTTTGGATCTATCCGAGCTCTTGACCCGACTTATAATTCTTAAAAACTTATCTAATACGTTATTCGTTTCCAGTTCCTTACTTTTATTTCTTCGTGACCGGAATCTAATTGAGCGCGAAGAGGCACATTCCTCGGAAGATGAAGAAAGATCTCTTCTCCTTTTCCTCCTCGACTCAAAACCGCGGCGCGATGTCAGTCCTTCCTTCACATTTTTTTCATAATTTCCGTCCTCGGTATCAGACTCAGTTATATGATACCGACTCCTATTCCTTTTCCATAATATTCCATTCCCATCTTTATCAGTCTTCCGCAACTGCTCTTTCCTCGAGCATTGCATATTCCGTGTCCTTATGATCGGACTTAGCTCACGACCTTGCACCTCCAACCAGGGTGCTACTTGGTCGGACCGATGCGTCAGCCCTCCTCCTCGACTGATCGCATCACTTTCCATTCCAACATCCATGAACCCTTTACCACGGGTCGTTCCATGCATTTGTTCATTTCCCTGAACAATTTCATCATCCATATTGATTCTAGTTATCTGAAACTTACACGAGTAAGCTTAAAAAGCGTTCAAAATTATTATTATTATTATTTTAATGTACTTTACCGAGTTTAAATTACTTTTCAGTACCAACAAAGTAGCTAGTTGAAAACGAAGCATTTTTCATAATCAATGAAGTGAATAACTTTTCAAAACATCAATAACCAAAGACCCACGGCTTTTCCTCATTGGTTAAAATTAATGACGGTACGTGAATTTTCATTGCATAACGCGGGATGCGAAAGATTTGATTGGTATATTTAAATTATTTCTAAGACATAATCGGCAGCCGTGAAATATCGCATAGAGCCAGGGGCACACTTAGGTAGTCAAATTCATGTATTTGTCGTTACTCCGGAACCATCAATTTTGATGTCCAAAATTCAATACAGATTCCATACAGTCTTAATACAGAAATAAGCATTTTCTAATAATATAATTCATAGTGGGGTATACAGAAATAATTCTAAAAAAAACTACCCACGTATGTTAAAATTGTTTAGCCAATAAATTTCGTAACAGTAGTATGAACAATAAAAATAATTTTAAAGGAACACGATAAATAATCTTTTTAACTACTAGAGCTTAACTTCAAATTTATTCCCTAAAAAATATCAACCATTTGATGTGTATTCCTAACAACGGAAGAGCAGAAAAAAAAGAGTACTTACATTATTCGAGCAGTGAACGTGGCATATTTATTAACCTTGTTTATCCCACTTCTGACCTGTTGGGGGTCAGTCAAGAAACAAAATACTTAAATTTTAGTAATAGTTTATTGATCCACACACAATCACTTATACTTATTCACTATAAATTAACATATTACTTTCATATGCAATTGGCAACAGTTTACCACTTAAAAGTTACACGTATTTTCACGACAAGCACAGATGTGTGTCACATCACAGAATGACTTCTTATAAAGGCTGCGCCGAGCTATTATGTTTGCAATATGGTGGGGCGGTGGTTATTTCCGCCCCACTCTAAACTGATGTTAAATGTACCTTCATTATCTCGATAACTATTTTAGTATATTTTATTTAAATAATCGATTAAGTTATAAAAATTAACTATAATAATTACTAACCCAACAATATTTATGTACGCGCGTAAAAAGTTATACTTTTTCGGCGTAACAAAAGAAATAACTCCTAAATTTTTATTACCGTTTGCTAATTCTCTAAGTTAGTATGAAGGATAAAAAATAGAAGATATTAAATACAATTAATAAGAATTAATAAAAAGCATTATCAAAATAAAATAATGTTTGCTTCTCTCTATGCATATAAATAATTAATAATAATTTATACATTATAAATAAAATGTTAAAATAAACTTTCTGCCGTTATCCCGGAGGTAGGAAACATCAGTATCTTAATAAGTTCAGAATGGGAGGTGTAATTGTTTTTGTAATTTACTACAGCAAATATAAAAAAATGATTTTATTTTGGACGGTGAAACTGCAGCAATTTCTTTTTTTTGTGGGTAAAAACAATATTTTAAAGCCTTTGCTTAACTGTGTGTTTTTGTAGCATGATTACGAACTCGTACGTCGCATCGCTTCATTGCGCTTTACTCGCTCGTCTACCCATTGATCGAAATGCATTTGTAACGATCGGCCTTTTTCCTTACCTGTGATTTATTTCATCAAATTTAGTAAATAGTATTTTTAAATGCATATAGAAAACTAACTGATTTATTACTTCGCCCATACTTACAGATAATTTTTATTTATATGTATGAAATAATATTTACTGTCACCTTTTTATATTTATATTCTTATAATAAAAATATATCAACAAAGATTGATATTTATGTAATAGAATGCAATTATTGTTATTTAAAATGATGCAATTCGCCAATGTCATCGTTACAATCCGTGAAAATTCCATTGCTATGAAGGAATCCGTCTAGGTAGGTACCACCCCAGGGCCAGTTGTTCTGCCGTAAAGCAGTAGTGTGCAAACACTAACTACCTAACTAACTACTATGTTTCGGTTTGAAGGGCACTGTGACCTAGCGTAATCACTGGGCATATGAGACTTAAGAACTTATGTCTCATGGTGACGGACACAGTGTGGTGTCACACAGGAATTTTCTGGGTGACAAAGCATTTGTAATGGGCAGACGTTGCACTTACAATCAGATGAACGTTTTGCCCGTTTCATCACTTTATCCAATAAAAAAATATAGAAATAATTCAAATAATTCTAGAAGCATCTTAAACAATAGAAATATTTCTTAAAAATGTTGAATAATTATTATAATATTATTATTATAAAAGTAGCTTTAATTTTAACATTGCATGAATTAACTACACAAAGACAAAAGTATAAATTGAATTTAGTGTAATTATGCGTATATAATAGTGTAGGTAAGCCTTGAAACCAAGTCTTAGCTACTCCACTAAGTTTCGGTAATGAATAATGAATGACCTCTTTCTCCTCCCAACCGTAAATTTCAGCACATTCTTCCACCTTATTTATCCAAGTGAGGATGGTTTGTTCATTTGACATAGGGTCAAACTCTGGTATGACGTTAGTATTAAAAGAAAGTTTGGATCTATCCGAGCTCTTGACCCGACTTATAATTCTTAAAAACTTATCTAATACGTTATTCGTTTCCAGTTCCTTACTTTTATTTCTTCGTGACCGGAATCTAATTGAGCGCGAAGAGGCACATTCCTCGGAAGATGAAGAAAGATCTCTTCTCCTTTTCCTCCTCGACTCAAAACCGCGGCGCGATGTCAGTCCTTCCTTCACATTTTTTTCATAATTTCCGTCCTCGGTATCAGACTCAGTTATATGATACCGACTCCTATTCCTTTTCCATAATATTCCATTCCCATCTTTATCAGTCTTCCGCAACTGCTCTTTCCTCGAGCATTGCATATTCCGTGTCCTTATGATCGGACTTAGCTCACGACCTTGCACCTCCAACCAGGGTGCTACTTGGTCGGACCGATGCGTCAGCCCTCCTCCTCGACTGATCGCATCACTTTCCATTCCAACATCCATGAACCCTTTACCACGGGTCGTTCCATGCATTTGTTCATTTCCCTGAACAATTTCATCATCCATATTGATTCTAGTTATCTGAAACTTACACGAGTAAGCTTAAAAAGCGTTCAAAATTATTATTATTATTATTTTAATGTACTTTACCGAGTTTAAATTACTTTTCAGTACCAACAAAGTAGCTAGTTGAAAACGAAGCATTTTTCATAATCAATGAAGTGAATAACTTTTCAAAACATCAATAACCAAAGACCCACGGCTTTTCCTCATTGGTTAAAATTAATGACGGTACGTGAATTTTCATTGCATAACGCGGGATGCGAAAGATTTGATTGGTATATTTAAATTATTTCTAAGACATAATCGGCAGCCGTGAAATATCGCATAGAGCCAGGGGCACACTTAGGTAGTCAAATTCATGTATTTGTCGTTACTCCGGAACCATCAATTTTGATGTCCAAAATTCAATACAGATTCCATACAGTCTTAATACAGAAATAAGCATTTTCTAATAATATAATTCATAGTGGGGTATACAGAAATAATTCTAAAAAAAACTACCCACGTATGTTAAAATTGTTTAGCCAATAAATTTCGTAACAGTAGTATGAACAATAAAAATAATTTTAAAGGAACACGATAAATAATCTTTTTAACTACTAGAGCTTAACTTCAAATTTATTCCCTAAAAAATATCAACCATTTGATGTGTATTCCTAACAACGGAAGAGCAGAAAAAAAAGAGTACTTACATTATTCGAGCAGTGAACGTGGCATATTTATTAACCTTGTTTATCCCACTTCTGACCTGTTGGGGGTCAGTCAAGAAACAAAATACTTAAATTTTAGTAATAGTTTATTGATCCACACACAATCACTTATACTTATTCACTATAAATTAACATATTACTTTCATATGCAATTGGCAACAGTTTTTTTTTAGTATTTTCACGACAAGCACAGATGTGTGTCACATCACAGAATGACTTCTTATAAAGGCTGCGCCGAGCTATTATGTTTGCAATATGGTGGGGCGGTGGTTATTTCCGCCCCACTCTAAACTGATGTTAAATGTACCTTCATTATCTCGATAACTATTTTAGTATATTTTATTTAAATAATCGATTAAGTTATAAAAATTAACTATAATAATTACTAACCCAACAATATTTATGTACGCGCGTAAAAAGTTATACTTTTTCGGCGTAACAAAAGAAATAACTCCTAAATTTTTATTACCGTTTGCTAATTCTCTAAGTTAGTATGAAGGATAAAAAATAGAAGATATTAAATACAATTAATAAGAATTAATAAAAAGCATTATCAAAATAAAATAATGTTTGCTTCTCTCTATGCATATAAATAATTAATAATAATTTATACATTATAAATAAAATGTTAAAATAAACTTTCTGCCGTTATCCCGGAGGTAGGAAACATCAGTATCTTAATAAGTTCAGAATGGGAGGTGTAATTGTTTTTGTAATTTACTACAGCAAATATAAAAAAATGATTTTATTTTGGACGGTGAAACTGCAGCAATTTCTTTTTTTTGTGGGTAAAAACAATATTTTAAAGCCTTTGCTTAACTGTGTGTTTTTGTAGCATGATTACGAACTCGTACGTCGCATCGCTTCATTGCGCTTTACTCGCTCGTCTACCCATTGATCGAAATGCATTTGTAACGATCGGCCTTTTTCCTTACCTGTGATTTATTTCATCAAATTTAGTAAATAGTATTTTTAAATGCATATAGAAAACTAACTGATTTATTACTTCGCCCATACTTACAGATAATTTTTATTTATATGTATGAAATAATATTTACTGTCACCTTTTTATATTTATATTCTTATAATAAAAATATATCAACAAAGATTGATATTTATGTAATAGAATGCAATTATTGTTATTTAAAATGATGCAATTCGCCAATGTCATCGTTACAATCCGTGAAAATTCCATTGCTATGAAGGAATCCGTCTAGGTAGGTACCACCCCAGGGCCAGTTGTTCTGCCGTAAAGCAGTAGTGTGCAAACACTAACTACCTAACTAACTACTATGTTTCGGTTTGAAGGGCACTGTGACCTAGCGTAATCACTGGGCATATGAGACTTAAGAACTTATGTCTCATGGTGACGGACACAGTGTGGTGTCACACAGGAATTTTCTGGGTGACAAAGCATTTGTAATGGGCAGACGTTGCACTTACAATCAGATGAACGTTTTGCCCGTTTCATCACTTTATCCAATAAAAAAATATAGAAATAATTCAAATAATTCTAGAAGCATCTTAAACAATAGAAATATTTCTTAAAAATGTTGAATAATTATTATAATATTATTATTATAAAAGTAGCTTTAATTTTAACATTGCATGAATTAACTACACAAAGACAAAAGTATAAATTGAATTTAGTGTAATTATGCGGAAATCACCAAATGAAACAATGAAAGAGAAATAGAGTTAATTGTCTAAGAGCCGCATTATTAATTGCACCGTATTCAGATGATTAGATCTCCGCGAATAAACTTCGTATCCTTCCTACTGGAAAAAAATATGTCATAGACTGATAAATAACATAAAATACTGAGCCTATATATATTCAGAGTTCTGAGAAGTTAGTTACTCGCACATGTAAATGATGTATATCGGATGAATTCACCCGGCTGCTTGTCAGTCGGGACGCGGGGTCATTTCGAGGCAATTGATTCATCGAGACGCGGCAAATGTCCCGCTATCGACGCATGCGAACAAAACAAGGAGCGGAAACGTCGGATTTAAATAATTTTAGTATAGACTAACGTTGCGCAACTTTTTTATCTCCTCTTATTTTCAAATGTTTCTTGGACCGCCTACGACTTTATGAAATGAATTATTAAATAATTGACTTTGGATGCTTTTGAGTGGTACCCACTTTGATACGCGTGGGCTACACTAAAGACTATTCGAAATAAAACAAATGAGTCCTAATTCGATAAGTTTTTTTTAATAGCCGTTTAAGTTTGCCAAGTTTAACAGCTCCAGTTTATTTTCCAGCTCTATCATAGATCTAGATCTAGATCACCTTGATGGTACATTTTTTTTTCGAAACACAGTCATTAAAATTACAATAATCTAATCGTTACGTCAATTAGGTGTAGGTGAAAATCAAATTCCTAGATTTGTTAACAATCCTTGTTACAGTTAAGTCATGCTTACAAGTTTCCAACAAGAATTATATTTCTGTTTCAAGCTTTAATTTGTAAGGCTTATGTCCAGTAGAGGACTTCTAATGGTGTTAAGGCTATAGTAACATGATCAACGAACCCAAACATGACGAAGATATTTTGCTTAGTTGAGGACTTCCTATGATCAACTTCCAGCTTCATCATCAGACCAGCTCCATAGCAGTATATTTTTTGTGTGTCGTCAAGCAGTAGTGTTTAAACATTACTGTGTTTTGGTTTGAAGGGTATAATTACTACAATAATTACTGGGTATATGAGACTTAAGAACTGATGTCTCAGGGTGACGGACGGGAGTGTAGTGTCACACAGAACTTTTCTGGGTTGCACTTACTATCAAATGAATAATTTACTCATTTTATTACTTCGTTCCATAAAAAAACCAAATGAAAAAATATTGCTGATATGCCTTGTTTTCAATTTAGAACACAACCTTTAGTGGCCGATATTTGGATAAAAGTGGGTCGAAGTTAGGAAAACAGTGACCCATAATAGGACACTTCGGTACTTTAAACGCTAATTGATTTTTATGTAGTTATTTAAGACAATGTAGAACACCAATATCATAAAATTTTAATATCAAATGATCCGATAGAGTAAAGTAATCTCCGGTTATGTTGAAGGTACCGGCATGGTAAGATATGAAAGTTGCGTTTTATGTTAAGGGGCCGACATTTGGGTACTTTACCCTACCTACTTAAACTATCGTATCACAATAAAAAAATCTAAATAAAACTTTTGAAATGCTGTGAGCAGCAGGTAGCGACACTAAAAACTAAATACTGCAAGGCAGTAACTTTGTCTTCGACAACGATTATTTATTGCACAGATAAGCGAATTCTTAATAACAAGTGTTATTAAATAACCTCTCGAATTACAGAGAGGCCCGTAGGATTGTATAGGCTGTTAAACTTAAAACAAATTTTACTTAATTTAATTAGTAATTTCATTAATAATAATTCAAAAGAGCTGTGGAAGGTCAATTTTGATATTACGCGGGAGATCTGAGTGCGATCTGTGATCGCGCCCTGGGAGTGCGCCTATAAAATTGATAATTGCAATTTTAATTGCTGATTTAACACAAGCTTAGCGCGGCGAAGAAAACATCGTGAGATAATTACGAGTATGTATACCTGAGAAAACAAAATCAACGACATATATGTCAACTCGCAGGGTAGCGTGGTGGACTCTTCCCGACTCGAAAAACCGTCTCAAAAATGAAAGGTGGCATGTGTTCAGGCGTAGTGGCGTAACAATAGGGTGGCAGGACGGCCAAAATGCCACGGTTCTCCGGCCGGGGCCCCCCTCGTTGTAACGCAACTTTGCTATCGATCAGCTATCGCCATGGCGCATAAGTGGTTGTTGACATTGTCATTAACACCTTTGCTGAACAAAAAGCCCGAAAAATTTATAAATAAATAACTAATATTTTAACAACACTGTTATTTAAATCCCTTACGCAGCCGGGACCTATGACTTTGGTTAATATAACCAATACGTTGTTCAAAAAGACGTCGTTGTAAACGGTTTTGAATGTAAATAAATAGAGGCTTATATAACTTTGAAAGTTTTTTTTTTATTGGTTCAAGTGATGAAACGAGCAAAATGTTCACCTGATGGGAAGTGCAACGTCTGCCCATAGCAAATGTGTGAAATGTTCTGGGTGACATAGCGCCCATAACCCTGACACATCAGTTCTTGCGTCTCATATGCCCACTCATTACACTACTCTCACAATGCCCTTCAGACCGAAACACAGTAATGTTTGCACACTACTGCTTCACGGCAGAATATTTGGCCCTGGGGTGGTACCTACCTAGACGTAAAAGCCTGCGTAGTTGACGCAGTGGTCAAGCGATTGACGTAGATAGCAATTCGATTAACGCACGGGACAAATATTTGTATGACCTACAGATATTTGTTCTGAATCTGATTATTTGTGTATGTAAATATGCGAAGTTTACGCCTGTACAACACACCCAAGATACAGGAGAAATTTTAGTGTGGGGCATCGTTATTTTATAAAAGAGAGCGCGTGCAATTTAGAACACGTGATAGAAGTGAAACCTTTATATATACGAGTACGAGTATATTAAATGAAATTTGATGAAAATAAAAATGTGTAAACATGATTAAGAATGCCTGAACGCCTTGTGGTCGAAACTGACCGTAATTAATATTTTTTAAGCTCGATCATTATTGAGTTTTGAGTAATTATTTGTTGGCAACATTTGAAAATTCGAGCAACGACGAGCAAAACGTTCACCTGATGGTAAGTGCAACGTCTGCCCATAACAAATGCTATGTCACCCTCACCCTGAGACATCGGTTCTTAAGTCTCATACGCCCAGTGATTACGCTAGCTCTCAGTGCCCTTCAAACCGAAACACAGTAATTTTTGCACACTACTGCTTCACGGTAGAACAACTGGCCCTAGAGTGGTTGGTACCTACCTAGACGGATTCCTGCATAGGACTCCTACCACCAATTCTACGGCGACTATCTCTTGACTGTTTTACTACAGACTATTATGTGTTTGACATTGGCAGTATGAACGTAAACAAACGACAGACTTGACATTTGTAACTTGTGGTTGCGGCGTAAGAGAATCTACCACCCCATCTCATCCCGTAGGTGTCGTAAAAGTTGACAGAGGGGAAATAAAAATCAGGAGATGGGCAGCAGCATCTCCCAGGGACATCTGAATAAATAAACTGCGGTTGCTATCCCTCCTGCTAAGCGTGGCGACTAGGGCAAAATGGCTATCGCTTTTGAGGCTATCTATGGGGGAGGCCTACGTTCAGCAGTAGATATGAGATAACTTGGCTGTAACGATCACGATCATACATGTAGTCATGCCTTTTTTCGGTAGAGGCCACACGTAGCCCACTTTTTGCTTCCGTGGGAAACGAGACGTGATGGGTGGCGAATCACGTCGCCTCTTTTATTGTAACAGTCAAAATAATTCTTACTCCTGTTGTTGTTCTGCACGTTCGCATCTTACGACGGCTCGGTAGGAACATTTGTGCTAAAACACAAATTGTTGGTTTTCGGGTCTGGTTGTGTTGTGATTGTCCCCGTATCCGTCTGATCGGTCGAAATCGGCTAGGAGAACATCATGCTTATAAGTTGTGTACTTACGGGTAAAAAGTACAGAGTGAAAGTATATCAGTCACTGGTCAAAACGTATTATATCAATGCACATTGTTTGTTACGCTACTGTAAAACACGTGTGGAATTGCGGTTATCACCCGCCGCCCGTATGTTTGATATTTGAGTGCATACTCGTAGTGCCACAACATGATTGATCTACTATTATGTAAAAGTGTATTTTTTTTTAATTGTATAAAGTGACGAAACGAGCAAAACGTTCACCTGATGATAAGTGCAACGTCCGCCCACAACAAATGCTGTGTCACCCAGAACATTTCTGTGTGACCCCCACACTGCGCCCGTCACCCTGAGATATCAGTTCTTAAGTCTCAAATGCCCAGTGATTACGCTAGCTCACAGTGCCCTTCAAACCGAAACACAGTAATGCTTGCACACTACTGCTTCACGATAGAATAACTGGCCCTGGGGTGGTACCTACCTAGACGGATTCCTGCATAGGAATGCAACATCAATCCATAGCAATCGCTGTGTCACTCAGAAAATTTCTACGTTACACCACCCAACACTGTCAGTTCTCTTCAGATCGAAACACAGTAATATTTGCATACTACTACTTCACGGTAGAATAATTGGTCTGGGGTGGTAGCTACCCGATGGATTCCTGCATAGGATTCCTATCAACAGTAAAATAGAATTTCTTCCAACTGTGTAAGTCGCAGAAGTTATATATAATGTAATAAGTATCAGACTATTTTAATATGTATGTAATATCAGAATACTCGCGACACAAATGCGTCATATCTTTTAAACGAGTGTCAGTTGTGGTTATTTGCGACGTGAATTTTCAATCACTTTTAAATTCACGTGGTGATTCAAAAAAATGTGCGCTACAGTATTTTTCCGGGTAGACGTAAGATTTTGTAAAGTAAGCTTATTTTAATTTTCCAACGGTTCGTTGTGTCTACTCCAAATGAATATCTTATATTTTATGTAATATATTATCATGTCTTCAATTAAAAAATGACGTACGCATAAGTCATCTGTATCGCCTGTCCAAACTGGTAAACAGCAAAGTTATCACTTCAATCCGTCTCAAAGATAAACAATTGATAACTACAATTAGGCTCGGAATAATGCACTTTCTACAAGTTTTTTAACTTTCATGGATTCTTATAACAAATTTTAATATATCCAGTAATAATAAATTTCATGAATTTTTAATTAAAATACACTACTGCGAATTGGTAGTCATATCGCCGCCGTTTGGTGATAACGTGCCAAGCAAGCTCGCGAAGTTTTCTCGCTGTATCGCAATGCTGAGTCACTGACAAAAGTACGAGCCAGCTTCATGGGCACAAAATAAAGAGAGTACAGAAGGCAAGCTTCATATACTGCGCGATCCAACAACGCGCACACACACTTCGCTTACGGACACGGAATCTCAAGTCGTGTTAAAAACAGATCGAACACAAGTGCCGCTGCAGGCGTACGCTTCGTGGAAGTAACTCAAATACTTTTTTACGTATGTCTGAGTTGATACAAAAAGTGAGGTACATACATGACCTTGCCTTATGTACTATCACTTTTTTTGTGTCATGGGGTAAACGAAATGTTGACCAGGGGCAACTCTGTATAAACATCTTGCGTCTGGTCTTCAGATCACCAAAAATCTCCACGCTAAACGACATAACGTTTACCTTTCTTCGTGGGTTAAACTTTTGCTTCGCTAATAAGGACTCCGAATTGCGACTCTTATTGCGTCTCTGAATTATAATTACACATGCGCTAAATCTGATAGGGAAGGTAAGGAAGATGTGCAAGTGCTTCTGTGCTTCTGCATATCTATGCATAATATATAATTTATATAAATATATATAGTTCTATGTGTACGTGTATTAACCGTTTTCGGCTATGGCAACTCCTTTGAACGTTCGAGATGGTCCGGGCTATAAAAAGTTCTTATATAGCTAGCGAAGCCTTGGATTTAAAAATACGTTGGAATATAAAGCAGTAGAGTTGACCCAAGATGGTACAGGTATAAGTATAGGAGGGCCTGGGTCGAGTTTTCCGGTCTCTGCAAGGCAAGCTCCTCCCACTTGGTGTGCTACATGTAGTGAGATGGAATGAATGAATGAATATAATGGCTATGAATAATAATCCAAGACTTTTAATTTATATCCATATATAATTTATACCCACTATTTAACACAATGTAACAAGTGAACAAGGTTATTAATACACGGTTTTTATGGTTCCAAGCATCGGTTTGTATTTTTCATTATTGTTTATCTTTAACTGAAAAAAAACATTCCAATATTAAACTACTCCATTTATTGAAATAAAATGAAATATTTATAATTAAATGAAATGACATATTCAAATTGATGGCAGTTAATATAATTAATAGCCATTATAATTTGATATTTCTACAATATGCAGTTACGAGTAGATTTATCTCGCCTTCGTCAAATTATATTGCCACGCAAGCAATCGTCCTACACGTTTTCATTACGCAAAACATGTGGTCGAAAACAAATAATGGAAGCAGGATATTATTGTTGACTGCTAGGAAACCATACGATTAAATGTAAATATAGAAATTATGAGAATTTAAAAGATGGTTGTTTGGATGGATGAATGTAGCATTCATTATGTGTTTGTAAGCTGTGGTGGCCTGGCGCTCACCTTAGGTCTCATAGAACGGGAGTGACCTCGGTCTGATCCACGCTGCGGTCGTAAATAAAATTATTAATTGCAATTTCAACTGATGTTTTGATAGTTTTATTTACTACGTGCTCGGTAGCGAATTAAAACATCCTGCAAGGACACCTGCATGTCTTAGAAATTAAAACGATTTCGACAGAAACAATGACATATAAGGGTTTGTTATTTTACTTTTTAACTTTTAACGGGGATAAGAAATAAAAAAGTAACAATACTATAGCTATTGCTAATGGTTTCGTAAGAAGCTACTTAAATAATTATTTCTTTTATTTACACATTACACATTTAAATAAAACTAATTTTTACGGATTTTATCGCGTTTCATTTTGAACTATTTTTAACCCGACGTTTCGAGCGCTTTACTGCACCCATGGTCACGGAAGGACTGAGGTGATAGATGTCCTGATGTCATAGTTAACCCGGGGTACCTTCGATACCCGAGATAGGTGCTTTTCTACTCTGCCGGACACCTATATATAGTAGTGCCGTAAGTATTACTATTTTACTGGTGATACGATTCCTATGCAGGAATCCGTTTAGGTAGTAATCACTACAGGGCCAGTTATTCTGCTGTGAAGCAGTAGTGTGAAAACATTACTGTGTTTCGGTCTGAAGGGCACTGAGATCTATTCTAGTTTATTTACTGGTGGTAGGATTCCTATGCAGGAATCCGTCTAGGTGGGTACCACCCCAAGGCTAGTTATTCTGCCGTAAGCAGTAGTGTGCAAACATTACTGTGTTTCGGTTTGAAGGGCACTGTGAGCTAGTGTAATCACTGGGCCTATGAGACTTAAGAAGTGATGTCTCAGGGTGATGGGCGAATGTTCTGAGTAAAACAACATTTGCTATGGGCAGACGTTGCACATACCACCAGGTGAGCGTTTTGTTAGTTTCATCACTTGATCCAATAAAAAAAAAACAAACACATTTATTCTTTTCTTGATTCATTGAATATCATTGAAAACGGTGGAATTTGATTATAGATGTCAATTAATTAATTAATTTATATTTTTTCTCTTAAAAAACCACGATTTGCTCACCTGTATCGTAGGTGCTTTTTACAGATATAAATAAATTGCATATATGTACACAAACATCCAAACTCAGAACAACCCGCTACCTACAGCGCAGAAGTCAATAGCTTAGCCTATGTGCCAACTGTGCTGACATGTGTCGTAATCGTGTAAAAATATAAAGAACTAAAACTGTTTTGTTATTTTTCTAAAGCAATATACAAATTTGCGATGTAGAGTATTTTTATTGTTACAATCTTGGTACCAAATCCATGTTAACCAGTGTAGAGTAAAGCGTATCGCATCGCATATTCAGTGTATGTAAATCTAACTATGATCGTAAAGATTTTAGAATCATATTTCCATTGAGCGCAGAAGGCCCTTTGATGATTTACTATACGTACTTAAAACGATATAGTAACGGAAAACAAACGTCCCACTGCTTGGCTTATTGAATAAGTCGCTTATTTTCTTCTCAAAAATGGGAAAAGTCTGTCACGATGCTCCAGTTTGTAGACTTTACATGTCCTCGACAATAATATTTGTGTGGCCTAAAAATACTTGCTCGACTTGGTTTTCATGCGAAATTTGACCCCACGGTAATGCTGGCAATAACCGGCTTACGTTGATAGATAAAAAAGGAATGCACTAAAATATTTTGCAAATTATAGTTAATTTATAAACGAAATTTATAAATAAACTGTAAATGTACCGATTGCAACATGTCTATGGCTTACAGGAGTTTTCAACGTCCAACTGCTGAAACCATACTATTACAGTTTACGCGCGATAATAAATGAGATTTAAACTCGCTTACGAATTACTAGACACGTTCCTCTTGTCTCAATCGCAAAAAACAGATTTATAAAGTTTACATACATACATACATACATAAGATCACGCCTGTATCCCATAAGGGGTAGTCAGAGACTGGGCACTCACTGCAAAAACAGATGACTGCCACAATCCACGTTTCACCAAAACAGTATAATGCACTTGGTGTGATAGGCGGAGAGCCCATCGCCACCATGCGCTGTTGGGTGCACAGTGCAGTTTAATTCCTTACTCGCCTTTTACAAGATCCTATTGCATGAGATGGAGTGGAAGTATTCTTTTAACGAGCGGCCAACTAATTAACATTTTAATATTTATTTCGTGACATTTTGGAGTTTTGTCTATACTATAATTTAAAATAAATAAAAAACCGTGTCAAGATAATACATATTAAGGTCGCATAATAATAATGTAATTATTACTAAACTCACGATGGACTTCAGATGCGTGCATCAAAGGTAATTGAACTTACCATGTATTTTAAAATTTAAACATAGTTTCATACAACGGTATCTAATTGCGTATAAAAGAGATAATGTTTCTTTTTGATAATTCTCTTCATACTCTCAATAAAATACTTTTACTTTAAAAGTAATTTGCTACACTTACAGGTGATTTATATAAATGTTGTTTTTTCTTTATTTCTTTCACCTGTGTATATTCCTAATTTATTTGAGGTCAGCCCTCCTACTAGCTTTGCGCCACACCGTACGGTTGTGGGTTGTCCTTTCAGTCGTGTTTGTGCAACACAGTTAGTTTTTTATAGTTCGCAACCAGAACATTGGTGGTCATCTGCGGCTTCTTTTGCGCTCTTCTGTGTTCATCACTTTTAGTCATACGATCATCATCTCGTTTTTCTCTAAGCTTATCGTGTACTTTGGAAAGTACCACGGATGTATTCCTTCCTTGTTTTATTTGGTCTAGAGTCTCCGCCGGACAAATACAGTATCTTAAGTTCTGTGACGTGAAATTTCTGTTCATCTATTTTTCTCATTGATTAGCACTAAGATCCATATAGGAGAGCCGGTTTAAGGGCTCTTTTATACACTTTGCTCTTGAGTCTAATCGGCATACGGGAGTCGCATGTGACGCCAGATCTTGATTTCAACCAGGATAACCTGAATTCTATTATTCTATGTTACTCTCTATACGGGCTTTTGGTGATACCGATGGATCCCGGATACATAAACTGTTCAACTCTGTTTAGAGGTTTGTTTTCTATGTTAGATGATTGGATTACTATCCGTATTCTTGTTTGTTTAAGATAAATATCTCTTTTTTTCTCTATTTCTTTCTTTCAAAATCAACAATTTGTGAAGTGGAGTTAATTTAAATAATAGGTAATAAGTCTGTTGAAACAATTTATAATGATTAATATGGCCCAGCGTAGCTGGACTGTAATAAAAAAAAACTTAAAATATTCACTGCAATCATTAGAGTAGATCGGCGACTGAATTATTATCTTTGAATCATTATTGCGTTATTCTTCGTTTGAGTAATAGATCAATGCAATCGTTTGAATTAGGTATTCGGTAACTGTGTACATGTCTCAATAAACAAAGCTAGCGGCTAGAGGCCATGGGATTGTTAAAAACAATTAAATTTATATCAAAGTGTTTGGGGAACGCAGTTATTAAAATAATTTTTTTCTTCAGTCTATAAAAAGTCCACTTCTAGACATTAGAATTTCACAAGCTGGGAGGATTGGCCGTAGTCGCTACGCTTGATTGTCGGGTTCGCGATCGCAGTACAAGTGGGGTTATTGCGCTCTTTCGACACCCATGGAATGAAATGAGGTGGGATATGCTCTAACGTCGTTACCACACCCCCTTTAATATTATCTAAACGCAACTACATCCATCTACTTAAAAGATATAACAAAAGTAAAGTAACAGCCTATAAATGTCCTACAGCTGACCTTCTTCTCTCATTTTTAAGAGGACTTTGGAGCCGGGAAGAGTTCGATGTACCAATGCGAGTTGGCGGACTTCACGTGTTCTCGAAATATTTTTATTCATGAGACAGGCAGGATGTTTTCCTTCACCGCTGAGAACGTGGTAAATGACCACTTAAAATTGCGGAATCACTTTGGTCACCCGCGCAATATGAAATTTAAGGCGAGCGTCCGGCCCCTGAGCTGCCACAACTCTAATCTGAGCTATCACGGAATAGAAATAATTTATAGTTTAATATGTGCATATTATTATTATGTTTTCCTGTATCTCTGACATTGCATCTGATCCTTTTCGGGAAGCAAAAGACGAGGAAGTGTTTTTTTTTTATTCGATGAAGTGATGAAACGAGCAAAACATTCACCTGATGGTAAGTGCAACGTCTGCTCATAACAAATGCTGTGTCACCCAAAAAATTTCTGTGTGACACCACACTGCGCCCATCACCCTGACATAAGTTCTTAAGTCTCATATGCCCAGTGATTACGCTACCTCACAGTGCCCTTCAAACCGAAACACAGTAATGTTTGCACACTACTACTTCACGGCAGAATAACTGGCCCAGGGGTGGTACCTACCTAGACGGATTTCTGCAAAGGAATCTTACCACCAAAAATCTAAATCACCAAAAGTATCTGTGTTTGCTTATTTACTTACGTCACATTCATATATCTTGTCCAGGTGACGTGTTTTAGTTAACCATGAGATGTCGCTATGCTCAAAATCGACTAGATGGACATCGTCATCATATGCGTCATTATAATTTTCATAATTATACTACATAATAAATGCTATTATGTAGTATAATTAGTACATGTATTAACATAGTATTAATTGTTCTATTCCATACGTTTTCAACACGTATTACATGAAGGGCTACTTTTTAAGATTTATGAGGCCATCTTAAACCCTTATCGGTCTGGGTTTTCTAGATATTGCATTTTAAAAAAGGCTATTCCGCCATCTGTCTTATGCTAAGCCTTTTTATCTTGCGTTTTATTTATTCGCGGCCTATAGGTGTCCGGCAGAGTAGAATAGCATTTACCTCTTACCTACAGAGGTGTTGTAAGAGGCGACTAAGATTTTGTATGGACAGCAATCATTCGTACAGAAAAACACCATATTATGCAATACTGTCAGTATTCTGATCGTAGGAACGCAACGGGGAGTAAAAAATGTTTTCGACTCGTACCAAAATGGCGGCGACGTGGTTCGCCACCCATCACATCTTGATTCCTGCGGGGGCGAAAAATGGGCTACGGGTGTGGCCTCTGCTCACCCCTTTTATGGGAAAAAGGCGTGACTGTATGTATGTATGTTAACTTAAGACGAGATGGTATCATGGATCCTCTAACGCCACTTTCACGAACAATAGTTGGTGTCTAAAACAATAAAACTATATTGTGAATACATTTATTAAATAAATGCACATAACAGTTATCCAATCAAAAGAAAAACAGAATTTCTTCGCGAGCGTAACGTCGGGCCATTATCCGCGCTTCGTTCGCCTTGATCCGATGACACAGTGGCCATTCCACTTGGAAGTCTGCTTAACTGCAGGGCTGGCACAACACAGAGCTATGGTGTAATGTGTCCATGAACTCGTTGTTTTAATTTTTTTTTTGTGTTATATTATTATAATAATCTTCCACGGTTGGCTATGCTTTTGGTGTCTGTAAGAATTTGAGTGTAGTCATAAATCGTGTTAAGGAAGTGGAAATTTAATATTTTTATCCTGTCGTACAATTGTTATATAAAAATACATAGTATACATTACTTTATTGGAACATTCCGCGTAAATAAAGTAAATAAAGAAACTAGTGTGGTTTCTAAAATTCTGAATTAGTATTCTGTACGATATTAAATTAAAAAAAAAACTTTGTATTTTTTTTTAATTTAATATCGTACAGAAGATAGTCTGTTATGCCGATGTAATCCGTTGCTATGGAGTGACTTGGGTACGATCCCTAGTACCGGCACCACCAAAATTGTTAGATGTAATTTTAAGCACTGGCCATGTACGTCGGAAAACCAATATTACGTCATGAAATGATTTAATATTAACCTATGAAATAATCGTACATAAAATAAAAATCTTTTATAGAATTGAATAGAAAGCAGAATTAGACCAAGATGATTCGAAAATAATAAACTATTCATAAGGCGACAACCATATATAAACGCCGCATCGGCGCTAACCGTACCGACTGGCAGAACAACTTTCGCGACTCGTCCTAATATTACTAGTGAACTATTACATCAGTGGCATTTCTCGGCTCTACGCCACCGATATTATGCATGCAACAATGCTTACAGATATGACAATTTTTATCGATTTTCGAGTTGCTTTACGCGAAAAGACGTTGTCGCATTTTTAACGTCGTGCTTACGTAAAAACAAAACAAAAAGCACTTAAACGAACATAAATAAACGCACAATTCTGATACGCAAACTTATGCATATTTACACAAGCAAATGTGTATTCGTGCATATTGAAAGTAAGTGGTTCATGGTTGCATCATTACATTACATTACATACATAATTAAAGGAATAAAGAAAGTATTATGCACATATATTTTTTTATTGATTTTCACTTCAGTTTTTAAATAATGTTGCACATTCTCAGTAATGGATGAAAATTAATAATATTTCACATAAAGTACTCGAGTTAGTTACAAAAAGGTGATTTTACTAGCTACTGTGATGTGACTCACTGTTAGCAACGGGGCATTTTTTTTAAGTAATTTATGTGTACATATATTTATCTTTAATAAAAAACAGTTTTAGCGAGTCCCTAATGGTTAAACGTAATTATTTCATACTCTGTGGTTATAGTCCGCCAACCCGCATTGGAGCAGCGTGGCGGATTTTCCCAGGCTCCAAAACCCTCTCGAAATGAAAGGAGGCCTGTGCTCAGCAGTGAGACATTTATAGGCTGTTATTTCTGTGCTTATCACTTTAGATATATCAATGTAAATATATTTCTTTCTTTCTTTCTCATTTTTGGTAGGCGGAGTGTCAGACGCCACGTAACTTAATTGTTGCAACCCGACACCTGTCTGACATATTAGATATGATTATTCCGCCCTTTGTCGAAGGATACGACATTTCTCTAGCTTCCGGAGTGAAGTGGAACACTTGTAAATTTTTATGACTTCGCCATTGTAAGGATTGGTGAAGTGGAGAAGCAAGTTTCGCATGTCTATTTTGTGACGTAAAAATCCCATGTTTACGCCACAAGGTATCAGAAATATAGTAATCTAACTAATATTATATATATACTTATGTGAAAGTTTATACATGTGTATATTTGTACCTCAATCAGTCTCTTGAACGGATTCTAATAAAATGAGCATAGAGGAAAATTATGGAACGTGGAACATTTGATTTAATTATTTATTATAATGCCGTGAAGCAGTAGTGTGCAAACGTTACTGTGTTTCGGTCTAAAGGGCACTGAGAGCCAATGTAGTCACAAGGGCATACGAGACTTAAGAGCAGATGCCTAAAAGTGATAGGCGCAGTGTGGTGCCACTCAGAAGAGTTCTGGGTTGCACAGCATTTGTTACAGGCAGACGTTGCACTTACTCGTACCATCAGGTGACCGTTTCGCTCTTTTCGTGACATTATATAAAACAAATGCTAATTAATTATTTAACGATAAACATTGAATAACATAGACAGTATCCCAATATGCATATATAACCTTCATTTCACTACTTACCTATACATTAATTTTTTTTTGATTTTTTTTACCGTGTTCTGTTGCATAGAGCAAAGAAATGTAAATAATATATGTAATGATAGTCATTAATCATGTTACGTTTTTATTTTTATAAGATAGTTATTATGTTTATTTATTTGTTACTTAGCAGTATTCGTCATCGTTTTACCGTGTGGTGGCGGCTCTTTAAAAGAATACTACCACTCCATCTCATCCAATGGATCTATTAAAGGCGAGTAAGGAATTAAACTGGACTGTGCACCCAACAGCGCATGGTGGCGATGGGCTCACCACCTATCACACCAAGTGCATTATATTGTTTTGGTGAAACGTGGATTGTGGCAGTCATCTGTTTTTGCAGTGAGTGCCCAGTCTCTGACTACCCCTTATGGGATACAGTCGTGATCTTTTGTATGTATGTATGTATGTTTATTTTTATAAT
This sequence comes from Luehdorfia chinensis, assembly GCA_019845155.1. Taxonomy (NCBI): domain Eukaryota; kingdom Metazoa; phylum Arthropoda; class Insecta; order Lepidoptera; family Papilionidae; genus Luehdorfia; species Luehdorfia chinensis. The sequence continues at coordinate 1,079,279 of JAHVAK010000642.1, forward strand.
AAATATTTTAGATGCCTGCTTTTGAAACGCCGCGGCAATGTCTCTGAAACATCATGCAGAGTTTTCGTTGCTGCGATTCAATATGATTTGTAAAACGCTAATGGTCAGTTGCTGCTCACTAGTGTATTGTGTTGTAGCTTTGAATAAAGTTTGTTTAATAGTTTCTTTTTTACTAATTTTAGTCATAACAAAATCAATTATTACTTAATTATAATTCACGCTCAGCGAATCGGACGAGTTACAGCCAGTCTTAAAATATATTAAAAATAGAAAAAGTCGTACACTAATCATAGTATTTAAGGTGGCAGAAGTGATACTAGAATTCGCATAAATAGTGTTCAAAGATTGGTATCTGTCTTAATGTCTATGTTTATCTTGTGTCAACCACCGTCATTTTGATTACACTAATAACTATACTTTGGAATTGATGTAACATTGAAAACATTTTGTATATTTTGATGACATAAATAGTAAATTAGTCTCAGTATTACTTAAATGATGTCGACCATGACGACATCTTCCGAATACTGTCGGAAGCTATCAACTGCGCAGGTTATATTATAGTGCTACACGATTTTTTTTCCACATTTAATACACATTTAGTTTTTTTTTTCCATGTGTAATCGATACACACGGTTAGATTATTTAAAGCATCAAAAATTTTTGGTACAAATTATATTAACGTACTTTTCATATTTCTTTCTAGAAATGTATGCCTAGTAAATCGAGAAATTTATTTTTAGCCAAATTAAGTTGAAATCCATATACTGGTATACCATAATAAAATAACAAAAATACTATTATTCATTTCATTATAATTTATATTTTTTTATATTACAAGGTAACACACAACAACCAGACACAAATGTTGACTCCTGGTGGGATTCGTACCCAGAACTCGCGGCGTGGAAGTCAGGCACTCTGACCACTAGGTCACGCGGTCGTTCTATAATCTATGATTAATATCAATAATTTTAGAAGTTTTGTTTTAATACGGACTAAAAAATAACCCTAACAATATTAACGATAACTAATCGTCGGCAACTCCGTAGGCATAAATACACAATGAACTAAGGCGACGTAAAGTTGTTATTCTGTCCCTTCTTAACCCGTCTATGTTGTGTATGACTCTTATTAATAGGTATAACATGACAATCTCGTGTATAATCGAAAATATATATACCGAGAATACACAGGCAGCCCCATCTAAAGTGTGAAGCGTCTGGTTACTGCGATCACCAATCAAATCACCCTTGGTGTTACTTAGGAGAGGCCTGTCTTTTTAGGTGGGCTTTAACAGACTGATCAAGAACAAGGCCCTTAAGAAATAACTGGTAAACAAATGGATCTTTTAGTGCCGCAATTGTTTTTAAAGTAAAGAGAAATCGCCTTTCATAAAGGTTGCTTAGTTATTATGAAACTTTTTAAGGACTGTACTTTCGGGTAGTTTTGAGCGACGTTTAAATAAAAAGCCTATACATTTCCAACGTTGGGCACAGGCCTCCTCTCAAATTTGCGAAAAGGAAAGAAAATCGATAGAAGAGTTCGCCTAGCGATTTCGTGATATGTGGAAAATCAGCACTGCCGGCACCGGGGATCAAACGTAGTTAACTCGCACTTTAAGGGGAGCACCTGGTCTTTGAGCTTCTATAGCTCACTTGTAAGATGAGTAAATATAGTTTTTACGTAAATTATATGACTATGATATATATAATATATTCGGTAAATACATTAAATAATTACCTATAAATGATGATTGATTGTTATTATCTTTAACACAACTTTACCAAAGTAGAACTAGAAAATTTTCTAAATAAAATTAATATTTCGAATTGAAACTATAGAATATTTATTCATCGTCATCATCATTTCAGCCTATCACTAGTCCAATACTGAACATAGGCATCCCCCATAGACTGCCACAAAAGCTCTTATGGGGGATTTTACCATAATTGGCAGCCGGGTTGGCAACCGCCGTTTATTTATTCACATGTTTCAGGAAGACGCTGCTGCCCATCTCCTGTATTTTATATTCCCTCTGTAAGACTTTAACGACACCCACGGGATCAGATGATGATAGATTCTCTTAAGCCGCTACCACACGGCAATCCTCTAGGCTACCTTAGTATTCATTCAGCACCGGTTACAACACAAATGATTTAGTACAAGTACCGGCAATGCATCTGCTATTCCTCTGGTATTGTAGGTGTTCTTGGGCGGCGGTGATCACTTACCATCACGTAAGCCACATGCTCGTTTGCCCCCTATTCTATAAAAAAAATACAAGCCGACAGTTGTCCAGAATAGTAGAATAGCACCTACCTTTTCCTTACTACCGTAAGAGGCGACTAAGGTATGGTACGGAGAGCCTTTATTCGTACAACATAATATGCAATAGAATAGAATAGATCTTTTTTTATTCAATATACATCATTTACATAATACTCATTGAACGTCATTTTTTTAGCTACAATGGTTCGCAAAGAAATGCCTCTGTCCTGGGAAGAACCAGTAAGAAACCCAGCGCGATTTTTTTAAGTCATTTTAAAAATATTATAAAGATGTAGGAAATAGCTCGGCAGCGATCACCTCATTCCCAGGGGTTATCATCATCCATGGATTCCTTAATATTATAATAACCCTTCTTAAAAAGTCTCTGTTTAAATTTACTGCTCTCAATGCTGTCAACATACTGTTCAAGAGCACGCAATAGGGAGTAAGATATTTTTGATTCGTGCCAAAATGGCGGCGATGTGGTTCGCCACCGGCCTCGTCTCGTTCCCGCGGGAGCGTAAAGTGTATGGTCTCTGCCTACGCCTTATTTAGGAAAAAGGCGTAATTGTATGTAATGTAATGATTACAAGTTTAATTAAATTGCTGCGCGGCATGGACACCTGTTTTAAAACGTACAAATAAGACCTGTACGTATATTGCTCCAAAATAAACCGGAGGTTGCCACCGTTTCTAAATCTGTCTTTCACTTCTGACCTTGGTTCGCAGATAAGCCTTCGAGAAGTGTAATCTGCGTTTTTTTAATACATATAATGGTTTTCTGCTATCTATGAATTTAAATAAAAAACCGGCCAAGTGCGTGTAGTCGGACACAGTGAAGGTTTTCGTAGTGAGTAATGTTAATTTCTTATTTCATTGTATTTCACAAAGTCACTGTGACGTACCAAGTTATTTCTGCGGTCGCTAAGCTCAAAAAAATTGCGTGTCAGCGAAAATATCCCATATCTCAAAAACTGCACGACATACCTTATTCAAACAGATTTCTTTAAAAGTGTTTTCTGGATTCTACCACCTTACATTTTTACACAATTTTCCAACACCTTTGTTTGAACAGAACATTTACGTAAAAGTTGAAGTTTCGCTTAGTTGAAAGTTGTAGGGGGATACTTTTTACGACATTAGAAGCGCATATCCGGGAGTTTACAATAGCACCTACCTCTTTTCTATCGAGGTGGCGTAAGAAGCGACTAAGGTAATGCACGGGCAACTTGCTGCTCGTGGGAACGGGAAAGGAGAGTAAGAATTTTTTGACAAGGTCTAAAATGGTAACGTGGTTCCCCATCCTGTCACGTCTCGTTTACCGCGGGGGCAAAAAATGCCTACGTGTGTGGTGTCCGCCTACCCCCTATATGGGAAAAAAGCGTGACAGTATGTATCTCTTACCAACTATTAAATAAATAAAATAGTTATTTTGTAACTTCTTTATGAATTTTCAAGATCTATCTAACGATCCTCACACGCTTATGTCCACTGATTTTTTTTTCCAGGTACATGGATAATGTGCCATCCCTATGTTTTTTCATAATTTCACTAAAAAAATAGTTTTCTTTAAAACTTCATATTTGTAGTGCCAATAGTCTCCTTGTAAAATGGCAGTGACGGACGGAACGACAATATAGAGTTATATTTAGTTTTTACTATGGAACCCGAAAAAGATGATTGTTGCTTTTCTTCTAAAATAATGATATTATAAAATTGGCCTTTTATATGTCTCCCCGAAAAGGACAGGTCTCGTCTGATCGTTCGTTCGATCGATCGTCGTGACATAACGTCATAGGTTTATTGATATGTTTGCGGTTACCACGATTTTGATCAGTTTTATTCTTCGGTAAGACGGATTTATGACGATGTTTTCGTTAACCGTGATGAAAGTGGTACTGAAATAATGAATTTATACACAAATTTTAGGCAGGTAGTGGGATTGTTGTGCAGGAATCCGTTTAGGTAGGTACCACACCAGGGACAGTTTTTCTGCTGTTAAACAGAAGCGCGCAAACGTTACTGTGTTCCGGTTTAAGGGGCACTGACAGCTAGTGTAATCACAGGGCATGAGACTTACGAACTGATGGCGCATTGTGATGTCAAACAGAAATGTTCTTGGTGACACAACATTTGTTATTGGCAGACGTTGCACTTACTTAAGGTAAGTTTTTGCTCGTTTCGTCACTTTATCCAATAAAAAAAATATTACTAACCGTAAGGAAAGCAAATAGAGGAATTTGAACGGTTTGTGCACTGTGGGGTTCGGCGCTACAATGGGATTGTGTAGGGTACTCTTGTCAATATAGATATATAGTGATTAGAGTACTTGGCTTCTACGTTGCAGGTCCTGGGTTCAGTATCCAGCCGATGCCAACATTTGTGCAATCACACAAATTGTTGGCTTTCGGGGCCGGTTATGCTGTGATTGTCCTCGTACTCTCTGACACCTAATCATAGTCTACCTTCGATGTTATCGAATAAGCGTTACATCGGCCGCGGTTAGGTTGGGACGAACAACAGCCTCTGTGTTTTGGCACTATAAGTATTGTCGCCGTGATCAAAAATCGGACAGGAGGACATTATATGTATAACTGGACTATATTGACGAGTGAGATACTAAATATAAAGTAACAGGCTATAAATGTCCCACTGCTGATTACAGGCCTCTCTTCATTTATGAGCTGATTCCACCACGCTGCTCCAATGCGGGCTGGCGGACATGCCCCTCGAAATCCTAAGATATGCAAGTTTCCTCAAGATGTTTTTCTTTACCGTAGAGCACGTCGAGCTAACACAATTTTAGACAGCCGGCACCTGGGATCGAACTCGGGTCACTCGCGTACTTTGAAATTTAAGGCGAGCGCCCGATACCTGATCCACCACGGCTTTAGTGATATTCTATGACATGTAAAATATATGTTTATAAAACAGTAGGTATACTTTTTATGAAACATTCCACGCGTTGTGGCTACCTAATCAGAAATAACTGTTTTACGATTCAACTTTACGCTCGTCTATTGCAAAATTCAATAGCTGCTCGCCATAAAATCGTATTTTCAGGTACACCACGAGTTACTATTTTTAAGTTTAATTTAATATTAATTTTGGAAATGCAAATAGAATTTATACATGAAATTTAAGTAATTCGGTAGCATATAGATGGACACAGTATTGGGATCCAAGTAATTTGTAGCATAATGTAATAGAATAGTTATTCTATTTGTTATGGGCAGACGTTGCACTTACCATCAAGTGAACGTTTTACTCGTTTCATCACTTTATACAATAAAAAAAAGCATAGCGTAGCAGAGTTATGCTAGTATTCTGCGGGGCTCTTCCCGTTCAAACAATAAGCACTGAGACTCTTTCTCCTTTAAAAATAACAGTCATACTTTTGATATAACAATGAAAAGATGATGTCATAAGATATTAAAAATAAGTTTCCTACATAAATTAGTTTTGATTATATTTTTACTAAAGCGACTGATTTTCTTTAACTTTCAAATATTTAATGTTTTAGAGCCATGAAATATAAACCGCGGGGGCGCTTATAGCTCTAAGGCTGGGCCCCCCGCGCTTTAAATTTCTTGGTACGATTGACTTGGGTTCTGTCCCCGGTGTCAGCGTCACTAAAATTGTTAGTTGGAATTGTAAGTGTTCAGCGGTAAAGCAAACATTGCTGGGAAATCTGTATGTACGAAAATTAATAAATAAAATATTTTGATGACATGTGAAATTCGCCAAACCGCACTGGAGCAGCGTGGCGGACTCTTTCCAGCTTCAAAACCCTGTCAGAAATGACAGGAGACTCGTGCTTAGCATTGGGACATTTATGGGTTTTAAAAGCGATTTATTTATTAATTCATTATTGCATTATGTATCAAAATGGCATTAAATTGATTATGCAGTTATATTGTTAATAATTTTTTAAGAAATTACAATGTAAAATTTAAGAAAAGCTTGTTAATGCGTTTTCCAGCCAACCTTGCGAGCAGGGCCGGGGACATACGAATGCTCGTAATAGACTCGCTCGATGCGTAGGTGCACGATTTCTTTACAACGCGTTTCGCTCAAAACATCTCTCGTGTGAACGCGGATCGCTTTACACTATCTTATTTTATTTCGCCTATCGTTTTTCAAAACTATTTCTGTGGAATCCGTGCTAATTGTTGTGATATTTATCAAGTGACTGATTCTGTGATTGTCTACTTCTATAATGCGCTACGTACAGTTCTGTTTAGTGTTATTATTCAGGTAATATAATTATTTTTTTTGTAACCTAACATGGTCTTGGCGACTGGGTATTCCGAAATAGGCCGTTAATCTCTTAAATACAGTAAATTTTAAATTATTATTAACTAAAAAAAAACAAGAATTTTTATAATTTTCGTGGCATAGCATTTTATTGAACCTAACTTTAGTTATTACTGTTATATAAAACAGCAAGAAATGTCAACTGTAAAAAGTTTTCCGCCGGGTCACGTGGCATCAGATATTGTGTTTTCTTTATTATTTAAATTTAATTCAAATGTAATAATTGATTAAAATTGTTTTCAAATCCCGATCGCGATTGAAATTATTTTCATAGGATTCAATACTTTTGTATATATAGGTGGGATGTGGAGCTGCGTTGAAACAGTGGAAAATTGAAAGCAATTTCAGAAGATAGGCAAGTTAGATCGCAAATGAAGTCATAGTTACTGAAAGATGACGGTACTTGAATCAATAATGCAATTTTCTAACCAGGGTTTACAGATGACGGATTGTAGGTTTTGAAAATCGTTTCTTGAGTCCTTCATACGCAGGAAATTTAGCGTTTTTTATTTTTAGAAAAACTTTACCCCGCAATAGGATTTCTCCTTTAGAGACATACATTTCACATGCACAAAACAACCAGACCCGAAAATTAACAATTTGTGTTTTTCACAAATGCTGGGATTCGAACCCAGGACCCGCGACGTAGAAGTTAGGTATGCTAACGACTAGGCCACGCGGTCGTCAATTTATCGCAACGAAAACAACATGTAAAAAAAGTTGAATGAATACCTGCTATTGTAGACTTCTCATGTAATTTAAAAACAAAATCTATGTTTCACACCAAGAATTACTGACAGTTGGTCTTAAAACGCGAAAGGATTTTTTTTATTGGATATAGTGATGAAAAGAGCAAAACGTTCAACTGATGGTAAGTGCAACGTCTGCCCATAACTAATGCTGTGTCACCCAGAAAATTTCTGTGTGACACCACACTGTGCCCCTGCTTCACGGCAGAATAACTGGCCCTGGGGTGGTACCTACCTAGACGGATTCCTGCACAGGAATCCTACCACCAGTAAATGAATGAAGAAGTACTGATGGATGTATCAACTGCTTGCTAAATAAAGAAGACGCAGTTATTATTAATTCTATTAAGATTAATAAATGTTTCAACGAAGTAAGAGAAGTGTGGGTTATGTGTATAAATATTATATATATTTTCGGTGATGTAATTGCTGTTAGCCTTCTCGGCTTTTACAGCTTCATCGGATACTGTGCTCGCGGGCCTGGGGCCCGCGTGCCAGGTTTGGTTTGACCCAAACATAAATAAATAAATAAAAACTCCTACAAAAACCTCGAAATTCGGACTGTGTCGCGTTCGCTGCGTGCTTCCGCGATTTCGAAAATCTTAAATATTTTAAGTCATCTAATGACCGTCCGAGGGAGGCTGCGGGCGTCCATTCGGACTGTCGACTTGTGTGTCGGTAACTCTGGGCGGTGAGAACCGCCCTGGAACACGGGTGAATCGTGTGTACGCGGTGTGATTATTGACTATTGCGCGCCGCTCTCTACGGCGGTCGCGCGTTGTGGTGCGTGTTATATTATAGCTATTGACTATATATATTTTCGGTGATGTAATTGCTGTTAGCCTTCTCGGCTTTTACAGCTTCATCGGATACTGTGCTCGCGGGCCAGGGGCCCGTGTGCCAGGTTTGGTTTGACCCAAACATAAATAAATAAATAAATAAAAGCTCCTACAAAACCCTCGAAGTTCGGACTGTGTCGCGTTCGCTGTGTGCTTTCGCGATTTCGAAAATCTTAAACATTTTAAGTCGTCTACTGACCGTCCGAAGGAGGCTGGGCGCGTCCATTCGGACTGTCGACTTGTGTGTCGGTAACTCTGGGCGGTGAGAACCGCCCTGGAACACGGGTGAATCTTGTGTACGCGATGTGATTATTGACTATTGCGCGCCGCTCTCTACGGCGGTCGCGCGTCGTGGTGCGGGTTATATTAAAGCTATTGACTGTGTGTACAGTGTGGCCTGGATCGTGACTGACAGTATCGTGGTCAGGAAGAGCTGAGACGTCCGTGTCGTCTAGCACGTTTCGCGGGCGACGTTTGCGTTCGGTCGCGTTTCTGTTTGGTCGAGCTATTGACTGTGTGTACAGTGTAGCCTGGATCATGACTGACGGTATCGTAGTCAGGAAGAGCTGAGACGTCCGTGTCGTCAAGCATGTTTCGCGGGCGACGTTTGCGTTCGGTCGCGTTTCTGTTTGGTCGGTAATTTGCTGCTTTAACCACCAGCGGGTTTGAATGAACCGCGGCTTTTTCGAAAAACCGCCGTGATAATTCTCTGAAGTGTTCAGAGATTTAATAAAAATTGAACTTGGTGTGGAGACTGGCAGCTTCTAGTCACCTGGGTACATTTATCAAAGCGGCTTGGGAAGCAGCTGGATCAAAATTAGTGCCTCTAAGTGAATTATATCCGGATTTGAGAGAAAGATGATTCTAAGTCGTCCGATTCATAGTGAAAGCACCGAGAAAATGCTGGGGGCAGCGAGTATTGCCCCTGGGAAGGAGTTATCGTTAGCCAAGCGATGCACACCAACATCTGTTTTAGTCGGTAAGAGCCCGACATAACCCAGTCGGGTTAGTAAGTAATAAGGCAGTCGCGTCCCCTGGTAGGTCGGGTATCCTCCATGCATGATTTCCCTACATATTTAAAAACGTTTTGGTGGTTATTTTTCTCGTCGGTGATAACAGAAATGGATTAGGATGGTTTCATCGGTCAGACGTTAAGTATTATGCAAGGAATGGTAGCCGGCGGTCTTAATACTAAGTCGCAAGGATTAGGTCTATATTCTGATATTTGCTTTTAGTTTTTGAACTATCGAATTATAGTATCGATTGAGAATAGCTCATTTAAGAGGGTTTTGGAAAGAGTCCGTCACGCTACTAAAGTTCGGGTTTACTATACAGGACGTCGTACTGTTTTTTCATTCATTAGATACAAAGGTTTCTCCGCTGAGCACTTTGTAAAACAGCACTTAAATTGCAATCGAACGACCCCAGGTCACATGCGTACTTTTAGAAACTTTTGGCGAGCGTTCGTATCCAGATCTGACACGGCTCTATATGTATAATTTTTTATTCTCGTGAATTAAACTTGTAAATAAATAATATTGAAAACCTTTATTTGATGTGTACTAATTAAATGAGTAAAATACATCGTTGACGTTGAAAGCGTGGTCGCGCTATTAGACGAATGCTGGTGATTATTGTGATGGTAAGTACGCCGGTACAAACGCGATCGAAAGCGGTCAGAAAAATATGTGAAGACAAAATAACAAATAGAGAAATTTGCTGTGAAGACGATTTGTGCATAAGGAATTTACTAGCAAGGGCATTAAGTTTGTACTTGAGAACGGCTCGATCGATTTGGCTGATTTTTTTTGTGATCCAATTGCCAGGACAATGTTAATTTAAAGTTTTAAATTTAAAGATAATTTTTGGAAAATCTACCGGAAAAGTCGGAAATTTGAATGGTATTTTTGTATTGAAATCGCAGTTCTGCTGTCACATTTTTTAGTACTTACTTAATATTATTTTTTATGCGCACTCCTCATTTTCTTCATTAGTGAATGGCACCCATGCGAAGCCGAGGCTAAGAGAAAATTCTATGGGTTAACAATCACTAATCCCCTAATTTCCCACCCTGAGGGGTTTCCAAATTTACAACCAACCACTTTTTGCAACACGTTGGGGGACCAACTTCGATTCCCTTATCAAAAAAAATATTTGCAAAATCGGACTTTTCTCTAAAAAGTTATGTTTTCGGTTTTCGGTCATACACAAAAAATTATACGCACGACTTGAGAAACTTTTTTCATCAGTTTAAAATAAGAAGAAGTAATAAATAAATTGAAGTCCCTTACTCACACCATAGTACTCTTACGACACCTTCGGGGATACAGAGGTCGATGAATTCCCTTGCGTCGCCTCAGCACTAATAAATAATTGAGATTAATGCAGTAGGGGGACAAATTATATCTATCTACAAACTTCAGTAACATTTATTTATTTAATGTCACTAGACATCCAAGGTCTTAAATTAAGTGGACGCCGTAATATATCTACGACTAGTATGACAAGCTTCTTAAATAATTATGCTTTAAATTGCTAGCTGTAGATACAAGGTTGGTAGCAAAGACCGTATTATTGTTGACACGAACATTATAATCTATAGTTTTATGTTTATCCAGTGCAATAATGGACGCAAGCAATGACTTCAGTTTATGACTCTGGCAATGGTATGTAAAATAATTTTAATTCAACGCAGTAATTTCGATAACAAAGTTAATTACGTAACAAAAGAATAGAGAAACATTACTTTCCAGTTATTTTACATTTATATTTTTAAAGAAAAAATAACCTGTTTATGGTGTTACGTCTATGTCTATTTACATAGTAATAAAAGTGCATAGACAACATTGATAAGGAAGATTTGGATCGGGTTTTTGTAAAATGTTATTAGCAGTCTATGCAAAAATTTCGAAAACCGTTGAGTACTAACTTAGTAGCCTTGTGAATGCATTTTTTTAATTATTTAAATATATGTATTTGTTAAGGCTCTTAAATTCCCCAGCTTAACTGCAGTATAATAACTAATTAAGACTAGACTTGTATCTTACATACTTTCTTACAAAATGCTACAGCTTGTTAAAATATATGGAGATCTAAAAGAAGTGCGCATTCATATTGAGGGAAGTCGAATGGTTAGCCTGGCCTAGCTACTAAGCAGATAGGGATCGCAAAATAATAGGGTGTTATGAGATATTGTTTTAGCACTAAAAAACTCTTACCTTTCAATTAAAATTATTTATCGTATATATTTTTTTATAATGCTTTAATTAAAAGGCAATTAAAAATATTAATAAACAAAATTTGTAAGTAAATTTAATGTGGGGCTGGGCGGATGCCACTCAAATTGATAATATGTTTATGACAAGGAAATCATTCTGAGTAAACCTACATCAGATATAACAAATATAATAATAATTGTTATTTATTTTATATGTATTCAATTTATATATCTTATTTATTTTATATATTATTTATTAATGTTATTCTTGAAAATATATCAATTCTTTCGTTGTATTATAAAATAAAAAGGATATTTTAAATAGAAAGATTTGCACGTTAACTTTTATTAAGAAAAATGTTCCAATCTTCTTTTAATCACAATTTTAATACTTAACGTCGAAGTTGCAATATTACATTTTACCTCGAGATAGTTGCAGCATATCTAGTAATGCACAGAAGCGTAAAAATACGTTGTTATCAATTATAACAGTTCAGATGACCGCTTAGATTGCGTTACGGACTTGACTACGGATGTGAGTCGTCATTCGTAAACCCGTCTTCGACCTTGCCTCTTAAATAATCGCCAACGTACCGGTCTTCTTATGCAAACTTTACACTGGATGGTTTCGTTATACTTTTTGTAATTTCAAAAAGAAATTAGTGTGGCAGGTTTGTAAACCTGTGCAATTTATTTTTTCAAAACCGCACTATATTTATCAAAATAATTAAGTATTTTTTAAAAAGTAACGTGATTTTAGGTAGTCATAGTTACGAGGACTTTTTTTAATTTTAATCATAGAATAGGAATTAAAATTATTTTATACTGCTTAAAACTTAAAACTGTACTTTCTGTTGGTAGGATTCCTATGCAGGAATCCGTCTTGTTAGGAACCACTAAAGTGCCAGTTATTCTTTTGTCTGTTGATAATGTCGCTGATGTCTGAGGGTGACAGACGCGGAGCGATGTAAGTTTAGTTGTATTTCATCATCAAGAATTTTCCGAATGACGACGCAATTTTTTTGAGCCGACATCAAAAATATTCAGTCAAGGAGTATCGAGTCAGTATCGAGTTACTTTCGGTTTTTATTATAAAATATGTTTTGTATGTTTTTGTTGCAAAGTATGTGTTGATGGATGTCCTATATACAAAGTCGCTATGTGTAAAGGTATATTTGTTGTGTGCAGGTATATTAAAGAAATATGGCCGCGTTACATGTTTAAATTGTTCGCCCGACAATCGCTATTATGTGATAGAATCCTTACAATGAAAAACGAATAAATTAAAAGCTTTTATCACGCTAGCATTCTTAGCGCAGTTTTATAAAAATGCAAATAAAATACCTCCGTATTATTAACCGAGTTGTAAAGTTACTGTTATTTCATTGAACAGAATTATGACGGTTTCTTTGATAAATACGCGTGTGATTTTTGATATGGCAAGAAATTTAAGTTTTAAACAACTTGTCAATTACCTGTTGGTACTTAAATAGTGTATGTTACCTTGAATTTTATTTTAGGACCGCTTGTAAATTTAATATTGTATTTATTTTATAAAGCTTATAATAAATAGCTCTAAATTTTATTAATTTAAGATCGGTATATTCGCTAATTAAACCAAAAATCCGTTCTTTTTTATATTTTCTATATTTTTCTATTTTTTCAGTCTGGTGTAACAATGATTTTTAAAACGTTGCACTACACTAGGATTTCCACGTTTCAGTGTGCATTGGCAGACATAATTTTCGCAAACAGACACCCAGCCCGAGAACAACTATCAGTACGTCGAACAAATATTTGTTTCGTGCTGGAATATAATGCTGGATTCGTAGCCCGAAAGTCATTCGGTAAGTCACAGTGCCAACCGAGCCGTAATGTAAATGTAACCCTAAAGCTAATGAACTAAGACTGGTCGCTTCACTTTCTTACACGGTAGAGCCACGCTGAAGAATATTTTCGTAAAGAAGCATCTGTTGCGTTTTGTGTGGTGAACTGGTGAATGACGGCAACCTTTTAACATTAGTTCTCAGGGGTGACAACGTACCTAAAATTATTCAGGCTTGGATAAATAATAGTTGAAAATGTTTGTTACCTTTTCAATGTTCAACCGCTGAACCGATCTTGACGAAATTTAGCACAGAGATAGCCTTCATCCTGGAGACGGACACAGGGTACTTTTTATCCCGGAAAACCAAAGAGTTCCCGCGGGATATTTTTAAAATGTTAAATCCACATGGACGAAGTCGCGGGCATCAGCTTGTTAGTAATAAAATAAACGTTATTATAGCAAGAGCTTGGCTATGCCAAAGTATTACTGTACTAATCGGGAACATTTTGTCCATGCCAAAGATACGTTCAAAATTTACTTTTTTTTATTTTAGTTATTTATTGATTTATTTAAAAGCACCTGTTACGTATGTGTTAAAATATATAATTCTGTCGTATTTATAAAATTTGTCAATAGATAAACAGGTTCCAAACTATATAAATTATACGTAATTCGCTAACAAAAATGTTATATTTGACGTTTGCCTTGGGTTTATTTACCTCCGACACTGTAAAGTACTAAATTTTAAATACGGTGGTATCGATTATATAGTGGCATGTTATAATTTGTACTAAAACTACACGGCTTTTATTAAATGCCAACGAAGATTTTGTAAAAATATCGGAATGTTCAAAGAAGTCCGTTTGTTTGCTTCTTTGCAAAATCTTGTCGGGAAGCGATGAGAACTCGAGTGTCAAGAAATGGTAAAACGATTTCTATCACGGTAGTTTTTCGTTACCTTTGTTTGAATTTTTTGTCGTCATAAAAAGTAAACTATCTGTTTTAAATTATATTTCATAAATCTTGGTGTCACTGGCACAATATGTTCAAAGTTAGGAATATTATCAGTTTTCTAAAAACAAAATCATATTATTTAAAAAAAAAGTTACAGCTTATAAATATCCCACTGCGTAGTACGGCCTCCTCTCATTTCCGAGAAGGTTTTGGAGCTGCAAAGAATCTGCCACGCTACTCCAATGCGGTTTGGCGGACTTCGCACGTCGTCGAAATATTTTTTATTTCTCAGACAGGAAGTTTTCTTTACAATGTTTTCCTTCACCGCCGTGAACGTGGTAAATCAGCACTTAAAATTGCAATTAACAATTCTAGCGGTGACGGCGCTGAGAATCGAACCCAGGTCATTCGTGAGCTATGAAATAAAGCGAGCTCACTGCCACGCAGCATTCTTATTTAATAAATGCAGCGTAGTATTTATTAAATAAGAATTCATTACGATGACAGTGGCTTTTGCTATGTCAAGACTACCTTAGAACGTTCTAAGATGTGTAAAATTACGACTACGGCTAAGTCAAATATTTGCTTGACTTTCATCGAATAGAATTGTACTTAAGTAATGAGGCTGTTCTTTGGCTACGATTAGTTTAAAATCGATTGTTTGTCTGGGCCTCAGGATGAATGTAGGTGTCTATAAGTCACAACGAAAACTTAGGTGGTCTGTGTGAAAATATTTGAACTCCAGTCAAGTATGTATTAATGTGGGAATTGCTTTGATTTTTTTATGTTTAAGTTGTATCAAATAATTAGTGTAGTGTTGTAAAGTTAATTTTGTAAGTCGACAAAAATAGAATGTTATGTGGCTGTAACATATCTGAGTCTACATTCGCCAATGAAAGAATGCTGCACATTTCTACAGGTCGATATTTTAGATTTAGACGTGTGATGTACTAGTTTCTTTGCGCCAAGCAAGACAACGAGATTGTAGGCTAAAAACTTTAAACAAAAAGTACGATTACGGCCTTGAATTAAATTTTCTAATAATTGTACACTTTCACGAACGTTTGCTGTAATAATACTAAGTAATAATAATAAGTATTTTACTGGTGGTAGGATTCCTATGCAGGAATCCGCCTAGGTAGGTACCACCCCAGGGCCAGTTATTCTGCCGTGAAGCAGTAGTGTGCAAGCATTACTGTGTTTCGGTCTGAAGGGCACTGTGAGCTAGCGTAATCACTGGGTATTTGAGACTTAAGAACTGATGTCTTCTTACATAATACTATAAAAAAGCTCTCATATTTATGATACAGGTTTTAAAAATTTAGAGATAAAATGCATCACAAGGTGGTTTTTGTCAAGCTTTAGATAAAAAGCAAGGTTAATAGTTTTTTCAAGTTTTACAGAAAAACAAAATAATCAAAGAATATGTTACTTGTATTATATTTTATTGACATATTATTATAAAACTTTTTTGAAATTTAAGTGTAATTAGAGAAAAATAAATGATACCTCTTCTTATTATAATTTAGTTTGTTTCTCATTTAACTAGCAAATGAAGGGAAATGCTTTTCGTCAATTAGTAGAAAGTTTCGAGTTCTGTTTACGGACCAAGTTTCTGCTCGAATTTGAAGCCTTTTTGCTGTAATGAACGATTTTGTTTTCCCGGTGTCCAATCCTTCGTAATAATGGTTGATTGCTCACATTTCACTGATGATTTAAAGTCGTTTACTTAGTTGTCTTTTTTATTTACTATTTCCCACATAGGGGGTCAACCACGTCGCTGCAGTTTTGATACGTGTAAAAAAATTCTCTCACCCCATTGCGTTCACACTACTGCTTCACGGCAGATTAACTGGCCCTGGGGTGGTACCTGCCTAGACGGAATCCAGTAATACAACAAATATCGTTAGAATATGATTAGAAGATAAATAAATATTAAGGCTATTATTTTAACGTATCGTTTGCGCCGGACGATTTTTTAGCTTCAGCATCTTTATCTACACGTTGCCAAATATTAAATTAGTGATTGCTTTTGGCCTTTATCTGAGAGTATCTTTGTGCTACGTACATATACATATATGTACTTTAAGTAGTTGTTTCCAGTGATTTGTGAGATGTTAGGTGCCTTGGAAAAATTGGAACTTTGCTTGCTACTACTAGAGTTTACAAGTTACTACTAAACTCAGTAGCAACAGCATCTAAGTCAGTTTACTGTAAAGCGTTCTTTAAAGAATGTAATATTTTGATACAAGCGAGATTATGAACAATGAAGGCCAAACTTTTGTTTAATCTTATGTTCCTTTATTTATATTGTTAGTAAAATGTGAAATGGAATTTTTAAATAAGAGTTTTACGCATTGTCATCATCATTTCTGCCTATCATTAGTCCACTGGTAAACATAGGCCCACATAGATTGACACAGAAGTTACTATCTACTAAGATATTTCGAAGGAAGAAGTAGGAGAAATAAAAGAGTATCTGTCAGTAGACACAGTTATGGACACAGAACAGAACCCTTCGTATCTCGTAGAGTTACTAAACTCACTGAAGTTGTCTCTTGCATAAGCTGTAACTAAAATTAGGTGTACCAGTCATGCTTATGCGAAATTTAGATGCACTGTGTTTATGGAACGGGACGAGACATCGAATTACACAACGTGGTCAGAACATAATCGGTGATACTATTTTACCAAGAGTATGAAAAGGTGAAAGTAAATCTCTATAATCTATAATTCCCACTAACCTCGCCTTCATTTTAATTGACTGCAGTTTTCTGTCATACTCATTTTTGTGATCACCTGGTAACAATTTATTTTATTAAATTCAATTGAATGTATTCGTTACACATATTATACATAAATTTTATAAACGTTAATATGCCAAATATCACATCTCATCCGTGCGCGCAACATTAATGTGTTTAGATATGAAGGGCACTAATAACTTGTATAATTACAGGGCATATGAGATTTAAGAACTGATGTCTCAAGGTGAGTACCGCAGTGTGGTACCACACATAAATATTCTGGGTTACACAGCATTCGTCAGGGGCAGTTGCACTTACCACGAGGGGAATGATTTTCTCGTTTTACTTACTTTTACTTTTTTTCTATACAAAACACATGAAAAACAAAGATGGCATCCAAGAGCTGGAGAGCGACGGCTCCTACAATTGATTATACTATCATTTACTTAATATACATTATGGGTAACAAAGTGACATTACAGGATAAAACTGAAAGGGTCATTCGTTAAAAGAGATTAGTACATTATTATCAGCTAATGACAGTCAACTGCGCCATATGTCTTTACCAAATCGCACCATGTAGCTGTCTTCGACATAATATACGACATCATATAGGAGATATGAAAATATAAATTCCCTCATAAATGTATTCTAGACTTTATTATTATATAAGTGCAGCGTTGATTATAAACTGCAGCGTCTAAGGTACGAGTTGTGCAGACTGCGATCGCCATCTGTCAGCTAGGCATGGCGATTTACACAATCCAAGAAACAACACTACAACACAATCCCGGAAAGTACACAGTCTTTCCAATATTCCCAAGAACCCACAGGTTCAAAATTTTCATTAAACGAAGATAAAGTCTTTGTAAAGGGTTATTACAATATAAAATGATTGATGATAATCAATGATGATATTTTACCTTTGGCTCAGGCTGTTTTTATTATAATATTTCAAAAACAAAAAGAATATAAAAAGAAAATGACAAAAAAGAGGATGCCTGCGGAGTTTCTTTCGCCTGTTTCTGCTAACTCATTAAGAAATTGTGGTAGATTGTTTAAAATAACACTGTCAAATGAAATTTGGTTTTTCTTACGTCAGAGTATAAACATATTTCATTTCATTACGAGAAATCTTCAAAACATATGTAGGAATACGCCCCGTTGTGGACTTTTCAGAGATTGATGATGATGATGATATTGGTACAGCTAGTAATAATCATAATAGGTTTTGTTTTAGTCTGATGGATGTGGTAGGTGAAACATGACCGTATCCTAAAAAATAATCATGGCTTGTTTACGGGCAGTGATAAAATAAAATTTTATACGCCCATAAAATAATCGCTACGAAAATAAGTGGTTGTAATTCCAAATAACGTGGGTCCACATAATAATAGTTATAAATTTCTCGTTAGTGCCGTTATACTAAAAGACACAATTATACTGTACAATACCTATTTTCATTAAACGATTGCCAGTAAAATCGTTACAGATACGAAGCTCTTAATGTAATTAGGTGTGTTTTATAGCGTAACAAATATCCATTAAATATCCCCATGAACTTAGTACTTAGTTTACGTCAGCCACGTCGTAAAAAAAAAGTAAAGTAACAGCCTATAAATGTCCCACTGCTGAGCACAGGGCTCCTCTCATTTCTGAGAGGGTTTTGGAGCTGGGAATAGTCCGTCACGCAGCTCCAATGCGGGTTGGCGGACTTCATACGTCCTCAGACATGCAGGTTTACTCATGATGTCTTCCTTCACCGCTAAGCACGTGGTAAATCAGCACTTAAAATTGTAGAACAATTATAGAGATGCTGGCTCCGGAGATCGAACTCAGGTTACTTGTAAAAAAATACGTAAAAGTAACAGCCTATAATTTATCCAACTGCTGAGCACAGGAAGAATCCGCCAAGCTGGTCCAATGCAGGTTTGCGGACATCACATGTCTTTGAAATATTTTTATTTTTTTGACATGCAGGTTTCCTCACGATGTTTCCCTTCACCGCCGAGCATGTGGTAAATTAGCACTTAAAATTGCAATTCATAATTATAGTGTTGCCGGCATCCGGGAATCGAACCCTGGTCACTCACGTACTACGAAGCCTAGTCCCGTGAGCTACCACGGCTACTCTTATTTGAGCTATAATAATAATACTGTTTACTTTCTGCTCACAATTTAGACTGATTATAAAGGTACATTAAGACATAACTTATCAGTAAAATATTGTTACAGTCTAGTCTATGTGGGGAGCTGGCGTCTGAGGTAGGCAAGTATATCTGTATTACAGATCACCAGGTCCTCACCCTCACAGAATAAGAATCAGGTTACCTATTTTAACTGATATGGTACCAGCTAATAATATAATTACGAGATGATTTTATGTGATGTGTCTATACTACAATGTGTGAAAGTACGTGCGCGGGTGTGTGTAAGTGTGTGGGTCTTTGTATTCGTATGTGTGCTCATGTGTAAGAAGCTATGGTTATCTTCAATTGAGCTAAAATTTAAGGCTAGCAGATTTTCTGTAGATGCGTAATCCAATTTCTGCAACCAGTCTTTCACAGCGTATTTACACGCTGATTTAGTAAGTGAATAGATTGACAATACTTCATTAATTTTGTTATATAAATTTACAGCTTTGATAGCAGTAGAATCGATGTGAAAACCGTGTATAATAAGCGTATTGCACAAACTCGGTCATTTCGTCGCCTATTACATATTATCAAAGAATGTTGTTTAAGAACTGTATGAAAAACATAAAGTTGTCTAACTGTCAGAACTTTAAATTTTATGTATAGATCTCTGGTGGGATGGTCGAATGGCAGAAAAGAACATACTTTCAAAATAGTCCTTTGTTCTCTTTCAATTTTAATAAGGTTAGTTTTGTTGTTCCACAGCAGGATGTTAAAGAATCCTTAAACTAAACAAACTACATTTACCTAAACGAGTCCTAAACGTTTTTTTCTTAAATAGGTCCGTATTGTTTGTTGCTCTGTCTGTCTTACTCAACGTTTTCCGGTTCGACTTGCTACTCGAGAACCTTTTTCTTCCTTAATGGTATATCTGTTATGCGAGCTACGATGCCAACCTATTGCCATTTCAGCTTGCTGGTCCCAAGTTATACTACGAGTAGATATCGTCAATCCGGATTGAGGTACACGTATCTCTACAAATTTTTAGAACCAGCGACCCACAGCGCAGATGCCAATCGTTAAGCCGTTTCCCGAAGCGCTAATAATGTAAGTTGTGTATACTGAGTATCATGCTCTCTAAAAGTTGTTTCTAGCTTTAGAAAACATTTAAAGTTATGAGGTCCATTTAATTTAGAGAAGTCACAACATTACATGCATGTAAATTATTTTAAACCATCTTCTAAAAAGGATAATTGTCACATCTATCACAAGTAAATAGTTAAAGCTTCGATTCAGTATTATGCTGTTCTGATATATTACAAAACCACAAAATATAGAGAGCACTAAACCACATGTATGCACTTCACTTTTTAACCGACTTCAAAAAAGGAGGAGGTTGTTCGTCTGTGTTTTTTTTTTGTTATGTAGTATGTTGACCGATATCTTTGTCAAGTTTTTTTTGATCCACAATTTAGAAAAAAAAAATCTTTGCGCACATTATGTGAAACTTGCCTTCTGTACTCTCTATTTTGTGACAAAACTGTCACACTTAGTTTTGAAAAAATTACGTCACCACCATAAATTAATTTGAATACATACACATATACATGGTCACGCCCTTATCCTGTTTAAGGTAGGCAGAAGCTACACATGTAGCCCACTTTTCGCCCCGCGGTAAACGAGACGTGACAGGTGGCGATCCACGTCACCGCCATTTTGGTACGAGTCAAAAAAAAATTCTGATCCCCAGTTGCGTTCCTACGAGCAGTACAGTAACATCATTGCATATTATGGTGTTAATCTGCACGAATAAAGGCTGTTCTTACAATAGCTTAGTCGCCTCTTACAACACCGCGGTAGGAAAGAGGTAGGTGTTATTCTACTCTGCAGGGCTCTTATCGGTTATGTCGGTATAATTTAATTAAGTTTATCCTAATCATTCATAATGTACTTTATTTTATTGTTTTCAGGAACCTGGGCGCAGCCGTTTACTTTTGTTTTGGGTATGTTCCTTTATAATTATTATTTTCTAGTTTAATGAAACATATAAGACCTTTAAAACGATTTCAAATGAAACTGTAGTGTTGAATGAAACAATTAATGTTGCAACTGTATGTTTATCGAACGGAAACTGTAGTGTTAAATGAAGGAGTAACTGTTCATGTTGTAATGTGGTAAAACTAATGCGATAAGTGCATATTCTTTAAAAACTATGTGAGCAGTCACACGATGTTTTCATTGACGTTGCACTTACCATCAGAACGTTTTGCTCGTTTCGTCATTACATAAAAACAAAAAAAAAAATTGAGCTGTACAAATATTGACCTCGTCCGTGATGTGAACTCAAGAAAACGGTAAGCAGGTACGAGCAACATGCACAAAAAGAAAATACAACCTTCCCTCACTTTTGATGTCCGTTCATTCTTCCGTTTATTTTTGAAATATTTAGAAAACATTTAAGTGCTAATTTATGTCCAAGAAATAAAAAAATCGGCACTACATTCGGTTAACCCATATTGGACTTGTAGTGATGCGGTGGACTGTTCCTGGCTGCAAAAATTCTTAGAAATTACGGGAGGCGTTTGCTCAGATGTGGGACATTGAGGGACTGTTACTTTATAATTTGTAATATAATTACGAAATCACAATATTTTCATGTTCGTAATAATGTCTCCCTAATTATCGAAGTTAATTTTAAACTTCGTCAGAAACAATAAAATAACACATCTTTGATTCTTGAAACTTTGCTTCAATCAATCATCGACATCTTCAATTTACTGCTGTACTATTATGATATTGATTTTACTGCTGTATTATTATGAACAAGCCTCTTTCTGCAAAATACATGTTTTTAGAAGAATTTGTTTCTAATGACCATAGCTGATCTAAAACTGGTGTTTTTGTTGTCCGTAATTATAAAACTTAATTAATATTTTTTACAAAAAAGAACTATTATTCATAAAATTACGATAATTATTTGATACGTTATACGTAAAAAAAGCGCAGAACGCCTTGCGATGATTTCCCTTTATTGACATTACACATTTTTATCGTCTTTTAAGTATGTATTTATATATACATTATTAAGAAAGTAAAAATTTAAGTTTTACATTCTTTTTTAGATTTCTTTTGCTTAATTTTGATTTTAATGTTTATTCACGGCCTATGAAATAGCTGTAGCTACTGCATGTGAAAGAAATTAAATAGAGACTATACTCACATCCATTATGTGAAATAGCCACAAATTGCCCCTTTTCTGCGTCTGGAAAGTTGACAATTACACGTATGAGTGCGTTAGACATGTATCTTCACTTTCTCAAGTGTAGAGTTGAACCCTTGATGTTTTTAAAGCATTATGCGTAAGTCGTGATAATCATACATACATACATACATACAGTCACGCCTCTTTCCCATAGGGGTAGGCAGATACCACATCTTTCCACTTGCTACGATCCTGACACACATCTTTAGCTTCTTCTACTTTCATTAGCGTTTTCACACACGCTCGTCGGTTGCGGGTACTTTTAACGTGACCTTTCCTCAAAAGTTCACCGATCTGATTGTGATACGTACGCCTAGGTCGACCCTTACCGGCTTTTCCATTCACACTTGCCTCATAAATCTGTTTCGTCAATCTCCTTTCATTCATCCTCTCTGTGTCCAAACCATCTAAGCATGCCTTTCTCTATCTTTTTCACTACATCTTTAACCACACCGCAACGTTCCCTTATCACGCTGTTTCTCACTTTATCAATCAAAGTTACTCCAGCTATACTTCTCAAACTTCTCATTTCCACAGCGTTAATCCTACTTTCATGCTTCTTCTGCCAGACCTAGCATTCACTACCATACATAAGTGTGGGGACCAGAACTCCCCTATGTACAGCCAGTCGTGCCTTTTTAGATACGTTCTGGCTACACATAAAGTTATGCAGATCCCCATTCACTTGATTTCCTGCTAATACTCTTCTCTCAATATCACAGTCATACTTTCCGTCTCTCGTAAATTTAGAACCCAGGTACACAAACTCTTTCACTTGTTCCACTCTTTCTCCTTCAATCAGAACTTTGCAATCCGACATACTTTCTTCTCTTTCAAAAACCATTACTTTCGTCTTATCTACATTAATTTTCATTCCTTTGCTTTGTAGAGCACCATGCATAATATTAACCATCGCCTGCACTTCCTCCTCCGATGATGCTAATATAACCTGATCATCGGCGTATATGAGGCATTTGACGGTCAAATCATTCATTCTTAATCCAAACACACTCTCTTTCAAATCTGTTAAGCAATTGTCTATGAATAGGTTAAACAGCCACGGCGAAGTACACATCCCTGTCTAACACCTTTTTCAATGTTAAACCAGTCTGTGTATGCCCCGTTTACCCTGACACAAGCACTGGAATCCTTAAAGAGTGATTTCAGTGCTCGTATCAAGCTGCCGTTCACCCCATACATATGCAATGTCGACCACAATTCAGTCCTCACTACCCTATCATAGGCCTTTTCCAAGTCCACGAATGCGCAATAGACTCTCTATCATTCTCTTTCTTTCTTCTCACAACCTCTTTTGCCACACCTTTTAACCTGTTATACTCAATCCTTGCCATGCTTACGTCCTCATTCGTTGCTTTTTGCATTCTTTAATTGGCTCTTGTAGGTTGGTTGCTCTTTGTAGTCCAGCCAAGCTTTCTTCTTCTCGGACACTGCCTTTTGAATCTCTACACACACAGTCTTTAACTTACACCACACACTTCAATAGCAACTTCCACAATTCCTTGCTTAAACGGCTTCCATACTTTTTCAACCTCACATTCCTCATTTAAAGTATCAAACTGCTTGGTCAGTTTACTAACAAATTCTTCTCTCACCTCTTTCTCTTGCAAATTCTCTTTTATGCGCTCTACTACACTAATAGGTTCATGCACACGGTGCCGCCATCGCTTAAAGAGCCCTCTTAGTCGGCTTAACACCAGAAAGTGGTCTGTATTGATGCCGACACCGCCGCATGCCCGAGTTTCTAGCACTTTCTTTCTCAGTCTTTCATCCACAATCACAAAATCAATCATACTTCTCAGGTTCCCTTCTTCTCTAGTATACAAGTGGATCTTTTTATGGTCAAACATTGTGTTTGTTACCACAAGATTCCACTCCAAACCCACTTCAAGCAGACTTTCCCCATTTTCATTCACTCTATCATCGCCGAACCTTCCTACCACACGCTCATATCCATCACGCTTCACTCCCACCCACCCATTAAAATCGCCTAACATTATGATCCTTTCATTTTTGTTGCATTTGTTCAAAAGATCTTTCACGCTATCCCAAAACTCCTGTCTCTCAATTTGGGCTTTTGAAGAGCGGTTCCTACTCGCATCTTGTGGAGCATAAACAGCCAATATAAAGATGCGAGTAAGGCCAACCTCAACCTCACCCAGAGAAGTCTTGGGCTAACACATTTATAGTCAGTCACACATTCATTCATTCTTTGCAGAAAGCACTACACCAACTCCCTGACAGCCTCTACTGGTTTCCGGAACTCCCGTCCAATAGGCTGTGTAGGGTCCATGCGTGGTGGTGTCGCATCCTTTCCGCATGGTCTCATTAACACAAAGAACATCAATCCATCTTTCGCTCATCATCTCGTATACTTCTTCAATTTTATCATTCATACCTCCTCGAATATTCAGCGTAGCAAAGTGGCTATCCGCAGCCCACTTTTCGCCCCCACGGGAAACGAGACGTGACGGGTGGCGAACCACATCGCCGCCATTCTGGTATGAGTCAAAATTCTTACTACCCATTGCGTTCCCACGAGCAGCTAGGGAAAATGCTGTCCACCCAAACAGAGCCCCGCATGCTTGAGTAAGGCTAGCCTTATTCTGGGGTCGCCCGGTCCCAGGGCAGGTCGGCACGCTAACGACTAGGCTCGCCCCTAGCCACGCAGCCATCGGCACGGCAACCATTGGCTTGGCGGAGTGGAAGGGAAAAGGATTAGGTAGGAAATGGACTTGGGGTAGGGAATGCGGGAGTTTGAAAAGGAACGATAAGGTGTAGGATACTACTATCTCGGAAGAAACAGAGGGAGACAGCAGTAGCTCGGGAGGCCGGGGTCGCTTACCCGGGTACCACCGTATTTGCCGGACAAGGCAAAACTAGGCTTAAGTACTCCCTGGCCAATGATAGTTATAATCAATGCATACAAATAAAAAAATGGTATGTTATGTAGGTCTGGATAAGTTAAAAAAAACTACTAAAGCTATTCACATGATATTTGCAAAAATTAGACTTACTCTCTGAGTTGCAAATCCTGTTAGATTCATTCATAAATCAAGAATTTCCGTTCAGATTTAAGTGCACGTAAACCAAAGCGCGCTGTGTGCGTATGTAATATTATCTCGTTTATAAAGACGACATCTTCTGCTCATCAAAGAAATGTACTGACCCGGCCAGTGTTCTAAGGCTCTCCTGGCCGAGCATTACTGTCTATATTGCAAACGGATCTTTGGCTTTTGTTTCACTACAACTAGATACTGGTTGGATCGGCTCGCTCTCGCGTTGCCTTTTTTAATATTTGCAAGTAAATTTTTGGGTATTTCATTAATAATACAATTTTATCAATTAACGGAAGAAATATTGACGACACCAGAAAAAAAACACTTGCTATAGATCACCTATATAAATAGAGCATTTACTGCGAACAATGAATATGAATGTAAGTCTCATATATGCATTGAATATATTTTGCGGTATATCTTTCTATATAGAAATATAGAAAGATATACCGCAAAATACGCCCATCTAGGCTATAATTCCCAGACGCATTATGTAGACATAAAATCATTAAGAAATAATAATGTTTTACTACACTTTTTCGTGTGGTGCGGCGTTAGATCATCCATCTCATTTGATCTCATGTGTGTCTTAAAAGTCAATTAAGGGAAATGCCAGAAAACTCTTATGAATACCAATCAATAGCAGTGTAACCATTTCAATTATAACACACCAAAAATGTATAGTACCAGTTACTCTGGTTCTGCGATCGCCTATCCCATCTGCCAAGCGTCGTGAGTACGGCGCATCCTCCCAAATTGGCAGAGGTCTATGTCTATTGGCGGACTTTTTATACGTTAATGAAATTAAGACATCTTCATAAACTAAAATTAGTAGGAAACACTGGTAAGGACAATCCATTAAGACAAATCTAGAACCACTTTGGGCAGGCACCATGTACACTACTTCGTCTTGAACGGGCTAAAAATTATAGAATAGAAGAGAATTAGTTTTTATTCAATGTAGATTAATAACATAATATTTATTGAACAAAATACGTTGAATTCATTTCAAACTTGGTCACTGGTCGCAAAAAATGCCTCGAAAGAAGAAATAGCAGGAAACCCAGCAGGCAGTTGTTTTTGTTTTTCTTTATCAATTATTTAAAAAAGTACTAAAATATAAAGCATAATAAATACATCGTAGAAATGGCTTGGCAGGGATCGCCTCTTTCCGAATTATGTTAACAACATTAACTTTTTAATAAGAAGATTACGCTTTCTGGGACAAACAATATATTAAAAATAAATTTGAAGAACAATCCTCTACAATTGTGTATATATAAAACTATATGGCTAAAAGCGGTCGTAAGTATAGAAAACATGCGTCTAGAATGTGGTATAAAAAATTAAATTAGAACAGGAATTGGTTGGTTGGTTTTAGTAGTATCTCGCATATGGTAAAACTTTATTATAAATTGTAATCTCACTTTACCGGTTAACTAACTAAAAAAAATGTATGAAGTGACGAGACAAAAACGTTCATCATATAACGTCTACCCATAACAGATGCTGTGGCATATAGAACATCTCTGCGTGGCACCACACTGCGCCCGTCACACTTAGACATCAGTTCTTAAGTCTCATATTTGTAGTGATTACCCTAGAGCTCTCAGTGCCCTTCAGACAAAAACATAGTAAAGAAACAATACTCAAATAAATATTTAGAATATATTTCTGCAAACTTGAGATTCAGTGTCATCGATGTTATATAAGTGAACCCAGTTCAGTGGACGCAATAATCGGTAGCTTCATAGGGCACTTGCAGGCGCAGTGACCGATTTGATATTTCGTTAACGATTTACATCGTAACGTTGTACTTTATAGGATTGCATAACGCTAGGCCAAAAGGTAAATATAAACCTGAGACAAATGAAATTCAACGAAGCGATTGCAAGACACCGTGTACTGAATTTTAAGCAATAGTTTTACCAGTGTAAAATGTAAAGTTTAAACAAGTTGTTGAAGCTTATTAAAGTAAAATTTCCTTGTGTAATCCGCTTAACATTTATTTTACACAGTTCACATTTGTCGACGGCTGCTATTACATATCATTATCCACCGACTCAGCCACTGTTGGATATTAGTCACTCTCGTCTTGCCTTGTTCGTCCAGTAAGTAGTACTAGGCGTCTCGCCACTGATTCCACTACTTTAAAGCATATTTAAGATGGTAATTCCGCTGTCCGACGGAACAGAAGAATACGATTCTGCCGTCGAAGGCTGCAAGATCCTGGCATTTCCTTCAGTCAATTCTTACAACATTCACGAGTCATGGCTACGATGACATTCATACGATGCAACCACAAACAAAATTATTACATAACGCCCACTTTACCTCGGTCGATGAAAATATGAATATTGTCTACGACTAATGACTGTATCTCATTATTGCAATAATACAATATGCAATAATAATGCCAACTTCTGGATTGAATATATTTTTAGTCGTTTCTTTTTTTAATCTTTGGACAAGATTATTTTCCTGTTCAAAACCTTCACGTGACCAAGACCAAGAACCGTGACTATTATGACTGTAGTTTGTAGAATGATATACTTTTTGCGACTAGAGTTCTTAATAGGCCTGTATCGTCCCTTTTACTAACGTATTATTTAGCATTCAGAGCTAGATTTTTTGAATAGACTATTTGTAAAGAAAACAAGTTCTTTAAAAAAAATACGAGACGTAAAGTTTCGCGCAAACCTGGTATAAGATCCTTACTAATTTTACGTAAAATATTAGGGGTTTATACACAGCAGTAAGCTAATGATCGAATATTAACAGAATATATAAGGAGTATATAACTTCCTCTTTTACCAAAATATTGATTTTTACATTTTATCTTTGCGATTTTGTTATAATTAACAATTATTTACATGCATGTCGAGCAGTAAGAATATTAATTTACAGCCAATTAAATACTATTGAGTAACTAACATAGCGTGCGTGCAGTGTTCCGCATCCGATGCGTAGGAGCTTGTTAACAAGCGTATGAAAATAACACGCTTGATGCCATTATGGTTTAAAATTTCGCTAGGATTAATTTTATACATAAGACTTTATATTATTACTTTATATTATATTATTGTGGAATTTACTGCCGCCAGCGGTTTTTTGGGACCGATTGGACTTAGGGACCTTCAAGAAAAGAGCCTACTCCTTTCTCAAAGGCCGCAGACCGGAATTCTTCTGGTATTGCGGATGTTCATGGGCGGCCGGTGATCACTTACCATCAGGTGAGCCGCTTGCTCGTTTGCCCTCTCTCGTCTGCCCCTCTACTTAAAAATACGTAAGACTTTAGTGTTGATATTATATAGTACCATTTTAAAGCAAAAGTGCAGACTTTAATTACAAGTAATTACAATACAAAAACGATATTTCGACGTTTCAATAAAACTGCTACAAAATTATTGATAACTAGCGATCCGCCCCGGCTTCGCACAGGTTGATAGATATTAGAAAGATAAATTAGTACTTTATTTGGACAAACAGAACAACAACAATCCCTTCACTGACATTTTTTGTAGCGACTATGCTCATCGGCGAATCTGCAGCTGGTCAGGTAAGAGTAAGTTATCAAAATAATGTTTTATTTATGGGAACATAAGCCATGAAAGTTTAGTGGCTCAGAGCTTCCTTGTAAACAATATTTGATGTCGTGTTAGCAAAATAAAACGACCGCTCTCGACCGCTGTGCAAAGTGAGTCGCGCACCTCAATGATGCCAAGTCGCATGAAACCGGGCGGCGTGGCGTTCAAGACCGCGGCCGCTGTATTTATTACTGTGTTTCAAAGTTTTAAATTAAAAAAAATATCGTATAAAATTACTAACTGCTATTCAATTGTTTCCTAGTTTACAAAGAATAAAATGAGTAGATAGGTTAATCAATAGAACTTAGTATAATCGCGAATAGTGCGGGCGAGCGTACGGCTGTTCGCTCACACCGCAGCATTTTTCTTACTTTTAGCATTTTTATACCCGTCGTAACTTCTAAACGATAAGTCCGATTCGAATAATTTAAATGTATATAATCAACCTTGACTATAAAACTATTTAGTAGAATAAGGATTAATATTATGATATGAATTTCATCATCTTTCGATTATTTCTAACTGTGTTTTGATTGACTAATTTTAACAAAAAGTAGTTATTGTGACTTAACTATAATAGTTAGACATATAGCCTCGCAGACTTTTTTGTGAGTAATGATGAGTACTATGGAAATGTAGTTCTTTATCATTAATAGTTTTTGCAGCGCACGCCAAATAATGACTTTAATCAGTAATGTTTGATACCTTGAGTTACATCATAGCAATTTTCGTAGGAATCTCGTTTTTTTAAATTAAATACAACTCATGTTATTCGGTGATAATATAGTTGTAATTAGGTGAAAGAATTCTTAAAATCAGTTCAGTAGTTTTTGAGTTAAATCATTACAACCAAACATACAAAAAATCAATTCTTTCGTAGTACATAATATTTGTTTAGATTAGATTTAGATATATAAAGATAATAAAGTTCAAAAATTCGTTTATTTCAAGAAGCTAGTACAAATTATTATTATTTTTATTTTGCTTAAGAGTATTTTTTATGATACAAATGAATTAACATCTGTAGCCGAACTAGGTGAAGCCTGAATATCAGCTATCAGCGCTAATCCTTTGTTTTTTTAATTACTAGTCACTACAATGTTTATATGTTGTACGTACTATAAAAAGTTCTTTTTTGTTTTAAAATGAAGGAAAACAAATAAAGCGGATCGTTAGTGTTAAAACTCACTCGATGGTCAGAATTAATTTCTGTTTGTTTTATTTGTACAAATATACAAATAAAAGAAAACATAAATGGATGATTTTACAAAACAAACTGGTCTCGTAAATCGGACGCACGAATAGTGTTTTATCGGAAGTAATCAAATTTATATGGCCATGTTATTTCTTACCCATCGACCATATAAACTCAGATTTCACGGCGATTCATAAATCGTATGTATTTTATTATTATGTGGGTGCCCGGCTGTTAATTTTTAGTTAAATATATTACGTATGTATTTATAATATGATCTAGTTAATGCCAATTATATAAATTTGCAATAACAGTTGGTTGCAGAATTTATGTATATCTTCGCTGGGACCTTGATATGCGAAGTATGGAGAGTGGCTATCTCGCATTGTGTAAATGTCAAGGAATGATTATTTAAGATATTTCATGGATAAGAAATTCATTAGGATAAGTATTGCATACATTTCTCAGAATACATTATGTTATAAATCATTATTAGAAAAAAAAAGGTAAAACGTAGATTACATAATTATTGACATTTGTTGGTATGGCAATACATGAAGCAATTTTTGGAGCACAGGTTTCGCGGGCGTGGCGGGGAGATTTGTGTCAACGGCAATACTAAATGAATCACCTATGTAAAGTATATTTAACTTTTGAAGTATCAAAGCTTGTATTATGTTGTAATGCATAAGAATTGCAGTGGTGCCTTACGAAAATCTGTCATCCAAAAGAATTCACAAAAGGACAGTCTGGGAACACGAATGGCTTCCGACAAGTGGGATAACCATATCGAAAAATGTCAGCTCGAAAATATCTAGGCTTTTGAAAGACGTCTAAGGTCCGAGTTGCGAATGTGTGCTAATTACGGTAAGTACTTCCCTTTTTGAAGACCCCTATGTCCAAAAGTGGTCAATAAACTGGATCAAAACATCTTTTTATAGCGTAAAGTGACGAGAATTGCAAAACATTCACCTGATAGTAATTGCAACGCCTGCCCATAACAAATGCTGTGTTATCCAGAACATTTCTGCGTTATCTCTGTCCTGAGACATCAGTGCTCAAGTTTAATATACCCAATAATTATACTTGCTCTCAGTGCCCTTCAGACCGAAACACTGTAATGTTTGCACACTACTATTTCACGGAAGAATAACTGGTCCCGCGGTGTATCCTGCATAGGAATCCTACCACCAGTAAAAATGATGATCAATGCCTGATTCAGGTATGAATGAATTTGTACGGTCCGAATGTTAATATATGCTTGAATCTATTTTGTCAAAATAAACTCAAAAAAATATGCTTTAGTAGCTCAGAGGCGGACTCTGGAAATATAATAGTATGCCTGTAAGTTAGGAAAATCAAATCTTAAATAACGCTAAAGGTACGACACCTACCGAAGTTTTATATCGCTTCATAAGCAATCCGTAAAATGTATTTGAGAAGCAAATATTCGTGACGAGAATGTATTTACGTTTATTTACACATGCCGTAAGAAATTATCTCGACAGGGCGACGACACCTGTAGATACGCGTGCCAAACAATAGACACGTGATATTTAACCGCGCTCAATTAGCGAAATAATTCGTATAGATAGTCTGTAATTTTAGTACATCCAATGAGCCTGCCGAATGTTCTCTCAAAATTAATTCAAGAATGATCTTAGACGGGCTCCGTCTGAGATCATTCTTGAATTAAATATCTCTAACTTGCATTCGTGTAGTAGTTGCAAGACTATATTTAAACAAGTTACTAACTTAATCGTACAGAGCGTGGCCGTTGATGGAGGTCAGCATGGTTCTCTTCTTCTCGAAAACCCTCTCTAAAGTAAGAGATCTGCGTCTAATATTGAAATGTTTAAAAGGCTGTTTGCTATATTCTAGTATAATGGCGTCCAAAAGCAGGATGCCGCCCATTTTCTAGTGATATTTAAATTTTATTTAAACCGAATTAAATATAGAGTAACTAAATAGTATATTCATATTTTAACTTTTATTATGCCTCACGACATAAATGAATGAATTAAAACAAAGATCGCGCGCAACTCAGTACACGTAACAGAAGTGATATTTATATATATAATAAACTTGATCACAATGAAAATAAATAATCAGGCACTAATAAAAATATTAATCACTGTAAAATGGCTACTCAGTTAATATAAAAGTTCAGTTCTGATATAAACAGTTATTTAATCGATAAATGATTAACAGAAACGTTGCGCGACAACGCTGCACTCAAATTAGACCTTGACATTTTGACGAATTGTTAGAATTGTTAAACTGCACTGTGCACCCAACAGCGCATGGTGGCGATGGGCTCACCACCTATCACACAAAGTGTATATATTGTTTTGGTGAAACGTGGATTGTGGCAGTCATCTGTTTTTGCAGTGAGTGCCCAGTCTCTGACTACCCCTTACGGGATACAGTCGTGATCTTATGTATGTATGTATGTTAAAATCACCTAAATAAAAAAACTTCTGACGTATTTAGGGCTTTTGCAAATATTTACGTTATATCCTTTATTTGTTTTTTTTTTTCACCTCGACTGCGTAAGAATTTTCTCTATTTATAATTGTATCAATTGTCATTGATTTCTTGTCAACTGCTAACAGATCAACAAGAGGGTATTGGATTTATGCCAATTTATTCACTACGTTTTGTTTTGTAAGACATTAAGTACTTTTATTATAAATATTTTGAAATAATTATTTTGATGCTGATTTAAACGATTAATACTTTTTATATTCCGAAAACATGAACGAGTATATAGAATAATATTTACGAAAGTAATAAAATACATGTCAAAAATATATTCAGCATTGTAAAATACTCTCAGAATTAGAGAAATGTATACAGATTCATGTCCTGTTGTACAAGTAACATCAAGTCAAAAAACGAATGGCCGATGTTCAGGGCCTAGCACTGGTTTCATAATACATTAGCATGTCGCCGGTAAGAGACAAAGATTGCCCAAGAAACATTCTACTTAAAACATTTTCAATGCAAGGAGTTTGTTGAATTTGTGGACACATCTAAGACACCCGTGTGAATTTGGGTCACATTCAGATTTATGGGTATGACATCTTGAATTTGTTTGAGTGTTTTACATGTGTAGGGGTAGTATAGTTATATTTAAAAGGTGGTTAAGTCCGTAGGCTATGTTGCGCAGTCGACACTTTCAGATTGTAACCGGATGAGTTTGCCTTGGTTGTAAACGGCCAGGTTAATAGATAAAAATATTATGACGGAAATAACAAAGTGACACAGTTTTTCTTGGATGAGGACATATATTAATTCGTTATTAGTTAAAATTTGTATGGAGAAGAAGCGGGGAATCTAATCTCATATAATAATTTTTTTAAATAAACAGACACGTGCAGTTTATTTATATATATAAATTATATATTTTTTTATTTATATATATAAATTATTTAATATATAATTTTGTAAAATTAATGATTCATGGGGGCTAAAAATAAGTAACTAAATAGATTTCAATCAATTTTAGATTTGTGTGTCTGTCTGTCGATCTGTCTGTCCGATTGTTTGTGAACCCATCACGCCTAAAGCACGAAATTGGTTCAAATACGCAAATTATAAAGGGTATTTTCCTATAACATTTAGTCTTTGTTTTATTAAAATCGGTTCATTCTATAATAAGTTATGAGTATTTGAAGTTTACGAATTTGTTCAAAGGTGGCTATGTCATGTATGTCAATTAAGTAATCTAAGAAATGGCTCTATTTATGTATATAAGTTTCGGTTAAAACAAACCTGTCTGGGCCCGCGAGTACAGCTTTCCGAATCCGATGAAGCTGTATAAGCCACAACGGCTAACAGCAAAAACGGCTAAGGTACTTTTTGTTTCGGAAATATTAAGGGTTTCTGCGTAAAATCTGAAAAATTTTAGAAATTAGTGGCTATGCGCATGGATGTGTTACGTACATATTTAATTTGCATTTTGGTCATCATTATTTTCGTTCATGGCAGCCAAGTATCTCTTAATCCATACTTAATATTATAAATGCGAAAGTAATTCTCAGGGACAGACCCTCTGTCTGTTTGTTACCTTTTACGGTTCAACCACTTAACCGATCGTGACGAAATTTAGCACAGAGATAGCTTGCATCCTGGAGACGGAAGTATGATACTTTTTTTTCCAGAAAATCAAACAGTTTCGACGGGATATTTGAAAAACCTATATCACCGCGGACGAAGTCGCGGGCATCAGCTAGTATCATCATATGTGTTACAAATACGTTTTAAATTGATAAAAATAAGACATTGAATAATTACGTTTAATTTAATAAAATAAAACATTGAATAATTACGTTCATACTTACATACTGAAAATTGTCGTTTGTCCAATGTCAAACACGTAACAGTCTCTGGCCAAACAGACGCACAAAGTATTTAAAATGTTGCCAACAAATAATTACTCAAACCTCAATAATATAATTACGGTCGAATTTCAACCACAGGGCGGCCACTAGTAATAATTATTTTTAATTACTAAAAATACCAGACATCAGACCAGATAATATTGCGGTTAACGGTTGTACGGCTTTTTTAGTAGACCATACTCATTGCATTCGCATTGTCTACTAAAAAAGTGATGTAGCTTCAATTGACACAATAATTTTATCTTACATTATCCAAAGACATGTATATATTTAAAGATATATGGGATTAAATTAGAGCCGTTGCAGTTCAGGCGGCGGGCACTCGCATCAAATTTCATAGTCCTTGGTTCGATCCCCGGTGCAGACAACCACAAAAAATATTAATTTAATTTTGAAATTGTTTACAGTAATTAATTTGCATTCTGCCTCACAAAAATGTGAGGAGGCCTGTGCTCAGCAGTGGGACAATAATAATTATAGACTGTTACTTTACTGTTGAAAGATACATTTTCAGAATGTTAAGCCACTTTTTAGTCTAAGAATAAAACTCTTTAATTTGTGCGTATTGCCAGTGCTTTGATACGGAACTAAGATGTCAACTTTCCTGTAGACCACATGTGGAAACTTAAAGTCGCTCAACGAGCTATGGAAAAGCTATGCTTAGGAGATAGAATCCGCAACGAAGATATCCGCACCAGAACTAGAGTAACCGAAATAGTTCTAGAGATCAGGTAGCAGAAGAAGTGATGGATCCATTATTCAGCTCGAAGAACCGTGACAACCGTCGAGGAAAAAAGTTTCTCCAGTGTCAAACCTCGTACCGGAAAGCGCTGTACAGAACGACGAATTACTAGTTTTTGGATATGGATTTACTTTATATCTTTGTGTTTTCTACACTGCACTGGACCCTTCTTGGAATCTATCTCAATTGTATTTGATACGGGAAGGTGCTATTTTTTACGGCGTTAGAATAATGTATTAGTCCAACTCAAAGTACGCGCATAGACGGGGAATTGCGGAAACCGGTCTAAAGCAATCTACAATCTAGTCCATTAATAATCGATGGTACTTTATTTTTAATTATATTTATTGCAATCGTTTCGAATGGACAAATTTAGTTTCCTCTTTTTTGTAGCATATACCTTGTCATATTCGTTTATTTACAACAAATGTAAAAATGCAAAGAGCATAATCATCTTCCGGCGTTCGGTAATAATTGATGTTATTAGTCTGGGCGTACAAAAAGGGTTAGGTACGGTTGATATTACATGGCAATTATATTTTATGTAGACTTAGCTTAGCTAAATTAGTGCGACATTTGAATTAGTTAATTCGAAAAAATACCTATTAATTTATTAAATAAGGATTGCAGTTGCAATTCATTTGTAAGTTTTCCATTTCGCTTTAAATTATATTTGCTTTGATATTTATATTTCGCATATCATAAAATATGAATATATAAGCCCTTAAATGTTATAATCATAAACGTAAGAAAAAGGAACGAAATTATGGATAATAAATTTAAAACCAAATCATTTGTGCTGTTTCCGCCACTGTTCGGCTCTTTTATATACATATATAAATTTTAAGTGCGGACTCACCACGGTAGTGAACAAAAACGCCGTGAGTAACACAGGATTTCCTTGAAATATTTATGTAAGAACGATACATTTTTCAAGGACTTGTATAAACCAACACGAACTAGAGCTATATAGCAGTTCTTCCGGCCCCCCGAAGTATCCGATGAAGCTGTAAAAGCCAAAAAGGCTAACAGCAATTACATCACCGAAATTATATATCGGGCCCCATTGCCCTCCCAATATTGGCAGGATGTCCGTCTCCAGCAGTGGGAATTTAGTACGCTGCATACTTGTTAAATCCTGGATTAGAAGAGCTCGACGATAAAGGTAAAGTGAGAAATTGCAGCCGGCGTTTTTGGCTGTAAGCCGAAAGTAGAAATGAAGTTTGGTAATATTAGTATTAAATTAAAATTTTAGTGCTCTCAATGTGGTATTTTTTATAATAAATAAACATGAAATAAAATATTCATTACGTTAGTCGAAGTGTTAAGTTGCTAATAAATTCTGTTTTCCCATTGTTATTACTTATTCCAATTGAAAATAATTAAATATTTATATACTTAAAAAGCTGAATGTTATTGTTATGAGAATCTTATGCTTCAAAACGTGTGATGTAATTACCATGAAACAAGACGTTAGGAATTCGCTATGGGCACGTACAACTTCACAGATGAATAGATTTAAGAATAACAGTTGAATAGGCAGAGACTGAATGTAGAATTCTTTAGTTATTCAATTATTTAGAGAATAAAAGTGCGTTATGTCACGTAACAACTGCGAACGGATCGACACGGATCACCCCGGTATGATTGAAGTACATGTTATGTATTATCTGTCTGTTTATAAGGATATAATATAAATATTACTAAAGCTATGGACATTAATATGGACTGTAATTCTGTTACTTAACTCAGTAGGTTACGTTTGTTCGTTATATAACATATACAAATTAGGAGTTTTAGATTAAAATGAAATCACAAATCCCCCGCACAAAATTGCCGTCATACTCTTATCCATTTTCTATGTCTATAAGAGCGATTTACCATTAACTCATCACCATATCTCCGAAGCTAAAACACATATTGTCTTTAAATTTGGCATACGTATTCTTTTTTCGACGTAGACGCCCACTAGAACGGGTTTTACGATCATTCACTCCTAAAGAGTAACAAGAAGAGTAAGAATTGTTGGACTCTTAACAAAATGGCGGCGCCACGTCGCCACTCGTCACGTCTCGTTTCCCGCGGGGACGAACAGTGGGCTACATAGTAGTCTCTGACTACCCCTTGTATGAGAAAACTACGTGAATGTGTAAACGGACTGGTGTTGCTCTTATCTATAGAGACTTTAACATAATACATTCCGGGCGAAGCCGGGGCGGATCAACTAGTAGTAGTAAAGAAAGAAACGTTATTGCCAAGGAACAAAAAACAACTTTTAACAGTATTATAATAAACTTAAACATGACAAAAAGGTTTTGAGCACAGCGTAAGCAAAAGATGTTTCCGAGTTAGGATGATATACAAATTTGTATACCCTTGTTTTCATTCTATGTGTTTATCAAGATTATACAGATCGGCTTTGAGGATGTGGTTAGCGCTACGGTCGCGGTTTGATTCCCGAAGGGAAAAATATTTATATGGCCTACAGACAGTTGTTCCTGTTCTGAGTGTCCGTACATTTGAAACATATGTCTCTAATCTCACCGATGATTCAGGAGAAATCGAGCGTGACGCATTGTTTTAAAAATATTACGGAAATGGTGTTTTTCACATAATGCCTTATACCATGATAATGTTTTATGAATCAATATAAACACAGGAAATGTTAGCCCTCACCTTTCCTTATCCGTTGGCAGTGATTAACTAAATACCGTAGGAGTTTATGCATGCAATTATTGTTATTGTCTTTTATCCATACTAAGAAATGATCAATTTATGAAAGACTCCTAAATTATTCTTGGTATCATTGATATACAAAAACCCCAAGATACGAAGATACACAGTTCCATACAAAGATCACTTCAACAAGCGTCCTCGATCGATTCAAATATAAAAATAGAGGCGAAGATCACAAATTCCGATTAAGTAAAAAAAAAAAATCATCTACCCCAAGTAGTTCCTCGACGTTTTTAATTTGTTGTTGTTGACACAGCTGACGTGATGCTGTTCGAAATGCGCGCACTGTGCGCTCTTTTTTGGGGACGTTTTTCAGTCGCTTTTTTGTATATTAATACTTGGCATGAATTGATTTAAATTCTGTCTCGGTCCAATTATTCCAGTGCCAGTTATTATGGAATCAAGCAATAGTGTGCAAACGTAAGCGGCGTTTTAGTTTGAGAGTCGGTATGCTAGTGTAATTACAGGGCATATGAGAATCAGGAAATAATGTCTCAAGGTGACGATCACAGTGCGGTGCCACACTTAACATTGCAATTTAATGTTCTGTGTGATACCACAACCGTTATGGGCAGACGTTGCACTTACCATCGGCTGAACGTTTTCTTTGTCTCGTGTCTTCTGTCAATTATAAAATATTTACAACTACTTCGTCCGCGAGGATTAATTATTTTAAATATCCCGTAGGAACTATTTGATGTTCTAGGATAAAAATCATTCTATGTCCGTCTCCAGGATGCAAGCTATCTCTTTGCCAAATTTCGCCAAGATCCGTTTAACGATTGAGCCGTGAAAAGGTAACAAACAGACAGAGGGACAGAGAAAGTTGCTTTCGCATTTATAATATTACTAGCTGATGCCCGCGACTTCGTCCTCGTGGATATAGGTTATTTAATTATCCTCTGAGAACTATTTGATTTTCCGGGATAAAAAAGTATCCTGTGTCCGACCCCACGGTGCAAGCTATCTCTGTGAAAAATTTCATCCAGCTCAGTTCAGCGGTTGAGCCGTGAAAAGGTAACAAACAGACAGATGGACAGAGAAAGTTACTTTCGCTTCTATAATATTATTATGGATAGTAGAGTAGTAGTTGCAAATATAGATGCACTTACTCTTCACCTTCCCGCAATCAGTGTAGCGATTTATAACTTAGACCGGAGGTAGGGTCTTGAGGGTATTTTCGGAGTGGCCAGTGACAATAGATCGAGGTTAAAAGATCAAATATGTATAATTTGTCCAAATATAACCTTTGGTTGTCATTAGACATATTAAACGTATAATAAAAATTCATAAAAATTCGTTATGGTATACTTTCTCATCGCTTACCTGACGGTGAGTGAATGTTGTCGCGCAAAAGATTTCTGTGTGGCACCACACTGCGCCGGTCCCCCCGAGACATCAGTACTTAAGTCTCATATGCCCTGTAACTTACACTAGCTCTCAGTGCCTTTTAGCCCGAGACACAGCAATGTTTGCACAATACCGTTTGACGGCAGAATGATATCTACAGAGAAATATAATAACAGTACATCCCATCGTAGAAGTAACACACCGGGTGGTGGTGGCTTGTAGATAATTTGCCACCTCATCTCATCCTGTAGGTGTCGTAAAAGTCGAGAGAGGAAAATGAAAATGGAGATGAGGCAGTAGCATCTTCCGGGAGCATCTGAATAAATTAACTTACGGTTGCCAACCTTCCTGCCGAGCGTGGCACCTATGGCAAATTCTCCCCAAAATAACATTTTTTTCATAAACGACTGAATAAATTTTAACTTAGATTTAGGTTGAAAATTCCATTGAATTCAAAATTAAACTTTTATTGTTTCATTTAAAAAAATAATATAATCATATTCTTACCTGCGTTGCAAGGCTGCGATGGGCGTGCACGTCATTCAATGCATGCTAACAGCCCTCATATACTGCAGCAATGGACTGGACAAAATTTTTCTGGGCAATTTTTTGTGGCAGTCTGTGGTCTGTGGGGAGGCCTATGTTCAGCAGTGAACTGGTGATAGGCTGAAATTATGATGATGAAAGGGATCATACCACCTATAGAATTGTTTTGATCAAATTTTATATCCAATTTAAGGTTCAAACACGTTGTCGCCTTACAGGTTCAACACGGTTATGTTATGGTTACAGTTACACGTACTGTAACTGACCAAATTGAACTTATTTTTCAAATATATCGTTACGCCAAGGGTATTAAGTACAGCATTTCGTCGGTATCTTTCCGCAATATTTAAATAGCACACTCATAATTTCGGCGTTTTCTCCAAATTCATTTTACGTGACATCGATAAAGATCGCTGCCATACATGCCCAAGCCCGTGAAACTGGCTGCGGCGGGGATTAGCATGAGCTTCGTGTTCAGATTTATGTGCCATGCCTTATTAACCTGACATACTTAGGCCTCGTGAACATTGCAACGTACAATATGACGAATGTAAAAATCATCTCTTCATTTCCTCCTGTTCGTGAGTCTCTTCTGACGAAGCTTAACAGTGTACTAAAAACTTAAAATGGCATCATATTTTTTTAACGATGCCCAACACTAGTATTTTTCCTGTATCATGGGTATTTTACAGACATAAATACTCCCCCACACGGAACAGCTATCTGTAGGCCATAGAAATATTTGTACCGTGCGAATTGAAGTGTAACCCATAGCGCAGACGCCAATCGCTTAATGGCTTATTACACTGCCCGGAATTCAGAAACCTAATTAGGATTTAGAAAAAGAAAGCAAGTTTAGCTTCTGATCACACCTTACTTAATTTAGTCACTGAATCAGTTTGTAGTTAAATGCGTCGGCGTCGTACGTGTCGAGTGCGAGTATTTTTTAGGACCAGCAGATTTTAGAAATTATTAACGAATGGATTAAAAATACTTTGATATACTTATTTATAAAAAATAATGTTATCCTACGAGACAATATTAGAGCAAAACAAAGATTACTTTTAAACTCATATCAAGACTTAAAATGCAGTCCTTTATATCCCAACCTATGCTATCGAAAATTATTCCTGAATGTTGGGCTATTTATGCATGTCTTTGCTGGTCGCGTGGCGTAGTGGTTTGAGTACCTGAGTTAATAATCCTACGTTTTCTTTTTAGGTAATAAAATCGAAGTATGGTACATTATATTTTTATATACATTATATATTTTTGTCATTCTTGTTCCAAAGATAGGGCATATTTAAAGTTCTATAATATTAATTAGTATTTAATTAGTATTTCAACCTAGTTGATTTTGTTACTCCCGGTTAAGTACGAATGAGTACCATAATCATTCTTACTTAAACGGGAGTAATAATATGTGCATACGCAGTCGCAGGGGCGCGGCGACTGAAGCGATCAGTGGCTAAATGTTATTACACCTTCCTAAATCGTTGCCCAAATAGAGTGCTAAATGATTCAGTTCGTTAGCGACCTACCTTTTTTCTAATTAGATTACTTTGTAGGATGCCACCCCATTTACCACCTCAGGGCCAGTTATTCTCCCGCGAAGCAGTAGTGTGCAAACATTACTGTGTTTCGGTTTGAAGGGTACTGTGAGCTAGCGTAATCACTGGGCATATGAGACTTAAGAACTGATGTCTCAGAGCGACGGGCGCAATGTAGTGTCACACAGAAATGTTATGGGTGACATAGGATTTGTTATGGGTAAACGTTGCACTTTATTAGGTATTATCAGGTGAACGTTTCGCCCTTTTCGTCGCTATATCTAATAAAATAAATAAAATGCAAACTTGCTAAATGCGATCACACCTTCTAGAATTTAGTAACGGAACCAGCTGCATTAGCACTGTAACAACTGAACGTATGCTTGTTTTTGCATGGCGAAATTCATAATGTATACCCTCGCGGGGGCAAGGGCTTACGGCCTTACGGGGCAAGGGCTAAAGGGTTACGTCACACCTGCAGCGACTAAAACACACATTTTGGCTGCGGAGGATAGGCTGAGCGATGCTGTGTCCCTCCGCGGCCTTACCATTGCCGTATTGACGGTGTGGCCCCGCCAAAGTCGCGGAGGATAGGGAGAAAGGCTATCCTTAATAAAGAAACTCCCCTCCCCCCGCGATTCCTCGGCTGCGGAGGGCAGGGTAGCGGTACCGAAACTCCTGCGTTTGTTCACATTGTGTTCACAAAGTGGCCTCGCGAAGCTCACTCGGAGCGACCTCCTCGGGCTAGTTCCGACGCCAAGTAGGTTTTTCTAGTAGTTTCACTTAGCTGACTTTTACATTACCCTCCGGATGAAGTGGAAGAGAATATCACTTATATACAAAGTAAATATTAAAGTCTATAACAGTTTATTCTGTATAACGTCGTTGAAAAAATTAATAAAAAAAACCAATCTCCATATGCCAATCTCGAACAGACCCTAGGCTATACTTTTGTATTCCGATGCGTAATAATCCTTGGAAAAACTCAGATCCTCACGGAAAACGCGGGACAGTCGTAATACATTCGGATCTGGAAACCAATAATGTGTGTGTCATACAAACATTGGATCTAGCTGAAATTCAAAACGTCACCACGCTGTTGTCGTGAATTCAGTACCGTTTGGAGCTGATGAAACATAATGCAGCGCGTGGTTACTTTCACACATTTAGCCAATTCGTCGCGACAAATGAATTCGTCCGTATCTCAACCGTAACATATTAAAGTATGAAGGTTTCGGAACGTATACAGATATGACTTTTGTTGTTAGTGACAGGTCAACAGCGCCTTTGTGGACGTGTTATACTGTGACCGAAGTGCGGTATATCACCCATTGTGAAAGATCGCGCTGCCAATGTTAGTGTCTCTGTAAAGGTGTACAAATGGAGTTATTCCTATTTGTCTTCGTGAATAGGTGTTTTTAGGTTAACAATAAACGTGTAGATGTCTGCAGTAATTTTTTTTATTGTTTATTTTGATATGTTTTTTCCAAATAT
The DNA here is from genome assembly GCA_019845155.1 of Luehdorfia chinensis. Classification (NCBI taxonomy): domain Eukaryota; kingdom Metazoa; phylum Arthropoda; class Insecta; order Lepidoptera; family Papilionidae; genus Luehdorfia; species Luehdorfia chinensis. The sequence continues at coordinate 1,122,281 of JAHVAK010000642.1, forward strand.
GGTTATTAATTAGTTGAACAGATTTAACAGTATTTTACAGATGCAATAAGAAATGAACAAAGAACAGTTTTCCTGTTACGTCCATATAATGACTTCTATTAAACTCCGTACTGATCTATAGTTTTACTAAAACTTTCATACATACATAGAGTTACGCCTCTTTCTCATTAGGGTAGGTAGAGACCACATCTTTCTATTTGCTACGATTCTGAAACACATCTTTCGCTTCTTCTACTTACATTAGTGTCAAAATTTAATTTCAGCGAGACTAATATTTGAAAAGGCTTAAAAATAATTCCTATTGAAAATAAGTTCTAGAACATATTCAGTAAAAGAGAACGTAATTGCATGATTTCTTTGCGGTTCATTTCTATGAGAATACTCAAATACGTATAATAACCGCACAGAACGCAATCATAAAATATTCAGACTTGCAATTCTGGAATGCTACCTCAAAAGTGGGAATGAGCCGTCGCTGAAAGAAACTCATTTCCGCTCCCGACTTTCTCAATACATTTCATTTAAATACTTTTCTAAAGTCTTTTAAATGCTGAGTGATGGTTTTAATTTCTCACGTTGCTCCATACGGCAAGACAAGCGAATGCTTTCATCTCATCTCGGCTTTAGATTCTTCAGTAAGCAAGAAGCGGCTTCACTGAATGAAATACTTCGACATTATCTATGTAACTTTGAAAGAACGTAAAGTGTACAAGTATGTTTCGTATTCAAAAATCGAGATTTAGAACACATTGTTTCTACTACACTTTAAAAGAATCTCGGTATGTTCGAAGTAATGTAACATAAAAACTACTTAACCTATTGACATAAAATTTATTCCTTATTTCATGATATTATCTCAAATACTTCTCAAGCTACATGAGTTTGCGAGTACACGGTCGCGGGCAAGGCAATCAACTAAAATAGTCAGATTATTAAGTTACTTTTACAAAAATGGAACATTCAGTAATTTAAAGAGATAGTCTGTTTAAATTACTGAATTTGCATCTGTATTAGTAGCAACTCGTAATAGTTGACGCTTATTATTTTAATTTGTTTTTTATTTATTACTGTCCGATAGATGATATACACATAAACTCCCTTATTTGAATCGGATTTTGTGGTTTTAATTTTTTTTAGCAGGGTTTTAATCATTTATCTAAAATTAAAGTAGTCTAAGTTACCCGCTATAATATCAGCTATCTATCAATGAAAGTCCAGTCAAAGTCAGTCAAGCCGTTTCGGAGATCAGCCAAAACAAACAGACAGACAGCCAGACGGACAAAAAATTAAAAAAAATTGTTTTTTTTCTTTTGAGTACCGTACCGTATAAGCACTGAATAAAAAGCTGTTATTTATTGTTACAAACTTACACTTCATTTTTATTTATTTGTAGTATGGATGACACCTTAAAGTGAAACTATGAAAAAAATAAAAGAAATAAACTATGGAGAAAATATTCCGGTAACCTTTTCAATTCAATGAAAAAATATATTAATTATATTAATACCACATTCGAAAGCATTTAAAATATGTAAGTAAATCAGATCTCTTTTTTTTCGTTTACTAAAGTTGCTAATCAACTGGTTCGCTATTGCATGAAGATGTTAGGGGGCACGATTCCCTAACAATACGAGTATAAGTACTTACTGTTATTATTATAGATAGCTATCTTTTACGTTAAGATACCAATATTTATCTATTTTCCTTTAACAATATTCCTTAAAATATTGTGAATGATAGTTAGATTACCTTGAATGATAAAAATAAAGACCTTAAATATTTTCACATTCGAATGTTAGCGGCCGTGTACTTATTATTTGCGCCCTTCTGCGTCCATTCTATTACAGACGGGTGCCCTAGTTTATAAGCGTCTTTATGTTTGAGACCCGACGTAGAACAAAGTAATTCACTGTCGAGGTCAGGGGAATTAAACATTCTGTACACATTCACTGTTATAATTAGTCATCGATCGGGTTTTTGTATTCTTAACGCTTCGTTGGAGCTATTATGTATTTATGTTTCCCTGTAAAGCCACGTCAATTTTGTTATTAAACGTGTCGTAGTAAGGTAATTTGTATCCTTCCGTTACTTAATTCTAAGGACAATTTTGGTATTAAGGCCATAATTTCTAATATTAACGTCTGTAGGAGGTAATGGCTGCGTGCCGTCCTATTATTTTTCAATTACAATTTTTCTTCCTTGCTTGCTTTAAAAGTGACTGCATGAGCAGAAAGCTTTTTTCTGTGGAACATTAACCTTGTGCAGTTCTAATAATGCTGTCTTTTAACGTGGTTCAATACATGATGTGGTCTTTATTTAATGTGTCGTATTTGTAATAAATATCTTAAATAATAATAGTATGAGTTGAATTAAGTATAAAGAAATTGTTTTGTTATTCAAATAGTCGACTTGAGTAGTACTTGGACGAATTAATAACAGGATTCCGCTATCTTACACTGTTTTCCGAAGGCGAACGCTGATAGAACATTCGGTTTATTACTACGCTGTTCCTTGCACAGTACATTGCTTCTTGTGAGTGGAGAATGATAGCGAAGAAGTGGGTGAGCGGAGCCAGCAAGAATTGAACATATGAAATACCAAAATTGGTTTAAGCTGAACAGTTCGATTGTCCAGGCCTGGCCTGTTATAAAGCCGTGAAGCAGTAGTGTGCAAGCATTACTGTGTTTCGGTTTGAAGGGCACTGTGAGCTAACGAAATCACTGGGCATTTGAGATTTAAGAACTGATGTCTCAGGGTGACGGGTGCAGTGTGGTGTCACACAGAAATATTCTGGGTGACACAGCTATTATTTTGGTCGGATGTTGCACTTACCATCAGGTGAACGTTTTGCTCGTTTATTCGCTCGTGAATTGATTTGCTGCTTTCTACAATAAAAAAGTTGAAAGTTTAAGTGACGTGAAAATCGTTCACCTGATTATGTATGCAATGGGACAAAATCATATTCGGAGCCTAGACCCCTGTATTTGCAAGCTTTAGCTTTTCAGCCGCTTCACAAGCCGCACCAGCTCTGTTGTTGGTTCCATGTAGATGGGAAGGGGCCAGCGTGTCTGAACAGGTTGCATTCCAAACCAGCACCCGGCCCATCTTCCATGGAATCAAACTCATACCGTCCGGTCTCTTGCCATCGTCTCTTGCAATACCAGTCGGCTCAAGTAGACTTGGCACGTTGACGGTGGCAAGGGACCGTCGTATGATATCGTTTAGTGCGGCATGTCTCGAGAAGTGGCTATGACAGTCCGTGATGTCCTAGCTTGTCGACATCACTGCCACAGGGACATTTATGAGGACCGCAGCCGGAACCCCCAGCCGTAGAAAGGTTGCGATTCGGAGCGTGTCAGGCTCAAGAAATGTTCCCGTATTTGACGAAGGGTACGCGTGAAGCCAGTAGCCGGCCTCATGCGCACCCACGGCCAAAACCCTAGCACGCGCTGAATCTGTACTACAGCTCAAAAGATAGTCATAAGTCAAGTTGCAGCTTATGTCGTCCCAGCTCCTCTGTGAATTTGGAGAAAATAATTTTGACCTGGGCATGCAATTAGGAAAGCGTTTCTAGCTTCTTCCAAGCCAGCAATCTCAAAGTTTGAAGGAGATGCTCTTAAAATTTTACTTACGAGATTTGCTGAACTATGGACAGAAGATAGGAAGGCTGGTAAAGCGACACTGGAAATTTTCCGAATCCCTAAACCATCATAACGGATGGGTAGGGATGCTTGGGACCAAGATTGCTCGTTCAGCTGCATATGAAGAATCGAGTTCAATGAAATAAATATATGAAGAGCTTGGTGGAATTTGTATAGTTAGTTATTTACATAGTATACTGTTAGTTATTTTTGTTTACATAATAGAGTGTACTAATAATAACTTAAAGTAAGCCTGCAGTCACACTGCTGCAATCGGGCGTTTTCTTATTTTTGAGAGGGAGGGAGCCGGGAAGAGTCCGCTACGCTACTCCCATGCGAGTTGCCGGAATTCACATGTTTCCGAACTATTTTTCTTTATCAGACATGCAGGTTTCCCGTCGGTATTTTCCTTCACCGCTAACTAAGTGGTAACTCAGCACTTTATATTGCAGATCCATTTTAGAGGTGACCGGACGCAGGTCACTAGCGTACTATGAGATTTATGGCCAATGCCCGGCCCCTGAGCTACCACGGTTCAAGAGTATTATATGTAGTACAGTGACTGAAATATACAGAACGATCTGTTTGATACACGAGCATGCACAATACTACGAAACTACCTGGTTCTCCTTAATGTGAAGTAAGCTAATATTTATGATGGATTTTTAAAGGAATATTAGCGTAATATCGTTACACAACATTTATGTGAAGCCAATGGTAACTGAATTATATACTCGAATTGCATTATTGCATTACGGAACATAATGTCAGATCAACCCGAAACCCGTACGAATTGATGTCTGCGAGAGATCATTAAGGTTAATGTTGTAGACGATACTAATAATATTTTAAATAAAATTAACATATATTGTTTAACTCCGTAGATACTGGCTGTTAAACTGCTGATAGGATTCTTAAGCACGAATCCGTCTAGGTGGGTGCCACCGTAGTGCCAGTTATTCTTGCGTCAAGCATTAGTGTGCAAACCTTACTTTGTGTACTTTGTACTTTATAATATTTTTTTATTATGTATTACTTTTGTGTACGTCCGTTTCTAGCAAATAAATTCTTTTTCTTTCTTTCTTCTTTCTTTCTTCCTCAGGGTGACCATCGCAGTGCGACGCCACACGGATGGATTCAGTTTCAATTTATTTTTTGCTGTCATTTTAAGCGTTATGAATTATATACTTCCTATACGGAACCAGAGAATACCTCATGTGAATCTTAGTGTTTCAGATATGAAGAAGTTAAGGTATACGAGTATTAAGATTTAGTTTTCTAAATATCTGATAATTGGTATACTATCTACTTAATAAAACTTGAACACCGACTGACGGATGATCCCCAGCCTACACCAGTGGGCTTAGAAGCACGGAATTTGGCACAGGACTTTTTTATATAACGGAAGCACTAAAAAGGATTTTTGATAATTTATCCCCTAAGGGAGTTAAATGTGGGATTAGAGAAATATCACAGATCAGCTCGAAAATAAACGTACGTAAATCTTATAGATATTGACAGGGGAACAAAACCACCCCAGGCCCAGTTACTCTGCCGTGAAGCAGTAGTGTGCAAACATTACTGTATTTCGGTTTGAAGGGCACTTCTTCTTCTTGGGGTGCCATCTCCTACCGGAGGTCAGCTATCATTATGGCTATTTTTATTTTTGAGACCGCTGCTCGGAAAAGTGATCTTGTACTGAGGTTGAACCATGTCCTGAGATTCTTAAGCCAAGAAGTACGCCTTCTTCCGGGCGGTCTTTTCCCTTGGATTTTCCCCTGCATGATAAGTTGGAGTAGGTCGTATTTGTCATTGCGCATTATGTGTCCAAAGTACTGTAGTTTGCGTTTCTTTACAGTTTTCAAGACCTCTACTTCTTTGTTCACCATTTGCAACACTCTTGCGTTTGATATTCTATCCGTCCACGATATCTTCAAAATCCTTCTGTACACCCACATCTCAAAGGCTTCCAGACGATTGCTCATATTTTGGGTTAAGGTCCATGACTCAACGCCGTATAAAAGCACTGAAAACACGTAGCACCGTGCCAAACGCACCCTGGTAGATATCTTTAGAGACCGATTGCAAAGGAGGTGATTGAGCTTGAGAAATGCGTTACGCGCCTGCTCTATCCTGCATTTGATCTCAACGCTATGGTCGCACTGATCATTCACGATGCAGCCTAGGTATTTGTATGAATGGACTCTTTGAACTACTTGATTCCTCACAACCAAATCGGTCGTTACGGCATGTTGTGGTTTGCCGACGATCATGATCTTTGTCTTTTTCAAGTTTATGTTAAGACCGTAATTTGCACTAATGCTATCCACACGCTGCAGCAAATTCTGTAAGTCGTTGAAACTGGACGCCAGTAATATAGTATCGTCCGCATATCGTATATTGTTCAACGCATGACCATTCACTATTATTCCTTCCTCCGCGTTGTCTAAGGCTTCTTCGAAAATTGCCTCCGCATATATGTTAAATAATAGTGGCGACAATATACACCCCTGCCGGACTCCACGCATGATGTCGATCTCTTCCGTCAGTTCTTGGTCCACCCTTACACGCGCCGTCTGCTGCCAATATAGATTTCTGACGATTGCCAAATCATTGGTGTCGAGTCCCATGTCATCAAGAACTTGAAAAAGCTTATCGTGTTTTACTCGATCAAAAGCCCTTTCATAGTCAATGAAATAATGCATGAAACTTTGCAATAACACCTGGTAACCAAAAAGTGCATCCCGGGTTCCAAAACCATTTCTGAAGCCAAACTGTGTGTTTGAAATATTTTCTTCCACCTTTTTATAAATGCGATTATGGATAATTTTAAGGAAAATTTTCAAAACATGACTCATCAATGATATGGTCCTATACTCATTACATTTCTTGGCGTTACTGGTTTTCGGGAGTGTTACAAACGTTGAAAACAGCCAGTCTTTTGGTATTATACCGCTTCTATATACACCATTAAATAATCGGACTATTATCGGTATATTTTCTTCCATCAACAGCTTAAGGATTACACTGGCAATTCCATCAGGCCCAACAGCTTTTCTTGTTTTCGCAGCTTTTATTGCATGTATACCTCCTCCTTCGTAATGTCAGGCCCGTTGTCACCTGCATTAACCGGCTGTTGTTGTTGACAACGAGTATCGTGAAACAAACTTGTAACATATTTCTCCCAGGTTCTTAATTTGTCCTCAATAGACATAGCGACTTTACCATTTTCGTCCATGAGCGGTAGAGAAACATGAGATCTTTTTATACCTACAAACTCCTTTATTTTCTTAAACATACCAAAATAGTCATGTTTATTTTGCATGTTCTCAATCTCTTGACACTCATCAATGATCCATTTGTCCCTAGCTACTTCGCACTTTTGTCGTATTTCCTTGTTTAATGCTTTATGAAGGGCACTGAGCTAGCGTAATCACTGGGCATATGAGATTTAAGAACTGATGTCTCAGGGTGATGGGCACAGTGTGGTGTCACACAAAAATTTTCTGGGTGACAAAGTATTTGTTGTGGGCGAACGTTGCACTTACCATCAGGTGAACGTTTTGTTCGTTTCATCACTTTATACTAAAAAATATATAAAAAAATATATTTTAAAAAACCGCTTAGTTTAAACAGTGACTTGAAGCGGTCTTTAATGAAAACAAATACTTCACACTGCCATTTATGGCACTAATAGATAGACACAATAATAAGGAACAAATAGTTTTGAAAAATATTGTGATTTTAATTACAGAAATACTTACAGTCACGCCTTTTTCCCATATAAAGGGGTAAGCAGAGGCCACACACGTCGACTAAAAATCTCCTATATTTTAGAAAAGTTTGATGATTCCTGACATGTTGGCCATGGGAAATCCCATCCGGCAAACGGCAAGTAGAACAATAAAAAAGGTTATAAAATAACAAAAAATTGAATTTTAGTTTATTTGGCTACTGCGATGCATTAAGTACAAGAGTTGCGAAATGTTGTGTGGAACCTAGTATGAGACGCCTTGTGCTGGACGACTTTTTCTCGACTCACAAAGTTAGCTTTATGGGCGCAGGTGGATCAGGACAGTGTTTGATGACAATCCGTGGCCGCGTATGTTTCGTCGCCGTCGTGGTCGTCGTTTCAGCCTATCAATAGTCCACTGCTGAACATAGGCCTCCCCCATAGATTGCCACGAATATGCGAGAGCTACAAAGTTTGTAGCTCTCGTTTTGGGGGGATTTTGCCATAGTTGCCACGCTTGGCAGACGGGTTGGCAACCGCAGTTTATTTATTCAGATGTTCCAGCAAGATGCTACTGCCCATCTCCGGGTTTCCATTTTCCCTCTGTCGACTTTTACGACACCCACGGGATGAGATGGAGTGGTAGATTCTCTTAGGCCGCTACCACACGGACGCGTAAGTATAGCATATAATACTGATGATGTTGATTGTTTAACTTAAAATTTTGCTATGGTCAGTGCACGGGAGAGTTACTTCAGATCTCTATGTCCCACTGTTTGTTTCGGCACAGAGAAAGCTTGCATCTTGGGGACGGACAGGATATTTTTTATTACGGAAAATCAAAGAGTTCCCACGGCATTTAAAAAAAAATTTAGTCCACTCGAACGTAGTTGTGGGCAAAATCGGCAACACGTACTTTTGTTTAAATTATATTTAGATCGTTTTTAAAAGTTTATTGAAAGCTCTCTAAATTTGACTAGTCACTGTATAATTATAGTTTCACAAAGTAATTGCTTACATCATTACGTAACATTTTAAACTTATTTTTCATTGCAGTCATCATAATATCTACCAGACTAAGCAACGCAAATAAAAGTATAAGACATGGTTTCGTGTTGTTCTGAAATTCAAAAAGAATGCGCATCCCTGTACGTTTTTCGTACTGCTTTCTAAAGGTTAACTTCAGTTGGGAAACAAGGACTAAAAGTGTAGTCGTAAGACAGGCAAACTGAAAGGATCGGGAACGTATAGTAAATTTTTACTATACGTTCCCGATCAGCCTTTTAGTTTGCCTGTCTCATAAGCCACCAGCATTATAGTGACCACCACCATAATTTGAGTTGTCAGATTTCACATAACGTCGAAACTGTGTTCTGAAACGTGTCGTCCCAGTCAAATCTATACAAATCAGCATTTATAATTGTAATTAACAATTTTTGTAGTGCCGGTACCGGATTGAACTTTTGTCACGCCCGCGTAATAAACAATTTAAGGTGAGAGAGAGAGAGTAAATTGTAAAATATGTAATATAGTATAATATCAAATATTTTACTATTTTTATTTATTAGTTACGTTTTGTGTAAATGTAACATTCTGCAGTTCAATATGGTAAGGTGCAACGATATTTTGTTATAATTCTCTATCACGCGGACATTTGCTTCGATTAGCAAACCAAATGCAGGACTAGTTTCAAGTTATGTTTAACACAAAGGAGGTCTAGTAAACAAGTGCTGGTTGTGAAAGGGGCTTGCTTTGAATACCGTCGTCAAGGTCTCGAAACTGGACGAATACGAATGTTCTGCAGTGAAACTTTTTTTGAATAAAAAGTAGTTTTAGCTAAACTTCAATTTAAAATGAAACGTGTTGCAATGTGCTCCGAGCTAAAATAATATTTATTACATTTATTGTTAGTCATCTTATTTTGGAGAACGGATGAATAATACTCATTTAATTTTCATTTAATTTTTTTTATATATTATTGATATGGTAACAAAGTGCAGATTCATAATAAATTCGCAACGTATACGTTTTTACACTAATATCTTAATAATTGCACTGGAAATCAAGATTCAAATTTTAATTAATAATCAGACCCTTAATTATTTATGAATTTGTTACATTTTAATTGATATGTATGTGTATTCTGAACAATCAGGGTATGATTGGGATACCTATAGATACTCGTAGTTCAGACGATCATGACTTCAGCAGCATGTCAGATCTATCAAAAATTTTATTGTTAACAAACTTCTAGGGAAGGGTAATTATAAAGAGAAATACGTAAGAAGTAAGAAATATGTTGATTATAATAACTCGAGGAAAGAAAAGAAAAGAAAATAAAGCTCGCTGGGATTTCTACTGGTTCTTCCCAGAAGAGATATATAGAATAGTTCTCGATAGAGGGCTAAGTAAAAAAAAATATTTTTAAAATGTGTTACGGAAATAATCTGTATTGTACAATCTTCCACCGGCTGAGCATAAGCCCCTTCTCATTTCTGAAAGTGTTTTAGTGCTGGAAAAGGTTTGAGTCCTGGAAGCTGCTCCAATGCGGGTTGGCGGGTTAAAATATTCTAATTTGTTTAATTTCATGTCATACGGCTGAATATTTTAAATCAACTATATGTGAAGTGTATCTTCTGCTATTTTCCTTTTGCATAAGATTGTATTTTATTCAGTTAGTTCTATTTTGTTAATTATTGTATTGTAAAATATTTTATTTTCAGGTCAAGTTAGTCCTCACATTGACCGCTTACAGTTAGGTGTCCGCTCGCTTATAAAAAAAGATGGTGCAGCCATATGCCTGCACCATTACACTTTTTTTGATTGTTATCATGGTGCTTATTTTACGGTGACATGCACCTGGTACGCTATAAACATAACAGTGTATGTACATGTGTGACTCGCGCCACGGTGCTCCTGCACAGGAAACAATTTGCCATTTAACTAGTGCCGGTACTCCTACGGCGTAGGAATGTCAACGAATAAATTATAGACAGATGCGCTTAAAAGTAACGTTTTTATATTTTTTACCACAAAGAGAAAATTCTAGTCACGAAATTATTCCACGGTTCAATTTTATAATTAAAGAAGGCGAGGCCTGAAATGATTTATTGTGTTAAATTTATTCGTATTCTTATTAATGTAATAAAAACAAAAAAAAAAGATTAAAAATACTTTTTTTAGCTTTTTGTTCATTCCTTACAGGTCGTAAGCAGTCCACTAGTGAACATAGGTCTTTCCCAACGAGAGGATTTTCCGTAATTATGGCGAGCATTATATATACTCTCATTTCATCTCGTTATTGTAGCAATATTGCATTGTACTTACAATATGTATCGCCAATCCACCTAGCTTGGCCGGTGAATTGGCGATCGTAGTACCAGCTTTCTTTCGAGATCGGTTCAACGGTTGAGCCGTGAAATGGTAACAAACAGACAGAGCTACGAGTACTTTCGAATTTATAATATTAGTATGAATAGTATGGATGTTTTTGTTATTAGGTAAAGGAAGTGTTCACCTGTAAGGACATCTATGTTAGATTTAAGCTTCCATTGATTTTAACATGTATGTAAATGTGTAACATGTTGTGTAACATGTTGTGTAACATGTTGTGTAACATGTTGTGTAACATGTTGTGTAACATGTTGTGTATTTGGCGTTACATTAATAAAATAACGCAATTTCATCAAAAAAGATCTATTATTTAATAGACTCAGGTGTTACTTTGCGTAAATACATTATAAGAAAGGAAGTTAATTTGCTAAGATCCGCAAGCAGGCTGGCTGTCGTAGAGTCAATATCACTGTCTAGTTTTGAGGTGAAACACGTGTCGTGGTCTCGACTTCAGTGGTGTATATTGCCTAGGGGTAATGTTGTGGTGGTTAGTTTGTGTGGTGTTATTTTGTCTACTGGTGGAACTTCATTCTTTCCCGACCAACCATTTTAAGAGACAGTTGTGAGATAATATTTAATGAGCATATATTTTTAACTAAAATATTTTTTTATGTTCATGTTTTATTTTGGTATCGAGCACAAATCGTTGCTAGTTTGTCGAGTAATCAACTTACATTTAATAGTGTATGGATGCTAGTGTACCAGGTTCTATCCCGAAAGGGTCACAAAAAACGTATTATGAAATCCACGTGAGAGTTACGAGTACAAATCAATTTGCGGTGCAGGAAAACATCATCAACAATCCTGCATGCGCGGGCCGAGAGTAATATCATTAAAGTACATACATACATGTCTTGAAACCTCTCGTAGTGAGAGGTGCCATATGCACTATGCCCTTCAGTTTATAAAGGCTGATATCATCGTCTTTCGTACTAACAAAAAAAACCTACTGCCATACTCGAACATATTTATATTCATAGCGGAAATTTCATTAAATATTTTACACTCAGCAGCATTGAAAAATATATTGTTGAATCGCTTTAACAATTGAACTGCATATTAACTTTTTTATAAATTTTCTTGAATTGCAATTTTTATTATTTTATTTATTTATTTATTCTTTATGTAGACTATGTTAATGACATTAAATCAAATGATAAGTAGTTAAAGTACAAAGGCGAGCTTAACTCTAAAAGAGTTCTTCCAGCAAACCTTGGAGTGAAGAGGATAGCTGATATGTGCGGGTAAAAGTGTACGTAGAACCAACTACAAAAAAGAAAAAAAAAGTCTTTGTACTTAACAATAAATTTATATAACTTATAATTGATAACATATATACATACATATATTAATACACTTACATATTAAAAATACATATAAACGTGCTAACCAAGTATATAAACAGAACATATTTTAATAAGTATTAAAATGATTGAATAAATCTAACGCTGTACAGTGAGAAAGTGGTTAAAAACACTTTTTTTAAAACTTCCTATCGAATGACTTGCACGCATGTCATGTGGAAGTGGATTCCACAATCTTCGATAGGAGGGAAGTTGTTGATCGACAAGACTTACCTTTGGGAATAAGAAACTCGAAACTTTCACGAAGATAAAAAGAATAGGAAGGATTGTGTAGTATATTGTACAGCATACAAAGAACATGCTAATCCCGTCGGCGATGTATTGAAAGCTACATGTGAAAGAAGACGACATGTGAAGTCTGCCAACCCGCATTGGAGTAGCGTGGCGGATTCTTCCCAGCTCCAAAAACCCTCTCGGAAATGAGAAGAAGCTTGTATTCAGCAGTGGGACACTTTACTAGCTAACCCGTGCGAACATTTAGCAAAGTGTCGTGAATAGATGGCGCCATCTACCTTGTTTAAAGAATGTAAGCAACTCCAACCGACAGCTGTCGTGCGTTGCGTTGGTTGAACAGATTGTCAACAGATGGCGTTTTCTTCATTTAAATTAATTAATTGAAACTTTTTAATATTTTTTTTAGACATTTACTTATTTTTTGTCATTAGAAGGAAAAATAATCTTCAAAAAGGCATAGCGACAAAAACACCTTCGTGGCGTAATATATATACAACGTTATTTATAATTGGTATAACATCCCGGCACCTACCCATGCTACTTTGACCTGATAAACACAACGGTGGAGCTTTATCATGACTAAATTGAATACTAAAAATGTCCATACAAAACTTTTAAATTATTTGTTATGTAAAACTTTACGCGACCCTAACTCAGAAAGTCGTTGCCCGAAACCAGACAAATTCAAAATACGTTTTCTTCTCCATTTATTTTTGTTACCCTAGTAACTATTTACAGCATCGAAAAACATCGGCATCATACTAACAGATTTACTTCGCAACAGATTTCCTTAAGCTTCATGTTATCCTAGTACTTGCGATTTCTTTCAATAGCAGCTCAATGGAAAAACGCCCAACTAAATTTATGAGTTCATTGCCTCGATCAGCTGTATAACAGGGTAGTCACCTATGAGTTTTAAGCAAATTCTTTAAGTCGACATGTCTCCTACAGGTATCACGCTACGAGGCTCATTATATTAGCCCAGCCTTACGAAATGTATAGGATGTTACAAATGTCTCTCTAAAAAAATCTCTTTAAAAAAATGACGTTTTGGTGAATTGTAGATGACAGCCAGCACATAGTGTCTAATTTAAATCACACATATTTAGAGTAGTATCTGATATTTACATAATTAATGGACAGAGAGCGCGGTGTGGTACATATAGGCAGAAAACATTTGCTACCTGTTTCATCCTGTCTGCGTGGTAAGAGTCGACTAAGGTAAAGTCAAATTCAAAATTTTTATAATTTAGGCTTGTTTAAACTATGGTGGCTTCTGAATCAATAAAAAAAACCGACTAAAACGGTGAAAGGCATCAGCGTCTACGGGGCATACTGCGATCGGCAAACCGAAGCTAGGGCCTAGTCCAGTAATAGATGTTTTACAGGCTGACGAAGAAGAAAAGTAAAAACGTAAAGAGATGGAATAATCGTCATTTAGAAATGATTACGTCATTTCTGAATGGAAATACTGTGACATTTTTATAGTCTGTGAAACACGCGCGGCAAATATTTAATTTAGAGAATGTCTTGTCTTGATTACCTTGATATTCAGTTACAGATCTAGATTGACTAGAATCTAGAATGTCGTAGTTGATTATTCCGTTTATTAACCTTTATAAAACTGTATTGTCGATAAACGAATTTCTTTAGAACAACTCATAGTTTTTATTGTATGCAGCCTGGCTGTATAATGTTTATTGACTGTAAAATAAGTTACTTTTGTTTTGTAGATTTCAGTATAATAACTCTGGATCAATCGTGCCTATCGGATATAGGCATATCCCGTTTGTCTACATCGTCACGCTTGCCAAGTAGTCGCCTCGCACCTCAGTCGCCACAAGACAGGTATTTTCAGTCTGCCATATTTACCCGCGCAATTTATTTCGCCATCACTGGAAGTTATGGAACTTTTCTGACGTTAACCTTTCTCTTCTCTTATGAGACCCACAAGACACGATGGCATCAGATCTCCTACGCTATCATCCACACGGTAACATGTTAATTTTTTTTTGAGTTAAACTAGCAAAATATTGTGTATTCACTATTCGTGTCAAGTGGTGGATCAGATAGAACATGGTCGTCGACGATTCGGGCCGCTCTTTGTTGAATGCGGTCAAATGGAAAGAGCTGGCATTGGGGCGCCCCTGCCCAGAGATGAGAACAGTACTCCATGTGCAGTCGCGTTTTAAAAATTTACAAGCGGTAGACTGGCATGAAGTGCGATGCCATACAGAAATGTTCTGGGTGACACAGCATTTGGTATAGGCAGACGTTGTAAAAATGGTAAGTCCATTTTAAACGAGAACGATTTGCACGTTTCGACACTTTTTTCCATAAAAACTGCCAGCCTTAACTCATCGCATGGGTGTTGTAAGAGTTTACTGAGGAATGCCTGGAAAATGTTATGCCTTTCGACAGCAGAATAACCATCATTATCATCATCTCGAAAAATACCAGACCAAAAATACACAGACCCAGTGACGGGCAGCAGAGTCAAGAAACATTATAATTATGGCTGACATACGAAATGCTGGACATATCCAGCATTGGGCAATCAAATATTGACAATAATTTGAAACAGTTTGAAAAATCGCTATGATCAAGAATGCGTCGATATCTTTTATAGTGCCGAAGAACTAAAACTTATCTTTTTTAACTGCATCTGATAGTCTGTCTAATAAACAAATGCTTGTGTGCACTCGATAGATTGCATTAAGCACAATAGCTTGAGGAGGAAAAAGTGTCCCATTTCCCATGGGAGACTTTCCGCATCATTGTTTTGTGTCGGTGACTTATACGAGTTATAAGCCGTAGTTAAACAGTAATCTTATTATTGGAAAGTAAGTTCATGTTTCTTCATATTTTGTGGTATAAGTAGTATCTTTCAAGGACAAGACTTATGACAAGATTAATTTTAGGGCTTTCCAATAGGTTCCATTGACTGATCCTCAAAATTTAAACGGTCTTGTGTTTAATAAATAAAACGGATAAAAAGCAATTTTCCTCAAATCGATATAGAAAATTCATTAAAATTTTGATCTACGCTTGGGAAACAAAAGTTGACGAAACAGATTTATGAGGCAAGTGTGAATGGAAAAGCCGGTAAGGGTCGACCTAGGCGTACGTATCACAATCAAATTGGTGAACTTTTGAGGAAAGGTCACGTTAAAAGTACCCGCAACCGACGAGCGTGTGTGAAAACGCTAATGAAAGTAGAAGTAGCTAAAGATGTGTGTCAGGATCGTAGCAAGAGGAAAGATGTGGTTCTGCCTACCCCTATGGGAAAGAGGCGTGACTGTATGTATGTATGTATGTTAGGGAACATAGGAACACACTTTACATTAAATATGGCATTTATAGTCTCAATAATTACATTTATAATATTTTTGGCTTATTGATAAGCTTTAGATGTTGTTAAGAATTCAATCTTGCCGGCTTTACAGCTAGCGAGTTTTAATGAACTCAAGACTTTTACTGGTGGTAGGATTCCTATACTGTAAGCCGTCTTCGTGGGTTCCACCGAAGTGCCTCTTATTATGCCATTAAGCAGTAGTGTGCAAACGTGCGACATTGTAAGCGACTTTTAATGTAATTATAGGCCATATGAGAGAACTGATGTCTCTAGGTGACGCGCATTGCGGTGCCACAGAACTTTGCAACAGTGACATATAACACGTAAACATAAACACGAATTAACAAAAATATAACTTGTTGTTAAAATATCTCTCTAAATAACTACTCAGCATATAAGCAATTATTAATAAATCGATAAATATTAACTAAGAATAACAGAAACGGCACGCGTGAAATCGTTGCCTGAAATTTCGATCTAGAAATTTTAGTCTCATTGATTCCAAAGAAGTTTCACTATTTTTCTCTCAACATTGTTGTCTGATTGTAATCACTCATCATACGAAATGAAGCGACGTGATGCTACTTTACATCCAGGAGGTGTCATCTGGCTGGAAATTTATTTCGCGTAAGTATTAGATGCCCTCACTTTCACAATAGATGGAAAACCTAGAAATGGAGGAAAGTTGTAGTGTTAGAAACACGGTCACTATACGTCAGGACATAAAAATCACAACATGTGTCTTTTACATATTTTATTTTAAAATAGACGATAGGCTGGCGCGATTCAACTCTACGGAATGCAGGTTCGATTTTCGATTGAAACAAAAACCAGAATACGATCACAAAAACGTTTTAATACTTTAATAAAAAAATAAAATTCCTGTTTTTCAATACGTATCTAGAAAAAGAGCCACATGAAAATCAATAGCTATGATACTTTTAAAATGAATGGTGAATATAAATTTTAAGTGTAATTTAAAGTGTAACCTGTTCTGTAAACGGTTAACGTTAAATTATAGCGAAAAATACATTAGTTTTTAAGTAAATGAATATTATTAACAATAACAGCTTCCTCTAAATTGTCAACACATGTTTTCCGGTGCGGTATTACGCTTCCCGATCTCCATTCTTATAAAATCTCGTGTATTGTTTTGCTCGCCCATCATACTGCGAGTACATTCGACTAATGGAGGTTGTGATCAAGATATTATCAGTAGAATAGGCGCTGTTTAACTATTGTTTACCTGCTCGCTGGGTGGCTAAAGAGATCATTGCGTGCTTCTGGAGTTTATGATCGCCTGGTGCTTTCTTAAAATTCGACAATTTTTGCTAAAATGAGATATAAACTGGATTATGTACAATTCTCAAGCTATGCCTTAAGTGAATTTCATAACATAAGAACAAATGTAGTTATGATTTTCGGACGAATTCAAAATAAAGCAATAATATGGCGACAAATACAGTTGAAAGTGATCTCGAAATTGTCACTCATTACTATATACATATATGCAGCTCTGGCAGATCAGAATGGCGAAATTGCGTTGCATTCAATGACGCCGACATTAATGTACGGGCACATGGTCATGCAAGCGGATAATGAGCTGTAGGTAATGAAACGATGTGTGCGGTATATAATCAGAGCTAGTGTTCGCAAACCCCTTCCCATAGGTTGCTGAACAAGCTTGCTTTAACTATACTGTTGTAATTTCCGTACGTTTTATCTGATGTTTTATAGATATAATGAAACTCGATACAATGAATGAGACTCATTAAATTCAGATGCCAGTAATAGTTTTTAAAACTTGCTTATTTTTAAATGTAATCTTCCTGGTGAGTTTAAACCAATATTCGAGTAATTCAGAAAAAAAGAAATGTTCTTGGAAAATCTATAACCTTAATATTATTTTATTTCGATTATTCTAAACTAATGAAATTTTGAATAATCGATCAAACTTTTCACCAGAAGTCTGGTAGACACTTTCTGTAAATATCTCACATTGATGAAAATTTAACATATATATAAGAAAAGTTATATTTTCTTCTACAAATGTTTTAACGGTGGAGCTTTTGTTACTATATGTGTAAAATCGCCGGTAAAGAAATATTATTTGATTTCAACTTCGCTTGGTATTGAAACATGTTTACAAAATTACATTATAATAGGAAAAACACACAGTACTTCTAACAGTACAGTACTCTAATTCAGGAATCCGTCTAGGTAGGTACCACCCCAGGCCAGTTATTCTTCCGTGAAGCAGTAATGTGCAAACATTATTGTGTTTCGGTGTGAAGAGCACTGAGAGTCACTGGACATGTGAAACTTAAGAACTGATGTCTCAGGTGACAGGCGCAGTATGGTGCCACATATAGTTCAGTGGGACGACCATGTGGGATCGCGACTATATAATTTACAAAAACTAACGCAATATTACAGAACTTTACTGGTGGTAGGATTCCTATGCAGGAATCCGTCTAGGTAGGTACCACCCCAGGGCCAGTTATTCTGCCGTGAAGCAGTAGTGTGCAAGCATTACTGTGTTTCGGTTTGAAGGGCAGCGTATGAGCTAGCGTAATCACTGGGCATTTGGAACTTAAGAACAGATGTCTCAGGATGACAGGCGCAGTGTGGTGTCACACAGAAATATTGTGGGTGTCAAAGCATTTGTTGTGGGCGGATGCTGCTGCACTTACCATCAGGTGAACGTTTTGCTCGTTTCGTCACTTTCTACAATATTTTTTTTTGCAGAAACTGTATTTCACAGTATAGTTTAGAAAATGAGAAAATAATTTTAGTTATGATTGTTTAAGTGAAGGTTTTATAATCCGTGGAGTGAAAGGGCCTGGTGCTTGCTTTAAATTTTACAATACTCGCGTATGTATGTAGGTTCAATGCCGGTGCCGGAACCGCACAAAACAGAAAGATATTTAATCCCGGCCGGGGGATCCTCTACTTTTTATCAGCAAGTTAATAGTCGTCTCTGAAGGATTGGCCCGATCTCCCAAGAAGGGAGGATTTGCAGTAATCACCAAATCATCACGATTGGCAGGCGGATTGGCGATTTCAGTACCAGATACTCTTCGCACCTTAGACGCTGCTGCCGGTCACAGGGCTGTGTATTTTCAGTCTTGTTTATTTTGAGATCGCAATGGGTCGGCCATATAGCTTATAGAACCGATAACCGCTGGGAAATATAGGTTTTTTTTATTGGATTATGTGACGAGAAAAGTAAAGCGTTCACCTGGTGGTAAGTACAACGTTTGTCCGCACTTCTCCGCGTCTTCAGAATAACTGACCCGGCGGTGGTACCTACCTAGACGGACGAGTCGTAACCTCGTGCCGGCAAACGCACGGTTTTGTGAGAAGTCGTTGGATGCAGGTGCCTGAGGACCGTGTTCTCCTCATGGGGCCTATGTTCAGCAGTGGACTTGTGACGGGCTGCAATGATGATGATGATATTTTGAGATGGTTATTCCGCCACCTGTCGGAATAATTAAGATTTTCCAGGCAGTAGTTCCCTCAGTTTTACGACAGCCACGAGATGAGAGAGGTTGGCTGATTTTTATGTGTTACCACCATATTTAAAGGCTATTATTTAAAAACTTGCCGAATGCCAGATAGAATTTCAATTGGCAATGTCTTAGGAGCCATCCGACTTAAAAATAATTGGTAACCTTCTCTGCCTTATGCCTTTTTTAGCTTTATCTATCATGCTTCTAGACCCACTAGGTTTAGGTTGTGCGTCGTCGGTAAGTCTGTCGATGTTAGTTTTATTAAGTAGATTAACGGCTAGTTTTAAAATCACGTGTACTTTTATAGCGGTACTTAACCTTTTTCCAATAACCTGCCATGAGGCAGTGGGGTGCAAGCATTGCTGTGTTTCGGTCTGAAGGGTACTGTGAGGTAGCGTAATCACTGGGCATATGGGACTTAAGAACTTATGTCCCAAAGTGATGGGCGCAGTGTGGTGTCACACACACAGAAATGACTTGGGTGACACACCATTTGTTATGGGCGGACGTTGCACTTACCATCAGGTGAACATTTTGCTCGTTTCATCACTTTATCCAATACAAAAATACGTTATTCAAGCTGAAACGGTGACATTATTTGGGCCGTAGTAGCTCAGGGGCAAGGCGCATGCTTTGAATTTCGCATTACGCGTGCAACCGTCTTCGATTCCCCAGCAAATGCCCAAAAACTAAATTGTAGCTACTCTCTCGGCTCTTGGCTCCTATAACCTAAATAACATGGGAGGAGGTAAGGTTAATTGTCCTACTGTTGGGCAACGGCAAACATTCGGACCTTTATACTCGTACTATAAATTATTAAAGATATTAGAAAAAAATACTAATTTTATTTATTAAAACTTTATTATACACCTTGATTAAAAGGGTAACAATGGGCGGACTCAAGGCATTCTCTCCAAGTCAACCCGTGTGCGTGGAGAATGTTGTGAAGTTATATATTATTTGTATTCTTTAAATAATCAAATAAATTCGTTAGAAATCTTTTCAACGCAGTAGGATTTCTTTTATATCGTGAGCGAGTTTTACAGGCATAAATTACTCTTGCAAATAAACCTAGACCCCACTACATTAGGTCATACAAATATGATTTCGGTGTGGGAAGCCGCGACCCACAATGTAGAAACCGTTCGCTCTCAGCCACTGCAACTTCAGAACTTAAATTATATATTTGTATCTTCCATTACTGCACGATTTAAGTACAATGATATCATAACGGCAATGACTAAAAAAGTTTGGATTCCCGATACAAACATATTTAACAACCAACATATAAAATTAACAAAAGATCCTATTGTACTAACTGAATAGTTGAGTGGGTTGTTTTTATCAACGACACTAAACTTGTGTCGCGTTGAAGTTACATCAAAGCAGTTTTTGATGACGGAACGTATTTCCCTTCATGGGTTTAAAAATTGTATCGTCGCAGAAACTTTGGCTTGCTTGTAAACAACGCAGAAATTCAGTTGTTTACAAGCAAGCCAAACTAGTAATGTGTTTGTTTATTCATATGTTTATTACGTTTAAAAAAAATATCTTTGGCAACGAAGTGTCGAAATTAAGTATGTTTATTATTTGGAAGAAAGAAGTTTTTAATATTTATTTATAGGATAGTTTTCAGTTTCGATTTTGGTTATAATAGTGTTTAATTAACTACTAACGGCGCACATACCTATTTGCCAAATTGCTTTGATTGCACGGTATTGCAGTGCGATAATATATTTACAAAATCCTTTTTTTTTTTAAAAAACGATGCCCCACTCTAGGATTTCTCCTGTGTCGTGGGTAGGGTGATCATTGCCACCCGTACTACATATAGTATCGTACTATATTTTAGTCAATTGTACTTTATGTATATTATATATTATAGAAATAGAAATATAATTCAACTATCGCGCTTTTTAATATTATCTCTGAACGGTCCTGCAGCACAGCATGGCACATTTCAGAACAAACTCACCCATTCACGGTACTTACCAAAGACTTAGAATCATCATCGTCATCATCATTTCAGCCCATCACTAGTCCACTGCTAAACATAGGCCTTCCCCATAGATTGCCACAAAAGTTTGTAGCTCTCATTTTGGGGGAATTTTGTCATATTTGCCACGTTTGGCAGGCGGGTCGGAAACCGTAGTTTATTTATTCAGATGTTCTGGGAAGATACTGTTGCCCATCTGTTGGTTTTTATTTTCCTTCTGTCGACTTTTACTAAAACCCACGGGATGAGATAGGGTAGTAGATTCTATTAAGCCGCCACCACACGGCGATATACTATACTCTCGAATATTCTAAATCTTACTCACGTCACGGCAACGAAACGTCAACTATTGTCATTGTTAATTTGTCGATGAATGCTTGATAAATAAGAAACTATTGTTATTTTTTCTGAAAAGTTTAATATATTTAAATAAATGGTTTGATTTTAACTCAACTGAACTAATTAAAATTTCTGAATTAAAAATGAAAATTGCATTTCCACAACTCGCGAGCATATTGGAGTCTTTGTATTTAGTTAATAAATTGAACATAAATGTCATTTATTTGGATACAGACGTAATTATGGTAAAAGAAATTATTTCAAAAGTAAGCAAAGAAAAAGTGTTTCAATCTGAAAATACTGCTGAAATATTACAAATGTTTTTTGGATAGACACAAATTAATATTTAAAATGATTTGCTTCCTTCTCTCCATTCCTGCAACTTCTGCTTTTACGGAAATAATTTTTATTTCATGGATATGAAATGGTGAGAGAAAGAAATAATATTAATAAATTAATTAATCATTATTTATTATTTTAAAAATTGTTATGAGATATCTATAACAATTTTTAAAATAATAATTTTTTTATAACTGTAATAACAAATTCACATAGAAAAATTAAAAAATGTTTAAAAATAAAAGTGTCCACAGGTCTATATTTTGGATTTTTTTTTAATAAAATATTTTTTTTTTTAAAATAAGGTAGCAAACCTAGTCTTGGGTGCGTTTTACAGACATAAATTGCACATGCATAAACACCCAGATCCGGAATAACTATCTATAGGCCATACAAATATTTGTCCGGTGCGGGAATCGAGCCCGAGGCCCACGGCGCAGAAGCCAAGAGATTAGCCAATGCGCCAACCAAGCTGGCCACGAAAAGCATGGCCGTTGGCGCATATCATCTTAGCTTTCAAGTTTTTCAATGTTTTGCTGAAGTCACCACGCTATTTTCTTACGACACGATGAGACGGTGTCGGGGGATGATTGTGTTGTGATTTTCCTAATGTCCGTTTCCGATTTTATTGCATCCGGGGGCTCGCCCCGGAAGTTAGGATAAGTTTAGGATTGTTTCTGTATTAACGGATACACTTGTGGCACCATAATATCTCCTGCGAAGTTAATCGCTTAAAAAATATGCGGAAGTTATAGCCATCATCATCATCATGAAATTAGCTCATCTTAGTCCACTGCTGAACATAGGCCTCGCCCACAGATTGCCACAAAACACGGTCCCGAGCCACGTGCATCCATCGACTTCCCGAAAAACCGTGCAGTTCGTCGCTATGTCCGTTACTCTAGTTCTGCTGCGGATATCATCGTTACGAATTTTATCTCGCAGAGAAACTCCAAGCATAGCCCTTTCCATAGCTCGCTGAGCGACTCTGAGCTTCGCCATTACACTGGAAAGTAATTTTTATGCTTAACACAATGTTTTTAAATTATTTAGTCATGTACAATAACCAATATTATACCTACGTAGAGGTATATAACTTGTTTCTATTTGTAAATCAGAGTAACAAAAACATTAAAATAAAAATGAAATAAACGCATGGTTACTTTACACAAAAATAACCACGCAAAAAAAAAATTAAAATCTAAAACTTACTTTCTATGAAAATTTTCTGCAAAAACACATTAAGCAAGGCGGCTTAAGTAAAAATATTTTTCTCTAGAAGAAGATGACTCGGTAGAATACAGCCGTTCATTCATTACTAAAGTACGCGAACTCGTCTTTCTTTTTTTATCTCAAAAGATAATATAATTTTGCACAGTACCTATATATTACATTATATTTTTAGGGCTTTGCTAATTTTTAGAAATAAATTAGAAAATATAGCTTGAATGTTTAATATTCGTAATTTAAAAATACAAATAAGTAGAATACTAAAATCTGCTATTGGAGTTTTTTTGAGATATTAGCTTGCGTGCGTGCGTTTAAAGCGGTCCAGTCGTCGTTGGAGATAGAAAGATCTCCTCCTCTGGCGATTCTTTGCACCCCCTGTCCCGCCGTTTCCATGACCGCTACCGTAGCCGCCGGAGACTAGGGGCCGTTTATTCTTTGTAAATCTCAAATGTGGGGAATTTTTCATAGTTGCAACGCTTGGCGGGCCGGTTGGCAACCGTAGTTTATTTATTCAGATGTTGTGGTTTTTATTTTCCTTCTGTCGACTTTTACGACACTTATTGTAAATTAAATTAGCATGCACAAAAATACCTTCAGTCCACAAGCACATGCTTTATTTTATTTAAGAAATTTCATTGCTACAATTTTTTAGTTGGCTCCTTATGCAACTAGATGCGCCAGTACATCAGATCTGGGTGACATTTCCGCTGATTGTAAATATTGGTTCAATAATTTACACAAATAAATAAAATTATAGTGTCTCTCTGTGACTTCGCTATTTCCAAATCGCAGGACACTGAAACTAAAACACGCGTTCTTTTTCGCGTTTTTAATAAAAACGCGCGTTGTAGTTTTAGTGCAAAAATAAAAATTAACCTTTTTAAAATTTTTTGGCGAATCTCCCAAGCGACTAAATTAAATTTGACGAGACTCATTTAAATAATACTATTGTGACTCAACTATAATAGTTAGACATATAGCCTCACGGACTTTATTGTGAGTAGTGATAGAAAATTAAAATACAGCTCATGCTATTCGCTGATAATGTAGCTGTCTATGTGTGAAAGAATTTATCTAAATTGGTTAATTACTTTTTGAGTTTATTCATTACAACCAAACAAACATAAAAAAACAAATCAAAAAATTTATACAAATCATTAATAAGATCACAACTTGAATATGCTGTAGTTATTTGGAGTCCGTACTATAGTATATATAAAGATAAAATCGAATCCGTACAAAAAAAATTTTTACGCAATATGAATTACAAATGTAAAAGCACTAAATTATCTTACAATCAACTACTACGTAAATATAACTTGCTTACATTAGAATCTAGACTAGATGGTCCTGTATGACATCTGTCATAACAAGTACGATTGTGAAGATCTTGTCAAAAATTTATCATATAATGTACCCACTAGAACAGCGTGCCGTAGCTGCCGTGCCAACCCTACATTTGCTACGAAGAGATGCCGAACAAACGCAGGTAAAAGAGCCCCAGTTTATATGTTGATGAATTCTTACAATAGTATTTTTAATGAAATTGATATTTTTACCTACAAGATAGGTACTCGTAAGTTTAAAAAAGAATTACTGTCAGTACTTAAAGGAGAATGAGTATGAAAGAAGAAGTAACGTTTTTGTAACACTGTTTATGTTGGACGAGTATGTAACACTGTTTTCTATGTATTTGTTGTTTGTTATACACAATATACAATTTAATTATAAATGTGCTAATCTCAACCATAATGTTAATACGTGGTCAACGGTGTTGGTTGCACTATTGTTTTATATGTATTCCTATATTTTTTTTTAGTATAATATATATAGTGTAAACTTTTTGTTGATCCTAATAAATCAAAAAAAATATATTCTTTCTTTATAATATTAGTTTAGATTACAAACTATTGAATTGTTTCTTGTTTACAAATTTATCTTACTTTTAGCATTTTTATACCCATCGTAACTTCTAAACGATAGGTCCGATTCGAATAATTTTAAGGGGAATTTACATATACACAATCAACCTTGATCGTAAAACTATTTAGTAGGATAATATTTAATATCATGATACGAATGTCACCTTCTTTCGATTCTACCCGTGTTTTGATTAACTAATTTGAACAAAAAGCGGTTATTGTGACTTAAATATAATAGTTTGGCCTCGTGGACTTTATTGTGAGCAGTGATGAGTATTATGAAAATGTAGTACATTATTTTATTTGTCATCAATAGTTTTCGCAGCGCACGCCAAATAATGACTTTTTATTAGTAAATTTGTCTCTCAATTTAAAGCAATTTTTGTAGGGATTACAATTTTTTTTTTATTTGCTGATAATGTTCAGTAGTTTTTGAGTTTATTCATTACAACCAAACAAACTTACATAAAAACAAATCTTCTCTCTTTATAATATTACTTTAGAAGATTATAATAAAGGCGAAGAGTTTGTATGTTTATATATTAATCTCAAGAGATACTGATCCGATTTAAAAATTATCTTTCCATTAGATATTTTCTAAGGAAGTTATAGGTTATAAAATTACATTCTACAAATTTAAGGTGCAGTACGCTGAGAACCGGATGTAACCGAGAAGATCCGAACTGTGTATGCTCAGGTCAGCAAGGCACCATGCCGTACGGCGCGATCATGTGATCGGCTTATTTTAAGCGGCTGAAACCGCAGGGTATACCTAGTTAACAGATAAGATGTTGACACAGAATTTAACAAACGTTTACTGCTTATAGGATTCCTATGCAGGAATCCGTCTATATAGGCGCCTCCCCAGGTGGTTATTCTTCCGTGAAGTAGCAGTGTGCAAACATTACTGTGTTTCGGTCTGAAGGACACTGAGAGCTAGTGTAATCACTGGGCATGTGAGACTGAAGAACTGATGTTTCCGAGTGACGGGCGCAATGTGGTTTCACACGGAGGTGTTCTGGGTGACACAACATTTGTTATGAGCAGACGTTGGACGGGTGAACATTTTTCTCGTTACGTCCCTTTTTGCAATAAAAAAAAACGTGGAAACTTTTTTAATATTCCAGGATTTTCAAACTCTTCTGTAAGTCGTGCCGACTCACCGGTTTATTCAGTAAATTGCACAATTTTCGCAGCATCCGGTTAGCGGATAAATATTCAACCATGCTATATAGATAGATACATATGATTATACACAGACAGACACAGGGATAAAAGAAATTAAATAAAAGCATGTAAAAAACGTTGACCACGTAGGTGCGATTATTTTCTAAATACTATCTAAATATTAATTTAGTAATGAAACACCTAGTTTGTTATTGGTATTATGCTATTATTGTTTAATTATGAGAACAGCTACTACACGTAGTTATGCACAGCTACAACAATGTAGTTAAGCAGAGATCAAGGCGTTAACCTCACTGATGACCTAAAAGATGCAGAGCTATTCAAACACGTGTAAAATATTTATGTAATATTCTAACGACACTGCTTTAAAAACAATGTTATACCGATTGTGTAGGTTTGTCACATTAGATAGCTATTTTTATATGGGGCATTATTTTATTATAATGTACGTCTGACTATCTTTCAATAAGGCACAGAAAATTCTTGAATGATTCTTGAAATAAAAAAGTATTTTATTATACGTCCTCCAGCCCGATTCCCACTACAGCCACGTTTGCTAGTAAATGTTCCAAAGTTATATTTGCAACGGATATTTTATAGTTCTGTAAGTATTTCTGCAAAGAGGCGCACTCTCTGTTATACGTTCCTATGAAATCTTAGACGATAAGACTTATGGTGGTAGGCTTCCTATTCAGGACTAGGTAGATACTGCCGCAGGTCCAGTTATTCTGCCGACAAGCTATAGTGTGCAAAAATTACTGTGTTTTGATCTGCAGCGCACTGTCAGCTAGTGTAATTACTGGACATATAAGTATTGAGATGTCTCAGGGTGACGACCGCGGTGTGGTGCCCCACAGAGACGTTCTGAGGTGACACATCATTTGTTAAGGACAGTTAAAATGCAAAGAGGTAGAGGAGGTAAGGTAGGTACGATTTGCTTATCATGACGCTATTTTCCATAAAAAAAAGATCGGGGGAGGGGTAAGAAGTCAGAGACACGCGACTATCAGATTTAATTTCTATTGTGGGAATTTTCAATAGGTATCCGGCAGAGTAAAAAAAGCATCTATCTCTTTCCTACCGACATGCAGTCTCATTATACGGACAACCTTTATTCATGCACAATATTATTGTGAATTCGTCCAGAATATGCAACGCAAAAAGGAGTAAGAATTTTTTGACTCATACTAAAAAGGCGGTAACGTGCTTCGTCACACGTTTCGTTTGTGAAAAGTGGGCTACGGGTGTGGAATCTGCCTACCCTTTATATGGGAAAAAATGTGACTGTGTATGTATGCTAGATTTGTGTATACCGTGTGGTTGCACCCTAAGAAAATTTTCCATATCATTCCATTCCGTGAGTGTCTTAAAAATCGACTAAGGGAAGTGCCGGAAAAATCTCATGGCCTCCGATTGATAGCGTATGGCGATGTCGGACCTTTATTATCGAGAATGGTGAGGCGCAGCACCGTCTTAGATGAGAAGAGTGTGGCACTTTGATCGCTTACGGAAAATCTCCCGTGGGCAAACTTGTGAGAGGCCGATGTCACTAAACTTTTTAAACTAAACTTTTTAAAGGTTGATGAAGAAGAAGGTTAAACGTTTTTGTGTTGCCCAAATATAATTGAATTTGGTAATAATTCAGCAAGTTTTGAAGGAATTTATTAGAAAGTTCTTTTTAGTAGAAAAAATTAACGAGATGATGAAATCTTTTAGCTTATGGTAAGTACAACGTCTGCCCATAACAAATGCTGTGTCACACAGAACATTTCTGTGTTGCACCACACTAAACGCTGTAACACTGAGAACGACGACTTCTAGGAAGTCTGCAGTCTGTGACTATGTTCTGGATCATCCCAACCATTACATAAGATTTGATAAACCACAGATCCTTGCAAAAGAACACCGATTCCTAGCAAGGATGATTCGCGAGGCTATTGAAATCAAAAAACATCCTAATTTCAATAGAGAAGATGGTTGGGTATTACCACCAGCTTGGGATCCAATAATAAATAAAATTAAATCAACGAAGCATACCACTGCAAAACTTCAAGACACAGTTAGCTTTTTCTGCGTAGATCGGACCAAAAATAATAATTAAAAGCTGAAGGTACCCCAGGTTAACTATGACATCAGGACATCTGTCACCTCAGTCCTCTCGTGACCATGGGTGCTGTAAAGCACTCGAAACGTCGGTTTATAAATAGTTAAAAAATTAAACGCGATAAAATCCGTAAAATTAGTTTCATTTATAAACAATTGTTAAAAAAAAGGTCAATTATCTTATTTCCTTTTATATGTGACATGATAATTAAACTTTTTCAAACGATATTCAAGATAACAAGTCGGTTTATCGTTCAACAATATAACATTACCGATATTTTGGAATCAATACGATATTAAAATGTTGTAAGTCGCACACTGTGGACGTGATATGAGTAATCATTTTAATATTTCTTCGATCGTTACTAACATGCATTATTTTTGTGCGTGACAAACTTATCATAACATGCTCAACATGCGTTAAGCTCTATACACACTGGTAATATTACCTACTACAATAATATGAATTCGAATAATAATTACTGGTAGCACATGGACTGGACGCTCACCTTAAATTTCGTAATACGCGAGTGACCCGGGTTTAAACCCCGGTAACAGCAACGCAAAAAATTTTAATGGCAATTTTCTTATTAAACACGATCTCGGCGGTGAATGAAAACATACTAGAAAACCTGCAGGTAAGAGATGTAACAATTATATAAAGTACATGAGAAGTCCGTAATGCAACAGCGTGTCAGATTAATCCTTGCCCCCTCCAAAAACGTCTCTAAAATTAGAGAAGGTCTGTCTATAGCAGTGAGTAAACTGAAACTGACACAAATATCCCATTGGAACTATTTGATTTTCTGGGATAAAGAGTATCCTATGTCCGTCTCCAGGATGCAAGCTATCTCTATGCCAAATTTTGTCAAGATCGGTTCAGCGGTTGAACCGTGAAAAGGTAACAATCAGACAGAGGTACAGAGAGAGTTACTTTCACATTTATAATATTAGTATTGATTTTACTAAAATGTGCTTTTTTCCCAACATTTTTTAGTCTAGTCTAGTCGACCAAGTATTGCATTTTATAGATACAAAATATTTTAGATTACAAATATACGTGTATAATAAGCCTTAAGAGCTTAAATTCGCGAATACGATAGCAGGCATTAGTCCGATGTGAATTGGCGTTATTTCCAAAGTTTGTCAACACCGCAGAAATATTGAAACGTGATGCGAAGCCCATAGATCTGCTGAGAAAGGCGTACACTCCTATTTTGTCGCTTAAAAGTTTATTCCACTACGGTCTAGTTTGGTATTAAGCTTCGATGTAAATTCACTGCTTACTTTTCCATTGCAATCCATACTAATATTATAAATGCGAAAGTAACTATTTTTGTTCCTATGTCTGTTTGTTACCTTTTCACGATTCAGCCGCTGAACCGGTCTTGACGAAATTTAGCACAGAGATAGTTTGTATCCTGGAGACGGAAGTAGGATACTTCTTATCCCGGAAAATCAAATAGTTCCTACAGGATACTTAGAAACCTACTCGTAAATCCACGCGGACGAAGTAAATACCGGTACGAATTGTGTAATTGTAATAGGAACTAGATATTTAATCGAAAATTGAAATATAACACGTTGCTAGACTTGCAGTTTGCTCTGCATATCCGGTGATGTTCATAGAATTGATATGTCAACATTCGCTAACGCGTCACTGAGAATCATTTGAAAAAGTAATTTGTTTGATTATCCAAACGCTAATTCACGCTTAACGTATTTCATGTAATCCTGGTTAGATATTACATTTAAGCCTGGTTGGATATTTATTTATTTATTTTATCTTTATTGCTAAACCTTTAAATAAAAAGGTAAAAAAGGGCGAAATATATGCCTGTAGGCATTCTCTACCAGCCAACCAATGGTGTGGTGAGAACTTGTGATAGGTGCAGCACAAAATACTAAATTGAAATGAAATATTTAACAAGAATTAACGTTACACCTACTTACCAAGTACACACATACATATATACATATAAAAATATACACACGCGAATATATATATATATATATATATATATATATATATACACACACACATATACTAATAATTGCCAATGGTAATAAATGATTCCGGTAGTAATAACCGATTTCATTAAATACTCACGAATCAACACACACTATCAATACACAGGTGGCACATAGGTAGTTTTTCTGATGTCGTCGGGCTAGAAGTTCCAAAAGAGGGTGGCCTGAGTAGTACAGGAGCTGCCATAGAACCCAGTGAAGTGCGTTAGAAAACTAATCTTATTGTTATAGGACGATCGAAGTTCCCTATCATGGGATAAGTAAAGATACCTTAATTTATCCTTAAGATAACAAGGTGGATATGGATCATTTAAAATGGAGAAAAGAACAAGCAGTATTTATTTTGATAGTATGCCAGTTGAGCTCAGATCGATATTGGGAAATATGGTCATACTTTCGTAAGGCGAAAATGTACCTGATACAATTATTACATACATACATAAGATCACGACTGTATCCCATAAGGGGAAGTCAGAGACTGTGCACTCACTGCAAAAACAGATGACTGCCATAATCCACGTTTCACCAAAACAATATAATGCACTTATTAAGGAAGTTTTCCAGCTTGTTAAGTAAAGAGTTGCAGTTACATAAACAAATGTTTAATATTTTTAACAATATGACGCGTTACTCTACTGAAGATCAAGCATCCATATTATATTATTGTTATTATCCATACTTAATATTATAAATGCGAAAGTAACTCTCTCTGTCCCACTGTCTGTTTGTTACTTTTTCTCGGCTCACCGATCTTGACAAAATTAGGCACAGTACATACTTATTATTCCGGTAAAATAAAAGAATTGCCACGGTTTTTTTAAAAAGCTTAATCTACGCGGATGTAGTCGCGGGTTTCAGCTAGTATAATATTATTATTGCAAAATAAACTCTCTCTGTCCCTCTGTCTTTTTGTTACATTTTCAAGGCTCAACAGTTGAATCTTGAGGAAATTCGTCACAGAGATATCTTTCGTCCTGGAGACGGAGATAGGATACTTTTTATACCGGATTTGGATTGACGAACGTATGGCTCAGCGGCCAGTTGAGTCAAGGGTTTGGTTTTAAAATCTAATCAGCTCCGTTGGCACAGTGGTTCGTTCAATCGATTCGAATCCCGCGCGGAAATATTTATATGATGTACAGATAGTCGGAATGTTTGTGGCAGTGCAACTTATATCTTACAAACGCACAAACGATAAAATCTAGTGAAGGAAAACGCTTTTTTTTTCAAAAATAAAAAGCCATGGTTAAACGATCGGGAAGACATCGCACGAATGAAGTTGCAAGTTTTATTGATATTTTAGTTTTGTTCATAACAAGACTATCATTTAGTAATCAAAAATAATAGTTAGCACAAAAGAAATTCGTTACGTATTTGCTAAAAATATAAGACGGT
Organism: Luehdorfia chinensis; assembly: GCA_019845155.1. NCBI lineage: Eukaryota > Metazoa > Arthropoda > Insecta > Lepidoptera > Papilionidae > Luehdorfia > Luehdorfia chinensis. Next base: position 1,154,056 of record JAHVAK010000642.1, read on the forward strand.
CGAACAGTTCGTGGTGTGCGAAGATATTTTAAGTTGATAAGATATATGTATCAGCCGAATGCGTTCGCTACTGGCGAGTTTCAATTGATAACAAATGTATACAGAAATAAGTAGGTCTTGTAGTTATTTCATAGCATTTCTTATGGTTTTTAACTTTGTTAATAGACGGTGACATTATTTTTCGTAAGTAAGGGTAACAACTGAGCACACAGTCTACCTAATTGTTTATGTTAATGTAGTCTATAGGCATCTAGATTTTTCTCGATAAAGATTAAATGACAATTTCATTAAGTCTTTTGAAATGTTTGGTTGGCTGATTGTAAAGAGATAATATTATAAAGAGAGAAGATTTGATTTTTTTGTATGTTTGCTTGTAATGAATAAACTCAAGAACTACTGAACCGATTTTCAAAATTCTTTCACCTATAGACAGCTACATTATCAGCAAACAACATGAGCTGTATATTGTTTAAAAAAATAATCCCTACAAGAATTGCTATAATGTATCTCAAGGTATCAAAAATTTTATAATAAGAGTTATTATTTGGCATGCGCCGCGGATATTTGATAATAAATAAAATAATGTACTACATTTTCATAGTACTCATCACTGCTCACAAAAAAGTCCGCGCATGTACATTTAAATTCCTCTTTAAATTATTCGAATCGGATCTATCGTTTAGAAGTTACGACGGATATAAAAATGCTAAAAGTAAGAAAATGGCTCGGTGTGAGCAAACAGCCCTACGCATGCCCGCATTATTTTTTACTAATTTCCTACTCGTATTATTATTTGTAAGCTAGAAAAAATAGTGTTTTGTAATTTTAATTATATGTTTTTAAATTTAAAACTTTGAAACGCTCTATAAAAAATACAGCGGCCGCGGTGTCTCTCAAACGCCGCGCCACTGCCCGGCTTCATGCGACTTGGGCATCATGGAGCTGCGCGGCTTCCTTTGCGCAGCGGTCGAGAGTGGTCGTTTTATTTTGCTACCACAACCACGACGTCAAATATTATTTACAAGAACTCTGAGCCACTAAACTTTCATGGCTTATGTGCCATTAAAGTTTTGGTAAAATAACGTAAACCTTCCTGACCAGCCGCAAAGCTGCCGATGAGAATAGTCGCTACAAAAAATGTTAGTGTAAGGAATTGTTGTTGTTCTATTTGTCCAAATAAAGTACGAATTTATCTTTCTAATGTCTATCAACCTGTGCGAAGTCGGAGCGGATCGCTAGTATTGTATGAAACATAACCCTTAATTTTGTTAATAAGTGCGTCAAAGGTAATTGGATAACGAATGCCTCTTTTACGAGTATTACCATCAGCATGAACGTACAATAATAATCTATGGTTTTAAGAGCAATTTTTACAACAATTATTTCCTGATTCTAATGAAAATTCATACTAATATTATAAATGAGAAAGTAACTCTCTCTGCTCCTCTGTCTGTTTGTTACCTTTTCACGGTTCAACCGCTGAACCCATCTTTACGAAATTTGGCACAGAGATACGAGTAGCTTGGATCATGGACTGCACGTGGGACTTTATCCCAGAATATCAAATAGTCCCCATGGGAAATTTAAAAAACCTATTTCGAGGCGAAGTCGCGGGCATCTGCTAGTTACTAATAAACGATCAGCATCATCATTATCATTTCAGCCTTTCACTAGTCCACTGTAGAACATAGGCCTCCCGCATAGATTGCGACAAGAGTTTGTAACTCTCATTTTGAGGGGATTTCGCCATAGTTGCCACGCTTGGCAGGCGGGTTGTCAACCGCAGTTTATTTATTTAGATGTTCAAGAAAGATGCTACTGCCAATCTCCTGGTTTTCATTTTCTCTCTGTCGACGTTTGCGACACCCACGGGATGAGATGGGTTGGCAGATTCTCTTAAGTCGCTACCACACGGGCACGATTGTATTTATACTCGTACCATTGCAACAAAACGAATAATGTGTCGAGACGATTTACATTCAAAAGTTCATCTGATGGGAAGTCTTTAAAAGTTGCAGTGGGCACAAAGATAATTCAACTGCAAAGTTCTGTGTGGTACGTACCCTAGGCGAGGAGACCTAGGATTCTTACTATTAATAGAATTATAAATTAAATGAAATATATTTATTAACTGATGTAAGAAATTCGAATTTCGTTCGTCAAATGGACGTAGTTATGCAAAACAGAACTAACCATCAATACATTAAGAATAAAATTACTTAGATAACAGTCAGAAGAAACTCCGCATCCTCTTTATTAGTATTTTTTTTCAATATATTTTTTATCATTGATGTTTTTATTTGTTTAATTAAGTTTTTGAAACTAGGGGCTTAACTAGGGGTTCAAAACCTAATGTGTATTTTTCAATATGAAAAAACAGGTCCTGATTAGTTTCGTCTTGTTACAGTGTAAGCGGCTGGGCGCGCGCGCGCTGGCGGCGGCGGTGGCGCGGCGCGCGCGACTTCAAGCGATCGCCGACGCCGACTCCGACGCCGGCCGACGGCCGCAGTGCCGCCGCGCCGCGCCACCAAAACGCGCGCATCATGCTCAACATGAAGCTAAAGGAGCGCCTCGCGCTTGCCATAAGCGCCTTCCTCGTCCTCTTCACTCTAATGCTCATCGTTGACATACAAATGGACTATGGCATCTCAGGACATAGGGTCCCACTGCACGGGCGAGTTCGAATCGGGGACGATGTTGATAAGGGAAGATCAGCATACATGGAATTTCGAAAAAGATTCCTACAGAAAAGGTGAGCAGTGATGTTTCGATGATTTACTACTTTTTTTTAAGTGTTTTTGTTTTGTTAATAAAAGTGTGGATAAACGAGGTATGTATATTTTTTATGTAATAATTTTTGATTGTTTTAGCTATGAAAGTCATTATTTTTTTATTTACAAAATAATCATTTTATAAAATTGAGGACAAATAGGCAATAGAATGTTTTTTTGTTTAATTAAAATAAAACATTGTTTCAAAAAATTTACCACACAATGTAAGTAGTCAAATTTAATTAAAGCTATTTATTGTCAAACTAATTAACTGATGATTCGGCTTTAATTTATATACGAAGGCTTCATTGCAAAATTATTTCTAGATTTATATAGACAGGTCTTTATAAAGTAGATTACTGGACGACACTAATTTAAAACAATAATTATTAACATGCCCTTTGAATATTATATGTGCACAATGTTATCTTGAGACTTTATTACTGTTTACTGCTTTGACAGCGTCTTTGCAGATAAGGAATGTTTTCTCAAAATGTTCCTAAACATAAAAAAATAAACTTGTTTGTAGACTGGAATACTTTTGAATAATTCTACTCGTAGAAGTGAATTTATGATCTGAAGCGAATGAAATATAAAGAGTACTTTTAAATAATGAAAGTGTACTTCTTAAAAGTATTATTAATTAAAAAAGTTAAGTTTACTTTATTTTACGTGTGCGATATGATTTACTCGTGGTTCATTCCGTTGTAATATGTCATCGATCAAGTAAAGTTTATTGTTCTACTTTACGTCTAATAGGAGTATGAAATAGTGTGATGGCGCATAAGGAAAAAATCTGTCAATGCGATAGCGGATTATAAACATATAAAACTTTGATGATATTAAACTATGATTATATATAACAATATATAATCATTAATTGCTATTTAAAGTAAATAAATTCGTTACTTATACTAAAAAAAATTGAAGTACAAAAAAAATTTATGCAATGCGAATGATACATTTTTTACATTAAAAATTTTACTGTATGATAGCTCATTGCATAAAATTTGTTATTTTAAATCAATTTATGTATTTATGATTAATGTTCATTATCATATCATCAGCATCTGAACTGTCCAATGTAAATATTGAGCTAAGAGCTAAGAGGTTTAAACCTCTCCTAAGTTAAAAAGTATTGGCATAATCAGCTCGCTAACAGGTGGGTAAGCAATCGCAGTACCAGATACCTTGCACCTTAGACTCTGTCGCTGTACGAGATAATTTAGGTCTGGCATTTTAGAGACGATTGTTTTCCATCTGTCGGACGCCAAACTTCTTCGGGCGCGAAGAGAATAAAAATTCAAATTTGAGTGCAACGTTCTTGTTATGAAAGATTATATGAGTTATTCTTATTATGAGAGATTATATCACTAATAATTTTGTTAATTTTTTTTCAAAAGAAAGACATTATTTACTAACAATAGTTTTATAATATTAATTTTAATAATAAGTTTCACTTCGCGCTCTTTTTTTGAGTAAGTCGAGTTTTGTGACACCCACGGGGAGGCATGTGATAATAGGACCCTCTTACGTTGAAACCACAATACATGGTGACCATATCATACGGCGAACTTGTGACTATAACTTTCAATAATTATTTATATGCTTAAAAATTAAATAGCTATTTCGGTAGGCATATTCAGTAAGATGGAAACGTTTCTTATAATATTTTGTTAGAAGTTAAACTAGATTTTGGTCTTTTATCGAAAAAAGAAACCCTCAATTTAAACGGATATTCATTTCATAAATAGCTATTTCAGTTATAAATTAAATCAATGAACATTTTATTTTGTCCATTTTTGAATTATTTTTTGTACTATTTCCCTTATCTTGGTATTGTTCGCATATTCTCATTTCATTGTTAACCTGAATATTTTGCCTTAGTCGAATTAGTTACGTGCCCACATTTCCGCCAATTGTTTTTTACAAATAATGCTATTTGTTTTATATGCGTTTTAATTTTAATTACACCTACGAATTTACGATTAATTTTTTACAAACTTGTTTTCTTTTGACTCGTGGTGTTTTTTTTAGGAGGGAGTGACGAGCCTAGCGAAATGTACCCTTGTTGGTAAGTGCAACGTCTGCCCATAATAACTGGCGCAATGGTGGGCATACTTAGGCGGATCCCAACATGTTTAGAAGAATAGAGAGAAGAACTTTCACTAGGCGTCATACTGAATTCAACAAGTCATTCAGCGGTAATACTTTATAGAATTGCTGGTAACTACATACGTTAAGCATTAAAATATTGACAATCGTTTAATACAACCGGGTGGTCAGAATACCTAACTACCTAACTTTTGGGTTCGAAACCTAGCCGGAGCCAACATTTGTTAATAAACTCAAATTGTTGGTTTTTGGGTCTGGTTGTATTGTGCATGTGAAATTTATGTCTGTAAAATGCACACACGACACAGGAGAAATGCTTGCTTTTTTAAGTAAGAGGACATTGAATATATTGTTATGGAATGAATAACACCACCCAGGGGAACACCTGTAGAAAATAAATAACTAAAACCTACGGATACGAGGCCGCGACGGCGTTAGAGAATCTTCTACCCCTTCTCATCACGTAGGTGACGTAAAAGTCGACTAAGGCAAAGCCAAGAAAAATCTTGTGACGTCCGACATATGGCGGAATAATCTTCAGTAATATGCCAGATCTATTTTTAGTAGTGGTAGGATTCCTATGCAGGAATACCGCCTAGGTAGGTACCGCCCCAGTACCATCCTATACCATCAAGTAGTAGTGTTTAAATACTACTGATTGATGTCTTACGGTGACGGCCGCAGTGTGGTGCCACACAGAAATGTTCTGGATGACAGCATTTGTTGACGCAGATGTTGCACTCACCATCCGGTAAATTATTATAATTTTCTTCCATAAACAATATAAACTGTCCAGATCGGTGGTGGGCAGCTACGTCTAGTGTGGCAGGTGTGAAGTACCACAGTTGCCCAGCATGGCAATTATGGCAGATTTTGTCTATGGGAAGCTTCGTCTTGTAGTGTGACACCGAAATTACGAAATTTAGGGTCAAGGATGAATAGTAGAATCTAAAATGGCAATAACCTAATTAAATTATTGTGGTTTGAGTAATTATATGTTGGATATGTTGCCAACAAATAATCTATACATACGAGTATAATAAATCTGTAAACTTCACGTGTTTACACATTTAAAAATGTTGGGATAAAAATCATTGAGGGAGGCTAAAAATAAGTAACTAAATACATTTCTATCATTTTTAGAAAAGTCTGTCTGTCTGTCTGTCAGTTTGTTTGTAAACGCACCACGCCTAAAGTACTAAATTTAATCAAAAGACTCATTAATAAATTAATCGAGGGTATCTTCCTGTAACATTTATTCATTGTTTTATTAAAATCAGTTCATTCTATAAAAAGTTACGAGTATTTGAAATTTGCGAATTTTGCAATGGTGGCGATGAATCAACTAAGTAATCTAAGAAATGGTAATAAAAGATGTAAAATAAAGTTCTATAGTATTAAACTAATACCTGAACCTGAAACACAGAAAATTAAAAAATGATATTATATTTTCTTACAAAGAATATAATTTATTTATAGTATAATATTTAATTACGTATTTTCGCCATCAAATTTAATTAGCATTATCAATAGATGGCGTTGTTTCGCAAATGACCGTTGTATGACTAAGAGACACATTTATTAAAATGTTTTCAACTGGCCCGCGAGTTCAGCTGAATCCACCGAAATTATATCAAATATTTGTCATTAAGTCTGTGGGTGCTGAATGCTACACGATATATATATTTATATATATCTTAAACCTCTGTATCTTAAATATTGATCGAATAGTCTGGATAAATGTTGTATTTAATATCTCATAGCAATTGGCACAAACTTTGGAAATTTATCGTCAAAAATTTGAAATTTGTTTATTTATTTAATAATTGTAGGGTTATTAATTATTATTTTATGTTAGTTTGTTGGGGTTTACATATTTTTCATTAACTGTAAATACTTATTTAAAATTGTGTTGTAAATATGTACAAATAAATAAAATTGGAGTGTCTGTCTGTGATTTCGCAATAAAGTGTTTTTTTAAACTCATGTAATACATATGAAATTAAAAAAAAATAAAAACAATTTGCAGGGTACCGAACCCCAAACACGCGTTTTTAAAATTTTTGTCTGTCTGACTGTTTGTTTGTCTAAGCTAATCTCAGAAACTTTCCTTGGCGGGTAGGGGACTTTTCAGAGAGAATTTTCAGGAAATATTAAGGGTTTCTGCGTAAAATCTGAAAAATTCTAGAAATTTGGGGCTATGCGGATGGATGTTACGCGCGGATTTCATTTGCGTTTTGGTCATCATTATTTTCGTTAATGGCAGTTTTAATACATACATACTTACATATAATCACGCCTTTTTCTGATACATGGGGTAGGCAGAGGCTACAAATGTAGCCCACTTTTCGCAACCGCGGGAAACAATATTTTAATAAGTGAGACATTTTAGTAAGAGACACTTTTGATATTTCACTTAATATCATAATAAGTGGTTCACACCATTCCTAATTCTTTCTTTTACGTCTTTGTATACATATAAATAAATAATGTACCTTATCTATACATATAAATAAAATTGGAGTGTCTGTCCGTCTGTGATTTCGCAATAAATATTTTTTCTTTACCGAAACTCAAAAAAACACGTCTTTTTAAAAATCATGTCTCTGTCTTTTTGTTTGTCCGTGCTAATCACCGAAACAGCTGAATCGGTTTTAGTGGGACTCTCATTGACGGGGACTTTTTAGAGAGCAATCTAAGCTACTTTTTATTTCAGAAATATTTAGGGTTCCTGTGTATAATCTGAAAAAATATAGAAATTAGGTGTTTTCCCCGCGGCTTTAATTTGCATTTTGGTCATCATTATTTTCGTTCATGGCAGCCAAGTATTTCTCCTAATCCATACTTAATATTATAAATGCGAAAGTAATTCATAGGGACAGACCCTCTGTCTGTTTGTTACCTTTCACGGTTCAACCACTTAACCAATCATGACGACATTTGGCACAGAGATAGCTTGCATCCTGTGGACGGACATAGGATACTTTGTATTCCAGAAAATCAAACAGTTTTCACGGGCAATTTCAAAAACCTTTATCCACGCGGACGTAGTCGCGGGCATCAGCTAGTTACTGAATATAAAATACAAATACTGAATATAAAATACTAATAGATACAGAATTTTACGAGTACTATGGCGACAATGTCTACCCTATTCTCGACTTTTTGACCACAGACTATTATGGGTTTGACATTCTCAGTATGAATGTAAATAATGTATTTTATTCAATTTAATGTATTTGTAACAATTATTTTATATACATTTTGAATTTCTGTCTTCTTCCCACACAAACTTTAACTATGCCAAATCTCATACTACTTCGTGCGCATAATATGCTTAAAAAGGTGTGCAAAGTTTTCTATTTTCGTATAAATATGTAGAGTAGACATAGGAATAGAGTTAATTTGCATTAAATATTGGTTCATTAGCCTATTTTTTTTTTCTCAACATACAGGTCTTCAAAAGGTCTTGACCACTTGTCTGTTATTTTGCTATAGTAGTAAGTGACGAGACGAGCAAGTCATTTACCTGATGGTAACTGGTGAATGGTACTGAAGTACACAACCCCGTATAACATTGTGTCGTCACTAACTTTCTACAGTAAAGTTATGTGTAAGATCACACTGTGATCGTCATCATCATCCTAACAGCCTATCACTAGTCCACTGCTGAACATTGCCACCCCAAAGATTGCCACAATAGTTTGTAGCTCTCATTTTGGGAGGATTTTGCCATAGTTAACACACTTGGCAGGCGGGTTGCCAACCGCAGTTTATTTATTCAGATGATCCAGGATGATGCTGCTGCCCATCTTCTGGTTTAAATTTTCCCTCTGTCGACTTTTACGACACCCACGGGATGAGATGGGGAGGTAGATTCTCTTAAGCCGCCACCATACGGGGACGGCACGGCGTCAGTGTGATATTCGCCATTAAACAAGTTCTTCCAGCCATAAGTTGTCTGTAATTGCACTAGCTCCAGTGCCCTTCAAAACGAAACACGATGTTTGCACACTACTGCTTAAAGACTGAGCAACTGGTGCTGTGGTCGTACCTACTGCATAGGAAACCTTCGACAGGAATGATTATCGAGAAATCTTATTGCTGTAATAATTTATCTTTGAATTAGTATGCAGTTGACTAAACGGTCTATTGAACATGAAATGGCCTGGCATGCAAGTAACAGTACCTGACTAACACGCCGCGGGGGTCATGGTTCGAATCCCAGCCGTAGTCGATATTTGTGCAAAAACACATTGTTTCGGGTCTGGTTTTGTAGTGATTGTTTTGTGTCTCTAACACTGCATCCTAGTCTCCCTCCGATCTTATCGCATTAGCGTGATATCGGGCACGGGAAGGTCTGGATAATCGGTAGTTGTCGCAGTAGTTGAAAATCGGCTGGGAGAACACAAATAGTTTTTAATTCTAGGTCGTTTAAAATAATCTTTTTTTATACTATACAAGAACATGTTGTAAAACTAGTGTTGCCAGGTCCAGTGTGCCAAATTTCAGAACGGAAGGTAAAAATTATCGGGAATTTGGTTTTAAAATTTGTATACAAAAAAATAGGTTTTTGTGAATATCAGACGGTCAGTTTTTATCCATTGGTTTGGTAAAAAAAACAGAAAAAAACTCTGGGACATTTGGCGTCGCGATCAAGGGTGAATCGAGACAACGTGTCAACAAACCCCTGAAAATCGGTACACTTGGCAACACTATGTAAAAACTGTTTTTTATTGTCGACGAGATTGCCGCGAGACGAGAAAAACGCTCACCTGATGGTAAGTGCACGCCCACGACAAATGCTGTGTCATCCAAAACAATTCTGTGTGGGAACACATTGCGCCCGACACCCTAAGCCATCAGTTCTTAAGACTCATACGCCCAGTGATTACGCTAGCTATGTGGCCTTCAGACCGAAACAGTAATGTTTGTACACTGCTGCTTCACGGCAGAATAACTGGCCCTGTGTTGGTATCTACCTATACGGATTTCTGCTACCGCCAGTAAAAAGTGTGTTTACTTCGTTTCTATAATATTAATGTCTCATTGTTCAAAAAGGTTTAATACAAAATGTATTCCTAAAGTATCGTTGAGCAAAGTCGTCCTAAATGGATAAAAAGTATATTATCATAATGTTGTCAACAGGTACTCAAAACGATAGATAACATTGACTAATTTTGGCCCTTTTAAAGTTATCGTCAGTCGGTCTATCTATTATTACTATCGGAAATTATCTCACCGAGCATAATATTTTATCATCTCAGTATACAATGTGTTATTGGGCTTTAAATTATATATCTACGTTTATTCTACGTTTAATTCACTCTGTGGTTTACAGCGTCAGTGGTCAGTGTACTTGCCTACTGGGTCGAAGTCAATAATAATGCAATATACTAATGCTTTTTCCCCGTTACCTCTAACACGTCATCCAAACTTTTTTCCGATCGTGTAGCTACGCGTAATATATCTTGTGTCCGGCAGAGTAGAATAGCACCTACCTCTTTCCTACCGGGGTGTCCTAAGAGACAGCCTTTATTCGTGCAGAATAATACCATAAGATGCAATGCTGTCACTATACTGCTCGTGTGAACGCAATGGGGAGTAAGAATTTTTTGACTTGTACCAAAATGCCGGCGACGTGGATCGCCACCCGTCAAGTCTCGTTTCCCGCGGGGGTGAAAAGGGGGCTACGGGTGTAGCCTCCGCCTACCGCTTATAAGGGAACAAGTAATATATCCGATATATTAAGATAAAGACGAGCAAATGTCGATATGTACGTGCTGACATTTGTGTCATTATAGTATAGTTGTTGCGCCTTTACCTATTTAGGAGTAAGCTTTTGTAAAACCCGTTCTTAGTGGGTGTCTCAGTCATTTGTGCGAAAACACAAATTGTTGCTTTTCGGGTCTGGTTGTGTTGTGCATGTGAAATGTATGTTTGTAAAACGCACCCACAATACAGGAGAAAATCCTACAGTGGGGCTTCGTTTTTTAAAAAACAGAGAAAACAGAGAAACAGAGGGAAAGGAATATGTAAGCCAACCGATACATGCGCAATGTCACCCGAACCCGGTGGTTTCAGCGTAATGTAGGTCTTCACAGCGACTGTGAAATGCCCCTAATTTTTGAACACTTCAGAGAATTATCACGGCGGTTTTTCGAAAAATTCGCACGCGATCTTAACCCACTGGTGGTTAAAGCAGCAAATTACCGATCGAACAGAAACGCGACTGAACGCAAACGTCGCCCGGGAAACGTGCTCAATGACCCGGAAGTCTCGGTACCCTCAAACCACGATACGGTCAGTCACGAACCAACTAACACTGTACACACAGTTAACAGTTATAACATCACACGCATAAGGACGCGCGACCGCCGTAGGGAGCGAACGCAATAGTCAATAATGACACCGTGAACACACGATACCGACATACAAGTCGACAGTCCGAACGGAGGTCCGAATCCTCCTTGGGATAGTCCCATTAGATGACTTATTTATATAAGAAAACTTCTATTTGGTAACACACGACTGACGCGAGAGTGTCCTGAATAAAATGGGAAAGTTTAGGAGTTTATATAAGTATATGTTTAGGTCAAACCAAACCTGGCTAGGAATAGCTGTAAAAGCCAGAAAGACTAACGGCAATTACATCGCCAAAAATGAAAAAAATATGTCTGCCAAATAAGTCTATAGATCTTATCATTTCGGAGATATGAGAAATAAAAGATAAGTATCAGTAATAATTACTTAAATAACATTTATAAGAATTGTCCCACTGCGGAGCATACATGCCTCCTCTCATTTTTGCGAAGGTTTTGGAATATATAAGAGTCCGCCACTTCAGATTTCGTCCTCACATGATTCTCAGACAAGATGGTTTCCTCACGATGTTTTCCTTCGCTGATAAGAAAGTGGTAGTCCCGCACTTAAAGTTGTAATTAACAATTTTAGCCGGGGATCAGCTTTCGATCTATGAAAGAGAAACTCCCGTACTATGCAATTTTAAGTGAGCGCACACTCACAGCTACCAACTTATAGTGTTAAGTTTTGTTATGCTGCTCTAGCGTGAGATGGTGGTCTACACAGGTCCTCGAATTATTTCATACGGCATGTAGGTTTCCTGGCGATGTTTTCACTAATTAAGAATAATATAGATAGTTAGGAATAATTAAGAACAATTTTGTGTGGTTTTACTTTTACTCCTAGTTTGAAAGGGGGCGAGTGGCATGATATACTCATATACATTTTAAGGGGATACTGTTAAGAATCGAACTGCGGAGTTCGCGGGGCGAGTGAGAGCGACACCGCTTTGCCTTCAATAAGTCGTGTGCCTATCTTCAGAATGATGTTATAAGGTAATGATACAGTCCAATACTACAGTATAACGTTAATGAAAGTATGTAAAGTGGTTCGGCAACAAACATTCGAGCGCCTCGACTTATAATTATAATGAGCATAGAGTATATTATTTTATTATATTATTATATATTATAGTGTAGTGGAAACATTTCAATTCGTTCCGATCTTGGCACTATTATTACTACGCATGGTAGGTTAGGGGCCGGACGCGAAACAAAGAAGACAAATATGATTTTTAGACATAAATTGAACGTGAATAACACAATCACCCTCGAAAAGATACGATTTCTGTTTTTTTCTCAAATGTTGGGTCCGGCTGGGATTCGAACTCAGGACTAGCGGCGTATAAGTCAGGTACTGGTGGTAGGATTCCTATGCAGGAATCCGTCTAGGTAGGTACCACCCCAGGGCCAGTTATTCTGCCGTGAAGCAGTAGTGTGCAAATATTACTGTGTTTCGGTTTGAAGGGCACTGTGAGCTAGCGTGATCATTGGGCATATGAGACTTAAGAACTTATGTCTCAGAGTGATGGGCACAGTGTGGTGTCACACAGAAATTTCCTGGGGGACATTTGTTGTGGGCAGACCTTGCACTTACCACCAGGTGAACGTTTTGCTCGTTTCATCTCTTTATCAAAAAAAAAAAAAAGTCAGGTACTCTGGCCATTAAGTCATGCGGTCGTAAAGCTCTGAATAAAATTAACACTAGGATATTATATCGTAGTTGTTCAAAAACTTCCATTATGATTAATACTCTTACATTTCCTGGGATTGCGACATTACCACAAGCATGAGTGACATGAACAAACATTAACATTGTTAATGTTTAAATTTTGTCATTCATGTCTAAACAAGAATTTGTGGTCAGCCTTAGGACAATATTAGAACCTCACTAATGATTCATTTCTGTTTTATGACACGCATTATCATTTGGATAACAACATTTATTAGTAATATTTAGAAGCTTAATTTGAAATATTTTCACTGTCGTAATCATTACGACATCATTCTCTTTCAAGAAGGGAAGATTAGCATTATGTTGGCAGGCGGATTGGCAATCATAGTGCCGACGTATTTTAGACGCCGTAGCCCGTAGACCTTTTTTATACACATTACATTGATCTCTATCTCTAGGTACCGAAACTTTATGCTTTTGTTCTTACCTAGCCATAAAAAAATCTAAATATGTGCATGAAATGAAAAATATTTATTCTCTGACGTAAGAAATTCAGGTTTCGCTTGTCAAATGTATTTTTTACAAACTATTACCGGTGAAGAAACGGGAAGAAGAAAAGAAACACACGTATGGATATATTGCAACTAGCACATACTGTTCGTATTGGCTTACGATAGTATAAGTAAATGGCGGGTTCATGCAGTTTTGATTTTCCAGATAAATCCGGAAGTTAATTATGCGTGTGTACGTTCCCTATTTGGAAAAGGGTAAAATTTATTTATAATGGCAATAACTGTTTTTGCTATTACTTAGTTTTACGACATATAGTTAGTAATTAAAAATATATTAACCTATGTTTTAAATGCTTTGATTTACTCACTCAAATTTAATACGATTTTAATCAACTAAAAGGATTTGCTTCAGTGCGTCTATTATTATTCTTTTCCATTACTAGATACTTGCTTACAGTGTACATTATGGTACTGCTTTTGTAGTAGAACAATACATTAATTAATATGTCATAGCGTCGGCTAGGGAAATACATTAAACAAACGAAATATGAGTTTGCCACTCAATGCTTTCAGACCAGGCAAACAAAAATCTTTATAATTATATTCGTTTCAAGGACTACTTTTATTGTTTTCATAGAAATGACTTTCTCGTCGTTTTCACGTTTCTGAATTTACAGTCGACGTGCGTATGAAAAATAATATGTAACGATTTTGTATTATATGTAATGCATGCGCATATGGTTTGTACGAAGGATGCAAATCCGATACGTTTTCAATAGAAAGTGTATCATGGATACACTTCAACATGGAACATGGAATACATGACCAATGTGATGTTGATTTACATTTTCTTATTTTATTTCTTTAGGCGTGTTCTTGACTTAAGTTTTAAAGAATAATAATGTACAACAAATAATAATGTACAACAATAGTAATAAATTGTCCGACGTGTAAGTAAATATTCTTTATCTTGTTTGTTTATCGTACAAACGTGTGTGCGTAAAGTGCAAGTAAGCGTGCGTGTTTATGTTCTAATAATGTGGAAAACCTAGCGTATTTTTAAATAATAACGTATTGTATATGTCTGTCCAGTAATAATAAATAACAAATACATAATAATCGGCAGTATAGAATTAAGGCGAACTACGCTTCATAATGATTTCTTTTATATACGTGAATATTATACTTAAAGTAACACTAAGTTTTTTCACGTTTTATTTTAACGGATTTTTCACGTTTGATTTTAACTACAGCGCTATTGAGCGCTTTACAGCACAATGCCGAGACCGTGGGTGCTGTAAGCCGCTCGAATACTCGGGCTGACTAGTTTTATTATACGCTCCATACCCATTCAGATGGATGGATCCAGATGATCTTCATCATCATCATTTCAGCTTATGACTAGTTCACTACTTAAGATTTCCCATAAAGATTTCCACAGAAGTTTGTAGCTGTGGAAATAACATTTTGGAGGTACTTTCCCATAGTCGCCACGCTTGGCAGGCGGTTTGGCAACCGCAGTTTAATTATTAAGATATTCTAGGAAGATGCTGCTGCCCACCTCCTGGTTTTTATTACATCCACGGAATGAGATGGGGTGGTAAGATTCTTTTAAGCCGCCACCACACAACTAAGCCGCAACCACACGGCTGATCAAGGATTAATGATAACCGTTTGTTTAAAATTATTTTGGACTGCGTAACTAAGAAGATCAGAGGATGTCACTTGTACGTACAGTACTGTTTTATTTGTATACATAAGTCGCTCCATATTAGGATTTCTCTTACATGTATTCCACAACAACAGTTTTTACAGGGCTTACCAAATCCCTTACTAGTTCTAGTATTCGATGTGTTTTGTGAGCGAAACCAATAATATCGGTATTATATAAATATTGACTGCTGCTAAAACTTCCTTGATACCTAAAAATTCTTTGATACCCAGAGTATATTTAGTTAAATTAATTTTATTGAACACCCAGCACCCAAGGTCACCGGTACCCCCGGGCCTGTGACCTTGGGTAAGGGTGATTGAGCTTGTGATGGTAAGGGCTCGTAAAGTCAGGTTATAAATAGTTAAAAATTCAACGCGATAAAATTCGTAAAATTGGTTTTATTAAATGTATAATATTCGCGTAAATATAAGAAGCCCAGAGTCTGTGGCTGTCGTGTATGCATACAATGGGAGAAAAGCTTCAAAATAGTGGCAACAGTAAATTAATTATCTTCCTTTCAAAGGTAGCTCCTTAAAAGTGCTTTCCTCAACATCAAAATCACCTCCGTATCAATATTTAGATATTTATCATCAACATCATTACAGTCTAAAAAGGTCCACTGCTGAAAATTTGTATCTTAAAGATTGTCACAAAGCTATCCCTCCCCCCAAAATTTGATAAATTGTCCCTTCATCTAATGGGTAGTCTTATATTACATTTCTCGATACATGGTTGTATATGTCCAGCCAATTGCCACTTAACCTTACTGATCCTTTTGACTTTGTCATTAACTCTGGTTCTACTGCAGATATCTTTATTGAAGATGTTGAAGAAGATAAACTCCGGGCATATCTTTTTCCAAGGCAATTAGATTATTACATACACGCATAGTCACACCTCTTTCCCATTGCGCTTGACAGAGACCACATATTTCCACTTGCTACGATCCTGGCACACATATTTCGCTTCTTCTACTTTCGTGAACGTTTTCATACAAGATTGTCGTTGTGACTTTTGATTGACTTGTCTATTCCAACTCGCCTCAAAAATCCGTGTCCAAACCATTTAAGCATCTTCGTCTTTTTCTTATTTAATAATTTTGCATTTCAAGACAAATACTATTTGTATGGCAGTATTCAGCGTTTTATTTATTCCCAAAAAAGATATTGTAAAGAGCTTCATTATAAGGAATCAATTGCCACTTATAACACTGGAAGTAAGACTACTTCAACCGCCAATTTGTTATATAATAACTTACTTCAGGGCGGGTATTTAAATTAATTGAATATTTTGTTGTTTAAGCCTATTAGGATACTTCAACTCGATTATGCAGGAATACTAAAAGCTATTAAGATAGATGAAATTTAATAAAATTCAAAATATTTAAGTAATTTTTACTCTGTTAAGCAAATTTTGTAATCTTATTTACAATGTCAATAAATAAATAAATCGTAACCCCAAAAGAACTCGTAAATTATAGGTATATAACGATAAGGCTCAGGAGCACCAAAATGAACCAAGAAATAATTTAGAAATAATTTGAGAAAACATTTGACATTATATTAGAACATTACAAAATTCATTTGACGGGATGACTTTGTTTGTTTTTTGTTTATTACAAATATTTTTATACCTCGTTAGACTAGGTAGGTACCGTTTTCTTTTCATTAGTACTAAAAAATCTCTCCAGACTCGTGTCTCTCGCAACCCCCTTCAAGGAAAGACACAGGCGCTTCTCTTGTAACGTCGTCTTCCCCGTGTGTGTGTGGAACATTGAGTCTTGATTTTTTATACGATCGTACCCCTTCAGTAAGGTATTCCTCGTCGTAATTAAGTCAGCTTAACGTCGCATCGTAATTTTATTAGAAAATATTCAATAATGCTAATATAACTCGACGGACGAGTTGCAGTAAAAAGTAAAGTAAAGTAACAGCCTCTATCACTGCTGAGCACAAGCCTCCTCTTATTTCTGGGAGGGTTTGGGAGCGGGGAATAGTCCGCCACGGTGATCCAATGCGGGTTGGCGGACTTTACATGTCCTCGAAATATTTCTGTTGCTCGGATATGCAGGTTTCCTCATGATGTTTTCCTTCACCGCTGAGCACGTAGTAAATCAGCACATAAAATTTTAGAGGTGCTGGCACCGGGGATCGAACCCTGGTTACTCGCGTATTATGAAATTAAAGGCGAGCATCCGGCCCCTGAGCTACAGTTGCTTGCAGTTGTGCTTATAAAATAATGCAGTCGCTGTCAGAATTTCGTTTTAACCCCATTTTCAAAGTTCACTACTTTTCTTTTATAAGTAGGAGTATACACCTCTTGCCGTAAAATTTTAAGAAATTTTTGGAATTTTAGGGAAAAATATCTTTAGAAGAATGGACCCCGACTATTAATACTCTTCTATTCCAATAAATAAAAAAAATACGAGTGCTAGTCTGTTATATTCCAATCTTTATCCGATTGTTTTTAAACCAAAGTCATGTAAAAGTATCTGTCCGTCTATTAGTTATAAACTAATAATGTTATCTGGGGCTATTTAAAACAGCTGTACCTTACACTAGACTAGTTTTACATATATATATTGCTCACAAACACCCAGAGCCACATCTGTAACCATACAAATATTTGTTCTGTGCCGGAGTCGAACCCGCGGCCCTTAGTTGAAAAGTCATTGTTTAGCCACTTCATCACACAAGCCGTCCATGTTTTATGATATGAAAAACTATTTTGAATTTAAATCTAAATTAGAACAATGTATTCAAATTATCGTCATTTTTCAGTAACGGCAGCAATAGCTCCCGAGAGTACGAGCAGTCAGGGCCAAGTGAAACCAGTGGTGGGGCGGAAGTAGAGCCCCGCACTCCTGCAGCTCCGGTCGATCACTTCGAAGATCTGTTGAGGATCCTTAATGCTCAGCTGCAGGGTCGTGAAGAGGACCACCCTGTTGTAGTACCCCCACACCGCGACTTAAATGTGTTGAGGCCTGAGAACCCCACGATTGGTGAAATGGAGGATTTGGAGCCGAGGTAAATTAATTACTAAAGTGAAATGGAAAATAATTAGATATAATTATTAATACATTATATTTATAATTATAAAATACATTTATTTTATCAACCGATAACCGTTTGGGAAGAAAGGTTTTCGAGTGTCAACCTACCGGTAAACACAGTGTAGGGTGACCCTCCACTAGACGGAGCGACGACCTGCACGGTTTTGCGGAAAGTCGATGGTGATGATGCAGGTGGCTTAGAACCGTGTTTTGTGTCAATGGGGAAGGCCTATGTTCAGCAGGGGAATAGTCAAAGTATAATAGTCAAAATAGTCAAAGTCAAACTTTCTTTATTCAATTTAGGCTTGTTTAACGCTCTTATGAACGTCAAAATGTACACCGGTTCAAAAAATGACCATCTCAGAGAAGAACCGGTTAGATACTCTGGGGTCTTTCTTTTTTCAATGCCATATTACATAATGTAATTTATAAATTACAAAAAAAATACATCATAAATTCAGTAGCCAGGAGTATGAGTTATTTCCACACATCTTTGTCCTCTATATAATGATCTATTTTATAATACGCTTTATCTAATAATGTCTTCTTGAAGTTTTTTAAAATCTATGTCCGATTAAATGAAACTGTTTTTAGGGGGAGGAGGGGAATTAGGGGAGGTTGTATTCTGGAATAAACACTTTTCTTTAAAAAGTCCCAAACATGCTCTATAGGATTCACATCCGGGGATCTTGCTGGCCACTGCGTCACTGTTATACCCACATCGTTTAGATATGCTTGGAGTCGGCGAACACTGTGAACCCGAGCATTATCCTGCATCAGAATAAAGCCTTCATCATTATAGAGGGCAAATGGCACAAGGTGTTCTTCTAAAATATCCCTGATGTACCTATCAGCAGTCATATTCCCTCCATCGACCATCACTAACTCCGTACGAGCCCCGAAAGTTATCCCTCCCTACACCATAACTGAGGCGCTCCCCTATGCCACCGTATTTTCAAAATTAGTCTGAATGTATTGCACACTTGCGTTTCCATATTCTCCGCCTTCCATCGATCTGGTTTGATAGCACTATCATCAGTGAAAAGTACCCGCCACCATTGGTTTATGTCCCAAAAACGATGTTCGCGTGCAAAGTTTAACCGATGTAAACGATGGTGTATCTCAAGTTTTGGAGCCTTGGCCGGTACATACGATCCTATCCCCAATTCTTCAAATCTTCTGCGAACTGAACGCTCGCTCACTCGCACTCCTCGCACGACTTGCACGGCCTGCACAGTCGTTATCCGCGTGTTCATGAGAACTCGGAAGTCGTAGAAAACGGTCCTTCCTCCTCGAAGTGCCCTTTTTTCTGCTTTTGCTCCTCCTCCTCACAAGAGAATCAGTCAACTGGTACCGTCGAATATGCGATGAATCGTGGAATCTGATTGCTGCAGCCTGGCGGCAATAGATCTGTAGGTATGACCATTTCTTCGCATTTCATCTGCCCTAATAATCTCTGGTGATGTTACATCGGGCATTTTTAGTTTGGTTCCTACTATTGACAAGAAAAAAATAACTTTTACTAATAAAATTGAGAATTTATCGAATTTATAAAATTTTTGAAGTTCTCCTTACACCGAGCTCGAACCACGAACAAATCAGTATTACCGAGAAACAGAAACAAATCGATGAAAAAAATGACTTTCGCTTTATGTTCCATTTTTAAATTAAAGTTCTAAATAAAAAGGTAACATAAATGGTCAGTCTTTAATGAAATATTATGAAAAATAATGTTTTTTTTTGTGTACCGCTAATTGTGTCGGTGTGTGTATATATATCAAGTATAACAGGCACACAAAAAGAAGTAGGCGCTATTCTACTCTACCGGACATCTATCGACAAGAGCCAGTTAGGATCCGCTTTGCTGCTACGAGCCACTAAGAGCCACTCAGTTTGATACTTATAGGTTAACTTTTGTTAATACACATCACAGTGCGCTCTTCACCTTGAGACATCAGTTCTTATGCCTATTCGATTCCAATAGCTAACAGTGCTCTGATCGAAACACTGAATTGTTTGCACACTACTGCTTGACGGTAGAACAACTGATACTACAGTGGCCCCCACCAAGACGGATTCCTGCATAGAAATTCTACCACCAGTAAATAATATAATTAAAAGGCAATGCAAAGAGCATTTTTATCTTTATTGACCTCGCCAACTACTTTCCAATAATCCTTAAATATTAGTTTATTGCATAACTTGGAAGCTACATGCAGAATAAGGAACCCGTTAAGTTAATATATCAATTAAAATTGTTCAGCGAAAGTCGTCGCCGAAAGGACATTATAAGGAAAATTTCCAGAAAGTTGCCGACAGCTGACATCCACAAGTACAATTTATGTAGCGCGCCGCGAGTCGCCGAATTAAACTGTTACTCAGTTCGTTATTGCCGCAATTAAACTTTGATAATGCGAATATTACAGACGAGAACTTCCAAATATTATGGTCGTCCTTGTGATATTAAAATTTATCTAACGCAAGTAACTTAACTTTTATGCGATCTTAATAACATAGTGCAACCAAAAGTTTCTGTACATTTACTATATAATGTTACAGAAGTTACAGACATACATAAGATCACGACTGTATCCTATAAGGGGTAGTCAGAGACTGGGCACTCACTACAAAAACAGATGACTGCCACAATCCACGTTTCACCAAAACAATATAATGCACTTGGTGTGATAGGTGGTGAGCCCATGGCACTATGCTGATGGGTGCACAGTGCAGTTTAATTCCTTACTCGCCTTTTACGAGATCCATTGGATGAGATGGAGTGGTAGTATTCTTTTAACGAGCCGTTACCACACGGCTAGTTACAAGAAGTTGAGTGTTAAAAAAAATTTGTTCAAAAATTAACAATAGTTAAGTGTCAAGGGAAAACCGTATTCCAATCGATCATTAGTGTTAGTATTAATAATAGCTATGGAAGTAGCAAAACGCGTCCTAAAAGCCAGCTCTTTCATTCGCCATACAGCTCCGGTCTAGGTGCTGAACTATGCATCAATATCAAACAAGACCGTCGCTACAGCGGTTGAGGTAATTTCCCCAACGTAAATATTGGACCAAATCTCATAGGAACACTGTTAAGTAATGAAAAAAAAAACAATATCATTACTGCCAACTTGCACTTATTTATAACGTACCTTTTCACAATGGACCGTAAAATTAACCATTACATAATACTTCAATAACAAGCTGATTCTATATGTAACAGATATAGCGACCTTTTTTATCCCGTGAAACAAATTTCACAGGCTCAGCGAGAAATCTTATTTAAAATCCAGTTACGGGCTTCGTCGAGATAGGCGCGGGTCTTTTGACAATAAAACTAAATGGAATGAATGCATGAAGGCTTCCTCAAACGCCGCTTATGATATGTCGGGCCTCCTTATGGCGCATATTCGTATATCGTACAGAAAGGTTTACAAAGATATATGGGTAATTTAGTAAAGTTTACTAGCGAAAAAAGTATCGCACGTTATAGGTTTTGTATATGTATTTACGAGCGTATATATATAAATTTTTTAGATAAGCTATTTTTGCTTTAAGTTTTCATTTAAGCATATTTTATTACACTCTGATAATAAATGCTTCGAAATAAATGTGGTCCTAAAATTTGGAGAAATTTGTTTTTTTTTATTTTGAATTTCAAATTGTACCAACGGCAACGACAGCAACTGAATTAAAGTGAAGATCAGATCATAGATGATCACATTGTGCCTATAATCATAAACATGTAAGTGTCCATAAAATAGGCAGCAATTACATATGGCTTGTATTATGTAATTACAGTGATAGCGGTTCTTTTATACACATTAAGAATATTTTATGGACTTTCATATTATTGATAAGGCACCATTATGTCTATTTTATGTTATGAATTTAAATATTTGCTTAAATCAAATGTGTCGAAAAGAAGAGAATGTTTCGAAAAAAAGAGCAGTTTTGTTCTTATGGGCCCTCCCATTAGAACAAAACTGCTCTTGTATTAAAGTGTTTCTCCTAGCTAAAATTAAATAATAACTAATATAATAATAAACTCTTTGAAGGCGGTTTGAACTGCCACATCGGAGATGAAGTTTTGCTTCACTCAATTAATGAGGTACCCACAGTTCAAGCTTTTTTACTTTCGCTGGTTGCTTCAAGTGGATTAAAACAGTTTTATCACTCACAGCGAAACCTGCGGCTAACTCTAAAGTGGTTTGCTTGATGGATCCGCTTCCACAATAGCCTTTAATTCTTCATTATCCACTTTGGTCTCCGGCCGTCCACGGGGCTTGTTCTGAAGGTCGAAATTTCCTGAACGAAACCGTGGGAACCAAAAACGTACCGTTTTCTTTTGCGACACCAGCGCCATAGACATCGTTAATACTGGGAGCTGTTTCTGTAGCTGTCACTGCTGCCACGGTAGAACTCGTACTCGTAAATAAAGCGATATTTCATGTTTTCCATTGTGCAACTGTTTTCGAATCACAAATATATCAGCCAAATGGATTAATAAATTTGAATTTGGAATTCTTAGCCAAAGATGATATATTTCAGATCAAAGTGGCCAGTACGACAAAACGCCAACTTTATATGTAAGGACCTAATATTTAAAATATCCTTCACTGCATTAGATTTAGGCTTTTTGCTTAATGTGCCACAATTAACTTTATGTTAAAGAAAAATATATGATAAACGTCCAATTGTCCTAAACCGGAACAGTCCGGCTTTTCTAATTCTCATTTGACTCGCCTACAATTCATTCTAAAAGAGAGTCAATAAATTTTGTAGTAGCTGGCTTCGTTTCTAAATGCAGGTTATCGGAGCATGCCACAAATCGAGAACGCTACGTATGTAGCTCCTTAGTATTCAGTTCTGTCCTTCGCCGTGTCGCTCGGAGCCTCACACCTACCTCATGCACATCACGTTTACTTATGTGTTCCACGCAGCCAAAACCAACAAGCCGCCGCCGTAGGAAAATCTTCCATGTAAATCTCGACATTAACGATCAGGTTTAGTGTATGTGCGGAAATTGTAAAGCGGAATTTGGATAGTCTTTGTTGAATTTTGCATTAGCCGGTGAATGTCATGATCGTTTTCAAATTGTTTTGTATCCTTGTACAGGACACACTTTTGTAATGGTTTGTTGTCGTCATTAATTCTTTAAAATACATTCAAAGTTAAAGTCAAAGTGTCCTTATTTAACGATTGTCTGAGTGTGGTGAACATCAAAATCCACACCGGTTCGATAAAATAGAATCTTTTAAGAAAAATACCGGCAAGAAACTATGGTGTTTTCTTCGGTATTTACCAGAGGAATTGCGGGTGCGTTGCCGGCCTTTGAGAAAGTAATAGGCTGTTTTCATAAAGGTTTTTTTTAATGTCACTTTTTCATTAAATGCTACAGCTGCCACTTTACGCTGGTATTGTGTGAGTGCCATTCACATGTGGAGCGGATCTACTTATATGTTAAGCTAATTGTTACCACAAGAAATAATTACTAGATATTGAATGAATGTTTGTTATGGACTATGTCTACTAAATATAATATCGAATGCTGGCTGTATAATGTATTTTGTTTTCAGTTTGAACGCTTCAAACTTGGAGAAGTTCCAGCTCAAGATAGCTCAGCATGAATTATATGAGGACGGTGAACCACTGGTTGAGGCTATTCTGAAGGATATGGCAACGCTGCCCATATTACATGCGGGTAAGCAGTTCCATTTTAAAGAAATATATGGGATAATGACGATTATATAAATTGTTTTTTACAACTAATACTAGACTTTGAATAATCAAGGAAATATTACAATGTCAAGGTAGTCATTTCTGCTCTCATATTGTCTTGTAACGTTTTGTAACATGCTTAAAAATGATTCCTTATTCGAGCTTTCCAGAAGCCGATAGCTTCTTTTATATTACTTAAGTAAAGGAAGCCGGCCCCAGAAATGGGTTCAAATTGTCTTGAATTGACTTAAATTCGCCTTCTTAAGGTTTGCGATACCGGTTTTCAAGTCATGGAAAATTGAAGCTTTGTTAAGACCATAGCTATTAATCGATCCAAAAACCTTACGTAAATTCCTAAAAGCTTCGCGAAATACTTAGTCTGGGTATACTATTGCAGTAAACATAACGAATTCCCACCGTGCCTTTGTGATTGTGTTAAATGCTATGTGCTTTGCCACTTCTTGAGGAATCAAACATTGACGATTTGCTACAATATTTTTATCTACAGTTTTAACAAATCTTCCACCGTTCCGATGTAGGGCGTCCAGAGTAATCTTAGGTTATTTTGATGAATGTTCTTATACGCTTAAGCTCCGCATATAAGCATTCAACCGTAGAATATGGTGAATCATTACGCTCCCCTCACGTCTACAGTTATTAGTCCTCTAGAAACAAAAATCAAGCATAAATACGAGTACTACAATTTTCTCGAGTGCTTACTCGAGGAATGCTACAAACTTGTCGGCCAACACGCAACAGCAAATGATTTCTATTTACAAAGAACTAGAAAAATTTAACCTCTGTGCGTGATATATTATTTTTAATCTAGCAGAAGTCTTAGCTATATCTGACAGTTTTTTTTTCTTAGGAGTATGCCCCGCATCACACTGAAGGCGCTTTATATAGCCATCTTTCGTACGCTTCGTACGTTTCATCCGCACATTTCCGTGTCCCATGTATGGTTTTTTGTGATAAGATGAACCCAGTGTCAGAGACAAGGGGCTGTTACTAATACATTGTGACCAGAAAATCAATAATTTGTATGTGGTACATACATATATGTATTTGCACATACATTAAAATACACACTAAAGTAAGTAACACCATATAAATGTCCCACTGCAGAACACAGGCCTCCTCTCATTTCTGAGAGGGTATTGGATCCGGGAAGAGACCGCCACTCTGCTTCAATGCAGGTTTGCGGAGTTTTCATGACGTCATCATCATCACCATCATTTCAGCCCATCACTAGTCCACTGCTGAACAGAAACCTCCTTCATAGATTGCCACAAAAGTTTGTAGCTCTCATTTAGGTGGGATTTTGCCATTGTTGCCACGCTTGGCAGGCGGGTTGGCATCCTCAGTTTATTCATTCATATGTTCCAGGAAGAGCTGCTGCACATTTCCTGGTTTCCATTTTCCCTTTGTCGACTTTTACGACACCCACGGGAGGAGATGGGGTGGTAGATTCTCTTAAGCCGCTACCACACGGCAATATTTTTATTCCTCGGACATGCAGGTTTCCTTACGATGGTTTCCTTCACCGCACGTGGTAAATCAACACTTAAAATTGCAAAACAATTTTAGATCCGAGGATCGAACTCAGGTCACTCGCGTGCTCACTAAAGTTAAGGCGAGCGCTCAGCCCCTAAGCTACCAAGACTTAAAGATACACAGAATCTGCGATTAAATAGTTCGGACTGGTCGTTACAATTCGTAAATCATTAACATGTAGGGTAATATGCTATAAAGTGTACACCGTCGCGTCCCTTAGTCCATCTGCGTGTATTCAAAAGCTTAAGCAGACAGAGGTATGTATATTAAATGAAGTCGGGTCTGCAATCAGTTGCGGGGTTAGCGGTCCGACGGACAATGGTACCACAACAATCTCGCCCTTTACTTCGAATTGGACTTAAATATTTAAAACATTTAAATGGATTTCATCGTAGTAGCTACTTTTGCATATCCTTTAATATTTATTTTTAGACACACATTAGTTTTTATTTTAGATATCGTTAGATAGATCTTGAAAATTACAAAGAAGTTTCACAATAACTGTTTTATTTAAGCCATTAGTTGGTGAGGTATGCGCTTTTAAAGTACACCGGCCTCCCTCCTCCCCATGTACCTTTTCAACTATGCGGTGGACAATTCTTAATGAAAAAAAATTAAGGTGATAGAACCCAGAAAACACTCAACGAAATTTGGATACAATAAGAAATGACGTGTAGTTTTTCAGATATGGGATATTTTCGGTTAGATGCTTTTTCCCACTACGGAACCCTTCATTGTGGGTGGTCCAACACACACTTGGTCGGTTTTATTTGTTGATTTTTAGCGATTGTTCAACTTACAATTATAAAGAAAATATTCTACTCCTAAAATTATTACATTTTTACATATAACAAAGACCAAAAAGCCAATCAATATTGATTTTTATGTGCCCTTTACATATGTACTGTATATAATAGACCGAGGCCGCGGTTTCGCGAGCATATTTCTACACCTATCCCTGCGTTAAGGAGTTTCATGGGGAGTCCTGACTACAATTAAGTCCTAATGACCATGTCATTGTGTTTACGTGCCGATGGAAACGAGCTTCGACACCATATATAAACCCTTTGATGAATTTATTATATCAAGTGCATTATTTATTATGTTATTTGTCACTGAATTATCAAAGATTCCTGATATTTATTAATGTTGCAATAACTGGAAGTTTATGCCTTATAAAAACGTATATATAATAAAAACCTTAAAATATCGCTAGGGCTTTTGAAGTTTTCCCCCTGTCTAAAGACTGATCCACTAATTTAATTTACTTTTTGCAGAACAAAAAGAAGGTGGAACTCAGCTGAAGTTAATAATCGATTATCCCAACGGAATTCAAGCGCTCTTCAAACCAATGAGGTAAAAATTACTCTATATTGTATTAACATGTATATTATCTATACATTTCTTGCACTTTCATTTACTACAGTTTCCTACAAATAACTGAAATGTTGTAACTATAAGTACTTTTCTGCTTTAGTTATACATTGTTAAGTTAGTAAGTTCCAAGGAGTGTTTCGAGTGCTTTGTTGTGGCAGCTTGTGGAAAGTTCTCTTTCCACCACCTTGTCGTGTGTTGTGCGTTCCTACAATTCACTAAACTTCTGGAACGTTCGTTCGCATGATCGGCTTATAGGTTCGCCTGGTCTGTTCTACAAGTATTATCGAAGTGAGTAGTAAGTTTCTTTGTGTATTGTTACAAATAGTATAACTTTTAGTCGTGTTACAAGTTTCTAATAAATATTTATTTTTGTTTCCTATTTCGTCTTTATAGATAATAATAGTCATAAGGTACCCACAGTCGTACTTCAAAGTATTTCTTTTTATTCGATAGCCTTTATAAAGTCTACTACTAGGCAAAGTCCTTATGGTGTTATCTGGATAAATTAGGTCTGTATAATATCTGTATAAAGAGCGGGCGCGGGCGTGCAATGTTCAATCCCTCGCCCGCGCTTTCATTGTGGGTGACGCCTTATGTTTCGTTAACAGTATTCGCACATATCGATTATTCGTTAATTGACGTATCAATTTAAGTTTATCGATAAACACGTTATAATGTTAAAATAGAAGGTGTAGTTTTACGCACGATGTTATGAAAGTTATGGTAGTAAGGGTTATCCTGACGACACATGAACAGACCCGGCTGTATCTAGAAGCATCCTCTCGGGGACGATAAATAAAGAGACACTCGATAGTAACCCTTACCCGTGCGAGATGCCTGATAGTTTTATCTTTCGAGTTTACTTTATAGGAACTTTGCAATATCTAGAGGTGTATATTTCGAGATAACTTAAGACCCTTATTCGATTTATATTTTCCTTTTACCTAAAGATATGTTAATAATACAGGCACGTTAAGAATTATATATAACATGCTTTCATCAATAAAATGTTACAAGTATTAAAAAAATATATATAAAAGTTATTTTCCTTTTCTATATAATCACGTATGGAAAAGCTTTATGTTTATCTTTATTTTAATTACATTTTTAAGAAAAGAGGTCCTTCACTAGAATTTTTTCTGTGTTATGGGTGCGTTTTACGTGTTTTACATGTGTTTTAAACAAACATTTCAAATGCACAAATACCCCGGCCCTGAACAACTATCTGTATTTCATATAAATATTTGACCTTTGCTGGAATCTAATCAGTGATCCCTAATGTAGAAGCCAATCTAAGGTAGGTCACTGCGCCTAACGAGCCGACAAAAATATAAAATGATTCTGAATTATGCCCAGAAAGTGATGATTCGTTGTTATGAATCGTTGAAACTGTGATATAGTCGAGAATTGGTTGGAGCACAGTTTTACACGAAAGCACGGTTTCACTGCGGGTTGACGGACTTTGCATAAAAAGTAAAGTAAAGTAAAAGCCAATAAATGTCCCACTGCTGAGTACAACCCTCCTTCTATTTTTTAAGAGAGCTTGGGAGCTTCTGGCTTTTGGACTTCACATGTGCTCGGAATAATTCTATTCGTCAGACATACAGGTTTCCTCACGATGTTTTCCTTCACCGCTGAGCATATGGTAAATCAAGACTTAAAATTGCGGGACAATTTTAGAGGTGCCGGCACCGGGGATCGAACTCAGGTAACTCGCTTACTATGCAATTTAAGGCGAGCGCCCGGCCCCTGAGCTCCCCCTCGCGTCTTTTACGATAATATTACTTTTGGGTATACAGCATTCTTGATAGTATTTTCCTTCACCGCATAATACGTGGCAAACTTACACTTTGATTGACTAATAAAATCCTCGGCTTAAAGTCCATATCAAGCGAGTGACCTACGTACGATCCCCGGTGTCGGCAGTACTAAACTTTACTGTTATAATGTTAACTGTAATTTTTAGTGCTGATTTTACGTGCTCGGCGGAATCAAAAAATTTTGAAAAGTGACTTAAATATTCAAGCGTCATGTAAAATCTACCAACACGCCCTGAAAAAACGTGAATAACTGCTTCCGACTCCTAAAATCCATTAAAAATATTGCAGAAGTAGAAAATTTAATTAATTTACTTACATACTTAATATGAGAATGATTTTGTCCAAAAAACAAATGTTTGGGTCTGCGTGTGTTGTGCATATGAAATTTAGAGCTGTGAAATGGTAACAAACAGACAGAAGAGCAGACTTTCGCATTTTTTATTTTAGTATAGATTAGTATTAGTGAGCCGTGGTAGCTCAGGGGCTAGGCGCTCGCTTTAAATTTCATAGTAAGTGAGTGACCTGGGTTCGATTCCCGGTGCCGGCACCACTAAAATTGTTAATTGCAATTTTAAGTGCTGATTTACCACGTGCTCGGCGGTGAAGGAAAACATCGTGAGGAAACCTGCATGTCTGAGGAATAAAAAATATTTCGAAGACATGTGAAGTCCGCCAACCCGCATTGGAGCAGCGTGGCGGATTCTTCCTAGCTCCAAAACCCTCTCAGAAATGAGAGGAGGCCTGTGCTCAGTAGTGGGACATTTATAGGCTGAAACTTTACTTTACTTTTTTAGTATTAGTATAAAAGTATGAAAAAATAACTTCGTTCGCCCGACCGCACAATTATTATCTCCGAGGGTTTTATATAGCATTTATTTCGAAGTATATTTGTGATGTAACAGGAATTATATAGTTTAATTAGCTGCAAGCCAATGACCATATAATTTCATACTATTTAGTCGTAAGATAGGATAGCATCTCTTGTTCTCTTTAAGTAATTAATCAATTACTAGACTTGTAGGTGTATTTTCGTAAACGTGAATCGTACATAGGCCTTCACGATACAGGCTTGCCTAGTGTGAAGGCCACTGATAGATCAAAATACTGAAGCTAAGTACTTAGGGTTACATGATAAAAATGTGTACCGTAAAATTATTGTTATCTTACATTGTTATTTGCTGTAATAAAATAATTTTCATTTTTCATTTTCAATTACACAAGGGATACCTCCCGACACTCAATACTGATCGCTTAAGTAAAGGAACCCGTGACGCGTTATCTAATACAAAATAAATTTTATTTTAAAGGACAGAGGTCTCTCGCGCTCTCCGACAGGATATTTGATATTTCTTTTTATGGATTTATATCACTCGGTTTCAATTTTCGTCACTGATACTTACAGGGAATAGAATTTGATATTGTTGGGGTTTTAATGTACTTTTTTTTTTAAAGTAAGGGTGACAAACGAGCTTGTTTAGCTACTATAATAGGCACTCATCTTAATTTGGGAGAATTAACTTAAGTAATACAGTTTCATTGAACCAAGAATAAGTGACCATACTTAAAATACTGGTTAAATTGTTATCGACAGCCCTTTTGGTCTAAAAGTGTCTTGTATTATAGGGAGGAAATTATAATTATCGTACACAACCATGGGAAACGTTATATGGTCTATTTATATAACAGAAGCTGATGCCCGCGACTTTATCCGCGTGGATTTAGGTTTTTAAAAAAACCGTGGGAACTCTTTGATTTTCCGGAATAAAAAGTCATATGTCCGCCTTCAGGATGCAAGCTATCTCTGTGCCGATTCGTCAAGATCGGTTCAACGCGTAAGCTGTGAAAAGTTAACAAACATACATAAGAAAGGAGGGAGTTACGTTCGCATTTATGTATGGATAAAAAGTAATAAGTATAAGTATGAATTGTGCCATGTGCTCGCAATCATAACATTTCATACCGTGGGTGTCGTAAGAGCTAAACTAAGGGAAATGCCCGGAAAATGTGATAGCTTCTGATCGATGGCGGAATAATCATTTCAAAAAATACTAGAACTTAAATGCACAGACATGTGACGGGCATCTGCGTCTAAAGTGCGGAGTGTTTGGTACTGAAATCCCCCAATCCGACTGCCATACGTAGTGATAACGATAAATACTTCATTCTTGGGAAAGACCTACCCCCAGCTGTGGACAATTATAGTCTGATGACTACATACGATACATAAGATCACAACTGTATCCCATAAGGGGTAGTCAGAGACTGGGCACTCACTGCAAAAACAGATGACTGCCACAATCCACGTTTCACCAAAACAATATAATGCACTTGGTGTGATAGGTGGTGAGCCCATCGCCATCATGCGCTGTTGGGTGCACAGTGCAGTTTAATTCCTTACTCGCCATTTACGAGATAATATCGTTATATATAAATTTCCTGTAAAAAAGAGCGCGTGCAACTCAATACACGTGACAAAAGCGAAAGTTATATACATTCGAAACTAGCTGGGCCCCCCGAGTTTTCCCCGCGAGTTACCCGCGTAAATGAGCCAAACACGTTATAATATTACTAATATTATATTCATATCCACTGAACCCTGCACAGGATATCGCAATAGAACGTACTTGAAAATTGAAGTATTTTTAATCCTGTTATAATTCCTATAATTTTCATTGTAATCCGTTGAGCCGTTTCAGAGCAAATTCGATACAAACTTTCCGACAGACAGACAAATATTCTAAAAACTGTCACTTATAATTAGGTATCGTATAAATAGTAATAAGTTTTGACTAATATTTTGACATTTATTTTGAAATTACAAACAGACACTTCTTTTTTATTATTGGTTTAAGATTAAAATAAAAATAAACAAACGTGAATAAACAAAAATTTTACTCTCTGTAAGTAAACTGCTCATTATATAACCAATTATTAATTTATCGGTAAATATTACAAAAACAGATGCGTTGCATGAAAACGCTGCACTGAAATTCGAACATAAACTCGAAACTTTACTCTTATCGCGCCCAAAGAAATTCCAGTTCAAAAATCTACTCATTTCGACAATAAATGAGCCTAGTAAGCGTAATAGATCAGTGATAAACTTCAAATGATCGTTTAGATCTTAAGATCGCAGATGGCGGTTAACCAGGGTTGTTATGTGTCGTTTCAACACCGTGCCTTATCTACGATCTTAGTCTGTGGTAGATTTAAGCGATTTATCTTATTATACGTTGCGTTAAAATCAATATAATGATGATGAGTTGGCTATTCTATAGAGGTCAGATATGGTACAATGACCTTTTATAGCCATTGCTTTTTATTAATGTTCGCTACACTCACGAACTTAGATTCGCAAACTCATTATTTCGATTCTACACACCTTTATGTAAAAAAGTTTCCATATCCTACGGCAGCAGAAATATTAGACTTAATAAATTTTTTAGGTTACTTAGGAAATAAGGTCGGGTTTGCAAAATAGGCCTTTCGATTGTATAATGTTTTATACCCTTTTGTCGTGCTTTGCACCCAAGGAGGTCCAATAGATATTAATTGAAAAGAAAACATGATGATGGTGATCCACTGCCCGGTTGAACCACTGCGACATCTGTTTTATTTTTAAAGTATTGACACCTAAAAAAAGGGGTAGACTTAATGCCATAAGGCACTCTTTGCCAGTCAACCTTAGCTAATGGTGAAACATTTTTGAGATGATGATGATGATGATGTACTCCTAGCCGAATTTTAGCGTGACACTTCTAAATACTGTGGGAAGGTATAAGCTGCGCAGGAGATATTATAGTGCCAGAAGTGGACGCGAAAACAGAGGCACTTAATTGTCCTAATCTACCAGCTCTTTACGTAAGACTCAAGTGATAAGATATGAGGTAGGCAAGGATGCAGTTTCAGAGACAAACCCAAAGACAAGGAATTTGTGTTTTTTTGGCTGGGATTAGAACCCGGGATCTAAGGAGCAGTAGTCAGGTATCCTAACCAATAGGCCACGTATACAATGCAACGCAGATA
The DNA here is from genome assembly GCA_019845155.1 of Luehdorfia chinensis. Taxonomy (NCBI): domain Eukaryota; kingdom Metazoa; phylum Arthropoda; class Insecta; order Lepidoptera; family Papilionidae; genus Luehdorfia; species Luehdorfia chinensis. The sequence continues at coordinate 1,186,752 of JAHVAK010000642.1, forward strand.
CCATAGTACTTTAAAGATCAGTACTAGTATGGAAGCATTACCGTAGTACGGTTCAAATTACGAGAAACACCAGGATCTTAACTAGAAAAACAACAATTCTTGCCCAGTTCCAATTAGCCTGTGTGATAGGGAAGTAAAAAAACTGCTACTACTACTCATGTCGTCATTTTATCTCAATCAGACATCGGAAAGTAGGTTAAAATTGACTTACAAGATTTGAACTAGAGAGATATACGAAGCAAGCAAGTTGAATAAAAACTTGTAGTAAAAAAGGTGTAAATAATGAATTTGCTTTACATTTCTTTTCCATTTTACTAGCATGTGGATTACGGTAAATCCATGTTTGTCCAGCAGTCGCCTTTTTAAAGGTTGTTTTTGATGTTAACTACAAATCGCAGAGCCCTATAGTTGTCGATTAACAAATAGTTATATAAACGTACCGACTAACTACATGTTTGTGTTCTGTTTGCAGATTCGCGCGGGACGTACAGACCTTACCGAATCACTTCTACTTTTCTGATTACGAGAGGCATTATGCTGAAATCGCTGCGTTCCATTTAGACAGGTAAGATCTTAATTGACTTGTGCGCTATTTTTACTTATTTTTTTTAATAACCTGAGAACAAATAGACTAGAGCAATGGTCGTCTGTTAAGTCACCATGTTTATAATCAAGAGATGGTCTAAATTGCATAAAAGTTTTTTTTATGGAAGTGTGTGACGAGACGCGCAAATCTTTCACCTAATGGTAAGTACAACGTCTGCCTATAACATATGTGTCACACTGCACCTGTCACCCTCACAAATCCGTTCTTAAATGTCAAATGACCCCCGGACAGCTAGCTCTGATAGCTACGCCCCTTAGCCCTTTGATAGCCCTTAGATAGCACCCTTTAGATTAGACCGAAACACATAGATGTTTGTAGACTAATACTTGATGGCAGAATAACTGGCACTGCGGCGGTACCTACATAGAAGGATTCCTGCATAGGAATCCTACCACCAGAAAAAAAAATGAATACTTATTCAATACAATTTTTTCCTCAACAAAATATTACTTCGCTCATTTCACATGCAAAACACACCAGACCAACTCATTACCAACTATTGTGTATTTGCACAAACGTCGGCCCTGGCTGCGATTCGAACTCAGAACTCGCGGCGTAGAAGTCAGGAACTCTGACAAATAGGGTCTGTTGCCCGAGGCAAACATAGAGGAATTAATAACTGCTAAGAGATGCGACCAGAGGAAGGTGATGTGACAAAGACGCTGTCCTATAGTAATAAAAGAATAAGATCCGAAAGCCATTAATTATTGTGTTGCACTACTATTGATAGAAAGTGGGATTCGAATGCAGTACCCATAAGGCATTAGGCAGATCGAATACGACTGAGATATGCGGTATTCGTAGGTCAGAACTCGTTTGTAGCACTTATATTCGCTTATTTATTGCCATCAGCTATTTATTAGCTTGGCTTAAGCACTATAACAGTGACCACAGTTTTGTTAGTCATTTAAAATTAATACCAGATGAGATAATCTAAAGTACGAGCAGTAAATATTTAGATATGATAGTACACAAAGATAACGTGTCGAATCAGCTTGCAGAGAGCAATACACCGGTGAGATATATACGCAAATACAATTTATACTCGTAGTTATTGGCATATATGTGATAATCAAAGAAAAAATTAGTTAAATAACACGTTTTTGAATATGTCTAAAATAAAATCTAAGATGCAGAAACTCGACTAAGTTATTCGAATTTCGCAATAAAAAAACGTTATGTATTTTAAAGACACGTGTCGTCAAAATAGTTTTCTTTTGTTCACCGCCGAGCCCGTAGTGGTAAGGAGCAGCTCAATTACATTTAACAAATCGCGCCCATGTCACATACAGATATGTTTTTTACATGTTTTTTCGTGTTTTTTTTAGATCACCGGACTGTTTCCTACTAAAGTGGTTGGCAAATTATTTTTCTTGCTAAGTATGTTTTTTTTTCATACAGGATACTGGGATTCCGACGCGCTATGCCAGTCATAGGCCGTGTGTTGAACATGACCACAGAGATCTATGACGTCACGGAGGGCGACATATTGCGGACATTCTTCGTGTCCCCAGCGAATAACTTCTGTTTCCACGGGAAGTGCTCATATTATTGCGACACGGGTCATGCCATTTGTGGCAACCCTGATATGTTAGAAGGGAGTTTTGCAGCTTTTTTACCGTCGTCGGATTTGGCTGAACGAAAGGTGAGGAGCGAACTGCAGCTTACACTATTATTATATATTTTTATTAAATATTTTTAGTCTATTCGTTTCAAGGCCGCTTCCAGTTACTCCTAGGACACATATTAAGGATAGGTACACCACGAGGTAAATTTCTATAATTTAACGATAATAAAGATTATTAGAATTATTTTCAATATTTTTATTGTTAGTTTCGGTAGTTGAATAAGGTTTAAGTAAATTGTTTAATATAATAAACTCAACAACCCAACCGAGGCGGGAGACACGTTGAGCGCATCAGCTGGTAGATGATGCGCTCAGTCTTCGATCTGATCATGGTACGTTCGGCTACGTCGACCATTACCGGCTTGCCCATACACACTCGAATCATAAATATGCTTCGTCAATATTGCTTTCTACTTGTCCAAACCATCTAAGCATCCCTTTCCCTATCTTTGTCACTATATCTTCTACTACAGCGTACGTTCTTTTATCACGCTGTTCCTCACTTTGTCCATCTAAGTCACTCGAGCTATATTTCTCAAACTTCTCATTTACACAGTATTAATTCTACGTTCATGCTTCTTCTGCCAGACCCAACATTCACATTCACTACCACACATATGTGTAGCGCCAGTACTGCTCTAAGTACAATTAGAGAAGCCTGAGTCAGTGAGATGTCTCAAAAAAACGATTTGAAACGTCAAATTTGCATCACAGTATAAAAAAAAATTCTTTACACCTGTCCAATAACCACTCATATGCATGCCTTTTATTTTTTTCACGTTAAATTCTGTGCACTTTATCATTTTAAATATAGGTTTGTCATAGGAAGTTATTTCTCATGAAACGTTTTAAGCACATATGTTGTAACGAAAGCGTGATCTTTCACACACTTAAAAAAAATTGCCATATTGAAAACGCATATCACATTGATTTGCATATACTTACATACATCATAATGTATTATTATTACAGGTTTGGCGACATCCCTGGAGGAGATCTTACCACAAACGTCGAAAAGCTCAATGGGAATTACAATCCGACTACTGTGACACGGTAAATAATTTGTTATGGTAATTATTTCATGTCGCGTCTCTTGCTTGTTTAGATCAAACTGATCTTGACGTGAAGTAATGTATTACAGTTAAATTGTAATTAAAATATTTGGCAAATTTCACTTGTCATAGACTGGGATCTTGTACTCAGTTACTGTCCAAAACGCATTGAACCAAACCAAATCGGAGGTTGCCGCATCAAAATGCTGGAATGATTTATCTCTCCTGCTTCAGGAGATGTTAAATTGGTTGTAAGTAAAAAATGTCGCAGATGGATTTTATTATTATTTTTTATTATTTTATAAGCTGAACCTCCTGAACTATCACTTAATAAAACGTCTAATTATGTCAAGCTAGGGCATAATATCAGCTGGATGCACTTCTTATAACACTTACCTGAGTCTTGAACTTTTCTTTTTATCTAAATAATGACTATTTAATGTTTAGTATGTACTAAAGAATTATGAATTATTATTATTTTAGTTTAAATTAAAAAATTATGTCCTGGTTATAATTTCTATGATTGTGACCACTTCAAGACTAATTTATCGTGAAATATGTAGTATATAGTATGGTAAATTAGAATAAATGAATTTGATGTTTTTACCATCTGTGTTACTTGTATGCTGTGCTTTCTACGTTGTACTTTGATTCATGTAAATTCAGAATCTTTTCAAATATTACGTGGTGAAGATACACTGTGATTATATACGGGCTGAAGCATATATATGACGCAACTAGACCGCGGTATGACCACACTAACACATAATAATGCGTGAATTTTATATGGTGTGTGACGTGAACCGGTAACCCTATTACTAGAAATGAGGTATTTCATCTTAGTTCTCGGGGGTAGCATACTGCAATAGTCCACTTTTGAACATAAACCTCCCTCAAGACGGGAGGATGTCAGTGGTGGTAGGATCAGCAGCACCAGATGCATCTCACCTTAGGCGCCGTTGTAAGTCACCAGTCCGCGTATTTTAGGTCTGGCAATTCCGCTACCTGTCGGAAGCCATAAGAATTCTAGGCATTTCTCTTTGACTCTTACGACACCCACGCGATAAAATGGGGTAGAAGATTTCCTTTAAGCCCCATCGCACGGCTAATAGGAACAATCTTGATTCTTCGTTTTCGTTTTTAACCTATATTCGTTAGGACATCCGGACTAACTTACTTCGATGTTTTTTATCGGCTCAGTTAGCCCAGGTTTGGCTTCTGCAATATATCGGAAGATCTCCACATAGTTGTTCCGGGTCTAGGTGTTGTTATACATATGTGCAATTGATATCTGTAAAAAGCAAAAATAATTTAAGATCTTAAAGGGATAAGTTTTTCTTTAAAAAAATAGGAAATTATGTTGGACTTATTTCCTTATTGAAGTGACGTGTTCAGAGTATACTGAGAATGAAGAATGTATGTACATATATTCTGTTACGCATCGTAAGGACCGATAAACATTTTGCTAGGCTCATCTAGTCCTTAGTCAAGAATATAGCTTAGTGGTAGCTTAACGCATGCGACAGGATAGTGGTGTATGTTACTGAAACACTAATTACACAATTAAACACTAATTACATTTTTAAACTTCCTGCATTTACTATTTGTAAAGTAGAGTAGGTACCATTAAATAAAACATAATCCTCGTCATCCTCATTACACATCCTACTATGGGGTACACAATATGTCACATTTTAAAGACGACCGGATGGCTTAAAAAATAAGAGTACTACGTCTAGGCAGGTACCACCGCTGGGCCAGTTATTCTGATGTGAAGCAGTACTGTGGTAGGATTCCTATGCAGAAATCCGTCTAGGTAGGTACCACCCCAGGGCCAGTTATTCTGCCGTGAAGCAGTGGTGTGCAAACATGTACTGTGTTTCGGTTTGAAGGGCACTGTGAGCTAGCGTAATCACTGGGCATTTGAGACTTAAGAACTGATGTCTCAGGGTAGCGGGCTCAGTGTAGTGTCACAGAAATGTTCTGGGTGACATAACATTTGTTATGGGTAGACGTTGCACTTTACATCAGGTGAACGTTTTGCTCGTTTTGTTACTCTATCCAATGAAAAAAAATCTGTGTAAACATAACTGTATTTCGGTCTGAATGACACTGAGCTGTATGTAATCACTGGGCATATGAGACTTATGAATTTATATCTCAGGGTGATAGCCGCAGTGTGGTTCTTAGTGACATAGCATTTGTTATGGGCAGACATTCCGCTTATCATCAGGTGAAAGTTTTGCTCTTTACGTCACTTTATCCAAAAATAATCCCAGCCAATGCCAACATTTCTGCAAAAACCAATTCTTAGTTTTCGGGTCTGGTTTTGTTGTGATTGTCTCCGTGTCTGTGATCTGAATCCTGACCTACTTTCATTATCTTACCGCAGGGGCGTAAAATCGACAGCGGGTAGATTAGGACGATTGAGTGCCTCTGTGTTTGCGCGTACACTTGTGACCCACATAATATCTCTTGCGCAGTTGATGGCTTCACCGTTGTCGAAAATCGGCCAAGAGGACGTCATCATTTTTGAAAGTGTAATGTAGCCGAGGGTAGTGCGTAATGCGCAGGGCCGATTGAAATGAAATTTTGTATTTAGATAAATTTACTTTCCACGTTCATCTAAGTAAGTTTCGTTTAAATATTTTTTTTTAATTTTTAACCAACATATTTTAATTGATATTTGTAATTAACAACAAACGTGCTGTACGCTACATTGTTGACGTGGTTAAAATGACTATTATGACATATACATGCATTGATATAGTTGCTAGCTCAACAATAGATGAAAACAACAACAGATAAAAATATGCTATTAAACGAGTAACAGTTGTATATAATTGATTCCTAGAAAAAGTCTCTAACGATTTTAATAAAATTTTGCAAATTATATAGTGTCTATTCTGTATCTAAGTATCTATTTATTGGAATTAAAAATAAGCAAACTCAAAATACGCTCGGTCGCTTTCCTACGTAATTGGTACTAAAATTTTAAGTGAGCGCCCGGTTTCAGAGTTTCTAAGGTTAAAATAGGTGAAGTAAATGTAAAAATAATAAGTACGTAATTGTTGATTGCCTTTTTTATTAATAGGTACGCACCACTGCACCGTATGATTCGGGTCGACGATTGCTAGATTTAATGGACATGTCCATCTTTGATTTTCTCACTGGCAATATGGATCGACACCACTACGAGACGTTCAAGTATGTATTATAAATATAAAACTAGTAGCATTTTTTGTGTAATTGTATATTTTGACGCTAAAGCATTATTAAGATAATAATCGTTTTTTTTTTTCAATTTGGAATCGTATTCGTAAAATCGTATCCGAAAAAAACAATTATAATACCATTGAACATATTTTGTTTCGTTGCGTAATGTTTAGCGTTATACTTCACGCTTTTCTCTGAATAGACTTTGTATACTTTTAATTTTAGCCCTTGTAATGGCTTATAAGCCAATTTAATTTTTGTATTTGTGCAACAAAAACGTTGTAACTATATAGTCTATGCCTAAGATCTGTCTTTTGTATTGCAGGATGTTTGGCAACGAAACGTTTACGCTACACTTGGACCAAGGGCGAGCGTTTGGCAAAGCGTTCCACGACGAGCTCAGCATCCTGGCGCCACTGCTGCAGTGCTGCCTTGTGCGGCACACCACTCTCACCACTCTGCTAAAGTTAGTGCTGTTTGTCGTTTGCCTTGCTGTTGAAATTGTGTTACTTTAATGTGTACTTTTGTTTTGAATTGTGGTATTTGGCTGACGGAGTGGAATTGCAGTGCGTAGAGGCTTTGGACCTTAAATTCTACTATATTTCACTGGTCTGGGAATTTTATTCCTGGCTTATTTGTAATAGTTACCCATCTGTTGGAGGTGACGAGTTTATTCTGACATTTCCCTAAGCCACGACCACTGATTACTTTGAATAATTAATAATTTGATTTAAAAACATCGTAGGTTTCATAATGGTTTGCCGCTTTCAAAAGTTCTTCGAGAATCGATGAATGCAGATCCAGTGTCTCCAATCCTGTGGGAGCCACATCTCAACGCTGTGGACAGGAGGATCGGACTGATCCTCGATGCAGTCAGGAAATGCGTAGAAAAAGCAGAGAACCCTTTACAAAACGAAGTGAACGACTTTGTATGACCAGTGCCACTCGCGAGTTGGACGAAGTGTGACGTAACGTGTGGGAACGTTTCGCTTGAAGTGATGTTAAAAATGTGATAAGTGGTACTAAGTTTGTGGTATAAGAAGGGTCGGTGCAATCTGTGAATGACTACCTAGTCGGGCTATCTCGTATATTCTGTGACTTAAGACAATTCTAGTATCTAAGTGAATTTGTAATCAATGCAAACAAGTATACATGCCTTTGGTTCTAGAAGACTATCTGTTAGTATTAAGGTTTTAGTGCCAAAGATTGTCCAAATGATTACGTGAGAAGTTCTGCATAATGTTATTATCATTCCATTAAAAGCGTTTAAAAATAAGCCATTATACTCATGCCAAATATAGAAAAAAGGAAAAATTATTTATGATTTGTACAAATTGACTATCTGAATTTGCTTAGTTTTAATCAGTATTGGGAGGGAGTGAGAATTAGATTATGTTCTATTTTTTATTATAATTAAAGTCTGAAGAGGCGTACCTAAAGCAAGAAGTGCAAACGAATCTGTACATAATTTTAGTGAAATGCAATTTATTTTAATCCTAAGTATGTTTTAAATAATTTAAGTTTTATTTTTGTTGTGAAGTCTGTTACCGCTGTACTCGTAGCATGAAGCTCAAGAAGATACATATCATAGATAAGCAGTGCACACTGCGTGTGATATATTTCTATATGTATACGGATGACAATGTTATTTCAATCTGATATGGGATTTTTGTTAATCGTTTTCTGAAAATGTACTAATTCTTTACTTACTTTTTGCTTTAGAAATTTCTTTGTAATTTTTCCGATTTATTTTCAATGCATCCTTATCTTGTTTCTGACTAGTGATCTCAAGGGCATGTTAGAGTGCCACATAATATCTAATACTACCTTTCAGAAGAGAAATTTATGAATGTGAGAAAACTAGTATAATAACGTAAGTAATCTCGTTATTTGCGACATTACTATTGTCGGTTTATAGTTTAAGCGATGAAGATATTTACTATTTATATTTTACTTTATTGTATGTATGTTTGGCAGTCATTTTATTATTTATAAAGAAAACATTACGAGCTTGTCGGGTCAAACATTTGAGGCTGTATTATAAAACTGTAAAATTAAATATGACTTGCCAAAGATGTACCTTCTAGCGTTCCCGAGTATGTTTAAAAAGTTGTGTACGATTTGTGAAATGAGAGTATCTGTTCATTGTTAATAAAATTTTAATAATGTAATACACGAACGTTTTATGTATGTATTATTTTCCCACTTTTTTCTGCAACAATACTATCGTTCTTGGCCATCGTCTTAGTGCCTCAGTCATCGGCATACCTGCAATTCGTTTTTGCGAAGAAGATTGAGCTTGTAGCTTTTTTGTATTATTGGAGTGACGAAACGAGCTAACCGTTCACCTGATGATAAGTGCAACGTCTGCCCATAACAAATGCTGTGTCACCCAGAACATTTCTGTGTGACACCACACTGCGCCCGTCGCCCTGAGACATGACTTCTTCAGTCTCATAGCCCTTTTAGCTACTACATACTAGTAAAATTACATTTTATTGAACCCACCTATCTTATTAAATTATTAATCATCATTTTTTTTATTGTATAAAGTGACAAAACGAGCAAAACGTTCACCTGATGGTAAGTGCAACGTCCGCCCACAACAAATGATGTGGCACCCAAAATATTTCTTGGTTTTTATAATTGGTTGTGTGACACCACACTGAGCCCGCTACCCTGAGACATCAGTTCTTAAGTCTCAAATGCCCAGTGATTACGCTAGCTCACAGTGCCCTTCAAACCGAAACACAGTACATGTTTGCACACCACTGCTTCACGGCAGAATAACTGGCCCTGGGGTGGTACCTACCTAGACGGATTCCTGCATAGGAATCCAACCACCAGTAAATTTTAGTCTATCTATAGTCCACTGCTGAACATAGACCTCCCCATAAATTGCCACAAAAGTTTATAGCTCTCATTTTGGGGGGATTTTGCCATAGTTGTCGTGCTGCTGTTGTCGGCAGGTTAGCAACCGCAGTTTATTTATTCAGATGTTTTAGGAAGATGCTGCTGCCCATCTTCCGGTTTTCATTTCCATTCCTGGGGTGGTAGATTCTCTTAAGCTGAGCAATTCTACCATCATCATCAAGTCATCAAATATTCATCAATAATTCAACAATAATAATTTATCAAAAAAACGACTTCAACGCAAAGGCTCCAAACATGCCAAAATTAAAGAATTTGATGATTTTATGGACCCATGAAGATCTGATTATGAACTTGATAAAAATATAAGAATCATTAAAATCGGTTAATAGACAAAGAAATTTTGCATGGTCATACCTAAAAAAGAATGTACGGGTCGACTTAATAACCTCCTACCCTATTTTTCGTTGTTTAAAAAAAGAATGCAGTCAGTTAACATTATTATACATTATTTATTTGAAATCGATTTAAAATCCAAATATAAATCATCATACATGCAGAAACTGTCAAAATAACTCTTTATTTAGTTTTTCTACAATGATGAGAAAAGCGAGTTGGTGTATTTAATCTTAATCGTATTTAAGAAACATGATGACAAGCATTATTTATTTTTCGCTAGGTCTCCTTTTTTCGTTTATATTTTAATCTATTTTTATTTGTTGGGTCCAAATTACGTTCACAGCTTTTTTCATGTAAGAAAAGAATTTAATCATTGAATTTAATTGTATTTTTAATCGCATTCAAATAAATAATTTTAGTCATAAAACATACCTCTTATAGTTGGCGATTTATACTCGTAGATTATTAAATAATTTAAGAGATTTTACTGAATCTTCATCCATGACACTAATATTTTCACTAACATTGGAAAATGGAAGTGTCAGTATGTTTTAGTTATTTAAATAGTTTCAGCAACGACCACAATATCGTAATAATCAGCCCACCAGTAGTTCATAGAAGGACCTAGGCTTCTACGTTGTTATGTGGATGGAAAAAATACAGCTTTGAAATTATTTTCCGAAGCTAAATTTCCAACATTTAATATTAAAGTTTACATATTATTAATTTATTAAACAGAGAGTACACGCCTTAGAGTGTCCTCGTCAAGCTTAATCGTTCGCTTCCGCCCTTCGTGATGCCGCTAGCGCCCACTGGAAAAGATACTTTATTATTATTTATTTACTATAGACTTAATTTACACTCCAAGTTAACTTTAAATATTATTATAGTATTATATTTTAATTTAAAATGTATATAAATATATTGTTTTGGTGAAACGTGGATTGTGGCAGTCATCTGTTTTTGCAGTGGGTGCCCTTTCTCTGACTACCCCTTATGGGATACAGTCGTGATCTTATGTATGTATGTATGTATAAATATATTTAAAATGATTAAATTAAACTTCAATAATTAGCGATAACGGTTTCCTCCTTATATTATATTTGTATTTGCTACATGGAATAGCTTCCCATTCATCTTCTCAATTGCCAAACAAATGGTGACGGCGAGCCAAAGCTTACGCATTTATCCTAGCAAGTTTCATTGTTCAGTTGTTCGTAAGCGATTTGTTACGGAGGGCGGAGCGCGGTTGCTACTATGTTGTCTCTTAACAACCGTCCGCTGACAGCAGCACGCATGCTATTGTTCGTTCGTTATGTATGTTACATACCTAAAATATATCCTACGATATTTTTGCTGGAAAATACTTATTTCATGACTTGGTTTCCCGAACAGGCTGTAATTTTGTGATATTTTCTTACATATTTTAGATTCTTTCTTATCTTATCTTTGATTACGGTAAGTATTAAAGTAACACTGATATATGTTTTAATTGTCCCATGTCGCAGTATAGAATGGATTACTTATCTGCTTCGTCATCATCATCACCAGCCTGTAAATCGGCTACCGCATGACATACATAGGATTACAGTAATTCCTTACTACTTGGGAGAGGGAGGGAACTGCCTTATTCACCTTGCTTAGTTAAGTTGAAACGGTGATCGCAGTACCAGACATCACTTACCTCATCATCATCATCATTTCTGCCTAGCACTAGTCCACTGCTGAAATAGGCCTCCTCCATAGATTGTTAAAAAAGTTCGTAGCGCTAATTTAGGGAGGATTTTGCCATAGTTGACACGCTTTGCAGGCGGGTTGGCAACTGCAGTTTATTTATACAGATGTTCCGGGAAGACGCTGCTGCCCATCCCCAGGTTTTTATTTTCCCTCTATCGACTTTTACGACACCCACGGGATGAGATGAAGTGGTAGGTTCTCTTAAACCGCTACCACACGGCACCTACCTCGCACTTGCCTAATGTGTCACCGTTTTGTGTATTTTTAGATGATTATTTTACCATTTGCCGTTACCGTTGCTCGGCCATGGTAGTTTCCCTTACGCCGCCACTACACTGCTTAATATTTTATGACCACGTTTGATGAATCAGTGGTCACTAGACAGAAGTAGTGTTTTTTTTAATTCCGTTCCGTAATTAAGGATAATGTCTGGCAGATTTGATAGCTGATCTGTTCCAGTAGTCTTAAAAACTGGTATATATTATCTGTGAGTGAGTGAGGTATACAAAATTCGACTTGCGGAAAAAAGGAGACCGAGGCTCGTGGTCGGGGATCCGGACGACGCGACCACAAGGGCCCAGGCCCACTACTCAACATTACAAAAAACACTATCACTGTTATTCCAGTCCAGCAAACGGTGCGGACGAACTTATTATAAACAGAATTATCTGCGATACCGTCACAACTCAGGCCGGTTTTGCCCAGCTATTAACACTTTGTGTAGAAGCGTCGCTGGAGTTCCTTGCATCATTTCTTCTCTAGCTTCAACGCATTCCGTATTGGTGGTAAATTTTGATAGTAATGTAAATGTCCCCCCGATTAAAGTAACTGATCGAGCCGAGGTCTAGCCTTTCCGGGAAACGCCTTGAGTTAGTTAATTACGCGCATTGGGTATAATGGTCCAAACCATGGTCTCCTCTTGCGGATCTTGTGCTTTTTATCCACAAATAAAGGTTATGATTGAGCGTCCTGCAACGCTGCAGGCCGTATGATATTTCTTGATTTTATCATGTGGTAAAGTTCATTTCACAATAAATGAATAAGTTTTTATATTTACACTGAAAATAGTTGAAATGTCATCAAATTACTTTTTTCAACAGTTCCAATTTTAATATTATTTGATGTAAAAGTTAATTTCCACCTTAATATTCTGAGAGAATACGAGTATTACAGTAAAGCCTGGAAAAGAAATAATCGAGTAATTTGTCGACAGATGTTGTCAGTAACTTACTCCGAATTTACCATTGTACCCTTTCTCTTAATTAAACGAATTGCAAAAATGAACAACAATACACTCAATAGGAAAAGTCTAAGAATCCCCGTATACTGAAATATTTTTTTTTGAAACTACTAACTTTAGCGTTTTAGTTGAACGCTTTATTAATACTCCCTCCTTTCAGAGTATTTTTATACAGAATACTGCTTAAGTATAAATTAATAATGGTGTTCGTCGGAATATAGAATAGAAGTGTCTTCCTTTTAAGGCGACTAAGGTATTGTTCTACGGACAGCGTTTTTTTGTGCAGAATAATACCATAATATGCTGTCACTATACTGCTTGTAGGAACGCTATGGTGGCGGTGTGGTTCGCCATCCGTCACGTCTCGGTTTCGGCGTGGGCGAAAAGTAGGAAACGGGTATGGTCTCTGTCTATCCCTTTATGGGAAATAAAATACGAGTAAAATGAAATTGGTTCAGGTGACGAAGATTTAAAAAATCCAAAGCTTGCTTAGTGCCCAA